>OZ022324.1:51091868-52341868 GCA_963989225.1 Dromius quadrimaculatus
TTATCAAACAGCCCTTGTGACAAAGAATGTTCTCTAATATATTAAATATGTAATGAATGTAATGATTCAAAATACGGAATTCGGAAATTTCATATAAAACTTATCCTTATAAATAATATCATTCCTGTTTTGATCAATGCATCCTGTGTTATTTCCTTATATCTGTTACGGAAGACACAGTATCGACATAAAAATAGAAATATACAAGCGACAGTGAAATTTATTTCGTCAATAAATAAGTTGCAAAAGTGCTACATGCAACTAGTATTCAACAAGTGCGACAAGAATTCGTGTAAAGTCTTTCAAACTTTATTTTATATCTTTGTAAGAGTAACACTTCGGATAGTAAAGATAATGAAGGTATTTATACATGTTTAATTAATCAAAGTATATGCGAAAAAAAATATTTAAGTATTAGCTGAAGATAATGAGTATTTAAAATTTTCTAATCTTTATTCTTTTTAAATTTGCCGCCTTTACGACATACTGTCGTTATTTCAAATCATCAAACGTCTGGCTATTAATTACAAGTCCTATTGTTTTACCTCAAAATACAGTACCCTATTTATACCTTTTCGGCCTTTTCGGCCACGCCTATTTAAATTTTCTCCTCTGATATTCATAATATCTAGTACAAAATATATAGAAGCTACTATAGTTAATTTCAAAATTAACTTTTTGGGTAGCTATGACGTTATGATCATTTTAACTGAAATTTACTATAGCTAGGAAGTTCAACGAAAGGCAACACAGTTCAGATGTTCAGCAACTCTCTCGGATAACTCTTCAGTTGCAGGTGAATTGTAAATTCCTAACAGTACCGCGAACCCAAGATATTTAAGCCGAACTGATAACACGTTGGCAAACTTGAAGACTCCACAATACAATCATATTATTTTCAAAGAAAATAACTTGGAAAATGTTACATGAAAATTATTACTTTCGAAAATTTTGTATTCCAATCATGGAATCATGCGTAGAATAAAATAGATTGTTGCTTTCTCCTTTTCAACTGAATTCTAACAAAATATTATTTTTGCTACACACTATACTTTTTAGATAAGAAAACCAAAAATGGATACAAATAATAGGTAATTAAAATATACAATGTTTTTAAATGCCGCTGGAGGCGGAGAGAGATTAACCTAAAAGCAGTATGCTTAAAAATTATGAGTATTCATTTATGATCGAAAAATATATTGCTATGAATTATTAATAAAATACAACTGTATGTTAATCAATTACATATTTTACCTATTTTGGGTATAGCACATATAGATCAGAAAAACTGAAAGAGAGAAATTCTCCATAAATAATATCCAAAGTTATTGCCACTAGAATTGTAATTTATTCTACTGTTTTTTCACAGTAATGTCTCTTTTGTTTTTGATTACTATAATTCAACCGAATCAAATAAAGTTTGTTTGATTACTACAATGGATAAGTACACAAAATTAAATTAAATCAAGTACAATTTGATTGATTACGACAATGGAACAATAATTCACCAATTTACTTTTATATTTTTTAGCTGTTAATCAAATCGGTACATAAGAGCGAACAAAATTAAATCAACTCAAGTTTAGTTTTGTTGATTATCGCACAAAAAAACAATCATTCATCAATTTACTATATTTCTACATGGTTAATCAAATCAGTACACAAGAATAAATAGAACTGAATCAAATCAAGTAAAATTTTATTGATTACGACAATGGAACAATCAATCATCAATTTACAATATTTCTCTACTGTAAATCAAGTTAATATTCACGATTGGTTTAAAACTGAATTTGAGTAGCAGATAAGAGTTTTCGTTGATTTTTATTTTATTTTAGTACGAGCTCCGGGGCACAGCCACAGCCGAGTATTTCTGCGATGTGAATTCATTTCGCGAAGGTAAAGGGAACGCAGACACACTAGCTTTTTGAATTTTTCTGCCTCAGTTATGTACTTTATTTGCTTGGGAATTAGAATTTATATTTCTAATAACTTTTAATATCACACTGTAATTTGTTCTATTTGAATATTTAGATTATTCAACAGTTATAGTATTGAATTTAAAATTGAAGTTGACAAAATATTATCAATTGTCTACAGGCATTTTTTAAAAAGGGAAAAACTTAGTGGAAGACTATTTTTAAGGGAAAGAGACGCAGGCGTAATCATGTTTTGATTTTTCCTGGCCCAATTATTTACATTAATTGCTTGGGAATTTGAATTTAGCTTTCAAATTACTTCTAAGTCAATACTTTAATTTGCTCTAGTGGGAAATTTAAATATTCAGCAATTGTAATGATTAAAATGAGTTTATATCTAACATTTACAAAATACTATTATTTGTTTTGAGAAAATTTATATATATAGTGGAGGGTACAGAAATAAAATTAGAATTATACACATGATGTTCAATATATTATTTGTTGAGCAATGTTTTCAGTGTAATGCTAATTTAATAATTAGTTCATTGATTATGACGACACAGTTTTGAAAATTTTCAGAAGCATGTTGCTTGGTAATAGTTCAGAAGCAACAAGCTTGAGTATTTATCAATAATCAAGTGATTTTCGGCAAGAAATAATTATTTTTATACTCTTGGAGATGTTTTTTGAGGTTCTCGTCATATTTTCGATGCGTAAAGGGCACCTTACATTTCTCTATGATTCATGTCTTCGTTAGTCATTTGAGTTCAAGGTATTCAACATACTGACTTACAGACAGACTTCACTTAAGTCATCGATAACTAAACGTTAAATCGAAGCCTGCTACGCGTAATCATTCAATGTCAAATGTTTTTTAATAGGCAAGGCAGTTACTAGGCGACAAACGAAACGAGAATAAATTTAGCGCCATCTTAAAATTTTTGTTCCATTGTTCTGGTACGTGTTCAGAAATTTTAAAATGGATTTCCTGCGACAATGAGCTAAATTTGATTTTTTCACTCAAAATACAGGCGTGTCAGGTAAGTTGCGCAGCCTGAATTTAGTTCCATGAATTTATGCTGATAGCAATCGATCTATATGTTTATAGGTACCTATATAGAACTCACCAATTTTTGAATTTATTTATAAACTTAGTGAACTCCTCTTTCCCACATTATAATTAATTTAATCCGTAAGCATCCATGACGTCATTATCATCAACTGTTTTTTTTATAAAATAATTGCTACTCGGAGAGTTTTTCTCATCTATGGAATTTAAAGATTCAGTTTCTTTCTCTGAACGTGAGTGTAAAAGCGAATGCTTCTTTTTCACTACTGTTTTCTAATTGAGCGATGTGACATTTCTACTTTCGCTTTTCCTGCCATGTAACATCTTTATTAAGATAGATATTTAAGACACAAGTGCAAAAAGTTATTCTTTAATGCACGAGCGACTTGGTTAAAAAATAAGCATTTTTGAATACTCTCATTGTGCACTAGAAACTTTTTACACGTGTGTCTTATAATACAGTCAATTTTTATTTTTTTCTCTGAATGTCATATTGACAGCTAGCATTGGTAAGTAAAGAAACGATATTGTAAATTGAAGTTTTGTCGATATGAAGTTCAAAGTGTCCAAAAACGATTTTAGTGTTGTAGATGAGTTTCAAAATACCCTCCTCCAGATGTTTAAGATACTGATAATGGAAACTGATAGACCCTCTAATTAAAATCGTACATTAAAACTCTTATTGCACATTTTCTAATAAAACCTATTTTTCACATTGAAAATTATTTGAAAATCTGTCACTTTTTATACGATCGAAGATTTGAAATGAAGTTTCTGTGAAAAACTAAAAATTAGTGATGAAAAAATCTCCTTAGGCTCAAACAATCCATAAACCATGATCAATACACACGTGGCAGTCAAGTTACATATTCTAAAATTTTGTGTATTTATATTATTAGCACTCTGTATAATAATTGCTATAATTTGAAATTTGAGGTCCGTAAAAAAATTTGTGTAAACTGACATTCGTGCAACAATTTTCGTACGCAAATCTATAAACCTGTTGGTCTCGAAATATTTGGGCCTCATATCAAACATAATTCACAAAATTTCCTGACTTATGTTCAGAAAAAGACCTTATTGGCTAATCAAAACCTCTACCTAGACATGCTCCCAACGAACGAAGTATAATTCATTTCGTCAGTAAAATTGAATAATCCTATTATTAATTTTTTGTTTTTGCAATTGTAAAGCTTGCTTTACAACTCAGCCTAACAATCGTCTATTTATGTGCGAATACAGAGTGTGAGAAAATATGTCGGTAATGAAGAACACTATAACGTTGGGCATTGCTGTAATGCCTCTTGGCTCTCAACTTCTTGCGTTCTGTTGTTCTCACAGATTGAAATACATTAGAAAGTTAGATCGTAATCGAATAGAACCGTTTACACTGACTTTAAACATACAATGCAGGAGTGATTAAGACGCCACAAAATATTTGTGGGCAAATGAGTCAAATTTTAAGATACAGAAGTTAGTATTATGTTGTAACACCCGAAAATGGCAGTTAGAACTAATTGAAACAAACAACTTTTCTTCGTTCAAATTTTTGATTAGATTGATGTTGATGGCACTTTTTCGTTTTTCTGAAAATTATTTTAAAGAATATTCAAAAAATATAAGAAGTTTCAGGATTTGCTTTCGGTTCTCTAGAACATTATCTTTTTTTTTTATCAAATAACAAAATGGCGATCGATCAGAACAAATTGAATTATAAGATAAATTTTAACTCACTGCAACAATCATTCAAAACAAAATAGACAAACAAGAAAAATAAAACAATGAACAAAGGAACTAAATTTGATTTTCAAAATGGCCACCATTCGTAGCAGCGCAAGCTCGGCAGCGTGTTTTAATATTAGAAGAAACACTTGCAAAAGCTGTCTGCTTATCTTTTAAATCTTCTAGTGCAGCTACTTTTCTAGCTACCAGTTCTAATTTGGTGTTTACTGGTGTCTCATATACAAAGGTCTTCATCTGTCTAAAAAAAATAAATCTAGGGGTGTAAGTTTGGGGCTTCGAGCTGGCCACGCAACCAGACCTCCTATTTCAATCCATTCATTCGGATATTCTCTATTTAGTAGTGCTACGACTGCTCGGGTTGTATGAGCCGGTGTTCCATCATGTTGAAACCAAGCGTCTGATGTTTGCGGTAAGTCATAAAGAAGCTCTGGCAGAACGTTATTTAAGAAAGTAAAATAATTTTACCATTCAATCGGTTTGGGAGAATTAAGGGTCCAATAACGCACTGCTCTACGATTCCAGCCCATACATTTACTGGAAAACGTTGATGCGCACGAACAAATGTTGCGTGAGGATTTTCATCACACCAGAGGTAATTATTACGAGAATCAATTTTATGACACAAGCTTCGTCTGTAATTAAACAAAATTTTTCAAAACGTCTCTGAAAATTTCAACGTTCCAGAAACCAACGACAAAACAAAAATCTTGGCTGGAAGTCCTCAGATTCCAAAGTTTGCACTTTTTGTCTAGAAAATGGACGGAGAACTTGCCAAACTGTCACGTAATTTACAACTAATCTATTTGGTATTACTCTTATGCTCATCGATTTCTCATCTTCAATTATATTAGGAACAGCTTCAAATGCAGGGGTTCGGCGCAATCTATTGTGATTCCCTTCCATTAGATGTAGAAATGTAGAAACTTGGTTACTGACGATTTTGATATCTTCTCCGATAAATTCTACGAGCTTCTTGTGCATTACGCATTGCCTCTCCAAAAATTAAAAGCATGTCAAGAAGTTCAGCGTTTTGATAATTATGCATTTTTTCACATAAATTATGTAAAATATAAACGTGACAGAAACTTTTCAAGATGAAGCAGCACACAAGTGAGCGAATTCGTTTCTTCACGAGTGCTGTATAGCGTTTTGTTCAATCCTATTATTGAAACATTCATTAAAACATTAAAATCCATCACACTTCTTAACCCTTTGAGGACGGAGTTATTATTTTTGAAATGAAAATATTTTCATTAGGCAGAATCTTTTATTGACACGAAAATAACATATAATTAATAGAAAAAAAAATTATTACAATCGTTATACACCCAGGGGGTGGTGGTTACTCCAACTAACCACTAGGAATATATACATAGTGGTCTTTAATATCGATTTGATATATTTCCTTTCATAAAATAATATGAGATATTTTATTTTGTGTGAAACATAGCGAAACAATTTCTTTTGTCATTAATACAAAGACCAACGTTACATGTTGAACATTTCCATAATGTTCTATGAGGCTGATTACTTGTACTACATTGAGCACATCTTCGGGATGTGGTTCGAGCTGGCATATGTGCGTTTTTATCATAACGTAATTCCAACGGAACATGAATTTTGAACTGATTGACTGGTTTCTCAATACTTTTTCTTTTCTTTTTCACAATTTCTGGACTAGCACCAATCAATGCTACAGCTACCGCGAGTCGAAATTGTTTTAGGTTCATCTTAGAGTTGGACAAATCCCTGTTTTGGAACAGTATATACGAATTTGTGACTGCTGCATCCAGAAAGTAGAAAAATATACGATGCCACCATTTATGAGATTTTCTATCGATTTCGTATAATGATTTCAGCATGTCAAACTTGTCTACAAAGCCCATATTGCGATTGTAATCTTTCACCATTCCCGGACAAGTTATTTCTTCGCGGGTACCATCTTTCTTTCGTCTTCCTATCAATTGTACATCTGCAGGATCATGGAAATTGCTCAGAAATAAAACCGATTTTCTATCCATCCATTTCAAACAAACAATTCCACTGACCGATACGCGCCAATCGGATTCCCCTCTTTTCAGTTTTCTATCATCTTTCAAACTTGGTATACCTATTCTATGTTTTCTTGCTGTTCCGCAGGCATATATACCATCTGATAGTAGATCTTTTTGTAGTTTTATAGAATTAAAGAAATTATCGAAGTATAATCTATGATTCTTTCCAACAATAGGTCGTGTTAGATCAGTTATTATACGGTGGCCCAAATTTTTCTCGCAAATATTGTTTACTTTGCCTGTATAAATTTGAAATTGACAGACGTAGCAAGTAGAGTCAGCTCGTATCCAAACTTTGTATCCCCGTTTGATGGGTTTCATTGGCATATATTGTTTGATGCTGCTTCTTCCTTTGAAACGAATCATGGACTCATCAATCGCTTGATTTTCGTGAGGATTCATTGACTCCAGGAAGGTTCTGCTCAATACATCTAGCAATGGCCTGATCTTGTATAGTTTATCAAAATTATCATCATTCCGTCCTGGCTGTCTTTCATTGTCATTCAAATGAAAATTACTAAGAAGCCATGAGAAACGATCTCTAGAAATGACTGAGCTTATGTAGTTATCTCTCATCTCAAATCTTGAAGACCAATAGTCCTTGTAACTTGGAACTCTCTTCAGTCCCATAATAAGATTTACGCCAAGAAACACCCTTATTTCATCAGCGGTAGTTTGAATAAAAGCATTAGTGTCACCCCCACTTTTCTGCAATGCATATAAATTGACTTGAAAAACTATATGATCTATAAAATCCATCGGGAATAATTGTAAGAAGATATCCAAAGGCGTTTCAACAGTGTCAGATAAATTAGCTCCTGCACATGCCATGAAAGTGTCAGGTTTTGTGCAGTTTGAGCTATTATTTGTCCAAATATTATCATTGTTTCTCGCTTTTATAGTTGATAAAGGTAACTCATCTTCACTATCCCAAATACTTTCATCATCATTTGCTTTTGGAAGAGTTTTATCAGAGAAGTTTTCTTCAAAAATTATCTCCATTTCTTCGATATTGAAATTTTCTTCTGTGTTATTATTAGTATATTTGATATCAGTGTCATCCTCAGATGATACTATAGACTCATTATCTGATGGAATCTGATCTAAAATCTCATAAACTTGTTCTGATGTCATATTCTCGGGAATAAAACTCCCCAATCCCGATGTTCCTGGAAATATGGAAGAAATACATGTGAGTGCCTACTGGTTAGCATAGATAACCACCCGATTTGACTACTCATAAAGAAAAATTGTGATTGATGGTGAATAAATGATCATAGTGTTACTAAAATGTACGCTAATATGGAATAAAATAATCAAGAATTACCTGCCATTGAGAGGAATATATTGAAAACTTGATGAAACAAATTCTTGCAATGGATAACCTTGGAAACACAGCACATCAAACTTGGGTTAACAATTAACAAGTGACTACTGAACGAAACTGCGTAGATTGTATTATGGGTGATAATATAGGCAATCCATTTTACATCATGGTTACACGACAAAGCCTGTAGGAACTTAGACAAAAAATATTTTATATGTGACTATGCCTGATGACCAGTAGTCCTCAAAGGGTTAAACAAAGATCATATATAAAGTCTAAAGTAGCATAGGCGGCGGATGCGTTGTTATGGATCATGTAAATATAAACATCCGCAACTGTCAAAAATATAAAAAATAGTTTTGTCCTGATATTTTTACAAATATAAATTGTGACACTAAAATGGAACAAGATAATAATTGAATTGTGCGAGGAAAATAATTAACAAAGAAGAGAGAACAAGTAATAGAAATAGCATTCAAGTTGATATTACAAAAGTTACTACGATAACTACAGAGTCTCATCAGTTTTCAGTTGCTGGTATATCTTATTTGAGTAACGCAATTTGCAATAATTGTTAAGTTCATTTTCATATCAATAAATACATGTTATAAAATGTATTATAGTTTATTCTTTATTTCGTTATGAAAGAGTGAGTGAACGAAAGTAATTACACTCACTACTTTCGCCCACTCGTTGTCATAGGAATCACTGAAGTTGACAAAACAAACAGTTTCAAGATTGGTATCCAAGTAAAAAATAACATGTTTCAATAATAGGATTGAACAAAAAAAATTTTTTTTAAATAAAGAACAAGATCCAAAAGTATTTAAATTCGAACGTGCAAACTAGAAAATACGCGCCTTAAGTTTGAAGTACGCGTTTATTATTAGGCTTTTGTTTCATTGTTTAATGGCTGCAAGCCTATTTTGTTTTAAATGATTGTTGCAGTGTGTTAAAATTTATCTTGTAATTCAATTTGAATAAAATATTATTTTGGGCAGATTGAACAAAAAATTCAGACAAATGTTGTAGATATTTTAAGGATTCTATAAATGTTTGATTTTCAAAAATCCATCGAGTGGTTTTCAAAATATATTGTCTTGTAATTTTTGATCGTCGGCCATTTTATTATTTAATGAAATAGAAAATAATTGTAAATACAAACCTTATAGAGAAGCGAAAGCAAATGCTGGAAGCTTTTATATTTTGTGTATATTCCTTAAAATAATGACGACTTTTCGAAAAACGAAAAATGCCAACAACTATGAACTGGAATTACAAAACAAAAATTTGAGCGAGGAAAATTTGTTTGTTTCGAAGAGTTCTAACTGCCACTTTGAGGTATTACAACATAGTAATAACACCCTATATGTCATATTTCTTTTGAAACTGAAATTTTTACAAATAAGGGTGCGGTTCTCATTCAGAAAAACGTCCATAACTTGTAAAGTACGTGAAATACTTTCGAGAATAAAATAGGCAACAATATCGAATGAAGATATTATCAAGTGTGGATGTGACTGATGTGTCAAGGATGCCGTACATCTATTAATTGTTTTATTATTATTTTGCTTGGTACGGATTCCTACAAATACTCCATAAGTTTAGGTATAAAATATTCACTATTTTAACCCTTTTTACTGGTATGAAGCCCATAAAAATTAACAACTTATTGATTGCATTAATAAGCGGGCATTGTAACATTTTTAATTCTTCAATCGTAAAAACTTAATAACAAAATTATAATCAGTGACTCAGCCTGCCATAAATCGATTATCATTTCCATTAAATTGCTCAAGTTATGGTTGATCAAACCATACTGCATACTATTTCTTCTTTAAACAAAAGCTAGATGAAGAACAGTTGCACATCGAGCAGCAGCGTGTGGCAGCTGTTTAGCTGCAGATGACGCTCTTGTAGTAGTGTCGCGTGCGCGCTCGAGCATTACCACTTCCGGTTACATTAACCGGAATTTAAACGGTGGAGTTGTCGGCCATTTACCGGTAAGTTAAATTTAGATGAAAAAAATATTTTCCGTGATATCTAAAATAAAAAGTTTTACATTAAAAGATCAGTTAAAATATTTTCCATGCAGCATATTAAACAGAATATACTCTTGATAATATAAATTTTTGCATTCTTGGCATTGTATTTTTCTATTCTTTTTTTCTGTGCCAAAAATGGAGTTACAAAGCTTGATGCCGATGGTCAGCGACTCGCTTTCGATTGAATTCGCACGAGATTTATTATATCACAATGTCCAGTGTGCTAAAAGTGACTCATTCGATAAGCCTTTGCCTTTTACGTATGAAAAAGGCCATTGATATTTTATTGCCGCCTAACTTGACCCACATAACCTGAATACTAGCAGAGACTGGAGAAATATACCAGAAATGATGAATTTTCTCCCACTTTATTTTGAAAAAATTAACAATAGGAATACAACTTGAAATCCACAGGATCCACTTGTTCGAGCTGAAATTTTTTTGATAAATTATTATCAATCATAATGGTAGATTAAAGTAGTTGGAATTACTATTATGAAAAATCTATCTCAATACATCTTACCACTTGAGCGTCACATTCGTTGCACTATCGTTCATCTCTTTAAGTTCCGTGATCCAAAAAGATTGAATCTCGATCCAAAAGAAATAATACGCAATCATATTTATTTATGATCTCCCCGCGATAACTGAAAATGTAGATCGAATATTATTATATACTAGTAATATGTCCTCGCTTCGCTGCGGGTCCGACCTAGTACCCAATCTATTGCATACAATTTAACCCGACTCACGCACGAACTTCAAAAAAATTAATTTGTAATTGAAATGAAACCCAATAATTTTGAATTAATATATAATTACTAAGTCGAGCATAATATTTTCTATTATTAAAAGCCGCGCGTAATTTAATTTCACATAGCTCCTCAATGGCGCACCCAAGGGATGGGGTTTTTTGGGGGTTCAAACCCCCTCCCCCTGCCCCGAGATTCAACTCGTCAGATCTCGGTTCGGCTCGATTTCGCTGGGGTCTGAATTATAATTAAGATTTATCTTTAAAACAGTGATTTTATTCTCATAGCTAGGGTTGTTAGAGAAAATATGTTATTCAAGCAAGCTGGTTGTTCTACTTTTACTTTCAAAACCCCTCCAAAAATTCAGAATATCCCCGAAAAAAATTCTGGGTGCACCACTGTAGCTCCTAATTTTTACAGCTTTTCATATTTCATGCAGGAATTTTGAATATTTCCGATGAATAATAGCTTATATTATTCTCTAGAAAGTCCTCTATCTGCCAATGAAAGTTCCGTCAAAATCGAATCATGCGTCTCGAAGATTACCCCGGACAAACAAACAGGTAGACAAAAATCGAAAAACGCGTGTTTAGGTTTGGTATCCTGCGAATAACAATATGAGATTGATAGAAACCTTTTATTGCGAAATCACAGATAGGTATTTCAATTTTATTTGTTTGATAAATTGTGAATGAATCAAAACCTTATTTTTTCAAAAAATTTAAAATTCAGGAGACGGTTTTTACACCATCTTTTTGAATAGGGCGCCACGTGTTTCTTCCCCAATGGGGTTCTTGAGTACAGTGTAATGTGTAACCAAGAAGATCAATTTATCAAATTCTGTTTCACGGACGTTTTCAAACGTCACTTTACAGTGTCCTGTATTTCTTTATTTATTTGCATAGATATTGTAATGTTAATTGCTTGGAAAATTACTTGTAATTAAAATAAAAGTCACTATTTAATAATTTAAAATGAAATAAAAGTTTTATTCTTCTGGATATCACTAACAACACTATATTATTTATTTATCACTTAATACTAACTCAAATAAAGTCGCAGATATTTATATTCAACTATTTATATACACTGTTCACTTCACTGTTTGATATTCACTGCTCTAGCTCCAACATTACACTACTACTCTATTAGTTTGCTTGCGTTTATATATAGAAATATCCATTTCTCGAATGTTTTACTTCTGGAATATTGCTAGAGGCTTCCATCGGGATGGGTAATGTGATGCGGCGCGGCGCGACGCAACGAGGGCGATACCGGTTCATCCTATGAAATAACCGTGAACATCATTTTACTTATTTATTTAGCAGTAACTATCCACTAGAACTGTAAGTGCTGTAAAAATAATATATAAAGACAGATGCCGTTCTTGTTTTTCCTCCACGCAATTATAATGTTCAAAACAACACAGTCAATATAATAATCCTATCTATTTTTTTGATATAAACCATTAATTCTTGAATAAACCAGTGATTCAAAAAAATTGCAGCTGTAAGTGATAACTAAGGAAAAATGTAAAAACAATGTACTCAAGACAGAATGGCGTCCTTGTCTTCCTCCACACAATTATAATGTTCAAAACTCAAAATCACAATACATACGATAAAACTATTTGCCCCCTAGAGATAAATCAATTCTTGACTAATCCAGTGATTCAAAAAAACTGAAAATGTGAATGTTCAGAATGACATCCTTGTCTTCCTCCACTCAATTATAGTGTGCAAAGCTCAAAATTTCATTAGATATAATAATCATATCTGCGTTCTTAACTTGATTAATAATTCTAGATTAAACCAAGTATTAAAAAAAATTAAAACTTTGGATTTTGACTGAATAAAGATGTAGAAATAATATATTGAAAACGGAATGTAGAAAAAATATACTTGAGATAAAATGATGTGCTCGTTTTTCTCCATACAGTTATATTGTTCAAAACTCAAAATTACAGTTCATATGACAATCCGGCCTATTCTCTCGAGATAATTAATTAATTCCTGAGGGATGATGTAGAAATAATGCACTGAATACAGAATGATGTCCTCGTTTTTCTGTAATAATTATAATATTTTCCTATAACCTCTAGGAGGAGCAAAGGGCTGCTACAAATGCTCACCATCTAGACGAAGAGCTGTCTACATAAAAAACCTTGTTACCGCTACATGGCTGATTCCTACTGTAAAAGGATCCTTTTGTGTAGCCAAATTCAAATCGTTATGTCTGCCAGCGCGATTCCTTGACTTTTGGATATTTTGAACTTAATATTTTAATTCAAATTTCCAAGAAATTATCTGTCAATTTCAACAAATATTCCACTCATGTATAAATTCCCCCATAAGACAAGTGAAATTATCAAGAAATTACAGCGGAAATTTAATGTTGTCTAGACAACGTGTAAAATTTCCACTAACAAACTATTTTGACAACACAAACAAAAAAGTATGTTTTGTTTGTATTGTAAATTAGAAATGTCAGTCAATAACAACTCCAATTTTTCCTAAATATTTGTCAAAAATCGTCAAAATGAATCGGTTTGGTGCAATTGAAGACGAAATCGACGAAAATATAATGAGAACTAAACCAATAAATGCAGTAAAATCCTAAAACAGTATTTGGAGACAGTTTACGACATTTTAATAAAGGATCTTATTTTATGATATTCGAGAAATATTCTCTCTAAATACCATTCGTGCTTAAAAATTAACCAGATTATTTCACTCATGTCAATTATACTGACAAATTTTTCCTAGTTACAATGACAATTATAATAATAAATTCCTTGCCAACGGAAATTTACCCGTGGTAAATTCCCGTTGGCAAGCGATTTTTCGCGATAGATTGCCTTTGTCATGGAGAAACAATACACAGTTCTAATATAAACAAACAATCAGTCCTCGGAAATGCCAAAATTTAGTCGTTTTGGAAATGCATTTTTCGCTGAAAGTAATGAAATTGAAAACAATAAGTCTAAAAATACAAGAGTATATGAAGACAATTAGTGCCTTTTTCAATAAAAAAGGTTAGTAGTTGCAAGTAACATTATTCAATAGGTACTTATAGCAGCAATTTCATTCGAGAAATATTCTCCACAAATATCACTCGCGACTTTAATTTTATCATAAATTTTTCGTTCAAACATTGATTACCTTTAAGCAACATCCTTCGAGTCATCTGCTCAGATGAAATCCCTCGAGCTACGCTCTCGTGATTTAATCGGACAGATGACTCTCACGATGTTGCTAGGTAACCAATGTTATAAAAAAAAAATTATTGATAAAATTACAGTCCCTTGTGATATTATATACGATAATTTTGAAGCACTCGTGATAGTTACCTCCGAAAACAGTTCCATTCATAATATCGTTTCCTTAGTTACCAATAGTAGCCGTCAAATTGACATTTACAAAAGAAAGAGTATTCATGAAAAATTTACTATATTTTACGAAAATAAGGATGATTGAAAACGTACACTCAGTCTAAGAGCTGAAAAATAAAGTTTAAAAAAACTAGAAAACACGCTTCTATAGTAAACCGAACTGAAAAGTAGAGAATAATTTTTTATATAAAAATAAAGTAATTGACGAAAAAATTAATGTTATTGTTGAAAAAGCGTGAGGTGCTCGATATCAGTTGTTCTGAATATTCTATTGGTACGATTTCTGAATGTAGAGTTAGGGCGGCTGCACAATAGCCCTAGAACTAGAACTAGAACGGTAACGGAAAGCTATCGAGAGCGACAACGGAAACGTAAACGCCGACCAGATGCACAACTGCAGCACGCGTTAGTATGAAAATATGATACAAAACATCTCACGCTTTTTTCACAATAACAATAATTTTCCCGTCAATTACTGTATTTTTATATAAAAAATTATTCTTTACTTTTCAGTTCGGTTTACCATAGAAGCGTGTTTTTCAGTTTTTTAAACTATATTTCATTTTCTACTCTTTAGTTCGATCTGCTATAAAAAAAATATTTGTAATTAAAATTTGCTCGCACGGCGGATCAACGTTGACCGAGCTTGCTTCGCGCGCATAGCAGCTCACCATTAATCGAGCTCACTTCGGTCGCACGGCGGTCTACTGTTGACCGAGCTCACTTTGCTCGCACGGCGGTCTACTATTGACCAAGCTCGTATTGCTCGCTTACAATTTACCGAGCTGCGTTCCTTGAATATGGTAGCCGATTCTCAAGCTCTCGCTCCGAAAGTAAGTATTTATTCCTGACTATCCCTACCAGGATAATGGGATAAACTTAATAAATTATTGTATTGTCATCGGTCCTTGAGAAGTATGCAAAGTTTCAATTCAATCCGACGTCTCTAAGTGGGTGAATTTCTCGTTCAAAGACTCCGTTACATAGATACTGGTGAAACTAATAAAAGCGTTATCCTTATCTCTACATGGCTAATAAATCAAGTGAAATTTTGATATTAAATTTTTTATAAGATTATAATAATTTTGAAAATAGTTTCTATTTATTATTGTACAAATATATAAAATTATTTCCTCTAATGTATAGCCTTTCCAACTTTGTAGTGATAGTCCCTTTATCACTAATTGCTGAGTTGGACTCTTCTCTGGGGGAAATAATGCTACACCTTTTTATTTTATTTTTATAAAAAAATTTAAAAAACTTATCCTTAGAAAAAATTTAGCGAATAACTATAGCACTATAACTAAATCACCTCTATTGTCTGATTCTAAATTAAACTTTTACAATGTGTATACTCAAAAATATAGATAATTTTGTATAATAATACTATTATTTTTTAATATATCCAAAAGAAATTTGATATGTCCCTGTTTTATTTCAACTGCAAATCATATTCAATCCTCTTGGTGGGTAAATACCGAGGTAAATACAGTACGAAATTTTTAAAGCCAATATCACTAGAAAGTTGGGCAGGTATTCCTATGGAATGCCTGTATTTCCTATTGAGTACCTGTATTTTCTTATCTGTACTTTCTGTGGCATACCTATATTTCCCGTGAATTACATGTACGTATTTGGTACGGCATACCTCTAAAATAAGAGTGCGTACTGCACCGTCGAATGTCCGCTGCGTCGAAAGTCCACACCGTCGAAAATCCACGTGACGAATTTACCCCCACTATTGCTTTCTGTGTCAGTGGTGCTTCGCACTCAACAAGCGGGCGGGCTTCGCCCACTCTGACCAAGCTCAATGTTTATCAAACAGTCATTTCTTCTCAACGTACACTCATACAAAGCAGTAATAGGAGTAAATTCGCCGCAGTGGGTGCTCGACGGCGTGGACTTTCGACGGTGCGAGCTGCTCCGTGAAATACCTGTATTTCCTTCAGAATAACCTATCAATGCCTGATGGTATTTATGTGAGATACCTATATTTTCCGTATATCTTTGGTACTTGTATTTCCTGTGCAATATCTGTACTTTCTAGGCAATATCTGTGGATTACATGTACGTATGTTTTGCTATATAGCTCTGGAATACTTACTCATTATTTAGAAAGAATTAACTAATTGGAGCAGCGTTACATGAAATGTATAAGTCTAAATGATTTATCCCAAGAAATTAAAATAATTTTCGTTTTGGACAGACTTTTCACACTAGTCTTGTGTAAAAATCATAGTATGTTAATATTCATTACAATCTTTGAATATTTATAAGTAGTGAAAAGTATATTAAACAAATCTGTTGAAAAATTGTGTATGTGAGTTGCATTTCAAGTATGGGAAACTTTTTTCAAATCAAAACATTCATTCTGGGAGCCAAATACCTTTGTGAAATAGATATGACATGCATATAATTATAATTTTAAAGCTGTGCAGTTTTTTATCGCTAATTTCATAGTTATTAAAGCAAGACACAAGGTGATTGTCAAGGACTACTTCCTTAAAAGTCCTATTTTTGTCAGATTAATTATGATTTGGAATCAATAGCTAGTAATTAACGATTAAATTGCATGTTTTTTTGATTGCAGTTAACCAATAAGAGAAACATAAGGTGGAATGATAATTTTCTTCTCCTTAAATAGACGAAATAAATTATGACATGCCAAACTCAAGTTTTTCCATATTCCTTGACATATAAATGCTGAAAAAAATTAATAATAAACATATGTTACTAATATTGTACAAATAGATTTCAATTTTAATTAGTAAATTAATAGTAAATTGGCTATACGATTTTTTCCGGATACAATTACCATTAAAAAGTGAAAAGTATCTTAGCCTGTGTACTTTTAAGATCCAATCAAATATCATTCATTTCAATTTCTCCGCGGGTATCCAATCACTCACTAGATCAGAAAGTTGTATTTATAATTTACAAACTTTTGAATGCTTGTCCAAAATAATCGGATTAAAGAGAATCGATACTCTTTCCTCAATTATTATCGTTTAGGGGAATTGGGGTCACTGTTGTTGGTATTATTGGTTCAATGAGGCTACATTGATCCCTTGTTAAAATAATTAGAGGCGTTTGTGATAATTACTCGAATTGGATGCAAAAATTACCTTTCGAAATCAGCCTTGGAAAATAGATAATAATGGCAGGCGCTGATTTTAATTTAGAGTTATTAATGATTAATTTGGCTCATTGTGATTAAATTTATTATCGTAATTATATTCAAAATAGAAAATAAGCATATAACCACGAATATTACGAATATTGCTACAAAGGTTCTAATCAGATGTACTTGATATATGAAATCTTATAAATCTTGTATCAACTTAAAGTATATTTCGCCGTTGACAAAACATAAAGGTGTATCTCAAAATTTGGCCGAAATGAGTTAGATACGCTTTTAAATAGATTCATGTGTTCTCCGTGTTGTGACTAACTGGCGTATCTCAATCAGGCTCCGTTTTTATAAGTAAAGTACATTATATTCAAACGTGTTGAACATATCGAGAAAATAAGAGCCGCAGTTCTCTACTGTAAACTTATAAAAATGAGATACGCCTTTATGCCTTCCCAACGACGATTTATTCCATCTCATACACCCGAGTTTGTATTCATCAAATAACCATACTCCAAATTAAAAATTAATAAAAATGTTTGTGTTACAAAACTCACTACTCTCCTGAGGGCCATCAGTCACGTGATATGTCAGTCAGAACGTCATGAGCATGTTGCATGTAATTGCAATAACGAATTACAAACAAAAGAGAAATATTTGCGTAGAATACAAAACATTCACCTGTTCTACATAACAGAAATTACGAGGAATTATGTAGAACGCAGAAATTGCAAGATTTTCTTTGAATACGATTAGTTATAAGATAAGGATTTCTGTGCTGCAACTGTTGACTTAGAACTACGTTAAGGGTTGAAGATGAAGGGTTGAAATTGGTTGGTACTACATAAGCTTTCTATGATCGTTTATTTCATTACTCTACAATTATTATCTTAGGAGATATAAGTTTTCAAAGTGTGACAGATCTTAGTTGCATTATTATATACCGCCAGGATTTAAAGATGATGGGTTTTATAAATAATGACATTATATAAGCTTTCTTTTATCCTTTGGTTCACTATTCTACAATAATTTATTATTTTATGTACTTTGAAAAAATTACATATTTTCGTTGCATTATTTTACCGTCTATATACCCCCGGGTAAGATGTAGCTCTATAATAAATTCTAAAATCATAGTATATATGACTGCTCAAATTATTGCATTATCACAAAACAATGAGCTCAGTCATTTCCTTATAACTTAATGCGCCCTGCAGTTCCACCTGCCTGAAATAATGCAAAAGAAAGATGCATACTTTAATAATAGTTTAAAAAAGCATATTTAAGAACAGTTTTTGAAGTCATGGATTGTTAAACGAATAAAAATAGTATTCGTAGAAAATAATTTAGCTTAACAACAAAAGAATTATCAGTTTAACCTTGAAAGGTCGAAAACATCGTCTGCTTTTTTCTCTATAAAAAAAGTTTGTTTTCTTCCAAGTAAGATGTCATATTTGAGTTGAAGCTATTAATATTGTCAATTGAAAATTGGACCAATTATTAATTAAGAGATAAATTATTTTGAATATTATTTTGCTTTATTCCTGTTGTTCAAAATGGTACTACATAATTTCTTGAATGAAGAATTACAGTATATAAATAATTGGATAAATTTTCGTATATAATACCACAAGGGACTGTAATTTTATCAATAACTTTTTCTTGTAAACATTGATTACCTAGCAACATCATGAGAGTCATCTGTCCGATTAAATCACGAGAGCGTAGCTCGAGGGATTTCATCTGAGCAGATGACTCGAAGGATGTTGCTTAAAAGTAATCAATGTTTGAAAGAAACATTTATGATAAAATTTAAGTCGCGAGTGGTATTTGTGGAGAATATTTCTCGAATGAAATTGCTACTATAAGTACCTATTAAATAATGTTAGTTGCAACTACTAACCTTTTTTATTGAAAAATGCACTAAATTGTCTCCATATACTCTTGTATTTTTAGACATTTTGTTTTCAATTTCATTACTTTCGGCGAAAAATGCATTTCCAAAACGATTAAATTTTGACAATTCCGAGAACTGATTGTTTGTTTATATTAGAACTGTGTATTGTTTCTCCATGACAAAGGCAATTTATCGCGATAAATCGCTTGCCAACGGGAATTTACCGAGGTAACGGGAATTTACCGTGATAAATTCCCGTTGGCAAGGAATTTATTATTATAATTGTCATTGTAACTATGCAAAATTTGTCAGTATAATTGACATGAGTGAAATAATCGTATAAAAGTAGTTTCCTTGTGTAATGAAGCACCCATTTGCGTGGTTGCTCCAGGCAGGTGAAAAATTGAAAGCGAACGGAAACTATCAACTGTCAGTGGGGAAAAAAGAACATCCGCTCTCACAGAGTTCAACTGTTCAATGCTTCAACATTCATTTGTTTCGAGCGGAACTTGGCAATAGCTATTCTTTTGTTTTAGAAAGAGAAAGAGTATACATTTTGCGGATAGAGTTCTGAAACTTAAGATTGGTACCTCTGGAAATAACTGCGGATTTTATAACCTTGACCTTCGCTAGTTATATTATTTACAAATCAAAAACAAAATAGTTATGGAATTTCAGGTTTTACAACATCACAAATTCATAATTTTTACAATTTCATTATTTTTTGCAGGCCAGTTTTACACGATGCAAAGTGTAGACTGAATGACAGATTACACTAACGGTCGAGTTCGTGGTGTCATGAGGCTCAACGGAAGTAATGGGGGAGTCGTCCTGGAGCAACACGAAGAGGGTGAGCATGAGGATAATATGGGTGAGTATCTTTATTAGATTTTTCTGTTCTATTGGCATAATTATCACTAATGATGTAATTATAATTTTATGCTGAAAGAGACGCTTGTAAAAAGAAAATTCTATACAATTTGCATTTGGCGATAATTTTCTTTTATAACCTTGTACATAATTATTCATTGTGTGTTTTTTAATTCTGTTAGTTTTTTATTTACTTTTCTCATAGCAATCGCAACATATAAGAATAAATATTTATTAAAAACCTTATTCACATAAAAATACTTAGTAAACAAATTAAATGTTTATATAAAATAAATATATGAAAGACAGATAAATTTGTCATTTCAGATAATTATTAATTAGGAAAGTTGAAAAAACAAGAATTTTAATTTGAAATGAATAGTTAAAAGTCTAATTAATTGAAACAGCTGATAAACTAGTTCTCACTAATATATATTTTTCAAAAACTGGTAAGAAAATTTGAATATTAAAAATAACGAACAAAATTGAGAATTTTTTCTTGCCTACGGACAAAAATCTTCATGTGTCAAAAATCCAACCGGAAATCCAACTGTGCCACGATTTGAAATACACATAAAAACGCAGTCTCAATTTTTTTTTTAGGTGTAATAATCGGTATATTTCAGTTTTATCCTGCTAGATTGGCAAATAATGAATCAATCTTTTTATTCCAATGGGAAAAAATTGTAGATAAAACTAATAAAAAACCGAAAAAAACCATATGAGTAGATGTTTTTTTTTCTAAAATTCATATCGCCGTGTATTTACAATTTGTAGCATAGGTCTTTTGCGAAATATAGGGAAGAGATTGAATGAATAGCATGACGTCACGGGTATGAAAATCTCATAATGCTTCAATACCAACGCTGCTGGAATATCTATGTAATGGTTCTACATATTTTTTAAACTAAAGAAATACATACTGGCATAGTAGGAATTTGTTGAAAAATATGTTCAAGTGATGCACTAAACACTTGTTATATTATTTAAAAAAAATCGAAATGCAAATCGTTTGTTGCTTTTAGGGATATTTTAATTCATAACAGTAATCATTTTCTATTTCACACTTCGTTTACAGTTCAATCATCACTTTTAGTTCAAACACTTGACACCTGTCATTTGTGTTTTTGCTGTCGTACACAGCACACTTGTTTTGAATTAAATTTTTGTTTTAAGAAGACATTGAAATGCCAGAGGAAAAATTCTTATTCCAAAGATTTGAAATTATTATTAATTATTAATTTATTATTTGATCGTCTTTAAAATTAGAATTAAAATATTATTTCCGCTTGTCTAGACTATTGACCAATTATTTTTACTTATGCAACCAGTATAGCATATGATCTAACATCGCATTAGAACTATTATATAAACGTAGTGGATGCGACATTTCATCCATGACGTCATGCTATTCATTCAATATTCTCCCTATAGTAGTGAATAACTTGTAGATTACGGAGACGAAGGATGAGTGTAGTCGTATCAATAGACAAGTGACCCGATCGTAATTTTTCGAATGAATTATCGAAATAGACTGTATGTCCTACTATCGCCTTATTTTGGCGTTATTCTACGGTGAAGTAGGTGAAAAATGCATCCAAACGACCGAGCGCGCCAAAAAAATAAGTAGAAAAATTACGATCAGACTACTTGTCGAGAATTTATGCATTAAGGCTGGTTTATAATGGATTTAATTTAGGAATTTACATTTATAAATTCAGATTTATAATTCGTGAATCTTGTTCTGGTTTATGATGAATTTGAATTTTCTTAATGTAAACCAATCACATATTATTCACTCGTGAAATATTTGACATAATGTATACTTCAAATTAAGAATGAAAATAGGGTAAGTGAATTCCATCGTACTGTCAGTATGGGTTCATTATATTCTGTTGCAATTAATAAGCCATTTATTATATTTGACAGTTGAAAGTTCGACAATTTTACTGTGACAGTCAATCTCTATCGTTCTTGCAATACAAGAAATGAATGCGCATTTTTCACAAATGTCAACTTGATAGAAGACAATCAAATAAAACAATTTCAACGGCAACTAAGATTCAAAATAACAATGTTTTAGAAATAAAATAAAAGCATCCTCAATTTTAATTTTTAATTGAAATGGTCCACAGCATTGTTACAAATGTCACAATTTATTGTGATATCTATTTTAAATGATGATCGCCTAAAAATCGTAGTGTGCACCTCGGTTTAAAGTTCTTTTTTTAGGACACCTTTACGGCCTTGATACATAAATTACTATTATGGGTTTTTTTGCTTTTCTCGATTAAAAATTCTACGATCGAATCAATCCAAAGCTTATTGTATAGGTTTTTTTTAATTTTCTACAACTATTCCATTTGGATTACAAAGATTGCTCTATTAGTTTTTTACCTAGAAGCGTGAATTTAAAAAAGGAGAAAAAAACAATTCTTAGGGTTTTTCACTTTTTCCCAGTTCGAATATATTCGAAGTTTATTCCAAAGATTTCACAATTTTCTACAACTATTCGTATTGAAATACAAAGATTGCTCTCTTAGTTTTCAATCTAGAAGCTTAAATTAAAAAAATCTGACGTGAACATCACGTGACTCATTTGTACATCATTGGATATATATATATATATATATATATATATATATATATATATATATATATATATATATATATATATATATATATATATATATATATATATATATATATATATATATATATATATATATATAAATATATATAATACGATGTGATTCTGTGCTTGATCATATATATCATTGGATTTATATAATCAAATACAAAATCTCATCGTTCCACAGTTAATCGTTTTGGATTTACCCAAGAGATTCTAAGGATCTGTCAAGTAAAATGCGCTTTTAGCCAAGTCGGTTGCTATGGAAACAGTAGGCCATTATTCTTATACTACAACATTCCTTAATACTGATTTCCAAAATTCTACGACTACCAACAGATCTGAATTTATGCGCAAAATTAAAAAATAAATTCCTACTGAAGGGCACTTCCGGCTCAGTCTATTGTTATGAAAATAGTAGGAATTATTCAGATGCTATAGCAGACTGAAATACCAAATTTCAATATTCTACACCTGATCGTTTCGAATTTATGCGAAAAATTCCAAAAGACTGTCAAGTAAAGTGCACTTCCGACTCGGTGGATCTCAATAAAAATAGGATATGAGCATCTAGACGGTATAATCGTCCTAAATACTGAATTCTAACAATCTACGTTCAATCGTTTTGGATTTATGCGGAAGATTCAAAAAATGTTTCGAATAAAGTGCTCTTCCGGCTTAGTCGATAGCAATCATAATGCAAGGTGTACAACTAGATATTATAAAAGTGCCTAATACAAAATTTAAATATTCTACGACTGATTGTTTAGAATTTATGCGGAAAACTCAAAAAGTCTGTCATATAAAGTGCACTGCCGGCTCAGCCGATTGTTACAAAAATAGAAGACGACCATTGAGATGCTACAGCAATTTAAAATGCTAAATTCCAGTAAGTATCTTACAGCTGATCATTCTGGATTTATGCGGAAAATTGAAAAAAAAGTCCCAAGTAAAGTGCACTTTCGGCTTAGCCGATCGCAATCATAATGCAAGATGTACAATAAAATGTTATAGAAGTACTTAATATGAAATTTCAATATGCTATGGTTAATCATTCTAGATTTATGAAATAAAATTCAAAAAAAGTTTCAAGTAAAGTGCACTTCTGGCTTGGCCGATTCATACAAAAATAGCAAATGACCATTCTGATACAACATCAAGTTCAAATACTGATTTTCAACATCCTACGGTTGATCATTCTGGATTTCTTAGAAAAATTCGAAGAAAGTTTCAAGTAAAGAAAGTGCACTTCCAGTACAGACGATTGGAACCATAATGTGAGGTGCACAACTAGACCCTATACCAGTTTTAAATACAAAATTTCAACATTATACGTTCAACCAGTTTTGAGATTTGCGAGTTACGCACGAACGCACGTACGAACATACGTACCGATATCAAGCCAAAAATAGTCAAAATAGTTTCAGGTATGCTCAAAGCGGATATTTCCATCAAAATCTCCATAGATGAATTTTGTCGGTTTCACAATACTTACTTGTTACTTTGAACAAGTAAGTAAAAACTGATTTTTACGGTTTTTAAACTTTTTTTTGGTTAAAAATGCTTCGATCGAGATTATCCAAAGCTTTTACAATTTTCCATAACTATTTTATTGGAATACAAATATTGCTGTATTAGTTTTCAACTTAGAAACGTAAAACTGAAAAACCATCAATTTTTACGACTTTATACTATTTGTCGGTAAAAAAGTACTTCGATCGTGTCAATTTAGAGTTTATTTTGTTCGTTTTTCAATTCTTTACAATTGTGTTATCATTTAAAGCCTTAAAAAATATTTGGAAGCAACACAGTAACGGATTTCTCTATCTGGAATATTCGATATAATTCTAGTAACTTCTCGAAAGGCTGTAGAACTGGTCCAGGTCAGCGCAGGTAAAAAAGGGAGACATCTCCTTCAGCCTATATAGGAGACTGCATCCTATAGTTGGGAGGTCACAGAGAAATTCAAACGGTCCGAGAGTAAACAGAACAACGAAGCAGGTCAATATAAATATTTCTGGAAATAAATATTGCATTATTATTAAATGCAGAGTAATAAATAGTTAAAGCGTATTTTTGGTACCCGGCTTTATTTATTTAACTTTGTTTTTTACTTATTTTTAAATAATAGCGTGTTGTTTGAATCCTGAAAACATTACACTATTATATTTCTACAATAATGACTGCTGGGAGCCGTGAAAGGAATTGTGTATACATCTCAGGAGAGAATGATGTCTCAATACTCAAATAATATTATAATGTACGATCCTCTTTATAGAAAATTTCAATTTAATTTTTATCCACTTTTTTACATAATAAATTTTAAAATTTTCGCTATAACCTCCACACAGAAGGCGGCATTTTAAAATAAACAAATAATTTATCCCACATATTACAGATCTTCAGGTACTTGACCCGAAAGTTTTTACATTCCTATATCTTAATTCTTCGCGTTCTGAACAAATTTGTACATTGTCAACTACAAGTCTCCTTTTCGGGAATTGAACCCGGGTTGTTTGGTTCAGTAACAGTAAGAATAATCAGTTAGGTGACTCACTGATATCTAGTAGCAGATATTTTCAACTAATAATGTGGGTTGAACAAACTATAGATGTTGAATTAAATTAGAGGATAAATTGACTGATTGCATGTTTTTTTTTTAATTCTCTTGCTTATTCTTCGCTTTACGCTAGCCCTGTTTGAATAATGAAGTATCAATTTATATACCTGTAGGTGAACAAATTAAATTTAAAAACATTATATTGTTTTCTATTTATCATAAAAATGTAACACTCAGTATGTTTGTAACACACTTCAATTCTTTATTGTTATGATTAACACTCATATGCAGAATTAGAAAATATTCTTTATGTATTTCTTCCATAAGTGACTATCGCATAAAAAACTAATGTATGTAAAAATATTTAAACAAGCTATTCTTGCCATCTAGGAAAATAGAATGACGTAAGGCTTTATTTACGTTTTGCTAAGCGTTATTTTATTGTATAAGGTATAATAATAATATGGACAGCTCATGTGCAATAAATAAAAATAGAACAACTCATTTTATATTGACAAAATAGAGGTAAAAATTTATACATCAAAAAAATTTTTGTATATTATTTAATTGACGTATAGTGGAGGCTATTTTTTAGGAAGCTAAAATCAGAAACAAGAACCAAAGACACAGAATTCAATCGTATTTCTCTATTTCTACTAATTATACATTTTTATTAGTTGTATTTTAATGAATAATTTTTGAAATATTTTCAAGTCAAATCAATAAGAATATTTTCTTGTCGAATATCCTTCGATCATTGAGAAATATTATTAATTTTGACAGTTTCCTCAAGTAAGATGCTTCTAGGCAAAACGTTCGACACCGGAGCAACCAAAAAATGTCAAAATTTTCATTGTTCTACGACCTCTGATTTAGAGAAAAATAATTATTGTTTGAGAAATCCTTGAATAATAGTTATGTCTGTTGGTATCTTCAAGTTTACATGACAGTATTTCATGAGCAATATTTTGTGGACATATAATTTCCATTTCACATCTACATCTGGCCCTGTTCTACATTCATACAAATTTTTATTATTCAACGATCATAGGTTCAGTAAGAAAAAAAAATAGAGATCTAATAAAATAATAATTTTCTGTTAGCATCTTCAGTTATTTGTCAATATTTGATTTACAATTTTTTTCAACTTTATTACGTTCTCTCCTGTTATATGCATACCAAATTTTTGTTGTTCTACAACTACTGCCACTAGTGCAGTAATAAAATAGTTTTTTTTTGAGAGATTCAATTTAACGAGTTATTTCTGTTAGCTTTTTTAGTTTACATGTCAATATATCATTGCGTAGATAGTCTACGATGATCATCTCATAATTATCATCTTCATTCTTATTAGAATTCTGTCAAATATTTACTTTTCTCTCAAGCTTAAAAACAGAAACGTCTTCTGCATACTGAATTTTGAACTCAACATTCAATTTGAAGTGTAGAGAAAATATTTGATCAATTTTCTCCTTCACGATTGGTCTATTTCAAGCAAAAATTGTATGACATACTTTACAAAAACGAAATTTGCCATTTATAGTAATAATAGTGCACTCGCAAATCTTGCAATGAGATTCATTTGAGGCCTTCTTTAGGTTGAGTATGTCTGAGGGTAGAAGAAAATGACGAAAGCACATAATTTTTTGGGAAATAATCGGGAAATAATCTCAAATACTGGTATCGTAATTTGATATTACTTTAATAAATAAATTTGAAATAATACTTATTAATAGGATACTCGAGAAATGTAGCTTTTATGATATTTTTCTTGTATATTAAAACACACCAGACATAAATAACTAAGAATTTACGACTTTTAACATTTGCATTGTTCTGAAAATGGCAAGAAAACATTAACTAAATTTGGTATGGCATTTTTGTGACTAATTATTATTTCTTTAATGCTGATGACGGAAGCTTATAAGAAACTTTGGTAAATAATGTTTCAAAACTGGTTTCAAAAATACTTGAAAGCGATTTTTTGCAGAATATTCTAATAAAATATTTTCTATATACAAAAACTGCATTTACATAATGATGTCATCGGTTTTACATATAGGAAAAGTATATAATCTGCATAGTTTATTTTATTATATAACATTAAATTGAATATTTACTTAGGCGAATTATTACGGCTATAAAAAGATGTTTTGCATTCTTTCGTATCGAAATGTATTTGCAAAACAATACATAAAAAGAACAAAAGTATTATAAATCATATAAACAATTTTTCTATACAAAATCTAGAAGCACTGATCTCTAATATAACACTAGATTGGATTTAGGCCGCTGGAATGCGGCCCCAATTGAGCGTCGCCATCTTGGCAAAAACTGAGATTTTGTGCCAGATCAATACCGCGTTGTGCCGCGATATTTAAAATTTAGCTGTTTGGTTTGCCGGTATTTTATTTATCAAACATGATGATCGAGTGCATGTTTTGCGGAAAGAAACCCGATTCATCGAGAAATTTTACACTGCACAAGTAAGTACAACGAAATAACCTGAAGTAACTGTCGTTATGACTGAAATAAGTAAACATTACTTATTTTTATTGCTATGCTATGATGTGAATATTTTCAAGATTTCCATGCGATGAACAATCGTTCTAAAAATGGCTCGAATAAATGGGTTTGCCAAACTTAGAAATAGCCAAAAACATGAGGTAATGTTCTCAAAATTTTGTTGCGTCCGCGCTAAAACAAAGGAAAAGATACACGACTCTGGAAAATGATGTTGTTCCGACTATTTTCAATGAACTATACAAAAACTATAGCGTTTACTGCAAACCCAAAAAAAAATTTTCAAATAGTCACACAATTCTCAATACGATTTATTTATTGTTTAGATTTATAACAAAAATCGTAAAACTATTCAATGAATTTGATAATTCAGAGCTAAAATGTTTAAAAAATAGTTAAAATATTGATACTAAAAAGTTAACAAATATTTTGAGCTATTAATGAATATTTTCAAATATTTTAACTATTATAACAATTTTTAAATACTTTTAACTATTATTGATTATTAATGTGTTCATATTGACGTATATTGAGAATAATTTCATCATCTAACTTGCACTATACTTTGAATTTCATCGAGTGTCTTCTATAAGTGCTTTGAATTTGCCGCCGAATAGTGACACAAAACCTCAGTTTTACTGTCAAGGCCGCCGTTCAACCGGGGCCGCTTTCAGATGCCAGAATACGGTCTAAACCCAATCCAGTGTTATATTAAGGCGATTTCGGGCGACATACCCGTTCACTTGGTTGCGGTAAGCTGCGGTATGCTTTGGTCAGAGATGTCGCCAAAAATTTAAATTTCATGTCTTGAGGTAAGCAATACCCGCGTAATTCAAAATTTATGTTGAATGAATATTAAATATCTAGTACTCTTCTTGAAATATTATAATGAAGAAGATAATCTTATTAAAAATACAAGTGATAGACCCGGTTTCACCAAAGTCAGTTAAATTTATCTAGCGGTTATTTTGAGTAGAGATCAGTGTCTAGAAGCAAATGATGCGCAAACCAAGCGATTTTTGCGCTACCACTATCCGTACATGTATGACAGTTAAGTTGCATAACCTGAATTCCATGATCTAGTTAAATTATACGCTCATAAATATTAACAAATTTTAATCCAAAAATATTGGCAAACTTTCTTTTGTACGGCCCTGTTTCCTTTTCCTATTACCTATGTACTGTTTAAAAAGCCGGATATGGGGTCCTTCCTGTCATTAATCCCACGATCTCCGTCGAAATTATGCTCTCAATTTTAGAGTGAGCTTTGTTTTACGTACTAAAATACCACTAAATTTTGTTCTCATAATTGTAACGATCACGTAGTTGAGTAAAACAACCCAAAATTGATTTGAAAATGAGAAAAAAAATAAATAATATTTCAATAAAAAACTACTTTTGATTTTAAATTCTGTATATTTTATGAAACTTTGGCTAAAGGATCGAAACGTCAAAGTTTCATAAAACATACAGAATTTTAAATCAAAAGTAGTTTTTTATTCAATAAAATTCTGAAAAATGTATAGATTATTAAATAATATTTATTGATCAAATTTCGAACTGCTGATAAATAAATCTTGGATTCATGATCTTTTTATTGTCGCAATTTCTCTTGGTTCATTATTATCCTAGTTTTTATCTTTTATTAAATGAACTGTCCTGCTTTTGTTTTTTACAGAATACATGAACATCAAACCCATCTGTTTTGTTAAACAAGTGAAGTCTCAAGGACGTGAAAAGCAACAGATGAATTGCGATAAAAAAAATGCGTACACAATTGATTCGTCATGTGAATAAAAATAACACAAACGTTTCGCAAATATTTGAAGCAGTTATTAGCGAATCAAGTTTAAAAAGATAATTGGCAATACAAGTAAAGTAAATTATATCTAATTATGTTATATAATATTTAATAGTGGGAAACAATGAGAGGTGTATCCTATTAGAGATAAGGTGTCACGTGACTCAAGAAATAATCGACTGGATACTGCTAACTTCTCTCTAAATTTTACGTATAATTGCTTTCTCAAATGGAATTGAATTGAATATTTAATGGTACAATAAAGAAATTTCAAATCGCTGTTTGGTAGGGCTCCAGGGTCATTCTGTTTCCCTCCCCCCAGTAATAAACTTGACGAGTCGTCCATGGTCATCGACATCCACATCCATCGATGTTATGTCTGGTTCTTGCGTTTGCGTATAAAATCTATTGTTTGTTGTTGAACTCTGTGGTCTACGAGGGCTGCAATTCATAAAGAAGCTTCAAGTTATAAAAAGGGTCTTGAAAGTTGTATAGAATGGATGATAGGCACAGTATTGATCGGTTATTGTTTAGGGAGATAGGGAATTTACATGTTTTAGAGAAGATGGGCGATCTGCATGCGGTTATAAACTGAAATTTCGATCTAGTTGTTCATTCTCTGAATGAGTTCAACTCTGTACTCATGAGCAAAATCTTTGAACAATTTATTTTCATTAAATATTTGTGTTTGATCATCCTAAATTCATACAGATTTTCGTTATTATGCAACTACTGGCTCAGTAATACAATATTTTTTTCGGTATTTTTAGTTTACATAATATCAATATTTTATTAGGTAAACTTCTATGACAATTTATTTTTATTTTATAATAGCCTATATCCCTCCTCTATATTCATACAAATTTTCATTGTTCTATGATCTCCTGCTCAGTAATAAAATAATTGTTTCTCAAAGATTTCTTGCGTCATTGGTTCATATGTCAATATTTCATAAACAATATTTTTTTTACTCTTGATTTTTATTCTACATCTTCTTGTGACCCTTCTCTACATTTATACTTCTGATTGTGTAGTAAAAAAAAAACTCTTCTCGAGAAATTCAATATAAATATTAATTTCAATTGGTATCTTTACTTTCAATGTCAAATATCATTAAAAATTTTTTTTGACATTTTTATTCCGCTATTATATCTGACCCTCCTCTACATTCATATAAATTTTCGTTGCTGTGCAACCATTAGGTTCGTAATAATAGTATATTATGATACAAGGACCGAACGACCATCATTATTGTCCAGGGTGAAGTTGACTGCACTCAACGAAGGCGAGGTCGAAGCCCAAAGCATAGCTTTGTGAGACCAACTTCACCCGTTGCAATAATGACGGTCGTTTAATTTTCGTGTTGCATACGATACTTTTTGTAATAAGCGCACCGACGTAATCCATTACTGAACTTTTTAAATTGATTTGAATGTATTAAAACTATTTCATTCAATTTTGACGTTTTAAAGCTACATTATCAAATCCATAGCAACAGTCATAAGTAAATCTTTATTCACTAGAGATTTAAAATAAATTATTAGTGATTTAAAATTTTTCAAATCACTGTTCGTATTCCTTTTCATGAAAAGATTTCGATTTCTGAGGAATAATTTTTCCAACTGCTGCGGCTGCTTCGTTCAAAATGATATCGGGGACGAGTACATTGTTTTAATCACTTTCTTCCATCATTTCAAACTATCCTTTTCACAATTATAACGCTTCAATTCAAAATTCACAAAACTGACAGTTTGCTGTCAGTCACACTTTTGAATGTTTGAAAAACAAACACTCGTCGCGATATCAACGAAGCACCCTTGCAACTGCAATTTGATTTTTAAAATTTTGTTTCCAAGTTTCATGTTTCGGAAATCTATGCAAAATTAAATAAAATTATATATACAAACACGTGAATTAAACCTCTTTATTTGCTCGAAGAATTAAACCATTCGCGCTAAACGCGCTCGTGATTTTGAACTTTCTTCTCGCAAATAAACAGTGGTTTTTAATTCACTTGTTGTATAAATAACTATTATTGATCTTACAAGAAAAAATTTGCAATTGTGATCTCATTTGCATAACTTACATAGTTTTTTTAATGATTGATATTACATTCTATTTCTTACATTTTCTGTGCTATCACGTTTACAGCAAATACAAACAATATGAGGAACACATCCCATAATATACAATTATTATTATTTCCGTCTCAGCAGAGAAATAATCTTTATATCCCTGTCAGCAGGTGATGATAATTGTTTCCATGGTTTGGTGTTGAAAACTTTCGAAGCTGAAAACAGTCTAATAATAGGGCACTTTCGGTGCACGAGTTACAAAAATTATTTTCTCTTCAAATGACACAAAATGATTAATAGATTTATTGAAATCTTGATTTCACATGTCAATATTTCAGAAACTAAATGTTTTTGACCATTGATTTTAATTCTACATTTCAGTCTAACCCTCCTCTACTATCATATTAATCCTAATTACTCCGAGACCACTAACTGAGGTATAATATAATTTTTCCTGTAACCATACTCTAATATCTTTACAATGCGGAAATAATTCCCTTATTAATTATCTGTCTCGACACTGACACCAGTGTGTGTCACGTGATATATTTGACAGCAATTAAGGTGTTTAACTAATAGTTCCTTTGAAGTTTGAGTCAGCGAGAGAAGGCGCTTTGTAATTTCTACCTCTACTATTAGAACAGGTTTAGCAAAGGGTAAAATTACAGTTCTAAAAGAAAAATTAAATATTTGCTGCAATTAGAAAGTCTAAATTTAAATAATTAAGTACGATTTTTGACTGCTTTCAGAATTAGCAGAACATTAAATATTGTACAGTTATTTATATGGAAAGAGCGATATTAAAAAGTTTTCTTTTGGATATCCGATTGACAAAGAGTTATCCAATCAAATATGCTTTGATTTATTCAATCAATTTGGTTGACCAAGGAAATGAGTTACTGAATCTGAATTAATTTAACCGGCCATATAATGGCTCCACAATTGGATATTTTTAATAATAAAATGAACCTCAAATTTCGCAGTATTTCTATCCTCACAAATATTATTTTCTTCCGACAAATCATCCCCTTAGCTCGTTGAGAGCACCCGTTACGAATTTTCCCCTCACTTCTTGTCATTTTAGTGGCGCCAGTTAACGTAGTAAGTTCTGACGACGCCGCTGCTATTTTCCTATTCCTGCTGGCGGCAGGAATTGAGTCCTCATGTTAGTGTGGCTGCCGCCTCCACACTGAGAGGACACGTGATCAAATTGTGTGATAAATGATTTTAAAGTATTGTGATTTGTTTTTTAAATCTAAATGTTCAATAAAATTCCGTCAATAGGGTCATGCAAAAAATTATTTGTGCAACTAGTGAGCAAAACGTTAGTCATCAAAAAAACAACTGAACTTTATTTTTTCCTAATGCATATAAATAATTTGAATTGTCATCATAAAAACAATTTATAAACATTTTAAGGTATTAAAAAATAAAAAATAATTCATTAATAGATATCAGTTTTACCTAACTTTATTCATATGACATATTTATTTGTTCAAGTAAATAACTTTTACGTTCTCAAATAAATTATTTAGATAAAACTTTTCCTAATAATAAAAATTAGTCACATGAGGAAGGACTAAATAATTCAATACATCTCTGGTCAATATTTCCATAAATACACGTACAAAAAATACCCTCACACAACCAACTAAAGAAAACTATTATTAACCTAGTTAAAACTTGATAATATTGACCACCCCAATCCAATAAAATGTGACATTTAACTTTACCCTTAATATTTCGTGTATTTAACCTTTTGAGTGTTGTGAAATGGAAAAAAGTGTTACTTCCGTTCAAAATGGGGATAATGAGCGACATTTTGAACTACCGGAAATTGTGGAGTCGCCCCCGGAGTCAATCCGGGGACAGGTGTACAATGCTTGGCGTAAGTTTTAGAAAAACACTTCATAAATATAAAATACAATGATGTCATGCTGGTTGCAGGCAAGATGCAGTTTATTTTCTTTTGAGGGCTCCGTTAAACAATGAAAAATGTTCTAGCTTTCAAAATAAATCATTTAATTTTAATTAAAATAAAATTCGTATCAAATTTTTTTATAAGGCAGTCATTTGTAAAATTGCGGACATGGTCTAATTTATAATCACACTCATACTTGATCAATTTATCCTAAGGTAACGCAATTTCCAAATGAAAATCGCAATTATTCGCTAATTAAAATTCAAAATTATGAATTGAAAAACAGTTGAGGTCGCGACCCGACTTATCAATGGCTTATATCATTCTGTTCTATATTTACGATGTTTAGTATCGTACTAAATTTAAACTGTGTTAAAATGTAGTTCAATAATTTATTTAAGTATTAAATTATTTATTTATTTTTTGAAGTGTTTTTGAGTGTTGAAATGAGTTTGTACAAAACAGCTATTCAGAACATGCATTTGACCAAAGTTTACGGTATGTTATTTTATAAGTTTAGAGAATTAGGGCTAATTTTGAAAAACTACTAACAATATTAAAATTATTTATTATAAATAAATCAATAAATAAGTGGAAAAGACGCCAAATAATAATAATTTATTTGTATTTTCTTTCATGATTATAATAGAAATGGTGTAACTTGATCAAGTAAATTGAAATGTGACACTTTTCAAGGCTAAGGCTGTATAAATCGCGATAAAAATATCAAATTGTTCTAAAAAATGTTGAATCGCCAGTTTCTAAAGTTCTGTCGTCAAATATGGTCTAGTAAAATTATAAGAAAAAAATTTAAATAATAGATTTTTAATTGCAAAAGAAATAAACTGTATTTTTTTATTATTTACAAGTAGAAATATGAGCTAAAACAGTAATTCAGATCTTGAAATTGTGAACTTAATCTGTGAAACAATTAGTGGTTGGAAACAAATGAAAGCGCTATTAAACAAAACACTACAATCTGAACAACACAAAACTTTGGTGAAAACATGAACTTAAGTTTCCAGCAGCTTTTGTTTTGTTGAGTTGTTCTGTGATACAATACAAATATGCAACCGTACTAATCGTTTTCATGACCACCCCTAGATTTGCTGATTAAAACATCGGAATCTTTACGTAAGCGATTTTATTTTGTTGACACCTTTCAGCGCTTTCACCAGCAATACAGGCGAGGCAGCTAAGTTGCGTACCTCTGTTGAGTAAGTCTAAATATGTGAATTTGTGCTCTGTGCTCCCTTGGCAAGTCAAAATATGAAATTTAAAGGTCTTTATTATACAACATGAACGTGAACAAGCTCTGTTGCATTTGAAAAATAATTTTTTATTTACTTCTAAATTAATAGGAAAGATGTTGCAGCTAGATAAATATATTTCTTATGTATTATAAAAAAGTAAACACTCCTCTAATAATTTATATTTATTACAGTCGTGATTCTGACCACTGATTCCTTTAAATTGAAAATGGAAGATGCTGAAGCTAATTCTTTTCTTTTTCAGATGAAATGCTGGCTAATGAACGAGGAGGCATGGCATCCCGTGTCTCCGATCTCGAACGAAAAGTCCTCGAACAAGGAGATGAACTGGTCTGTCTTCGCGCCACCCTCGCCGATGTTCTACGCAGACTAAATCTCCTAGAAGGTTTGAGAGTACAGCACAATGGTACTGGTGTAGCCACCGCTCCCAGTACACCCATCAGAAACGGATATGGAAATAATCAGGGGCAAATTAATAGAGGGATCAGTCCTAGTGGACCTAAGGAGATGAGACTCAGGCAGCCCCAGGTCAAGAGAGGATTTAGTCAAAATTCATCGTTACCGCAAGTAAGAATTTTTTACTAATTTGAAGTGCGTTTTTAAGTTTTTCCTGCTAGGGCTTGGCAAAATGAAAATTAAATTATCTCGTAGTATATAAGAAATTAATTTGCAAAACTTACGATGATTTAAGAATACCTTTTTAATAATAATAATAATTTTTATTTGGCCATCCAATAGTTATCCTTCAAATAGTAAAAGCCCTTAACTACTCGGTACTAGACATTCGTGACTTATTAGAATCTTCATGAGAGCTGATAGAATCTTACAAACAAACTAACTTCGTAGATCGACGCATATTGAAGATATACTAATTTGAAAATCTCCACAGTTCGCTAATTATTTAAACTTTCGCCACGCCCAGCATAACATTATCAGTTCAATTGACCTTGCCCGATAGAAGCAGACAAGTGCCGGGTATCTAAATATAACTCTCTTGTTTCCGTGCGATGTTTAGTGACTTAGTACAAAGAGTTGAAAGTTGAAATTCTACAAATGTCAATCTTTATTTTTGTAGCGGCGTGCTGTCCACTACCAGTCAACAGGCTCCCTCCACAGTGATTCCCAATCTTCCAGCAGCGTCTCTCCAATTCCATCTCCAAGCCCCAGGTCAACTCCATTACCTACAAGCGCGACTCCTACTGCTGGAGGTCGCCATCATCCGGCAGTCCCTGCTAGAATCACAGCAACTAATAATCATAACGGAAGTTTGCAGCATGCCAAAAGATGGAGCAGTACAGGGGATTTTAATCATAGCAAGGAATTGACTAATTCGAGTCCCGTCCAGAGCAGGTAAAAATTTATAAGGATATGTATCGAAATATATATCTGCCATTTTTTATTTTGAATTTGAAAAATAATTCTATTACGTGCCGATAAAAAAATTAATGTATCGCTCGCACGGTGCTTATGCGTCTTCCTTACGCACCTGACGGGTTAACCTATCATAATTTCTACTATTTGGTGGCGTAACCTCCCGTAATGTTCACTATAGTTTCCCTGACGCATACACAATCACCTAACGGCGTAATTTCACATATCGTCTATTATTCACTCCCTTACGCACGCGCAATCTTCTTGAGGAGTCGCGAGCTTTTCGGGCACAGATAGCACATCATAAGTCTATTTCAGTAAAGCAAAATCTTCCAAAAATGGCAGTACTATATTTCTTAACATAATAAAAACTATAAATGTATGATCAAATTAACTGCTTGGTTATTATTTATTTTACTTCCATGATAAGTCACTATTTTATTACTAAATATAAAATTATAAATAGATTTTTATTACTATTATTTATTATATTTTATTTGTTTTCTTTTAGATTTTCCACCAAATCTCTATTAAATCTGTTTTCAAAACCATCCAGCCAACCAGCTTTGAAACACGGGTATGCTGCATTTTGTTCTTATCATTTTACTAACACATAAACATTCTAAGTTGATAAAAAAAAAACAGACGTTAATATAATTACATCCATTATGTAACAAACTATCGATAGTGGGCGGATCGAATCTAGGAGTGCCAACATAATTTGATGTGCATTATGGGAAAATTCACTTCACATTGAATTTAAATTAGGTGTATGCACGTTTTTCCACAAGTATAATTGAAGGTTATAAATAGATTTCCTTTGTTTCAAAATTTAATAATTAACTTCCAATTGTTTAAGGTTGATTTTCAATTGTGTTGTCCTGCATTGCGTAGCAGAATTGCGGGTTGCTGTGTATTACAATCGATAATTTTGCATAATACGAAACTGTTGATGCTATTGCATAATAATTCTAGAATTATAATTACCGATGCTCATCTTTTGCTTTCAAGGCTAGTAACGAAATAAAAAGAAAACGGGAAAGAACATTATTAGAATGAAATGAATCAATTTTTTTTATACGGACATATGGTAATGTCATCTGTTTTTGGGTAATGCTATTTAAACGGTTCTCATAACTGTAAATTTATAAATAATGAAGGTGTCAAATCGCAAATGTTACTTAATTTTCATACAAAACATGAAAAGATCTTTTTATATTTATTTAACGGGAAAAAATCTGTTTATTTTGCTTTTGTGTTTGATGTTGTTCCCCTAAGACCCGGTTGCACAGTCTTTTGTTCATCATAAGCCTAGCTCAATTATCTTGGAAATAATTCTTTCAACAATCGTCTTTTGAGTGATTCAGCTACGCTTAGAACAAATCAAAGACTGTGCAACCGTACCTAATTGTGACACAAAATGCTAATTCATAAGATATTAGTAATAAAAACATGTAGAATCAGATTATTGCTGTCAAAAAATATATTAATATGAGTGTCTTTATATTGACTGTTGGTATCCTCAAAAATATTTGAAAAATATATTCTTCTATTGCGTAATTATACACTGATTTACGAATGAAATTCCGAATAGACCGTGAATAAATGAACCTGCGTATCTATTTTGAACTTTGGAAAACGATCTTCACAGGATCTCTCAGAATAAATTTGTCCGCAAAACTTTTTGTTGTAATAGTGCCAAAAGCTGCCACAAGCTGCACTGATTTTTATGCTTCAAAGTAAAAATAGCTCAATGTTCTATTATTTTTAATATAAAAATTAAATTAAATCTTTTTGCAAATATACCGCTGCTGTATATCAAAATTTTCTTAGTCAGATTTCATACATGTGTATTCTTATTTTTCAAATTTTACAGACTAATCTGACATACAGAGATTGGACTCCTTATTGGAACAGAAAAATCTATATGTATAAATCCAAATCTATGTGATAAATTTTTGAGTAACATATTATTCCTGTTCGAATTTTCATGTCAAAAATATCGAATTTGACAGTATAAAGCTAGTTTTAAACCCTGAAGAAAATATATAAGATCTCTATAAAATTTGTCCGCACGATTTGAAAAAAGAAAAATTTGCGCTCGGAGAGCGCTACTCTCACTATGTCGAATTTAGTGACAAATTTTCCGATATATAGCAGCGGTATCATAGAAAAATCGCATACGTCACAGCCATGCGCTTCGCCTCTTGGTCAGACTATAATTTAATTTTTGTATTGAAAGAATTACAACAATGAGTGAAACATTTTAAACCATGACAGTGTAAATAAAGTCAATTATCAACTATTTACATGCAGTGAGGCTCACTTCCTAACTCTATAAATTAGCACAGCTGATGGCAGCTTTCGGAGCTAATAAAATTGAAAGAAAAATATATATGGACAAATTTGTCAGAAAAGACCGTGTGGAGATTGGACTTTATTAGCAACTGAAATTAATCCGTAACCATCTAGCGGCTATGCGTGAAACTCTCCTTTAATAATAACCCTTTATTAAATAGCAATATGCTAACCAACATACAAAAAAAACATAATTATGATTTCCAGAAAAAAAATGAATATTCCTATAATATTTGTCTTAACTTAGTTTTAAATTCTTTAACAGTTTCTGAATTCTTAATTATAGTAGGTAGCTTATTATATTCTATCAAACCATTACAAAATACACTTCTGCTTGTCTTCATTTTATTTGTTTTTTGAACATATAGCATACTTGATTGACGCGTAGCATAAGCATGTACATCTGACACATATGTGATATATATTTAGTGGATTCGTTTTGCCTTCTCCTTTGGCTAAGTATAAAACCGCTGATTTTATTACAGTTTCTAATGTTATTCATTGATATATTTGTGTGCAATTTTACTTTCAATAATTTGATGAAAACACCGAGATTCTGGCCAATTTCCTTATATTCTAGTCTTATTTTTTTCATTCAAATCACAACTTGTGACCAACAAAATGATTGGGCAGTTAATATTGATTGTTATGTTCAAGTTAGTATATATTCGCATCTTTTTTTTTATAAAATTATTCTTTTCGCCCATTATTCTTGATAATATAACTTCGTATAGATGCAAATTACTTCTGAAAATTATTCATTCACAACTTTATAACATAACAAAAAACAATTATCTTTTTTCTATAGTGAAATTTATATCTTCCAGTACAATTGCATTTGATTTAAATCAATCAATAAAATACGAATGAAATCTTTTTGAATATTGTGCTTTGACTAGAGCACTAAAAACACAGGTATTATCATCCGCCATTGGGTGTCCTGTCAATAAAAGAAAGCATATGTAAATCAATGTAAACATTACAGGAAATGCGTTGTTTGACGAGGATAAGATGTTATAATAACTTGAAAAACTAAAGAAAATAGTATCGAAGTGACTCATTAATGTGCCGAAAGATTTATCATCATTATTAGCGGCAATTGTGGCTGTGAGATTCACAGACGAATTATAAGTATTTCATATAAAAGTACGTATATTCAGTCAAAATTTCCAATTAAACTTATGTTCAGATTAAAATTTTGATTGAAATTATCTCAGTTCATTTTAATATATATTTTTATCTAAATTTTTAGACACGATCATAGAATCTAACCTCAATTTCAAGCAATAATTGATCAATATATTTATGTATTATACATAGGTACCTATTATATAGAATATATATTATATATTTACATATATAAATATATTATAAGTATAAATAATATATAATCAATTATTATTTCTTTGATAAGTAAAATATTACGAACTAACAATTTTTTATAAAGACATGCGATATAAAAAATTGCAAATAATAGACTTCCATATTTTTTATCCCTTAGGTGAGAGCAGTAAAATAATGAATCTTCCAATAAATATACATAGAAGTTTTTCTAGGAAAGTTAAAGATTACAAAGTTTGAAGATAAAAAAAAAGTTTTACAAATTTAGAGATCCCGAAGAGCAATAAATTTGTGAGATTGTTGTCAAAAATTGTATTACACAATATAAATTAAAATTCCATGATGATATTCTGAGTATTTAATATTACTCTAATTATATATGATTGGAAACCGAATAATTTGATTCAACATTTGATAACTGAAAATTCTAAATTGAATTTGGTTACAAATAATATATCATGCCAAAAATAAATAGTCTGATAGACTCCGATATTATTTTATCACATTTTTCACCTGAAGATTGAACTATTTCGACTCAATCATCGCGTTTCCTGCACTGTTCATATATGCTAAAGCGCTTTCTAAGGACACAGAATGGCGGATGATAATACTCATGTATTTAGTGCCTTACTTTGACGAGTTCACTAAAGATCTGCCATTTTCTGCTGCCCTCAACGGTAATTTCAGTTGCCAATATACAGGGTGTATCAGGACTAGTGTAAAAAAAAAAATAATAGCATATTCCTGACATCATTTTGAGTAAAAAATGTCACATAAATATATGTCCTATTCCTTTCAATAACTAAAATACAAGAGATCAAAGTTTTATAAACAGCAGCAGATTTTAACAATTTTTGAGTCAAGATACTTTTTAAACAGTGTAAGAAACAATAAAAACAATGCAAAACAATGCCAAATTAATTTTAAATTGACAAATAAATACAAACAACCAATTACTAGGAAAAATAATAATCGTCTCAACTGTCATTCGTAACAACCCAAATACAATTAAATTTATAATTCCATGACTCGTTGATGTCAAACTTGCATCCGAGTTGAAGGCCCGGTATTTCAGTCCTCGGTTTACCTTAAGCGGAGCTTAATTACCTTGGTAACAATTATTCTAACAATCATTATTATGGAAATTAAGCTACGTTTAAGGTAAAACATGAACTGAAATACTGGGCCCAAGGGCCGGTATTTCAGTCCTCGGTTTAACTTAAACGGAGCTTAATTACTTTACCAATAATTGTTCTAACAATCATTACTATGGAAATTAAACTACGTTTAAGGTGAACCATGGACTGAAATACTGGACCTAAGAGACACATTTTTAAAATTCACTATAAATAAATATATTCAAGGTTTCCATAGTTTCTTAATCTGTTTTAATTTCAAATTTGCTGCTATTTATTGAATTTGGAACTCTTGTATCTTCGTAACCAAATGGGGTGGGACCTATTTTTATATGACATTTTTCATTCAAAATGACGTCTGGAGTATGCTATTACTTTTTTTTACACTAGTCCTGTTACACATGTATAATAGTTATTTTCTTCTAGTCACAACTTAAAACTGTTGAAGAAATATTAAAATGCAACTAAGGCTGTGTCCGATGCTCACAATTTTATCACCCTAAGTTCTAATTCCCAGAATGAAGACAATAAATTATGTCATAATGGAATATTTTAGTAGATTATTTGCGGACTAAATTTAGGAGTTGGTAGCTAGATTTATCACTAGATTCTTCTACATATTTTCATGTATTGTTGACAGATGACTTTTATTTTTGTTTCAAAATGTATAATTTGACAACGTTCAATATTTCGACAAGATATCGTCGTATGTATTCTCTGTTCATAGACTCCATTTGATTTTTTACTTACCCAAACTATATATATATATATAAAAATCTGTTATAACAACTCACAGTACTTCTTCAGTCATGAATTATATTGCTAATTTCATTGCTGTTTCATTAATTTAGAATATCATATCGATTAATTGCATATTTCAAAATGACTGCTGTCATTGTCAAAGTGACAGATGCCGGAAATATGAAATTACTATTTATTTTACAATAATAGCCATAAGATTTATGTCCAGTTGCTTTTTAGATTTCTACTAAGCTCATCTCCCCGAGAGCTATGAATTGATACCAAGCTAGTCATTATTTAAATAACTTGTGAAAAAACAATTGACAATCGTTTAAATATCCTCTTCGATACTTCTACTAGAATATTTATTACCACAGTAGCTTTAATTTGATACCAAATACGTTTTGAAAAAACAATTGACGAACGTTAGCATGTGATCATAATGTGAAATTAATATTATTATTACTCATATTTGGACATCACATGCAAACGTTCGTCAATTGTTTTTTCAAAATAGGTAATTTGATTCTATTGTGTTTGGTATCAAATTAAAGCTCCTGCAGGAATAAGTATTCTAGTAGAATGATGTCTATTTCAGTATCAATTTATAGCTCTCAGAGAAATAAGCTCAGAGAAATCTAAAATAAATAATTATTTGATTGTTAATTTTCTTACAACTTAACCAGACTATGCCAATTTTGAAATCAACCGAACATAAAAAACTTATGACCATTGTGAAATAAGATAGTAATTTCATATAACCGCCATCTGTCACTTTGAACATGACAGCTGTCACTTTGAAATATTCAATTAAATGATACGACACTCTAATTTAGGAAACAGCAATGAAACTGGCCATAAAATTCATGGTTGGGAAGTACTGTAATGGCTACAGTAGATTTATTATTACTGCATTAATTTTTGAATATATTTACTGTTAAATATTCTATGAGCTCCTATATAAATGCCAAATACTGCAAATAGAACATAGAAAATTTTATCTGCTATTTAAATTTGTGACATCACAATTATTTATTCAAATTTAAAATAGTAACGATTCCTCCGTGCATACAAAATAGACAGCTTCTTGTGTTGGTAATTTTTATTTTTAGCACGTGTCATGTGATCTATTCATTACATTTAAGTATTCACTGGATTTACCTTCGGACAGGAAATTAAGTTGTTAAATACGATTTCCGGTAAATAATTTAGTATTTTTTCACGGTAATTGGCTTTGTCCTTCCAACCAATAATTGCGCTAATTTTCGAAGGGCTTTTATTATTTAAACTCTACAGCACGATACGTTGTTAAATACTCTAAACTTAGATAATGACTCAATCAATCAATAATGGTCCCATTGTTAAATTACCAATTGAAACTCTTAATTTTTGCACAGGATAGGATTAATTCTTTTAAGTTACATTGATTGCCTGTTTGCTAGCGTGTCAAGGTCACTAAATGTCCGCCACCAGAATTTCTTAAACAACAGCGATTAAATTCTCGTGTTTAGCGTAATTTAAATTTGAGAATATAATGTTCAGATCACAAGTTCATTGAGCGGAACATATTTCATAATATTTTAACTCAATTTGTGATTTGATTAAAGAGGATCTAATTGCCTATAATCACGAAGGAAATTTAGGCTTGAAAGGATTAGATTTTAACTCGATAATCGTATTTGAGAAGGGTAATATTGATTAATGATCCGTGTCCTATATATTTTTTTCCTTTTTTTTGGACTTGAGAATGATATGACTTCAATTGTTTTCGTTTCAATTGTTCTAATAATAATTATTGATGCTCAATTCTTTTTTCTTGCATTGCATAGCAGAACTGCGGGTTGCATTATTATATGAAAGAGAAACTTCTCCTAATCTTCTAATTATTTAAAAGAAATTAATCAATTACAATTCCTGTTGCAACGCTTTTGTGAAATTGTGAATCCTACTGCTACGGAGATTCCTTGTTATTTTACCGGTGACTCAAACTTGGCTAAAACGCTTGACCGATCACTTGTAACCGCGTAAAGTCTGGGGACTAACCGTGATTTTTAGAAAGCCGGTAATCTGTCTGAAATTCTGAATCAGTTTTGTGAAAGCAGTGAACAAAGATATTAATGGAAAAATTGTTTGTATTTTTTTATTAAGAAAAAAATGGAAAGGTAAAAATATTGCTATTAATTCATTGAAATTTTTGCATGAACTACTATGCTATTGATCTGAAATCCAGTTCAAATGATGACGTCACACACAAATCATTAAAAAATTATATAATCCCACTTCTTATAAACGATCATTACAAATATATATTTGACAGATTCTTATTAAATTCTATAATACACGTACGTATAAACGCATTTATTGCTGCAAATTGAATGCATTTATTGTCTGACACAATAACCTTGAAATAAAAATATATTAAAGCGCATAGTCAATTGTTTATTACATATTTATTTATGATTCTTTGTTCAGATCAGTAAGAAACAATATTGTTTGATTTTTCAAGTACATTATTTGTTTATATTTGTCCACGAAAATGTTTGCATTAGATATTAGCATGTTATCTTATCTCAATATTAGAGTGGATTTTTTGTTCACCGCAATTTAAATTTCATTTTGTGCACTGAAAAATGATACAGACTGTGCAACGGGTCTATAGGTATGAAATAATAATTGTTGATAAAATTATAATAGCTACATTGCTATCACATGTGATTTTATTGGTATAACGGGAATTACAAACCGTTATTTGATCAATTAAAATATTATATTCATTTGTTTTATGTAATTACATACATACATAAATTAATTTATGTAAAATTGTATAAAATAGTAGGTCATGGAAAATAAAATGGCGGAAATGACTTTCAGGAGTTTTTTTTTATATACCTTTTACAATAAGTGAACATAACCTGCAAATTCATTTATTTTAATAAGTGAAAATTATTGGAGAATTATTGGTCCGCAACGATATTATTTCTAAAACATGATAATATCTATCGGTAATAATATTTTAAATTGTTTTTTTTTAATAGTTATTCAATTTGTATAATTTTATTTATAACTCAAGGCGCACCAGGTGCACTTTAATTTCATAACTTAATTTTATTTGTTTTTTAGCACCCGTGATGCAACCTACAATGAAGAAGAAGGCACTCTCCGGATGTATTTACGAGGACGTCCAATTGTCCTACACGCTTCTTCAAACACCATGGCCGAAGGTTTTGATATAAGTAAAGTAGCCACGGCGCCGTCCTCCAGGTTAAAACTAGATTGGGTTTATGGCTACAGAGGAAGAGACTGCAGATCGAATTTAGCGCATTTACCTACCGGAGAAATGGTTTATTTTGTTGCTGCAGTCGTTGTATTGTATAATGTTGAAGAACAATGTCAGAGACACTATTTAGGACACACTGACGATGTTAAAAGGTAAAAATAGTCAAATTCGACTAAAAATTATTTGTAAAGCTGTGATATGTCTTGGCCGATCATAGAACGAATTGAAATTTGTTTCAGTATTGCCATACACCCAAATAAACTCCTGGTAGCAACCGGCCAATGTGCTGGTCATGACAGACGAGATTCTCGGGTAAAAAAATTTTAAAATATATTTTTAACATTCAAAATTAATTTTAAATGATTCAGCCCCACATTAGAATCTGGAACTCCGTAAGTCTGAGTACCGTTGCCGTGATTGGAATGGGCGACTTTGATCTTTCGGTTTGCTGCTTATCCTTCAGCAAAGCGGACGGAGGAGCGCTGCTTTTAGCCGTTGATGAAGCTTCTGATCATAATATCAGTATTTGGGACTGGCAGAAAGGCGAACATGGATACAAAATCACAGAAACCAAGGTAAATACGACAAAAACTTTTAAAATCTTGATTGTGCATGGCCCTTTTTGTTTTTTTAAGGGTTTTATTGATTATATAAATGTTTTTAGTGCTCCGTTGATACAGTTGTTGCTGCAGAATTCCACCCTCTCGACCGAAACTGCATCGTAACTTGTGGTAAATCCCATATAAGTTTCTGGACTTTAGACTCATCTGGGATGTTATACAAACGTATGGGAATATTCGAAAATCGAGATAAACCGAAATACGTTACCTGTGTTGCATTTTTACAAAGTGGAGACGTAATAACTGGAGATTCGCACGGCAATTTAATTGTCTGGGGACGAGGAACCAACACCATCAATAAATTTGTGAGGAATGTTCATGAAGGAAGCGTATTCTCGATTTGTGTCCTTAAAGAAGGAAATGTTATCTCAGGAGGAGGAAAAGATGGAAGGCTGGTGATGTTTGATGCACAAATGAATCGTACTGGCGATGAAGCACAGGTAAAAAATAATAATTTATAAAAATTATAAAATAAAATATTTATACATTTTGCGTTGTTCCAGATTGAAGGGCACTTCGGGGGCATTCGTGTAATATCCGAAGGCCGCGGTAATCAAATCCTACTCGGCACGACCCGGAACTGCATTTTAACTGGTGCGATGACACTCGGATTTCAACCAGTGGTTCTCGGCCACACCGATGAACTCTGGGGCTTAGCCGCCCATCCCTCCGTGCCTCAATTCGCCACCGCTGGCCACGACCGCTTGCTCCAAATGTGGGATTCGATGTCACACAGCGTGGTCTGGAGCAAAGACATTGGGGAGCAAATCCAAAGTGTTGCTTTTTCTGCTGATGGAGGCGTTGTTGCCTGTGGAGGTGTCAGTGGAAGATGGATGGTCTTTGATGCGCTTACGAGAGATTTAGTCTGTCAACATTCTGATGGCGCGGAACCCCTGCAAGTTGTTAGCTATTCTCCAGATGGACAGCTGTTGGCCATTGGATCTAGGGATAATTATATTTATGTTTATCAGATTTCTGATGATGGGCGGCGTTACAGTCGCGTCGGAAAATGCATGGTGAGTTTAACAAAATTAATCATTTAAACCGAATTAGTTTAACTCAAGATCCTGAAATAGGCAGTTAGAGTTTTTTTGATATGTTTATTATTTATATCAGCTAGAAAGCTATAAATTGGACATCTAAATGATATATCAGCATCAATTTTAAAAAATAGTTGCTAAATGATGGAAAAGAATCACAAATTTTTCGATGATTATGATACAAATTTACCACTTGATAATTTTTACCATCAAAATTATATTTCAATTTTTCGGCTTGTGAAATATTATATTCTAATAAAAATAACAACACTGACTTATCTTTTTCTAAATTTAAGCCACGCTACAATACTGAGAAACTCGTGGATCCAAAAATTACGTAGAAATGATCAACAAATATAATTTTCAAAATAAATAATAGCCGTAACGCTCATGCCAACATCCTGTATATAATTCCAGCTTTCTGCACTCCTTTTCCCTACAAACTTTAAGTATGCCAAATCCCACATTTCTTTGTGCATGCAATATGCTTAAACAGGGGTACAAAGTTTTCTGTTCACTTATTAATATATAGATTAAAATGGGACAACCTGTATATAATTTTCTCTTTCTGCACATCTTCTCCATATAAACTTCGTGTATGCCAAATCTCATACTCCTTCGTCCATGCAATATGCTTAAAAAGGGGATGGAAAGTTTTAGTATACAATTAAAATGGGACACCCTGTATATAATTTTCGCTTTCTCCTTACCTTCTCCATATAAGTATGCCAAATCTCACATTCCTTCGTGCATGCAATATGCTCAAAAAGGGGATGGAAAGTTTTCTTTTCACGTATTAATATATAGATTTCTAATTTGTTATTGCTGCTGATGAGGTGGGAGGAACAAAATACAAACGTGGTTCTTCGGTAATTAACAAAAAAATTTTACTGTATCTGAAAATGCTTTTTCAATTGTTAGCGAAGGATACGATTTAAATTTTTTTTTTGTTATTCTAGGGACATTCCAGTTTTATAACTCATTTGGATTGGTCCGTTGATAGCCAGTTCTTCCGAAGCAATTCTGGCGACTACGAATTATTATATTGTACGTTTTTAATGGCTCCTATTATTTATTGGCAATTTAATATTTTGCAATTCTTTTCTGTAGGGAATGCGAGTACTTGCAGACAAATACCTCAAAGTTCGCAAATGCGGGACGTAGAATGGATAACAAATACATGTACAATTAGTTTTAGTACTATAGGAATTTGGCCTGAGAACGCCGATGGAACTGACGTGAATTTTTGCGATAGAAGTCGAAATGGGAAACTTCTAGCAACAGCAGATGATTTTGGAAAAGTTAAATTGTATTCCTATCCCGTCACGCAGCCTAGAGTAAGTACTTGAATTGTAATTGTTGATTTATCTTCATATGATCATAACTAATTTAATATTCACTAACTTCAATTTATTGTTCTTAATTGCAGTCGCTGAATCATGCTTACGGTGGCCATAGCAGTCACGTAACAGCCGTAACATTTCTTCACGACGATATGAGATTAATCTCTATTGGAGGAAACGATACCAGCGTTCTACAATGGACTATATCTTCCTAATTATGCTTGAGTGTATGTTGATCGTTGTGAAATTGCCTTGACGAATTTGGGGGCCTTGTATATTGTTTAATCTATAAATTAGATTAAGAGTAGTGTAAAATGAATTGTTCATTTGTTTGTGAACTACTATTCGCAAATCTCCATTTGTATTGCATTTAAATTTTATTTTGTTTTAGTATATTTAATTTGTATTTTATTATTTCTTATGGACTTCTTGTAAAACAGAGATATAATAATTATTTAAAAATATATTTGCTAATATAAAAACAATTTATGATATATATATATATATATATAGGTATTAACATTTATTAGTTTTGAATTTAGGATCTCGAGAACCTAGTGATTATTCAACAAGGTTAGTTAAATAGAATAATAGAAACAGATTTTAAATATATGTTCACAAAAAATGTACAACCAAATTGTTAAAAAATTTTTACTCTTCTTTAAACTTAATTTGTGGACATACTATATATTCCATTATGTTTATCATGTAATAAATCTAATAGCAATATTATCTTGGAATTTGTGCTATTTAAATTAATAATATTGATGTTATTTTGTTTGTACCAGGACTTTTTCTTCCTGCCAATCCGACAGCAGCAAATGGGACCCACAACTCAACGAGCCTCGAAATTATCTACCCGAAGCAGAATCCCCATCTTTGTTAAAATAATATTCATTCAAAAAAGTATATAAATCATTTTGTTTATGTTTTAAACAATAAAAAAATTATTAAAAATGTTATGTTTTAATTTGATTTACCTTAATTTTTTTCTTTCCATACGATGAAATTATTTCCGTAATTCTTGCACAAATTATAAATTTCTCAAATTAACATCTTGTAGAATCATTTATTGTTATAACTGATTCAAATCAATTATTAATAATTATCTTTCTGACATCTTGCAGAACTCAGAATATTACGCCTCCACGAATGGTAATTACTTTTCTGCCATTTTGGAGAATTGTTAATTTTAACCATTAGTTGAAATAAAACGCCTCTAATTAGATCAATTATATTTGCATCATCTGATTGGTTCAAAATATTTAAACACCACCTTCATAATGTCCAGTTCCACCAATAAACCATAAGATAATAATTTAATTAGTCTTGAAAACATGAATCGAACTCTTTCTATTTCTGCAGCCTTGGTAATAATTTTCTTATTTCGAAGTTTGTGCTATTTGATACTTCCAAGCGCCAAAGGCGAGATAAGGTAATATTAATAAATTAACTCAGTAACTAAAGCTCTTAACGGAAAATGTTTCAAACAAAATACACGCATAATTATAAGAGTTATCTTGTGGTATAGGAATAATTTTTTTATTATTGAAATTAGGGGTAGTAGTTTATTAATTCTCAGAAAATTTAAACCCTAGAAAAAAGTGTTTTAAGCAATAAATGTAGAGCATTAGAATTTACATGAGACTTATATAATTATTTCTTTCTAATCCCTCTAATTTCCAAGGAAATCGCAAATTTATTCCTTGAAAGTACTCTTTTTAATTCTGCTACCTTAATGATATTTTTGGATTTGATAGAAGCATAAAAATCAAAACCATGGCAAGACACATCCTTCACTTGGAAGATGTAATTGCTAATTGGGTTTATTGACAGGTGCTGCCCCTGGTGGCAACTTTATCAACTATATATGTATGGTCAAAATTTGTTTTTTATAACAGGAAAGATGTTGCTAATTGGTCTTTTTGACAGGTGCTGCCCACTGGCGGCAACTTCTGGAACTATATACGTTAAACTTATACAAATACAATTAGGTTTTCTGCTATAGGAATGAAATTAAGGATTAATAATAACAAATAATTTTATGCCTGATATAATTATTCAAATATTTTTCAAGTCGGTTGTACTATCGACAGATGCTGCAAATTAGTGAAAAAATCGTGAACTATTTACAGCAATAGGAGTTTTGAATATTCAGATAGGTATTCAATGAATCTACATAAGTAATTGATGTACATATTTATTTCTGATGAATACAGTGAATTTTTTTGAAATTAATTATGTATTGTCAAATAAATTCTAAAAAGCAGGGCCGGATTTCAAAGGTGTGGGCTTGGGGATAAGAAACGAAGGTCCTTAAATATTTTTGAACCAAAATCAAATAGAACCGATACACATGGTTCCGGTTCTTATCGATAATTAATTACTATTTACTACTATGTGTATACATCAATAAAAATGATAAGAGCCTATGTCGTCTACAGATGATTCGGAGTTTCGAAATTTTACTGGTAAATTTATATTATGCATGCCCCTGTAGCCCTTTCTAAATCCGATCGTGCTAAAAGGTAACATCTATAGTTTATTTCAGTAAATAACGGTCCAAAAGTACTTATGTGACTACAATTTAAGCCTTCTGATTGGCAGTTCGAAGATTTACATTTGTTTTTAGGTAATATGTGAATATGTGAAACATTTGTCTACAGTTGCATCCCCGATCTAAGATGATGGTGGCTTCAGCCCCGACTCTTAGGTTTGAGGTTTTATGGAAAACAATTCTTTTTAAGAATTATTCATTTTTTGAATGTTCCGTAGCACTTCACATATTTCACAATTTTTGTGTGTGAAATTTTATTTATGTGATTTCTTCTTTAATATGTGAATATATTTGTTGCTTTTATTTCTTGAATTCATTTCCAGCAAGCCTGTTTTAAATAATGTATTCAATGTGAGTGATTCGTGTTCGTATTTCGGCTTACCAGAAGGCTTAAATCGTAGTCTCATAAGAGCCCTTGGACCGTTCTTAACTGAAATGAACTGTAAACATTTTTTCTACTGCCACCACTTAGTTATTTACGCATCACAAACGATGCGTAGACTAACAATTTTCTGCATTCCAGCTTCACCACCAAATAAACAGTAACAGGTTTTAAATCTAAGTATAATTTTTTTATGGCCTACGCTTACAACACCTGTCACCGATTCAAACGTTAGGTTATTTGTTAAGTCCAAATAATGTCAACTTGTGCTTTCTTGTTTTCAAAATATAGAAATTGAGGGCCGAAGAAAAAATCTTATAGCAATACATGTATAAACTCAAGCATTATAGCATTTTGATGACAATTTTCGAGATGAGGTTGAGCCTCATGCCATAATTCTCAAGTTTACTCACGTGTTTCATAAATTAATATCAAATCACCAATTTCATATTTTGATAATTAAACTAAATTAAAAAAATCTGAGATAGAAATCGAATAGCGAGTTTATAAATAAGTGAATATAATATTTAAATGATTTCACAATTTTTTTTTCCATTTTAAAGTCCAACAATTCTTGCGATAATTTTTTTGTCGAAAAATCGAATAGAATATATTTATGCTTGGTTATTTATACGAACCATTTTATAACAATGAATTACTTTTATGCTAATTTAATTTCAATATTTGTTTAATTGTTAGACAAAATAATTATGTTATAGCATGTCATTGTTACAATGAGGCCTTTCTGAAGGAATTATACAGGATGTTGACTTACTATTCAGGTAATAGACGTTTTACTTAATTTATGAGCAAACTGTATGACTTAAATGGAACAAAAGATGCGTGACGCGAGGCTTACTTTATTGGCCTCTAGATGATTAAAACAAATCTTCACGTAGCTTTCAAACAAATTTTGAAGCAGAAAACGCCTATTATCCATTTTCATTGATACATAATAAATAATTACACATAAAATTTTCAAATTTAATGCGGACACACATCTGCCTCATTCTCATCAGGAATTAAAACACCTCCTACGGCTCCTTCTTCGTTTTCTGCTTCTCTCCTACTTTGGTCAGCCTCCGCCAAATCGCCATTATCGATCCTGGGAGCGTTCGAAAAACTTGGATGAGATTTATGATCCAGTTGAAGAAAAGGAAAGGGTTCAAATGAAATCTGGCTGGCTGGTTCACCGAGAAATAACAGCGGATTTGGGATGTTTTCAGGTGGAAATTTTGGAAGTGATTCGTTGGTGTTTTGATGCTCTTTTTTTGTTGATGTTGGTGTTGGAAGCTCTTCAAGTAAGATATCAGCAATTGTTTTAAGGAGATCTTCACGGATATCCACAATCCTGTAATATCATAAAAAATATTGCAAAATGACGAAAAATATTAAAAGGAACTTAAAATTAAATACTAAATTACTTTTGATTTTAAATTCTGTATATTTTCTTTGAAACTTTGATCAAGAATAAGATCTTTGGTCAAAGGATCAAAACGTCAAAATTTCGAAGAAAATATACAGAATTTAAAATCGAAAGTAATTTATTATTCAATAGAATTCTGAAAAATGTATAGATTATTAAAATTAAATATCTTATTAATTAAATTGCGATAATATTGTCAACTTATATGCTTATAACTTATTTCCAAATGATAAAATTATAAATATCTTCATTTCTATTATTATTACAAATATTATTTCATGTATATTCTCCTAATATCTTTTATAATTCATTGTTTTTATAGTTGGTTAAAACCTTAAATTAATGGTATTAATAATAAGTATTTCATACAACTTCATCTATTACGGCTTCCATTCAAATTATTTATTTAATAAATATAGTTGACAATAGAAGATTTTTTTTGTAGAATATTCAAGTTGTTCACAATTTTCTTCAGTTAGAGTCCTTTGAACATTCAATGCAGTTCTCTCAATTTCTGAATTGCAAAAATCATTTACTAATGAAGCTTGTTAGGCATTTTTTAATAAGTCAATTTAATACCAAAACATAAAATTGATTTCGAAAAAGATAATTACAATTTTACCGCAAATGAAGACGTAGAACTACGTCGAATATTGGAAGTTGAAAAGTTAAACTGATTTTATAATAAATGAAACCGCATTAGCTTTCTATTACCGTTTGGTTCATTATTCTACAATTATTATTTTATGAGATATAAGTTTTGTAAATGTGTCAGATTTTCGTTGCATCGGTTGCATCATTCAACTACCTATACCGGTTGGAACTGGTTTTAAAATAAATGACACTATATAAGTTTTCTTTTTAGCGCATTTTTCCGAAAAAAGCGCTATTATATTCACTTTGGCTGGCTGGCTGGCTGGCTGGCTGGCTGGCGTGACGCTGAGATCTCAGCAACTATACTATTTACAGACTTGAAACTGGTACTAAATAAAAGCTGCTGTTTCGTAGGCTTGCACAAATTGCTTTAATTCAAGCTCAGTGATTGTGAAAAATTGAATTATTCAATTACATGTTTCAAGTGAAACAATGTCCATAGATATCAATGACATTAGGGATATGGCAACTAAAATTTATTAAAGTAGATAAAAATTTAGTTACAACTTTTGCCGCGGGTGTCACTATTATTATGTACAGTTGTCAAATCTGTCCGGGATTCATTCAATGACTTGTTTGACGCGAATTTGAAGCTTATTAGAATGAATTATTATTATTGGATGAAAATTTGCTCACTTTTGGTGTATTTTTTTTTATATAGCTTTGATAAAGATCAAATTATCATTTTAAGCTACAGCACTTGACCTCCTGTCAGTCAATAACTAAACAATGAAGATTAAAAGGTATTTTTGAGTTTGTACATGTATAAATTATGTACCTATTAAATAGTCAACTTGAAACTAGTACTAAATGGAAGCTGCTATTTCGTAAGTTTGCCCAAACTGCTTGATTTCAAGCTCAGTAATTGTAAGAGATGGTAATTTGCGAAATCTCTGAAGTAACAAGCATTCATGAACTGTCAAAAATGCGCTTCCATCATCTAGATGATTCTTCCATTTTTTAACTTTTCTTTCTTTAGAGTTTGGTTCATTATTCCACTATTATTAGTTTGAGATATTCAGTCAGAATCTTATGGAATTTCGTCCAACTTTAGTTTTTAAGTGCTACCTTATTTAAGAATTGAATAATGTAGAAACTACAGCAGCTAGGTTTTTTTTTCTTGCGAATTCTCAAACTTTGGAGTGTCAACTTGAAATATTAAAAAGAGATGGATTGTGCTTTTATTCCCAAGAGGATGCAAGTTATCCCTGAATTTAAAAATTTGATACTGACTTATCTGTCTTTAACGTTGTTTCATAAATTTAGAGTGTCGCATCAATTAATTGCATATTTCAGAGAGACAGCTGTCATAGTCAAAATGACAGCTATTATTGTTAAAGTGACAGATGGCGATTATATTTTAGTCCATACATAAAATAGATATTGAAAATAACGAATCCCTTTTAGATTTTCGAGCTCTTTAATTCATTGGAACATACAGGCTTGACATTTTATCGCCGGAAGTGTAGTTTAAAGATGGTAACGTGGATTCCACTGATTATTTATTTTATATTTCTACCAAGCTTATTTCCTCGAGAGCTTTAAATTGATACCGAACTAGACATCTAGTAAAAAAAACAATTGAAAATCGTTTGAATATCTTTTTTGACACTTCTACTAGAATTATTCCCGCTGGAGCTTTAATTTGATACCAAACACGATAGAACCAAAATACTTATTTTGGAAAAACAATTAACAAACGTTTGCATGTGATGTACAAATATAAATAATAATAATATACTAATTTCACATTATGATTGCCATTATATCTTTGGTTCAGAAAAATATAACAAATTTTATAACAATTTTAATTTTAATGAAAATAAATGGACCACTATGAATTTTAAAAAATGTTTCAGGTAAATGTTACTCCAAATGATTCAAGTATCTTATATTTAATGATAAATACTACCGTTTATAAAATAAACGCAAAAAACTAATAAGTTCCATTTATAAAGTTTTGGTACCACTTGTTACAAACTTAAACCTACTTTTTTAATAGAAAACTTTAATAAAAAAATTCAGTCGAAAATTCGTACACGTTCTCAAGTTATCGTACTTTCAGACAGACTGACAGACCGACTGACTTTTTTGAAATTACGTTTTTAATATTCAGTAGGGTCTAAAACATGAAGATTTATTAGAATCTCCTTAACAATACTTGCCTTATTATATATAGGTCGGCAGATCATATATAGAGTTCAATCAGAGCAAGTAATCATGAACATGATAGAAAGACTAAAAGGACTAATTTTCAGTTTTTTCAATATTTTGCAAACTAGATTTGCAGATCAAAGTAATAATAGTTATTTTTGCCGTTTGACTTTAAAAGTACGACTTTATTGACAGTTTACAGTCTGTAAAGTGGCACTTCTACTGCCTAGGCAGTAAAAGTGTCGTTTCTAAAGCAACCGCCCAATATACGTATCACTACTTGACAACCGATCAACAAATGCATAACAATATAATTTGATGGCGATGACATATGTCAAAAATATTGAAATTAATCAAATTTAAACAATCGGCAAAAAATGATGTGTTCAACACGGCAAAAAATGAAGATTTACTGCCATACCTAGCCGCGTCAGTACATCTTCTATTTTTTTGCCTAGTTAAACAAATAACTATTGTTTTGCCGATTGTTTAAATTAGATTAATTTCATAATTAATTTCAATATTTTTGAAAAATATCATCGCCATCAAATTATGTTGCTATGCATTTGTTGATCGGTTGCCAAGTTGTGATGCGTATGTTGGGCGGTTGCTTTGGAAACGACACTTTACAGACCATAAACTGTCAATAAAGTCGTACTTTTGAAGTCAATCGGCAAAAAAAAAACATATTTAATTCAGACTTTCAATAGATAAAGATTATAATTATAGATTTTCTTGAATATTCAAATGATATTCTCGTGGCTACGAAAGCAAACTGTTTTAGGGAATATAACTTTTTTTGGATAAGAGTCACCAAATCTATCTTTATTACATATCCATTTCTCAAGCACAAATTTCGTGTTGAGCTATGTAATTGGCTTTCTATCACCGTTTGATTCATTATTCTATGATTTATTATTCTAGAAGATATAAGTTTGAAAGTGTGACAGATTTCCGTTATTACGTGGCATTATTTAGTCCCCCTACATCGGTAGGATTAAAATATGAAGGGTTGTAGCTAGTTTCATAATAAATGGCACTATATATACTTTCCTTTCTATTAGAGTCTGGTTTATTATTCTATGATTATTAGCTTAGAAGATATCAACTTTCAAAGTGTGACATGCTACATAGTTGCCCTTTATATTTCCGGAAAAGATGTAGTTCTGCATCAAAATAATTATTTTTAAAAATTCTTACCTTTTTCCCTTATACTTCGCCAAAGATTCATTGAAAAGAGCATCCAATTTTGCTTGTAACTTATTACTAGACGCAGTTTGTTTGGTTGGCAGGAGTTGAAAAATCATTAGCTTAATCATGTCCATTAGACCATTGTGAAACACATCTTCGTTGTGAGATTTTAAAATTGGCAGTAATTCAATTAAAATCCGCTGTGTATCAGGATCCAATTTGCAACTTGAAACTTGGCTCACCGGTTCGGAAGAATTTGGTTGCACAAAATATCTGGTGGAAGATTTTTCAGGCTTGTTACGAGACTGTGAAGCATGGGGCACAGAAGTTGAAGATGGTATTCTTTCGTCGGAACTGCACTGGCCGCTATGGCTTGGTGTCTATAAATAAAATGTTACCAAATGCGAATTTAATTCTTTAATTCTTCAAAATAAGAGAGATCTACATTTCCCTATTTTGACAAATTAAAATAAATATCAATTTAAGATCCTTAAACGAAGCACTTTCAAATCATATGGAATTAAATAGAAACTTACCGATTCATTTGTATCAGTAAATGATCTTGTTATCAGAGCTTGAATAGAATGCAGAGCACTGCGACGTAGCGGATCTGAACTAATCAGTTGCAAGTCTCTGAACAACTGAATTAGGAAATGTGGTCTGTTTTCGTTCGCCGAAATGAGTAAAGTCACTTCCTTGTACACATTTTCGCGTAAAACTTCAAACAGCTTAGTTCTGGAATAGTTAAACAGCCCATTAAAATAAAATCTGAAATTTAATATATCAGAATCTTACTTTTGGGAAGAATTTTCTGCTTGTGGCGTTTCTTCATTCCATTCATTTCTATTCCTACTAGGAACTCGATTTCGTTTTGCAGGTTTCGTTCGTTCAGTTCGATGAACTTCCCGATGAGATTCGTGATTATTCAAGTCTACTAAGCCTTCATGGATCGGTGTGTTTATTTTTGGTAAAGTTGAAGGTTGGGAACGTTGTAAGCTTATAGGTTGACAAAATGAGCTAGCATTTGTACGTTCAAATAGCGGCAAAGAATTTTGGGAGCCTTCGTTGCTTTTGGTTGAAGTTGAGAGCAAATTTTGACGAGAATAACTACAACAAAAAAAAAATCATTTTTTAGTTTAGTGAACTTGTTTATATTTTATTTTCCTACCTTCTAAAGTTGTCCCAATAATTATTGGCTCTGTTTCCTGGAGCTACCTGGTTGTTCAAAGCTTGAACACCAGTCCACACGGGCTGCGGTTGAGAAATAACTCCAACTGGAATATTTCTAGTAAGATTTTGAGGTGATACTCGATCTCGTGTTGCAATGCCAGGATATTCCGTATTGTTTGATGGTAATCTAGTTGGAAGAGAGCACGCACTACCAACAGTTTCACTTGGAGGATGAGAAACGTTAATTGTTTGCGGAGGTTTCGAACGCTGCATCTAAAATTTAAAATGAAGCCATTCATGCAATAAGGAATAATTTTCTACATTATTATAACACAAATAATTCATTTTATTAATTACTTACCACGGTAACTGTGCTGATTAAATTGTTTATATCTTGTTGCTGCAGGCACAGCAATTGGCAGCATTGGCTGATGGTGCTCAACATCAGAGCCTGTTGCATTTGCATGTAACTAGTATACCATTGAAAATTTGGTGGATTACATTGGGCGGGCGTAACTTGACGTTGCTGCTCCAAAAGTGACTGACAGAGATTGGTCATCAACTCTAGTTGCTAAAATTATATTTGATAATTACCATATCGAATTTGGTATTTTTCAGCTTACTTGTTTGTGATCAACACCATTCCATTGCTGATTGAAATTTTGACTAACAGAAGGACTAGAGGCAGTATCTTGAAGAGTGGGATTACAATTTGATACAGGGCGATTCGGAATTTGCTTTACGAAATTGCTATGGACATAATCTGATGGTTTGGCAGTGTCGTTGTTTAATTGAGTATAGTTTTCCAGCTCTTCTTCATCACTAATAGAAATAAATAATTTGAAATAATAATCATTTTTAATTGAAAACAAATTACCTGGAGTAGACATTTTCACGAGAAACGCACGAATCTCTAGGAGGAGTATTATCTTGGAGAAGAGTCCACGAGCTTGGAACACTATCCAACGAAAAAGATTGTTCCGCTTTATTTAAAACTAATTCACTACAAACATCTTGATTAATTGCTGAAGTACGATCTGAAAATAAAAATGTATTTAATTTTTCAACTTAGATACGACTAAAGGCAACTAAAAACGTAGAGCCACGTCAAGGGTTGGAAAAAGACAGGTTGAAATTGACTTTATAATAAATGGTACTACATAAGATTTCTATCGGCGTTTAGTTCATTATTTTACTATTATTAATTTAGGAGATGTTGGCTTTCAAAATGTGACAGATTTTTGTTGCATCATTTAACCTTCTATACCAGCAGGGTTGAAAAATTACAAGTTGAATCTGGTTTTATGATGAATAGTAATACAAATGTGTTACACATTTTCGTTGCATCATTCAGCCCCCTGTGCCACCAGGATTGAAAGATAAAGGGTGGTTTTATAATAAATGGCATTACATATGCTTTCTATTAACGTTGTCCAATTTCCTTTTTTCATGCTGCCGTATTTAAAGGCTAAATAAATCAGACTATATAAACTTTCTATTGGCGTTTGGTTTGAGAAATTTAAAACTAAGAAAAATTTTCTTTTCATCATTCAACCCCCATGCTGCCAGGGTTGGAAGAAAAAAGTTGAAGCTGGTTTTATAATAAATAGTACAAAATAGCTTTGTATCAGCGTTTGGTTCACAAATGTATGATTACACAAGTAAACAAAAAATATTTTTACTTGCAGCATTTAGTTTATCAACTATTATGGTACATACAATAATAATTGTAGTTATCATACGTCTAATTGGTTCGGTTGAATCACTAATACTTGGATATTTTAAGTGCTCAAATTAACAGAAGCATATCAGATTTTTGTCATTTATTTGTTCTGTTTAATATAAGACCGCTAAAATATATCATTGGACAAGCTAACACTATTCATGTACTTTCAATTCATAAAAAAAAACCATTCTTCCACTATTTCATATTAGACTTGGACTCATGAAGCAGTTTGTCAAGGCCTTGATTTAGAGGGACGATTGCTTTGAACATATTTACTGTACTTTTCCTGAACTCGTTGAGGCATCACAAAGCAAAAAGATATTGTAAAAGAGTGGAAAAATTATAGAAAGCTTAAGAAAAATTGTTGAGAAATTTGAAAAAAAAAATAGGAGTTAATATGAGTATCAAGATCCACTACTCGCTACTATTTGATCAGATTTTCTAAAAACCTAGGCGGCAGTAGCGAAGATTAGAAAGAATTGTTCTATTATAAATTATCACATAATGGCCGAATACTATTGGACCCCACAAATAGATTGTTTTGAACAAGAATACAGTAGAAAATTATATAGGAAACGTTTTCTCAATCAGTATTTTGTATTTAATCTATATAAGGTCAGCAATTTCTAAAATAAAATAACATAGGCCAGACCAAAATTATGCAAGGTTTTGTTCATTACAGATCTTTTTTCTGATTTTTCGTCCTTATTAATGTATAGTCTTTATCTCTAAAAATAAAGCCAATTCAGGAAAACTTTCGCCGAAAAATCTTTGTTCACCGGTGTTATTATTTTATGAGATATAAGCTTTCAAAGTATTACATTTTTTCGTTGCATCATTTTACTGCCTATATCACCAGTTGAAAGATGGGGATTTTATAATAAATTCCATTAAATAAGTTTTCTATCAACGTTATTATAACATGATTCTATTGTTATTATTCTAGAAGATTTACACAGTTTAATTAAATTACCAAATTTTTCTTTTTTATGCTGCCGTAATCAAAATTTGGATGATACAGTTTTATAACAAATCGAACTGCATAATCTTGCTTTCTATCAGCGTTTACTTCATTACTCTGTGATTATTATTCTGAGAGATATAAGCTTTGAAAGGGTGACTGATTTTCGTTGCACCAAATAACTCCTTACAATATAATGCTACGGTTACAAGTTCATGGGTTGAAATTGATAATCTAAACCACCAGGCTTGAAAGATGAAGAGTTGAAACTGGTTTTATAATAAATGGCGTACTATTAGCGTTTGGTTCATTATTCTACGATTTATTATTTTAGGAGATATAGGTATACGAATTGTAACATTTTTTAGATGTATTATTTAATCGTTTATATCACCAGGGTTGAAAGATGAAGGATCAAAACTGATTTATAATAAATCGCACTATATAAGATTTCTATAAACGTTTGGTTAATAATTCTACGATTATTAGGTCAAGAGATCCAGGCAATCTTATGCAGTTTTGCCTAATTTTTTTTTTCCATGCTGCTAAACTTAATGGTTGGAACTCGTTTCATAATAAATCAGACTACTTAAGCTGCCTATCAGCGTTTGGTTCATTTTTCTATGATAATTAGTTCAGAAATATAAGCTTTCAAAATGTGACATGCATTACAGTTATTTATTCGGAAAAGACGTAGCTCTATGTCAAAATGATGTTTGTCAAACCTTGATCTTTGTACATAAGTTCTTCAAGTTCTTGCTTCTTTGCTTGCAATTCCGCTTGGAGTTGCTCACGAGAACTTGAAATAGAGCTTTTATTGCTTTGTTTTCCCAAGGTTCCCCAACGTCGCTCCGATTCTGAACGAGCATCAGAGTCTGATAAACCTAAAGATCCAGATTTAGGCACATTTTCTGATTTGTTTACTGGAATATCACTACATTCAGAGCGCTCAACGCTGTTTTGGTGAAGCAATGCAGCTTCTGTTGACTTCACTGCTGATAACATATCTAAAATTGATGAAAAATGAAACAAAAATTGGCGATGTGGAAGCAATCAGTTAAATTTACCTTTTAACGTAGCTAGCTGCTCCTTCATTGCAACAATTTGTCGGATCTGATTAGTCATATCATCTCCATTCTCGCTTCCGACATCACCGCCACCTCCATAATTATGTAATTGAGAAACCAACTGATCAATCTGCTGTTTTTTACTATTCAATTCTAGTAATTTTTGCTGCAAGATGTGTTGTTCCTCACACAATTCATTATCTCTCGCATCAAGCAACCTTAGCAGTTGCCCCCTTCCCTCATTTGTCGTGTGTATCAGTCCAAATTGTTCAGCCTGTGCTTCTATATCAGTAGGTTGAGATAGCTGCACAATAAACCTATTTTTTTCTTTTGTGTCGACGCAGTTTATCATTGGTTGAGCTACCGGATACTGAACGCTATTCGCACAAGCTGCCAAACGTTCTTGTGCCTTTCTCGCATCTCTGAGTTGGTTCTCGGCTTTTTCTTGAAGACGCATTAGAAGGGACTGGTGTTCGTGTAATACATGGAGCTTTTTTTCAGATTGTTCCATTTTTTGTTCAAGCTCATTTCGAGATATTACGTTGTTTTGAAAATTTGGGAAGGAGGAATCTGCATCCAAAATTGGGATCCCATTTTCGGAAGCCTATAAACCATATATCTTTTATTATTTATGGGATAATAACAGTTTTTCTGGTTAATGTGAATATAATTTAGTGTTTATGATAAAATAAATGAGCAAGAAAAAATTGAGGAAAGAATAATAACACAAATTCATCGCGCCTATCACGGTAAGTACTTAATTTCAAACATAAAATAAGAAATTAATATTTATTTTTTGACATCGTAACTGGTAGAATTTATTTTTAAAACAAACAAGGCAAGAAAATGTTAAGAACCAAACGAGCATTAGTAAATAAAAATAAGCCAACTAATTGAAAAATAATTATTAGTAGTGCACAGTAGTTATTAGAGGTTTGCCAATTACGTAGATTTCTAAATTCACCTCATTTTCAACTATTCCATTGGTATCCGGAGAATTATCTACATTATCTGAATTGTAGACTTCTTTACTGGTTAGCAGGGCTTCTAATTTTTTCTCACTATCTTTTAAAGCTGACAGCATGTTATACAAGTCCTCATTTTCATCCGCATTTGACTTAAACGGTTCATTAAATTTAAATTTATATTTAACTGATACTAATTTTAACTAACTATCAATCATTTAATATTGAGAAATTAATTTGGCACTCACCTGATCTTCTTTGACGCTAGACATGAGTGATGAAGTCACTTTCAAGTATTCACGAATTTGATTTAATTTATCTTCAATTTGTTTTTTATCTGGATATTTAGTGATGTTGTCACATTTGCGGATTGCTCCTCCGGAATGTCTGCGAGATGTAGAACCACTTGTACTTGGGCTTGTAGTGCCTCCTAAAAATTTTATTTATGAGAATTCTCAACGATTAATGGTCGTATTCCAGCTTTATACTCAACTCTTTCAGATAAAAAATGTTGAATCAAAAATTACGACAGGTTCAAGTCAAAATTGACAATTTGAATACGATTAGATATTTTTTTTCATAAGGGAAAAGTTCACACATTTAACAATCAATCGATCAAGTATTACTCAAGTTAACAATAGAACAAATTATTTCTCTAAAATATAAATCAATAGGGCTTTTACTCCAAAAAACTTCGGCCAAGTTGAATTTTTCGGAAGATTTTAATTAGATGTCCAATTTTAAAAGTACTCTTAAATCAAATTGGGAGTTTTCTTTCTTTTTACGGGGATAAAATTATATGTTTACACGGCATAAAAACAAATTTACTGCCTTGTCTGAATTTTTAGAATCGATTTCATCTATGAAACCTCAGCCACGGAAATAAATTTGCTACTTTCTTACTTAAAAAATAACTATTACTTGATGACAACTTGTTAAAATTACAAAAATATTTAAAAATTCTCGTTATTTTGCATGTTCTAAATTTAATATTCATGCATAAAATGCGAGACATTTCAATTGTTACCTTGAAACAGACTTGAAGTACAATTCAAATGTCAAGCTGTTATTGAATTTTAATGATCAAAAATTTGAAAACCACTTGCTTAGATCTTTTAATAAAACTTGTAAAATTCAAAAATAAGACCTACCAGACATATTAATATACGGCAGACTGTTGTAATTTGGCAAAACTCGGCTGTCTTCCACACATAAACCTAAAATAAAGGAACTAATGTATGTCACGAAAAGCATAAGATAATATTAGTTACCCTCAAAACAATGGTAGTTCGAGCATCTCTGCCGGTTCCTTAAATCGGAGTGAGATCTTTCTTGGTTCGGCAGCATCGAACTAGTCTAATTCACATTAGAATGTTATTTTAAAATCATGTAATTCATTTACTAAATATAGAAAGTTATTTTAATCAAAGATTCCAGAACATTTACTATGTTTACATCATACGCAGCAGTACGTAGTTGAAAAAAATACGCAAAATTACGCATAAATTTTTGTTTTTATTAACTTTTTTTCCAACAAAACAAGAATTTCACGCGGTTTAGTCTAGTATAGAATGTTTGGTTATTTTAAAAATAGATTTTGTGTACTACGTGAAACAAGACTAACCAGATTATTGGCTACGTGTGTATCTTGAAGTATTGCCGTGTTGTTCCAATATTTCACTTTTGGGACAGTTCCTGTTTCTTTTGAAATCATTTTCTTCTTTCCATCTGGCATTGTGAATTCGGGACTACTATTGCACCTGAAATATAAATATGGACAGTTTAATTAGACACTACTGACTACAGCCAAATTCTGATTCATAAAACATTTCCACTTTTCTTCCAGATGTTATTATTTATAACTTTAAATTCTTGGTTTATTTTTAATAATAAGCTAAGCTTACATGAAACATAAATTGCTAGTTCTATGTGTAAAACTGTACTTTATACAACATTAATGTGATTTTATTATTAAAAGGACAACCACCTGCCAAGCCACACATTTTTCTAGAAAACCTGTTTTCCACTAATAAAATTAATAAACTACTTGACTTATTTACAATCGACAATTATTAGAAACTATTCAACAATGCAAATAATCATTGTTACTCACCTTATCTTTTATTTTGAAGTTAACATAACACAACTGTCAAACATGTCACTGAACACAGCGGCTATAAAAATGTTGAGCAGCATCACAACATAATATAGATCTTTCTATTATTAAAAAATGTATTCACAAATTGAAAACTAGAACATATATTATAATGGGATTATTGGAATAGTATAAAATATGCAATTAAATGTAGCTTTCAAGTTTCAATTATGATTGAGTGTTTATAATGTTGGTAGGTTGGCAGCACTCGCCAAGAAAAACAAAACTGACAGTTTGTTTTCCTCCAACACATCTCAAGTTATTAAAGTGATAATTATGGAAGATATTGATAATATTATAATAGACTCCTTAAAACATTTAAATTGGTAAATATTTTATTATACTATAAAATAAAATATTTATTATCTTTCTAATTTTAGTCCCATTGAAGATGACATCCGATCGCTAAAGCAATTCGATAATGACATGGTGATAAAAGCAATAATGTCATGTATCGATGTTATTAGCCCCGGCACCGGCTTACCCCATTCTTTACCTTCTTCAATGAGCCAACGTTTAAAATTGGCAACAAATATAGCTGACCAAATAAAAGTTATTGGTTTTCGGGGTGATATAGGCTATCAAATGATTCTGTACTGCAACGAAGTCGAAATTCGACGCTTGTTAATGTTTTTAATTGAGAAGCTACCACGAGAACCTGATAAAAATGTCCACTCCGAAAATTCCAGTATATTTTGTTGCCACTTGTAGATTCTCTTATAAATATTCCATTCTTTCAGGTAAAATATCTTCTTTGGTAAAAACAATTCGTTATAAATTAAATAAAAGTTTGAAGACAGTTTGGGTGCCAAGTGAAGTTTTACGGAATGGAATACGTAATAGTCATGGAATATCAATACGTTTAGGATACGGACATTGTTATCCATTAGAAACTAAAATTTTACACATTCCCAATACTCAATCTGATAATTCTGAAGGTAATCAAATAATCTGTTTGAATTCAAATCTTAAAATTTTGGTAATTTTAGAGTTAAAACAATATTGCGTTCATAATTTAACAGAAGTAACAAAACAGTGCCCTAATAAAAATTTAATACCATCTCTTCTGTTTAACTCAACAAATGACTTAAAAGAATTAGACGAAAAGCTTGTTTTAGAAATAATAAAGAAGTCTGAGATTAACAAAAATATACAATTAACTGAAACAATTGCTACTGATAAGTCTCCAAACATTCAAACAAAAGAAACAAAACAATTAAGTGCTACTAAAGATTCAGATGCTACTCAAGAAGAATCTGTTCCTAATATTATTACAACATTATCAAATGAAATAGAAAAGGGGAAAGAAAATATAATAGAATTACAAAATGAATTGAAAACTTTGGAAGCAAAGAAATCTAAAATGAAAGAAACTAAAATAATTAAAGAAAAAGAACTGGAGAATAGTTTACAAAACTTGAATATCAAGTCAAAAAGTCACTCTCTTCTATCAAATAGAGACAATATAGATAAATTGAAAGCAGTAGTAGAAAACGGAAGCCAAAAATTAGTTGATTTAACATGCCAATGGAATGCAATTCAAAAACCGTTATTGAGGCAATATCGGTATTTGCAACAAGCTTTAAATGTCAATGAGGTTAGTAGAGATATTTTAATGTCTTTCTTCTTCTAATTATATTTTTTTTAGTCAGAAGCTCAAGATTTGCAAGAAAGACTTCAAAATGCGAAACAAAAAAATAGAAAAGCAAATGAAGAACTGAAAGAGAAAGATCAGTTGCTTTCTCAACTCTCTGAACAATATGATAAACTGACAAAACAAACTAATAGGTATTTAAATTTTTGATCACAGCCTTAGCATTCTGTAAAATTATATACTTATTCATTTTCTAAGCAAGATTCAATAGTACATTAAGAAACATGTTTCATAAATCATGATTTAAGCGCACGCGTAGTACAAGTAATTCGCGGCAAGTTTTCTCATATATATGAGGTCTGTCATGAAAGTGCCCGACTTAGAGCTGTAGCAGGAGGTAAAATTAATTCTAGTCAATATCGATATTGTTTCCTCAAAGATACATTCCTTTGAAAGTCACAACCTCCTTTCAGCAATGCTTTTACCTTCAGCACTCCTTTTATACATTTCGTCGCATTTATTTTATTTCCTACTAGATAGTTCTCGCGACTTCGTCTGCGTAGGACACCATAATCAGAATAAATAATCTTAAGTATGAGTGAATGATGATATCATTGCTAACAATAATTATTTCTGAAAATTATAATCATTAAAACAGCTATTGGTTTCTGTAACAGAAATGCATATCATTAGGTCGCTCGCGCAAATGATATAACTAGCGCAACTCGTGTGAGTCGCGTGTACTACATCTGTCATCCAGTTCATGTTAAACGCCATTTAAAGGCACGTGCGTTTGTTTTGTTATTAAAAATCCGCTATAGCTTAAATTACATTGAGCAACAAGAAGTAAAAAGTTGTGATATTGATCAATTATTCAAAAAGACGTTCATCAATATCTGCTCATTCATTTACTAAATAAAAATTATGTAAATAGTGTAGATGGAGATCGTATTGCGTACGGGCTTTTTGGCGATAACGCACAATATCAACTTCAGAAAAAGGGCAACTTTTCTATCCGACCGACTAGTGGTACTTTCGGTTTCCAACGACACATTACGCTACTAGAAATCAATTGAATAAACTGAAACTTTTTGCTTGATTCTTACAACTTCGAATGAATATTTTTTGCGGCAGCGCGGATTTTTAAATTAACAAATTGAATAAATAATCATCACAAATACGATATCGCCTATTTGTTTACATGCAATCACGATCTTACACACAGGTCTGGAAACTTCAGGCTATTTCCTAGATGAGAAGTGAGTCCGCTATGCGTCGACTGTCGCGTAGTACGAAAAATCTTCACGAGTGGCGTATGAGTCGAGGGATGTCCTCTAGCTATTGTCATAGCTGACTTGTAAGCCATCATGTAACATTTGGGTTAAATATTGCACACGTAAGAGACTCGAGTCGAACGATAGGGTTTCCACTTTTCCAGACCTATATATACGACCGTGCATGCAATCAGCAGATTGAAGTAGTTTTGACTCTGCCACGGGGTGCGCTGGCGTCGCGTTATCGCTAAGCCACACCCCTTTGCACATAGCCCATACGATGAGGCAGAAAGTATTTCCCCCTTCCTCATCTTAGGCACGTGCATACTTATTATCATTTCTACAGTACGCTGACACTGGAGTCTATGGCTGGCGCAGACACGAAGTATACAAATATTTACACTCATATCTTCTGAACTCTCCAAGATATCGAAATGGAACATACACGGAAATCTAAGCTAAAATTCCTGTTTTAATTTCTGGAAGTTCCATTGAAATCTGTTGATCCGTTCCAGAGCCTACTTGAGACAAACTTTTAGGCAGATAAAAATTATAAAAACGGTTATATATCAAATCATATGCAATAAAATATGTTGGCGTTCCGCGACGGAATTTTCGCGTGATATTGCCCTAGCCTTAATCTTAGACTTCACTTGCAATTTTACAATTATTTTAATAGATAAAAATTACAGTTGGTAAGCAACGCTGCAACCAATTCAATAGAAATTAGATGTGAATCCTTTACATTAGCATTAGATTATAGATCAAAAAATCAACAACTGCGTGCAATTCATCATGGGAAGTGATTGTAGTGCTTTCTGGTCGTAGAAAATGAAAGCTGTGTATGACAAGTCATATTTATATTTTAGAATTACTCAAAAACTTATCATTGATATTCATTTCGAATTGCTTACAATCCATCAGTAATAATTTTTTACCGTTTGCATTATTTCTGTTTAAAATTGACATCATAATAGTTGACTTTTATTTTCAACTACTAGATTTGCGTTAGAATCAGTTCTCATGGCGGATTGCCATTGGGCAATTATGCGTGCCTATTGGAGTCGTGCTAGCGGTACAGTTAGAGCTAGAAACACCATGCGAGCGATGCATGAACTGCAACCAAGCGGGATAAGTACTATTTTGCGCTTATTTTTCCGGGCGGTAAATGACTTTTACCGGTTTTAGAATATTAAACTTATATTTACATGCACAAAAGTAGGCTGGTAAATGAGTTATAACTGTAATCTGTACGGTAATATTATATTACAATACTGACTTGTCAAATAATTTATTAATTTGATACAAAACTACTGTATCCATGACATTAAATAAAAACATACAGACCACAGACTCACTTGATCACCTTCTAAAATGATGACAATGACTTCATTCATAAGAGAATTTCAAAAAATAATATCTATAAATGACTTTAACGAGATTATATTCTGCAACCGGTAAACTATTGAACAAATCACGGATGTTATGAGTCATAACAGACCTTAGATGTCTTAAAATCGTCGCTCTGCTCGGATTTCAAACTGACATCTGCGGCTGTTATGATACTCATAACATTCCTAGATGTGTTAATAGCTATGACTATTCAATTATTTATTATCATACGATTTAGATGTAATACAAAATTATACTTTGCGCTCGCAAATTGACAATAAATATCGTTAAATTTCAATAAAAAATGGCAATTGAATAATATTCATCCCGCATTCGTAATAAAAAATAGAATCTGCAACTCGTGCGATGTTGTCAATTGCCCACTTGAGCGAATGAGCGCACTCGACAATCGACAACATGCTACACTTGTTGCACATTATACTATTGTAATAGGTGTTTCTTTTCTGAGCTTATTTTATTTTTTCTGCAAATCTTCAAGTCAGTAGAAAATTGCCGTTGGAGGTTTTTGAAACTCCAGCCCTTCAAACCAAAACGGTTTCATAAATTACACATTGAAGGTTTCAGATGTAAAAATGTTTAATTAATCGGAATCTGCACTTGTGATTTAATATAACTTGCATTGTGTTAATAATTTTTAGATCAGCTTACACTCGTAGAATATTGGAAATAATTTCAAATATAAAAAAACAAAGTAACGATATTGATAAAATATTGAAAGATACTAGAGAAGTTCAAAAAGAAATAAATACTTTAACGGGTCAACTCGAACGTTCGTTTGCTCTATCTGACGAAGTTATTTTTAGAGTAAGTAATATTTAAATATATTTTACCAGTTTATATAGATGTATTAAAATATTTCAGGATGCAAAGCAAGACGAAACAGCAAGAAAAGCATACAAACTCCTAGCATCTATGCACAACGAATACGGCGAAGTAATCCGCGCTTCGTCAGACCTCGGTGCAATTATTCGAGAATCTCGAAATCTTTTAGAACAAGTTGACAGCGAAGAATCTCGGGAAGTAGGAGCTCGATTAGATCGAGTAATGGCTGATTTGAACCAAGTTCGAAGTGAAACAGACATGTTAATGAAACAGAATTGTAATAAGAACTGAATTACATAAATATACTAAATACAAAGATAAAATTATTCTTCTTTACTGTAAGCTTTTTGTACCTCCGGCGGAACGTAGCTTTCATCTGCTTGTTTAGGTTTCTTCTTTTTGCCGAACCATCTTTTAGGATGAAATACTCTTTTATCTTCAATTTCTAACTCTATTTGTTCTCGATTGTTGAAGTACCTAGTGAAAAAAATATATAACTTTTTTGTTTATATTTTAGTACTAATATTACTTACCACAGCAGTTTTTCCTTTTCCTTTAATTTTTTCCTTGATTCTTCAATAGTTGCTAATCGTTCCGCAATTTCCAACCGTTTTTGTTGATTTTCCAACGCATCCTGTCGTAATTTATGCCAGTTATCATACACTTCACATTGTTCCACGATATCTTTCTCAGCACAGTTCCTTTCTGCTTCTTTGCATTTATTTTCTAAATATTCCTGGATATTAATACTCTCGGATTTCAATATTTGAGCTTCAGTTTTAATTTCATTATCATCAGGCAGTAAATTTAATCCTTCTGATACAATTGTTCTATTGCTCAGTTGACTGATTAATTGTTTTGCTTTTTCATTTTTATTTTGAAGTGCTAAACCAACTATTTGAAATGTATTTCCAACTGAATCGTTCAAATTAGTGGCTGCCATATAAATAGTTTTGCCCACAATTTGTAACGGATTTTTTAAATCAAAATGATCATCAAAAAAGGAGTTGCGAATAAATTTAACTCTTACTTTTACTTCTTCACCTGGTTCTTCTGGGGAAGCTGGCTCTGTCCACCCGTTTGGATTTTGCAAGAATTTGTAACAATGTAATAGAGATAAATAAGTTACTAGAGGATGATTAAAATCTTCTTGAAGCATAATTTGACTTGCAACTTTAGATCCTGATGTAAAATCATTTCTCTTCCAAAATGTGTCTAATAATAAATTAGCTGTGAATGAATCCAGAAAAACTCCATAATTCAAGCGATCATCTAAGACTTGTAATAATTTTTCATACAAGCCAAATTCGCTCAAACAACGGATAACTGCATGTTCCGTAGAGGGCAAACTTTTTGCAGCATCGGCGCTCAACCTCAATTTATGAATGAGATCTAATAACTCATCAATATGATTATCGGTTGTGACTACATTTGCGAATAAGTCTACGTCAATAGCACTCAAATTCTTATTTTTGAGATAAGCAGCTTCTAATTCATGATATAAATCGTCTAAATCAACTTTTTGTAAAATTGGAGATTTTAATCGGGAATTCCATACCTCTTGACAGTAATAAGCATTGGATAAAAACGTACGTTTTGAACATTTTTGATGTACTTTAGTATATTTATAATGAGATAATATTTGTCGGAAAGTTGTATTAATTATTTTTGACATTTCACTGGCAACACGCGCATAACCTTACAATTTTTTATAAAATGAAGTTTTCTCAAGCATAAATCTGACACAAATTGTCGTTGTCAGACAAAGATACAAGATATCAATCTCTCTTTCCTACCAATACAACAATATAATGCTTCAACCAGGGATATACACTTGAAAATAAATGATGTTATATCTGTTTTATTTTTTATCTATGAGTTAGTAATGCTATCTATTGATGACTAGCCCAAGTTTCTTTATTTCACCTTTTGCAACCTTTTGTGACAACAAGAACTTGAACTTGATGCTGTGATGATTTAAGAGGAGAAGGGATGAGTGCAAACTGCTAGCAAACTATTGCAACAAGTGTTTGTCTGTTTGTGTTATGTTCGGTGTGACAAGTGATAAAAGTTCTGAAAAGATAAACTATGTAAAAACAAACTAGCCTTTTAATTGATCCGTAAGAGAACACTTGTTAAAATGACTCGCAGTGGATATACATGCATTCGGCATGTTTTTTGCTGGTTGAACGTTTCTTTGTGGGTATGTAGCTACTTTTTTGATTGAAATTATTTGTTAATAAATTATTTTTAGTTGACAGGCTGTGGAGTACTCGCAGTAGCCTTGTGGTTGAAATTTGCTTATGAAGGTTACATTTCCTTGTTACCACAATACGCACTTTTAAGCGCTGATTCAATTTTACTAATTCTTGGTGGAGTAACTTTAGGTTTAGCATTTTTTGGATGCTGCGGATCCTGGTTTCAAAACCGATGCTTGCTTATCACAGTGAGAACTTATTTAAGTTTATTTAAACATGTTTTTAATGTTATATTCAGTATTTCAGTTGCATAATACTTATATTTGAAATAGAAATATTTTTGGGAGCTCTAGCATTTTTATTCCGAAAATATTTAGGGAATACAATACTCACGGAACTAAAAATTGGGATACATTATCACTATAATACGACTGTTAATGGACCAAATAGTTTGGTGGCGATTTGGGATCGTGTGCAAACCGACGTAAGTTATTTTCCAATTGGCAGATCCGAAAAGTTCTTGGGCTGATGAAGAAAACACCAGATTTTTATGTTTAGATCATCGAGTTTTCAACTTTTTAATACCCTCAGTATAGTGAGATTTATCCAAATCTGTAAAATAAACTTTTCGCAACTTTGACCACGTCATTTTAAGTGAATAAACGTCCAGAGAACTAATTTTTTCAAATTTGGGAAGAGGAAATAATCGCTGGATGTTAAATTCGGTGAAATTTGCGCATGTGGAAGCACTTCGAAGCGCAGATCATGAAACTTTGCACCAACAACCTGAAACTTGTGAGGCATTATCGTGGTATTTTCGGCCATCCTTCAATTGGCCCAATAGTGAAGCGTAATACTCTCAAGATAATCACTCAGCACCACTTCCCGAAAATCCTTAAGAAACCGTAGCTATGACCTTTCTTGCTGATTAAATCGTTTTCGCTTTCTTTGAAGTATTTTCACCTGCTCTCACTCACTGTTTTGACTGCTCCTCCGTCTCTGACGTGTATACTGAATCCAGGTTTCATCTACTGCCCTAAATCGACGTAAAGAAACTCAGCGGAATTGCGTTTAAATAAATCTAAACACTCTTGAAAGTTTTCGTTCGATTATTTTTCAAGACAGCATCGTGTATCTTTACGACGATTTTGTCGACCGTTTGGATGTTCTCAGTGGATATCCGACCACATTTAAATTCAGCAGCTCATCTTTTTACCGTCGGAAACGAAGGAGAAGAATACTTTTAATAAAATCTTAGCACTTTTTATATCCGTCGGCGTATAAAGTACTTTATTCTTCAATTTGTTCCACTTCTCAGTACGCGCCACTTGGGTTATCTCTGTCAGACCGAGAACTTTTCGAACAATCCTCATATACAATATCTCTAAAATTTAATAATTTCTAAAATTGTTGTCGGAATGTCATAATGCTTGCATACAAAACTTTTTTCTACGGCTCTCAACTGCTATAAATCAGCAATTACTAAGTACAGAGCACAGACTTTGTGAACAAATTAAAAAATGTATTGGTGGCAATGCTCCCAACAATAATTATGCACAGAAAAACTTAAACATAAACGCTTAATTTTCGATGTGCAAATAAGCAAGTTTAGAGGTGACCGTATAAGAATAAATTATGCAAAAGAATTTCATAAGAGGAAAATGTTTTTGCATCTAGTCATTTGAATTAGTCATATTATAATTAAAGTTACAAAAAGTTATTTTTTGCGTAAATAATAAAATACTTACAGTTGCACTGTTGTGGCATTGTGAACCACGATGATTGGTTTAATATCGATGCATGGCCTACAAAAACTATAGTTCCGGATTCTTGTTGCGTTGCCTATGGAGAAAATTGCGGAAAAACTGGATTATCCGATATGTGGTATTCACGGGGATGCGCCGATCAGATTCAATTATGGTTTATTGAAAGACTATATATTATAGGGATCATTGGTTTGGTGGTAGCTTTTATTCAGGTAATTTTTTTCACATCAATGTGCACTTGTTTCAGTCTTATATTTGCAGTTGTTTGGGTTGATTTCGTCAATGCTGCTGTTCTGCACTGTGAAGAAAAGAAGAATGTCTCAGACGTATACATCGTTTAGCCCAAATGCTTGAAAAATAACCAAATAATATTGATATTAATTTTAATATATTTTAGATCTGTTCTGGATACGAATGTACCTTCAAAATTAATATTTATATTGTTGAAATGTATATTTTAATATTTATTAATAATATTATAGTTATATTAATGTCGTTTAAGGGAATAAATCAAAACCCTTCAAAAATTGTTAATATCTAAAATTAGATATTGCTATTAATGACAATAATTCCATGTTTTACCAGTGTACAATTAATATATTACTTGTTGATAATACAAATAAAACTTTATTTTATCATATTTGTGCAGTTTTATTCTCTTTTATCTATTCAGTAGTTAGAATATATACATATTTAGTTATTTATCACAGCATGTGAAGAATTAAAAGTTGCCCTCAATAATTTCAGAGGATATTAATGATTTAGTTCATTTAAAACATTCGTAACAAATTACTTCCATCTACGATTTAACTAAATAGATAATTATTAATAAATTTATATTTAGATATGAGCATAAAGTTGCAATATTTTTGAATCATTGAACTTATAGTTATAAATGATATCATTATTGATGATAATGCTTCTCTGACGTCTGATTCAATATTGTCATAAAGATAATTTTGTGATGTTTTTAAAAATAAATTAAGTTTAGTACAAAAAATGTTTGTGTTGAATACACTTCTGCTATTTTATTTTTGTGCATTTACGAATAGTTTCACATGTAAAAATGAAAAAAATGAGTCCTTAGACTGGTACGATTATATTTATTATTAGTAATAAATGTTTCTTCAATAAAATTTTTATTCATGGCAATATTTTTAGGTATTATTTGTATAAGTTGCCGGAAGAACACAGTTCAAATCCCCTCATAAAAAATGGATTTGCATATATGTTTATCACATCAAAAACATATGAATCGGGATGGAAATTATCAAATATCTCAATAGATGATGCAGATTCGATTCCTGGCTTAACTTTAAAGCCATTTTATGATGTAAGTATAGGTGCGTACTTTAAATGAAATATTCAAGATTATATGCTTGCTTCTGTAGGTACTCCGGCACTAGATATATGAAGCTAAAACTCTAGTAGTGACTTTTTAAAGACCCTAATCTAAATTGTAAGACTGTTATTACTTTATTCTCAAACATTTTGTAGAATCTTCGCGAGTATCATACTTATTTATTAAACCTATTCAGATTTTATGAATTGCATTTGAGCATTACTGGTTGCCTATCTTGAGGAGGCTGAAACTTCATATTTTTAGACAATAAATGAATATTTTTGAGGGAAATAATTCCACTAAACCGTTTGATAATGAACTAAAATCAATTATTATTTTGATTTATAACTTTTTGCTTGATTTATGTTTCGAAAAAATATAAAAGAGGCCATTAGTCTGGCTTTTGTAATATAAATTCATTCTTGCGTCGTGTCTACAAAATATAAGAGTTCTGACGCAGATGAATTGGACAAAAACTTTCTAGGAAGAAATAAAAGTTTTGCCAACCAGTACAATTAATTCATATTTTATAGTGAAACCATGTATATTCTACTAACAATATTTCAAGAAATTTCAAACAAATTCAAAATTTCGGAGAAAGATTTTTAATTGAAATAAGCCTGAAACAAATGAATGAACCGACAAAATTCACATTTCGAGATTTTATTATTAATTAACTAATGGCCGGTTTTATAAAAGACCAAATAAATTTACTCTTAGAGGGAGTTTATTTTATTCAACAAATTCTAATCAGTTTGAGTTTCCCTATGACATCAGATTCATTGCTGTCAAATAATCGATTGTCATCTAATAGAGTAAATTTGCTCTTTATAAAACCGGAAAACCATGTTACAAAAAAAAAAGATGGTACGTCTTTATGTTTACAAAATATTTTAATGGAAATATCCATTTTGAGCATCCCTAAATCCATTTTGACTATTTTCGGCTAGATGTCGGTACGTATGTATGTAACTCGCAAATCTCAAAACCTATAAAACATATAATGTTGAAATTTTGTATTTGAGACTGGTCTAGGGTCTAGTTGCGCACCTCGCATTTTAGTTGTAAGAGTCTTTTCGAATTTTCCGTATGAATTCAAAACAATCAATCATAGAATTTAGCAATTTCGTATTAAAAACTTCTATAACATCTAGTTGTACACCTTGCATTATGATTGCGATTGACTGAATCGGAAGTGCAGGAAATTTAGTATTTAAAGCAGTCGTAGCATTTAAATGACAACATTATATTCTCATAGCAATCTATACTGAGCTGGAAGTAAACTTTATTTGGCAATCTTTTCTAATTTTCGCATAAATTCAAAACTATTGGCCGTAGAGTGATAAAATTTACTTTTTGAGACTGCCACAGGCCACAGCATTGTTGGTTATGCATATGAAATTAGATTTTGCTTGTTGGAGTGAAATTGTCATTATAGTCTTTGTAAAAAAAATTACATTCTGTTCTTGAAAATGACTGGGAATATGCTCCATAATAGCCATGCGGTTCATTAATATTATTGATTAAATATTTTCAGAATACGACATCGATGCACATATTTTACAATGATGAGATACCCTCAGGTACAAAAAATGAAAAATTAGGACATACAAAAGGAGTACTAATATCTGATACAAATACTGGTTTTTGGTTGATCCATTCCGTACCAAAATTCCCACCTACAGACCAATATTATTATCCCGATACCGGAGTTCGCTACGGACAAAGTTTTCTTTGTATTTCACTCAATTTGGAAAATATCAACAACGTCGGAAAGCAATTACAGTATAATGAACCATTCATCTACGAATCATATATTGATGACAATTTAAAATCATTAGGCAACATTAATTCAGTAATAAGACATGAAAATATCATAAATGCGCCCTGGTATCGATTAACTTCAATATATTCGCTAGATGGAGATAAATTTGTATCATTTGCGAAGAATGGAAAATTTGGAAAAGAAATCTATGGAGAATGGGTTGCACCAACTTTTAAAAGCAATTTATTAGTGGAAAGCTGGCTAAATGGGCCGGGAAGAATACCTTCTGATTGTAACAGCATTTATAAGTGAGTTATATTTGTAAAAACAAAAAAAGGCTCATTTTCACATTTATAATTGTTTTCAGAGTTAATAATGTAGAAACTATTCAATTATTTGACTCATTTTCTTTTACATCAAGTAAAGATCACTCAAAATGGACAGTTACTGATTCTAATACTACGAAAAATTGGATTTGTGTAGGAGATATAAACAGAGAGGTATCATATCAATTCTCTCAAAATATAATTTATTATAATTTGTCTTACCTTAGGAACATCAAAAGCAACGAGGAGGAGGCACTGTATGCACATCACATCCACAAATCTGGAATGAATATAAACGGGCTATTATTCAAACTGAGTTATGTAAATAATAAATAAACTTTACAATGTTCTAACTTTCTATTTAATATTTACAATTTTAATATATTACATAACCACACATTACTTCTTAACTGCAGAAGGCTGTGGACAGCGAAACTTCAGCATTTCTATTTCAGCTTCAAAGTAGCTTGTTTTATTGTAATTAAAATATTCAGGAACTTTGTATACTCCACTTTTGGAAGCGTTAGGACCTACAGGTTCTTGGTTCGTATGAACAGCTTCGCTCAAACCTTGTACGTCAGGAACGGAGCTGGAACCAGACGATGATGATTTATATTGACCTGATTGACTGTTATAAACTACAAAAGGTCCAGTGAATTGTCTTCGAAGAACTAGAAACGGTTGAATTTTGCAAATTTCTTGCTTCAAAACAGTCAACGCAATATTTGCTGCCATTTTTAATATGAAACGTCAAAAATTGATGCAACTAAATACAAAAGATCAGTATCTATATACGGAATAATTGGCAACAAGAATTAACCTCCTGTGGCCACCTAGTGACTATAACTATAACTATTTTAGAGTAGTTTCTACTTTGATCATGGTTAAATCATTGATTTCCGAGTAGTTTTTCATGTTATTCATTATATATTGTAAAAAAGTGCATCTGACTATTTGCTTGTAATTTTGGTGCCTATATTATCGTTTGACTAATAAAAGAATAGAGCAAATTTGCACCCACTCAAAATACGATACTTTCCCATCTGCTCATGATCTGTCTATGGTATTTTGTTGCCACCTATTAGAAATAAATTGAACCATACTAAAAAGGTGGAAGATTATTATATACATACTTTAATTTAATAATTAATAATTATGTTTTATTCGCACACATATATGTCAATAAATAATAGCACACACAAGTCAAATACAAGATATAATCTATTTTTTAAATATAGATTCCTGAGCAGTTTGTACATTGTCAGTCTTAAATTTCCCTTAAACCTAATTAATCACAATTAATAAATATACAAAATAGTACCTCCTTTCAATTATAAAGTAAACATCGTAATTTTGTTGTCTCATTTCTGAGTGTAGCAATTTCATATTTGAGTTTCAAGTTTTCCTGTTCAAGAAAAGCGGCTCTTATTGCAATTTCATCTTCTTTTGCTCTTCGCGCATCTCTGGATCTTTTGGCTGCCTCGTTATTTTTTCTCCTCTTTTCCCAGTAGGAAGCATCTTTTCCCTCTTTGAAGTCGTCGGTGCTGGAGGGGAAATTGGAACGGCGCATTTTGGCGTTGGTTACGCCCGGAGGGTTTGTAGCTCGAACCTGTAAAGAAGCATTATGTTAATAAATATTTTAGGAAGAGCAGAAATTCAATATTTACCTGTGATAACATTCTTCTTCTGAATTCCGCGTAAGCTTCTGTCGATTCTTGTCCCAACATGGCATCAGCCGTGCTGGCTCCAATGGCCAAGAAAAACGGATCTTTTGGGTACGCTTTGAAAGGTCTAGTGGTTTTAGAACTTTTCCCCGAATTTTGTGCCGGATACAACGAAACATCGTCAGACTTGAGTGATCCTTCTTCCGATGAATCTACTTCCGGTGAATGAGTAAATGCTCCGGATGAACTGGGTGGGGATAGTGGAATATGTAATGGGGGACTTGGAGCGAGTTTGAAGCGGGCGCCCTCTGGCTGGGGAGAATGGGAGATGCTGCGACGGCAGGATAAATCCAAAACGGGGGGAGTTGAGCAATCCAAAGGTTCCGAATTCGAGTGATGGTAAGATAGCAGAGATGACAGAGAAAGAGCCGATTTTGGAGGCTCGTTGATCGACATTTTGGCCTGAAACAAAAAATTATAATAATAAATACATATAAATGCTAAATATTTTCAGAAGTTGCTACTAATTTAGAAAAATGATGGATTGAAATTTAAACTGCGTTATTAAAGTAGAGATATATTTAGATAAATTACATGAGCACGGAAATTTTAATAAACGACAAATTGATTAATAAAATCGTGATACACAAATTTTATTAAATATTTTTCGTAAAAAAATTATTAGAAAGTGCAAATTATTACAGTTGATTAAAATAAAATATTAGTGCATGCTTTCATCAGGATTGCGAGTTAAATCAATCCGGGTAAAATGATTCATTTTCTTAGTTACATTATCAATTTCTTGAATTTCTGTTCCATTGCTAGCTAAACAAATTAATTAAATAATTCGGAGCATAGTCAAAAGGTTGACTCTTAATTTAGGTTAATTCAACTCTCGATGATGAAACCGGATAACGATAGACAAAATAGTAACTTACCTCTTAACTATTCACTTTTAAAAATCCAAAAATATGCACTGTCTTCCTCGCAAACTTTTCACAAACTGATCGAATGAAGAAAACGCAAAAAAATCTCCCTGAGATCTAACGGTACTCAACGAAAACTCGGAAAGAAAATCTAACTGTAGACTATTTGGCATGCAAAGATATCTGCCAATTTATACCTTCTGGTCAGCAACCCTTTAGCCAATGGTGAAATTCGCTATTTTACCCCCACCATTTATGGAAAAGAATAGACATAATGTTATTGAATATTTTCAATAATAAAGAATTTGTTTTTGAGGACTTTCTTGCGTTAAATGAAGTAATAGTAATTACGGGGTGTTAATTATTAAATGCGATAAAAATTTAAATAACTAATGTGGTAAAGAGGCCTTGAAACTAATGTGATTAGAAATTGTAAAAATGCAGATTTGTTTTGAAGTTGGTTCTATGTTTTTAAATATATTTGAATGTACTACCAGTTTTTACACTAAAAATTATATTTTGGCAGTTTTATTTCACACAATTTTTTCCTGTACGCACAAATTTTCGTACTATCCTCTTGAAGCAATATTTCAAGAAATTAATTGTAAACAATTCATGCTGGTAGCACTGCACAGCCTTGCTGACCAACTTATTTATTAGATTATTTGTGAAATCTAATTGTCAACTTGTGCTTTGTGCTGTGTGTTTTTGATTTGTTTTGAGAGTTATTCTTTAGAATCATATCGAAATAATCGGCCTCATGTCATAATATAATATTTAAGTTCACACACTTGCTGCATAAATTACTATTGAGAGCTAATTTTGCAAAACAGAATGCGAAAAAGCAATGAGCAAAATTTCCAAGATCTCTTAAAATTTTTATACAAAACTATAATCCTTTGAATTTATAGTTCCAGACAGTAGCCCACATTTACAGCCCAATAACTACTGTCCAATAAACTTATCCCATAATTTACCATCCTTTTATTTATGTCAAAGCCCTAAAATTTCATAACGATAACTCGTTCAGTAGGACGATCCCAACTTTCAAATTGAAGATTTCATAGAAAAAGGGTACTCTAGCGCACGCCAAGAGAAATTGTAAACACTGGTGACAGAAGAAGAAAAGATGAACTAATCCCTAGCAATAAAAGGCGCACGACTGGTGGTCGTGTATTGTCCAAAAGAAAAGGGTTCGCAAAATTGGAAAAGATTGGGAAAATTGCGAAGTATTTTTAGCGAGATTTGACAAAATGAAAGTTAATTTCTTTTGGAAAGCTTTTTGGAGACTAAGAAATTGTATATTAGAAATTCAAAACTTTGTAGGTTGGTAGAAGTACCTCTGGATTGAAGAATGTTATCTATTTGATTTGGAGAGCAAAAATGTGCAAAAAATAATTATTGAATTGATAATAATTTATGTAACAAGAATGTAAAGTTGAGCTTTGACATGAGGTCAATTATTCAGTGGTAGATTATCATAATGCTTGTTTACACTCGTATTGCATACAAGATTTTTTCTACGGCTCTCAAATTTGATAATTTGCCAGTTATTAAGTACACAGCAAGGAAGCTCAGAGTTCAAGTTGACATTTAGATTTAACAAATATCTGAACAAAAAGGATTAGTGAGAGATAAATCAAACATGAATTCACAGAAATTTAATTGTTTAGATGGTGATAAAATTGGGACGTGGAAAAGTCTTACTTTGCGCATTTTACGCAAAGCTATAGAATAATATATCCGCTCAAGCGGCAATCGACAACACTGCACGAATTGCAGATACTGTTTTTTATCACGAATGCGGAATAAGAACTATTTTGTGCTTATTTTTCTGGGCGATAGTAGGCAAAAAAGCATTCACCGCTCGGAAACAACGTGCACAAAATAGTACCTATTCCACATGTGTAATAAAAAGATATTTTTTGCTATCGTAGTGCATCGCAAATTATGCGTAATATAAGATTTTTCTGCATCCCAGTTTTACCATCATTAAAATGCGTGGCAGTTAAGTTTGAGTGAATTCATGTTTGTAGTAACACTGATTTGTTCGAATATTTGTTAACTTTTTAACTTGTGTTCTGGGCTTCTTTGCTGTGTACTGATATTTTGACAATTATTCCGCACACAGCAATGGAGCCCAGAGCACAAGTTGATACTCACACTTGACAAATAAATGAACGAATGAATCAGTGAGAGGTGCCACAAACATGAATTCACAGAAATATAATTGCCACACTTTTAAATAATTCTAAAACTGAAACTATAAAAATGCCATTTGAATAATTTTTTTACAAGGATCTACAACTTTTTTCCTTTCATAAAAATATTTATTTTACGCACGGCAACTGGAAAATTACTATTATCTATCTATTTCTAGAACATTGCAATTTTAAATCTTGGTTGCCATTGAAATTGTTCTATTTTATTTTGCCCATAATATAGGTAGATATAAAATATTCATGAGATAGTTTTTGACAGATCAGTCGCAAAAAAGTAAAATTTTACACTTATGTACAAAAGAGTAATATTTAAACAATTGAAAAGTGAAGCTTTACGACCGCAAAAGGGGCAATAGAAAATTTTTTTTTGTTATATTCGCCTAAAAATCTATTTACGTACAAATTAGGGTCAAGAGAGACTTAATGCATTTGCATTATTGTCAATCGAAGCACAGTTGATGCAAAATGTTAATTACAACAATTAAAACAGAGTCTTGAAGGACAGCTCCGACTTTGGAAATCTTTTTTTTTTCTAATTTTGTTTTTATATATTATTCAAGATCAGAAACCTTTTGGGGCGGGGACGGCATTATTTGTATTATTCAAGCAATATCTATCATATTTATATAAAAAATTCAGTTTGTCTCTATTTTTCATATATTGATTATATCGCAGTTCATTCAAGTTTTTAGCAGTTTTAGCGTCATACATTGTGAGAATACAATTAATATCTTCGTTATAAAGCACTTCTTCACTCCGCTCTTCAACCATAAAATTTTCAGCTGCTGCATGTAACTTCTGATCATCATAATACATTTGATTAAAACAATTTTTGCCTTTGTTATAGAAAGTGAATGTAGTATTACATCCAATGAATGCATGAATGAAGAACAGATGTTTTTTTTTAATATTCACATATTTCTTTGATATTGTTTTTGTAGAATAAACTCGTTGGAAGGCATTATTTTTTAGTGGTTTTGCAAAGAAAACATTTCTTCAGTATCAGGTGCTAACACTATCAATAACACTAAAAATTAATGTTACAACAATTACATGAAGAAAGGAACAGCTGATTGTACAATTAATCGATCAGCATCACTTTCAGCTCCACGCAATATTATTTTTGGCCAGTTTTTTACCGAGAAGATTAATAAACCTATTATTATTTTTGCTTTTTCTTAAAAATATCTCTTCGGTCGTATTTAGAGGCATGTCTTCTTCGAATTAATAATCAATTGAAGTATTACCTATACATCTATGATTTCTCTTGGCCTTAGTTCCATCATTATTATATTCATCAAATACAACTGCAACATTAGTACCATAATTATTACGTAAATATCTAATGTCCTGTTGACAAATATTTGAAAACTTTTTATTTTTTCCCCATTTTAATCAGTAGAAAAATTTAGTGACATCATTAATATCTGTTTAACATTGTTCAAAAACATCATATATATATATAGTAATGATTTGGTCGCTTCTCTCATTCCGGCGTTATCAAAGACTGAAACAGGATAGGGAAGCAGCTCGTAGTCAAAATATTGGCGTAATTCGTCAAAGTGAAGAAGTGCTTTTTAATGAAGATATCAATTGTATTCTAGCAATGTATGGTGCTAGAACAGCGAAAAACTTGAATGAACTACAATATAATTAATATATGAAGAATTTTTCTAGGAAAAAATAGGAACCAAACTAAATTTTTCATATAAATATCATAGATATTGCTTAAACAATATAAATAATTCCGTCCCCGATCCAAAAGGTTTCTGATTTTAAATAATATAAAAAAACAAAATTAACAAAAAAAATAAATCATCAAAATGGGAGCTGTTCTTGAGGACTTCTGACTAAAATACTTCGTTGACGCGACTAATGTCCTCAGTTTGATGTTTGGTGTCTTCGCTTCTCCTCATGCATTTTTGAAGCTATTGACCTAATTTTTTCGCCAATTGATAGGTTATTAAAAGATAGCAGGCAACCAGGAAAGAAAAATTAATTTCCATAATTGGTTTCAATGAAGGACTTCGTAAATGTTCGGCTATAACGAGTGATCGTTGCCAACAGTCGACACGCGTACATACAGTATAGTGAAGTGAAGAAGTATATTTCATGTCCGTCGCTTATGGCACGCCGTTTTGCTATTTAATAGCAGAAATTTATTCCACTTAAATTCGAACTATACATTTTTTTATCTTGCAAGTTAATTTAATTCATTGAATTTTTATGATTGAATTAAAATTATGTATATAATGAAAATTCAGAATTATTATTATCTTGCAAGATTATTTTATTGCGTTGAATTTTTATGATTGAATTAAAATTATGTACATAATGGAAGTTAAGAATTATTATTATCTTGCAGGTTAATTTCAATTCATTGAATTCTTATGATTAAATTAAAATTATGTACATAATGGCAATTCAGAATTATTATTATCTTGCAAGATAATTTTAATGCATTGAATTTTAATAAAAGAAATAAAATTATGTACATAATGGAAATAAGGGATTCTCATTATCTTGCAGGATAATTTTAATTCACTGAATTTTATGATTGAATTAAAATTATGTACATAATGGCAATTCAGAATTATTATTATCTTGCAAGATAATTTTAATACATTGAATTTTCATGATTGAATTAAAATTATGTACATAATGAAAATTCAGAATTATTATTATCTTGCAAGATAATTTTAATGCATTGAATTTTTATGATCGAATTAAACTTATGTACATAATGAAAATTGAAAATTATTATTATCTTGCAAGATAATTTTAATGCATTGAATTTTTATGATTGAATTAAAATTATGTACATAATAGAAATTCAGTATTCTTATTATCTTGCAGGATAATTTTAATACATTGAATTTTTATGATTGAATTAAAATTATATACATAATGGGAATTCGGCATTCTTATTATCTTGCAGTATAATTTTAATTCCTTGAATTTTTCTGATTGAATTGAAATTATGTACATAATGGAAATTCAGAATTATTATTATCTTGCAAGATAATTTTAATCCATTGAATTTTTATGATTGAATATAAATTGAATTAAAATTATGTACATAATTTTAATTCAATCAAAGAAATTCAATTGATTAAAATTATCTTGCAAGGTAATAATAATTCTGAATTTCTATTGTGTACATAATTTCAATTCAATCATAAAGATTCAATGAATTAAAATTATACTGAAAGATAATAAAAATTCCGAATTTCTATTATGTACATAATTTTTATTCAATCATAAAAATTCAATGTATTAAAATTATCCTGCAAGATAATAAGAATACTGAATTTCTATTATGTACATAATTTCAATTCAATCATAAAAATTCAATGCATTAAAATTATCTTGCAAGATAATAATAATTTTCAATTTTCATTATGTACATAATTTTAATTCAATCATAAAAATTCAACGGTTCTGTATATTTTTGCTAGATAGTCTCTATGCTGAATTATCATTATGTACATAATTTTAATTCAATCAAAAAAATTCAAAGAATTAAAATGATCTTGCAAGATAATAAAAATGTATATTTTAAATTCAAGTGGAATAAATTGTTGCAATTAAATAGCAAAACGGCGTGCCATAGCCGCTTGAAATTGTAACCAAAATATTAAATGATCTGCTTGATGAAAATGAGTTGTATAATATTTCATTAATTCATAAATACAATTTGATTGTTATTCATTATTGCATATGTATCAAAAACAAGAAGGGCTCCGAATCAGAAAGAAGCAAGCTAATATCAAACTAGATTTTCCCAGGTCAAACTAATTTAGAAATTATCTATTTAAAAGTTCCCCAAAAAAAAAAAACATTATCTTAATTACGAGTTACAGAATACATGCAAAATTCGATATTTGATAAAATTAGTTTTGCCTAGGCCATACTAGGAGAAAAATAATCTAAAGAAAAATCACAAAACCGAAATGCTTGACAGTATGTTCAAGCAGTTTATGTTCTTTTTTTCTACTTTAACTAGTTTTGCTTAGGTTTAACTAGTAACACAAACCATTTTTGGCCAGGTAATATTAGTTCGGTCTGTAATGTGAATTTTCTTATCAGAACAAAATGATATTTCCTGGGCGAGGTAGTACGGCCTAGGCAAAATTAATTTGACCTACAACAGGATAGTGCATATACCATACATAAAATATAAAATTTGACGGACAAAAAGTCAGTAGGATTTTCACTGAATTATAATATACTCTAAGGCGTACTTACTCTCCACAAAAGTTAAGAGAATCCATAGTTTGATGACTGGTAACCGCATTCTACGGTGTAAGTGTATGCCACACCCGTACCGGGTAAAAAGCGTGATTAATTTTTATTTATTTTATTTTATTTATTGAAATAGCTATAATATTTTTTTATTCAATTGGATAATTACAGGACTGGTCTTTGGCTCTATTATAAAATAAATACTTCTGAAAAATAGGCTTCGTTATACGCTTATTAAATAATATATTATTTTCATGTCAATGTCAAGAGATAGAAATATATTATTTCATTATGCTTTTATTGTTTTTAAGTTTTATTTGCTTTTCTAATATTTTATTCCCAAATAGTGTGATAAGAAAACTTTTTGTCTTTTTATAATGCCAAATAATTTCTTACAAATTTTGTACAATCAAACGGCTTTACAAATAATCTTTAACAATCACAGTTATCCACCAAAAACTGTAGTTATTTACCATACTTTCATTTCCGTATAACCCCTATGTATTTACAGTTACCCTATACTATATTCTTGCATGTTGTTTACTTCCCTATTTCCTACAATTCCCGTTATTCGATAACAAAAGTGGTAATATTTGCAAAATGCCGCGTCAGACCGAAAGTGTGTCAACCCTTGCAGCTTTCACACACGGAAATCAAGGGATGATTCACATTCAACCTTAAATTCACCCATTTAAGGGTTACAATAGCTTGTACTGTAATGCAAGTGTCTAACCCTTTTCCTCTTCCGCAAATCTCAACATAGAAGAGTATATAAGGGTGCCACATAGGGGAGTAATATACAGAGATACAATAAAATGGAGAAATTGGAATAAATCTAGATTCCAAATTTCTAAAAGCTTAAAAATGTTTAAAACGTTTTCAACTTTCCATGTAAATTTCTCTTTTCCTAAACAATAAAAAATAACAATTCCCAAACGGCAAACCCTATCGTAAAACTATCCCAAAAAACTTGCAAAAAATTCTTTAAAAACCGTTACTTTGCGAAAATAATTTGCAATTCTCCGTAACGAATAACAGTAAATTTTAGCGCCCCCATAAATATTTACAATTGAACAGGTAGCTGCAGTGTGGCTTAGTCAATATGCTGAATTTGTCGGCGGCCCTTTTACGCAATGTCAGGTAGAAATTTTCAAATGACATTGCGAGAATTGAAAGATCATCGATTTGACCTTCTGGATAAGGGATTAGTGATGTTAAGGGCAGATTATAACTGTTATATTAAATAAGTCCAAACGCGTTGCTGAATTCGACGAAATTGACTTAGAAATATTGGTAAAATGTTAGATGAGGTAATTATTGTATTACTAATCTTAGAAGAATAACTGAAGAATTAAATAAATTTTTCCAGCGGTATTAAAAGTCATCATACTGTACTAGAGTGGGTAATCAAATTTAGATGGTTAATAGTAATCCTACTATAATATATCTGCTTAATTTTTTTTTTGTATTGTCTACAAGTATTATAAGATTTTTTTCTACGAGCGTGCGTATCGTATGCGATGAGATTGACAATTTTAGTGACTCGGCAAGCCTCGTCACCAAATACTTAAGCTCGCCGCACACGATGCAATTTTTCAAGCAATTTTGTTCACTTGGCGCCGCACTGGGTGCCACGCTTGCTCCGATGCAAGAAATTTGGTGCGATGCGGGGTACTAGACTTACCACGAGACTTGTTTTTCAAGATAGGTTCGGTGCTATTTTTCGCACTTGCTGCGCCACTGACTGCTGTCCACAGCCAATCAAAGCAGACGTCGAAATCACGTGATTACATCACTGAGTTGTATGTCGCATCAGAATGCTGTGCCTCATTAGTACATTGTGTTTTAAGATACAAATAAGTAAAAATTATGGCTAGTGGACATTAGGTAATGTTTACGTACCCTAGCTCAGGGTGTATACCAAAAAATTTAATGAAAATTTCCTGTCTTCCAGGATTTCCAGGTTATTTTCAATAAAATTCCAGACAGTAAAAAACAAAAGTTTGATACAAGCTTACATATAATCACAGATTAATGTTGCAATTCTGTGTGAACCCTATAAATCTGTGAATTAAAAACAAAATCGCAACGAACTTGATATCATGAACGAATTTACATTAATCGACAAAAGTTAATGTACTTTAATAAATTTGTTTTTCATGAATTTATAGATCTGGAAGACTTATAGATTTGCACAGATGGCCCTAGTATCTTAAAGAGTGAAAATATACTTTTATGAGTAATAATGCATAAATATCCTATGATGTATTTTTTCCAGACAAATATCAGAAATTCCCTGACGATTCCATGACATTTCCAGTTTATCTAAATTCCCTGACATTTCCAGGTTTTTTACGTTTGGTATACACCCTACTAGCTCGTCAAACAAAATGTTGAAAACTCTGCGGCCTTGATTTCTTCTCAAAAGTCACTCTCTTGACCAAAGTTTTTTCTTCTTTTTTTTTCTGTCTCGTAATTCGCAAGCTATAACTGCAGCAAATGCTCCTGCTCTTCTCCGACGATTAGTTTCGGCAACATCCATACTTGTAATGATAAAAACCTACCAAGTCTACGTTCTAGTGTTAAAATGAGTGGCGCAGCTTGCATCGTGTGATGCGAGAATAAGTGTCACACTAAGTGTACCTCAAAGTGGCCCAGTGCGCAAGAAAACTTGCTGCAAATTAAGTGAACAAAATTGCATGGAAAATTGCCTCGTGTGCGGCGGGCTTTACTTAGCCTTACGTCACAATGCTTGACTTTACACTTTTGTTGCATAGTTTATTATTAGGTATAGTTTGATCTTTGATAGTTAATAAAAGTCTGGCTAATTTATAGTTTATTTTCATAAACGTATAATGAAGGGCTCTTTCCAGAAGAAAGCAATTGAAAACACGAGCCAAAAGCGAGTATTATTGTCATCCAAATGAAAAATAGCTTTTTAGGATACACTCGGTCCAACATTGTTCCAATTTGTCGAAATCGTGTGGCGGGTTCCAAAGACAGTTTATATTTGTTCCAGTGGAATTCACAGGACTTTAGGCGCTGTTTCATCATTATAGATGAAACATTGATACACAATTACACGCTTGAGACCAAATAACAGTCCAAACAATGGATAGCCAGTGGAGAGCGGCTCTAAAAAGGTGAATTTTGTTCCTTCAACCGGAAAGATTCTGGTGACTGTTTTTTGGGATTTGCAAGGAATAATACTTGTCGACTGTTTTTTGGGATTTGCAAGGAATAATACTTGTCGACTGTTTGAAAAGAGGTGCATTTATGCATCATTGCTTAAAAAAAAAATTGTATTAAAAACGTCTTTTCTAAATCCCCTGGAGTTGAAGTCGCAAAATTGATGGATGATATGAAAAAATGGCTGACCGGACAGACATTTCACTCAAACGTTGATGTGATTGCGGAAACGAATACCTATTTCGTAGTTGGACCAAGGGAAGGGATCAACAAACTGGAGTATAAACTTGATCCAACGTTGCTCCAGTTTGTTGATCCCTTCCGAATAATTTCGCAATCATATCCTCGATTGAATAAAATCTCTTTATCGCCAATTATTTTTCAAAATTTCACTATAGTTTTCAGCCTATATGATGACGAAATACAAACAATAAGCCTTTTAGAGGTCTTCAAAGAATAAAAATTTCACATAAAATAAAAAAGGTCATCAGAGTCCTGAAGATAATAATTGTTGCAGAAAGCACAATTTCAAAATCAGCTAGAATATTTATATTTTGGGAATGACAATTTATAATAATTTTCATGATTATTATCTGGAATTTATCACACTACTCACAGTCCAAACTCTTCTATTGTCTGGCATGTCCACTATTGTTACATTTTCTGTCAATTTTCCTAACAAGTTTGGCACATTTTGCTGTAATCTGATTTCGTATCCTTATCTAGTTAGTCCATTTACTTCCCTGATTCGAAATTCTGTTTTGCTGACCACAACATGCAGTAATACATTCGTCAGATGTTGCTGTTGCCACGTCATCTATCTGCCAGCTTGAAAAAGAATAATTCCTATTGTTTTTATCATACGTAATATTAAGTTAACATTGATGACTTAGAAGTATGAAATTTGAAGAAAAGAGATTACTCAAGTGTTTATTTATTTAGAGACAATGATTTTGTTTTGTTGTCAGTTTATTTTGGAGATATTCTTGTTGTATTTGTTATCAATGTGATTAGGTTGGAGATTTATGCGCAATTTGCTATGAACTTCTTTTGTGAGGAAGTTACGTATTATGATTTAAATGAATCATCTATTCATAGATACATATTTTTTTTCCTATTCCTTGAATGAATATCATAATTATCGTAGCACATTTTCCCACACAAATTCTTCTACCCTTTATTATTTAAAGCATTTAGCGTAGGTTGACGATGTTTTCAAGCAAAGAAAAGTAACGGATATATGAGAACCAAAAGCAAATCTTGTGGTTAAGCCTTGAATACCGTAACGAAAATGTTCCCATGGAAAAATCGACTTTTCTTCACGTATAACAGTACCTTAAAGACCACAGTAGTGCCCAAATAGAATTGTATCTGATGGTAGATGCATCCACACATATACACATGAAAACAGGGAATCTGAGAAGCCAGTGGCGGGTAATAAATAATTTTTAATGCAAGCTATTTTTGAAAATATCTTTTGAACTAAATATTATTCAACTAAACCTCTTACAACTGCAGTTTCTAGATAATGATGGCAGGATTTATTCAATCAACAAGTTCTTAACATATTAAGTTTCTTAATATCAAAATCATAGCCGTTAAATAATCGACGTCATCTATTGAAGTGAAACTAATAAATTTATTCATACTATCATAATTTGCAATTTTTACAGAAAGTAAATTGAATATATTTTTAATTATACCGATTCATATTCCTCCCTTCACTTTCGGACACTATGAGCGTTACAGCCTCTGAGTGCCTACTCTTATATTTTGCGCGCTATTTTTTTCTCAAATTTTGAAGACGAATTTTTCATACAGAAATTGGATTTTTTCAAATATATATATAAAAATATATATGTTTTTTTTTAAAATGATTAAATATATGTGTATCTTAATTTAATTTAATATTCTGATTGCAGCGACGTGAGTAGCGGTGATGCATTGCCAAAAGGCGTATTTCTATCGCATTCCACGATTACAGTGTTCACTCAAAACAATAGCGCTCAAAATATAAAAATAACTATTGGATATTTAGGACACAATGTTATTTTTTGTTGCTTGATTATGAGTTACAATCGTCGTAAGAAACAAAAATTCTTTGCGCTCATAATAGATCATTTTGATGTAGGCGGCGTTACTGTCGGAGTTAGGTATTGAAACATAACCTAACTTTTTGAGTTTTTTTATTTTGAATCTTTTCTTCATAAAATCAGTATGCTTTATATCTGTTGTGTGCCTCAGTGTTTATCTGTTCCTAACAAACACAAAAATCCTATATTCCAATAATTTCCTGCAGATAAAACTCTTATTAAAAGATGGTTAATATCTATAAAGTCGATGAAAAAGCCATCAAAATACACGAAAATATGTTCAAAACATTTTCTACCAAGTAATTATACTGATATCAGTATGGATAAATCTCAATAATAATGCGTAGAGACCGAATTTCTGTGTTATTGCACATTTTTTTTACTTGAGTTTAGCGCCTTGTAAGCCAAGTATTTGTCCCATTCTTGACCTAGAGATTATATCCTTTAAATTCTATTTTGGATCAAATTGCACATTTCGGACTTTTTGAGCTTAATTATTTGAAGCATTGATTTATTTTTTAACTATTATATTTTATTAAATGTCAAAGAAAATTTTAGAGAATAAATAATTTTCTTCTGGAATTTTTGTTTTTCAATTCTTTTTTGCGTAAATTTTTACCAATATTGAAAAATAACGGAAGCATCTGGAATTCTTGATTAATTTCTGAATGAAGATGAATATGTTCTAGCAGATAGAGAATTTTGGAAGATAAAAATATTCATCTTAATATACCTTCTTTCAAGAGAAGACAACAGCTATCTGAAGAATATATCGCAAAAATTAGAGCCATTGCAAATTGGAGAATAATGATAAAAAATTTAATTGGTTTATGTGATAGAATTCCTTAATACATGTAATAGTATACAATTGCCTCATGATAATTAACTTCAGAAGATCTATTGTGAACTCTTCGTGAAAAAAAATATAAATTATATTAATTTTTTGTCTGTTTTCATTTGTCGAATGAATATTTATCCAAGCACTTTTTTTCCTAAATAACATATCTATCCTACAGGTAGTACAACGCAAATTATATAAGTAATTTCATTCTCTACAAATATGTTTATTATAAGTGGATATGTTTCCGCATTCAACTTTTTTAATTCATTTCTAAGATAATTAATATTCATTTTCTAAAGTTACAGAAATACTCTACATTGTCAATAACACGAAAGTGAACAAAACTGAAAGTTTGATACCTAACTGCGACTGTGCGCAACTAGCGACAACAAAACGAACTAAATTCTTAAATTTGTCATTTCTTTATAATAAAAGTTAAATGGTAATTATTATGAATAAATGACAGATTATATAGTACGGGCAATGTTGTGCAATTTTGTGAACCGATTTAGATGCCGTCGACAACTAATTTAAATTCGGAATGGTTTACAAATTATTTCAAAAAACTTGAAAATCGCTGGTTTCTAAAATCCCAAATTTCTTCGTGATGGTGTGTTTATAAAAGAAATATAAAAAAGTTTCACATAAAAGTTACCTAATTCGATTAGGTTAACATAGGATTGATGTCAAAATAAAATTCAAGATGGCGGTTTCCGAGATATGAATAGTAACTTTCTTATTTTGAATAAGCGTCATATTGGATTTTCACAGTATTGAATAGATTTTCTTTTTCTTTTTTCAGCCATGTATAACAACTTATACCTTAATATTAGAAATAATAATTGTTTCTAATTTAAATCAAGTAGCCGTGAATAATAAATTCGTGTGGCATATATTTTAAAAACAAATAAAACAAAAAATGAAATACATTAAATTACAATAAATGTTAGCTGTTTTGAGCTATACACAGTCGACACCACTTTGCAACACTATTTGTAACTTATCGCAATATATATTGCTATACACTGTACAGCCTGCTATTCAATATTCATTTGGAAACTATTGCCGAACGCTAAAAATCTGAATAAAATGTACGTAAATGAATAATCCAGCCATAAAATGTAAATTATGTAATTTAAAAAAATGATGTCCTGCGCTAGGAATTGAGCCTAGGATTCCATGCTTGCAGTCGAAGCAGTCCGCACTGCCGAATACCCATTTCGACGAATGTCCGCTGCAGCGAAAAGTCCGCACCATTGAATATCCACTGCAACGAATTTACCCGACTACTGCTTTGTGTGAGTGTTCGTTGAGAAGAAATGACTGTACTAGCGATTTGTTAAACACTGAGCATGGCATGTCGAGCTTGATCAACCTGTTGGATGCGACGCACCGCCGGTTGAAAACAAAAACCACTGTTTATGAACACTTGTTTAGAGCAGGCGAAGCCCGCCTGTTAGTTGGATGCGAAGCAACGCCGGTTAAAAACAAAAATCACTATTTTAGAGCTACTGACACACAACGCAGTGTTGGAGGATAAATTCGCCGCAGGGTTTATTCGACGATGTGGACTTTCGCTGCAGCGGACATTCGTCGGAATGGGTATTCGACGGTGCGGTACGCACTCCTTGCCGTCCGTGTTTGCTATACCTAAACGGTTAGGCCAATTTTGCTCAAAATTCATACCAAGTAATTTCAAAATATTTTCTAAGGATACCTCTTTCTAATTTCTTTTTTAAATAAGAGCAATTAAGGATTAACGTATGTGTGTCTGTCCATTGGTCCTGCACTTGAACCGCTGAGAGGAACTCCTATTTAGATTTGAAAAAAGCCAAGTTTACAGAAAGAATACAGCCCTTTCGTCACCCTGCTGGTCGCGAAAACGGTACAGGAAAATTTTCGCAGATTTGAAAAATTTCCGCAGATTTGAAAAATTTCCACTTCAAACTTGCGTTATCTACCTTTTTGCTTTTTTATGAATCTTTTGAATTTAATTCAAATTCAACGAAATATTTGGCTTTCAGATTTACGAAAGTTGAAACTAATATTGGATTAAAATTTTCCTGTAACTGTAACTGACCCATTTGTTAGACTAAGTAAAATATTGTGTGATTCCGAGTTGTTTGAATTAGGGCTGTTCCCGGAATATTTGAAAAAACATTTTTTTTCACGAACGTCACTGTCCGGTAGCTGTGAGAACCACCCCACAAATCTTCCTACCGAGGGATTTAACCCTATTTTGCTGATAGCGCGTGGCACCTGGCCACACTTGACAGTGGGTGGTTTGACCATTTACAGTTAGATAGAGCCATAAAGCCTTTAGCTACCAGTGTCATCTTTATGCTGTGAATTTCCCCACGTAACTGTTGTGGGTTGTTCACACATGAATATATACAAATGAGAGGGTTCAAGTTTACGTGGGTGGTTGTCTTTTTTTCTGAAATGATAAAAGATGGATTAGGTCTTAAATACGAGTAGCATTGTTGCGTAAAGTGTAAAGATATTTACGCACAATATAACGCAAATGTAAAAGAGTTTTGTATGAGGATAGAAAAATTCAATATCCTCATTATTTTTGTTCTGTCATCCTTATTTTATTTTGTACTAATTTATACTTGGTTTATATAATAACTAACACTTTTGAACCAATAGTTTAATTTTGTATGGAAAAATGATTCAGCAGAAGTAAAATCATTTAAAATCCCAAACGTAAAATAAATCCACGTACAAATTTTTCCTTTCTGCTGTCAGTTCTCAAAAGTCGGTCAAGTATTGTAACTCAATCCACCCATTGACCACTGCCCATTCTTAAATCTTTTTGTACATATTTGCAGTTCCATATTTCAAAAAATATTACGAAGTTGCGGTCACTTTTTGCAAAATTCACATAAACCCTTTCAGACAACAGATGTTGAAGCTTTCAGAGGAAAATGTGCTTTATGTAAATATATATAGGACTGCAGAGGAAATTCATAACTGTACCTTTTGAAAATTGTCATTTGACATACACATCAATCATAACTAGGAAGAAAGGATTTAGACTGCTAAGCGATGGTAAAGGAAGGCATGTATTTGCAGAGTTTTGTAAATGACAACTGACAGCGTAAGATAAGGCAATAGAGAAAAAGACGAATGACAATGGACAATGGTACTTGAAATTTGTGGAGATTTTGGAGATGTGTGATCCATCTTAACTTAAATGTTACTACGATTGGATCAAAAAATAGTTATGGAATGGAACTTTAATAAGATGTTTTAGTAAATAAACAGCCTCAAATCTATTGTAAACTTTTTAATCAACTCGAATCCTGATAAACAAACTGTTTTAATTTAAAATAGATATCACATAAAATTGTAACGTTTGTGAAAATCTGTGGAGCATTTTAACTAAAAATTAAAATTCAGAGACAGTGCATTCCATAAAAATTCAAATTTGTTCTAATTTATTTGACAATTTTTATTTTTATAAAATTAATATAAATAGGCATCAATAATTATTTATTAGTGCTAACGTGCGCCAAATCGTATTTCCCGCGCACACATTTCAATTTGACACCTGGACAGTCCTGCACTCTACCTACCCTAACTAGAACTATATTATGTTCCTGTAAATTATGTCCGATTCCAGGAATATATGCAACCATTTCTTTTCCATTTGATAGTCTCACCAGAACACATTTCCTATTTGCAGAATTTGGCTTCTTGGGTTTCTTAATAAGAGTCTTCAGAACTACGCCTTTTGCGAATGGGTTGCCATCAAGGGGGTTACGTGAAGGGCGGTTCTTTTTGTGCGGCCCCGTGCGGTGCATTTGCATGAGCGATGCATTGCGAGCTGTAAAACAGTATTTTAAATTATCTCACGGAGAATATAAAAAGAAGTCCGATCTCCATTTTAATTTTTTTTTTAATACAAAAATCAATCATTCCGCTTTTGTATATCAGATATTTCCCTCTACTTTCGGACAGTGAGCGTAGCGCCCTCTGTGCGCCTATTCTAATTTTTTCAATTTTGTTGACGAATCTTCCAAGCAGAGATCGGATTCCTCATTTAACAATTTTTGAGATTAGTATTTATTCCAATAAAATGAAAATGTTATTTAATTTTTGACGTATTTACAATGAATTTACCAAAAGACAGGTGACACACACAGTGGTCAGTTGTGGTCAAGCGAAAACTTTTCGCAACAATAGGCAACAGTGACAGATGAATAGCGGTAACCAACAATAGTGGCATTGCTACATCACGCTGTATTAGACAAGGAAATTGAAAAATATGTCCACCAGTGGATTATGATATTACCAAATGTGCCTGACCACACACAACACCGGGGATCTATGCTTGATTTGATTTCTGAACATTCGAAGCAGAATACTTTACCATTTTTTTTACTGTTTGATGATATTGCCTTGCATTAAAATGCTGTAACCATCAAGTCACGAGCGTTTATAGCGTTGCGTGACTTAAAAATATTTATTTTTCTGCTACTGTATAAATAAGTGAGCTTTGTAGCCCTGGCAACTCGAACGATAACGAAAGCAAACCTTCGTGTTACCTCGTTGCTATGCGTTGCTAGCTACGAAAGTAATACTTTCGGGGCCTGGACAAAAAAGTAAAAGTTTGAAAAAATGCAAATATATTGAAAATTTCATTATTTATTCAAATAAATAAGTAGTTTACAACAATAATATGATTTTATCCAATCTATTTAATTTAATTTTATCTATTTATTGGTTTTAAGTAATTATGCAATTTGAACAATTGGAAAAAGTCATGGTAGGAATATTATTTGAATTATTAATTGCTTCACTTTGTATTGGGAGATTTTTATTATTTTGAATTACGTCAAAACTCATATTTGTCACTGTTTCTTTATTTGAGGAAATATTAATGTGAATTTCATGTAACACCTTTTTAGAAATTTCAATTTCATTATTTTACGAAGAAGACTTCTATCCGGTCTTTAAATCCAAAATATCGACACCCGAAGCATTACATTTTCGTCAATTCGAGTAACGTTTTTATCAGCAAGCCATTTAGAAAATATGCTGTATGTTTGATTGTACCTTTCTTTGGATTTATTCGCAAGAAGTGAGGCACATGCATTGTTAGCTGCCTTTTGAATGCCATTTTCATTTTTCTGTTATCATTTTAAATCGATCAAATGGAATATTGCACTAAATTATTGACACTCAAAATCTTTGACAGGCGCTGATGACAGATAACATTGTAAATAAACCGTTGCTATGGATAATTTTAGACAGGTAAAACAGCCTCCATAACATTTTTTCAAATATAATACATACATAATCCGGTCCTCTTGTACCGTGAGGTGTCGAGGTTAATGCTTTTCTTTGGGCCTACGGTCTTGTATGAACGCTTTCCATTTTTTTCTGTCCCTGCTTAACTGTTTGGCTGAGTTCCATGTCATTCCCGCCTTTTCCAAAATTTGCCCTGTGCTGTCATCCCACGTTTTTCTAGGTCGGCCCACTCTATTTTTCCCGTACGCTCTGGTTTCCCACACTCTTTTAACTTGTTTTTCTTCAGTCATCCTTATCATATGTCCAAACCACATTAGTTTCCGATTTTCTAGGGTTGTTTCTGCTGAGCTAACCCCTAATTCTTCTCTTATTACTGTATTCCTTATTTTATCCATTCTTCAAACTCCGTGTATTCTTCTTAGAAATTTCATTTCAGCTGCTTGTATTCGGTTCTTTTGCGCTTGTGTTAGTACCCAGTTCTCTCCTCCGTATAGTAGGACTGGTAGATACATTGTCTTATAAACCGTTAGTTTAACATTTTTTGATATTTCTTTGTGATCTAGAAATTTCCGCTGAAGAGCGTAGTATAGTTTGTTTGCGGCCTGTATTCTTTTATTTAGCTCATCCTCCACATTTCCTTTATTGTTAATTGTACTGCCTAAGTATTTGTACGTATTGACTTGTTCTATAGCCGTGTTATTTGCTTTGAGACTTACATTTTTTTCGCTATTACTTATCACCATAGTTTTAGATTTCTCTGGATTAAGCAGCAGATTTTGTTCTGTAAGTACTTCTACCCACACGTTCAGGTTTTTCTGTAGATTTTCCTCCGAGTTAGCGAACAGTATTACGTCGTCTGCAAACGCGCATGCTTCTGTGGATACTGGCTGGAGATTTCTGTATCCAATGATAAATTTATCCATTCTTTTTTGGCAAATTTTAATAACATTATCCATCACACAAAGAAATAGTAGTGGACTTAGAGCGCTTCCTTGTCGTACCCCTGATGTTGTGGTAAAGTTTTCGGACATTCTGTTACACGTTCTGACATTGTTATTTGTTTGTTTGTAAATATTTTGTACAGCCTCTATCAATTTTTCCTCGACTTGCAGCACTCTCAGTCTTTCCCATAATTTATTCCTGTCTACCATATCAAAAGCTTTCTTCATGTCTATGAAGCAAACATACACATCTTTGTTTTTAATGAGCTTTTTTTCTACTATTTGCTGTACTGTGAATGAATGGTCCTGTACACTATGGTTAGGCCTGAATCCGCTTTGAACACTTGACAGGCGCTCTTCTACTTGGACTAGTATCTTTTTTTCCAGGATGCTCTAATAGATTTTAAAAGCTACACATAAAAGGGTAATACCTCGATAGTTCGAGCAATCTTTCGTGTCTCCACTTTTATATATTGGCACAATCGTTCCTATTTTCCACTCTTCAGATATATCCTTTTGTTTATGGCATTCATTAAGTATTTTTAGCAGCTCTATTTTTCCTGTTTCTCCCATGTATTTTATTAGTTCGGGACTTATTTCGTCTGAACCAGGCGCTTTTGCTATTTTGATTCTCATAATTGCATCTTCTAGTTCATTTATCGTTACGAAATCTTCGGTAATAATATTTCTTGGATTAGTTGTTACTTGCGTATCTTTATTATCGTCAATATTGTTACTTTCACATAGTAGTTCTTCGAAGTATTCTTTCCATCGTTTAATAATTTCCTCATCCTCCATTATTATGTTTCCCTCTTTTGTTTTAATTTGTTGTAATTTATATTCTGGCTTCTTTTTGAAATTTCTTATTACTCTGTAGAACATTTTTCTATTCTCCGTGGCATTTATTTCTAATTTCCTGTCAAATTCTTCCCATGTTTTTTGTTTTGCCTCCAAGACTACTATTTTGGCTTTATCTCTAAATTCTCTGTAGATCTGGTAGTTATCTTCGTTCTTGTTCTGTAAATATTTTTTCCATGCGTGCTTCTTTTCTTTTATCGCTTGTTTTACTTCGCTATTCCACCAACTAGTCCTCTTCATACTTTGATTTGCTCTATTGGTTCCACATATTTTTTTTTAGCCGCTGTTAGTAAAGTGTTCTTAAGACTTTTCCATCTATCATTGATATTCATGTCAGGATTTGCTGAATTTTTATTTATTTCTTCTGTTACTAGATTTTGGTACTCTTTTATAGCTTTACTGTTCCTTAATTTATATACTTTAATTTTCTCTTTATTATTACATCCAAGCCTTTTTCCTTCTGTTTTCCTTAACTCGGTTTTTTCCTTGATCACAGTCTCCACTAGAAAATGGTCGCTACCTATTTCGTAACCTCTTTTTACTCTGGTATCACAAATCTCTGTCCTGTTATCTTTTTCTACGATTATATAATCAATTATCGATTTTTCTTTTCTGCTTTCCATTACCCTTGTATATTTATGTATGTCTTTGTGCTTGAAGTGGGTATTAGTAATTATTAGATTGTTGTTCATGCATATTTCTAATAATTTCCTACCATTTGTATTTATTTTCTCTTCCCCATTTGAACCTATAACTCCCTCCCATTTTTCTGTCTCATTTCCTACTCTACTATTGAAATCTCCGGCTAGAATCAATTTTCCTTTACTTTTTTCAATCGATTCTTGTAAATCGTTCCAAAATTTATCTTTTTCTACTTTCTTCTCGTTTTCATCTGGTCCATATATTACTATGAATGTTATATTTACTTGTTGTCTTATTAATTCAATTATAAGTATTCTTTCGCTTATTCTTTCCCAGTTTTTAATTTTTATTGACTCTTTTATTTTAATAAGACATGCTACTCCTGCACGCGCTCTATCATTTTCTTCCACCCCTCCATAAATTAGCCAGTAACTATTATCAAATAATTTTAATCCTTTTCCTTTAAGTTTTGTTTCTGTGATAGCTAGGATTTCTATTTTTGCCTCTTCAAGATGTACTATTAGCTCGTTTTCTTTACAATTTAGTCCTCTTACGTTCCAAGTTCCTATTTTCCATCGTTCATCTTTCTTCTTTGTAAATGTCGATTTTCCTTTATTCATATCCGTTTCATTTGCTAAGATCATCATATTGTCGTTATCAGAATTTCTTTCTAGTTTTTTGTCGTTTTGTTTTTATCATAGACTGTTTCTACTTCGGGATCGATTAATAATTTTCCCTGATCGTTCCAGTTATGGCATTTTCCATTTATTATAAGTTGTTTATATTTAATTTTAACCTCGTTGCCTTTAGATTTTTCCTCTCTTGCTTTTTGTAATAAAATATTTTGAATTTTCCTTTCTTCCGGAGTAAGTTCATTTTCTATATAGATATGTTTTCCTTGCAGTCTATTTTTGGCACGCATTATTTCTTGTTTTTCTGTTCTGCTTCCAATTTCAGCTATTACAAAATTTTTCCCGCTTCTAGGTTTAATAATATTCGCCTCTGTAACTCGTACATTTACTTTTAAATTATTCTTAATAAAGCTTTCAATGTGTTCTACTGGGTTTTCGTTATTTAAATTCAACCCTTTTATAACTATGTTATTCGCTCTTGATCTTTTATCTTGTAGTTCCAGTTTTTTCTCTAGCTCTTCTATTCTGCTATTTAATTTTTCTTTTTCTTTCTGCCATTTGGTTTCTTTTTCCATCATCTCTTTCCGAATATTTTCTATACTTATATTGTTTTTCTGAATATCCTCTTTTAGTTCATTCTTGTTTTTTTGCATTTCCTTTTTAATATCAGCTGTCATCTGCGCCATTAATAGTTTAATCTCAAATATAATAATCATTATTAAATATCAATATCCATATAGAACAGTAGCAGAAAAATTTTAATACATCACACGATGCGAAAGCCCTTTCAGGTGTTCGGAGGTTTTGAACGGCCTCGGCTTCACCTCGGCCATTCAAATACCACCTCACACAAAAAAGTATACTTTCGCATCTTGTAATGTAAATAACTATTTTGTGTATTATTGCTATTAGCAGCTATTGATACCATGGAAATGAGCCCTTTAAACCGGATTAATTTAACTCGAGATCCAGAAATCAGCCATTAGTCAACAATTTGAAATGCCTAAGCTCGTTTCATAATGCTTGTTTACAAACATATTGCATACAATTTTATTTTCAGCGGTTATCAACTTCCATGTTTTGATAACTCAGCATCATACAGTTAAGAGAACTAAGAGCTGACACATCCTGGACTACAAAAAATTGGATTCGGAATGTTGTCGATCACATTCAGTCTAAAAAAAAATTTCAATTTGTCAGGCGCAATAAGGAGCGAGCGCCGCCGCCAGAGGTCTCGCCAGTTATATGCAAAATGACGACAGAACCGTGACAGGCATTGACTTTGTTAACAGTGTGCTGCGAAAGCATTCTATTATTATCTGTTTATCAGAATTGCAATCTCTCATTTTTGTTTGAAAAAAATATGTCCATCATGTCCTCCATTAAGTTATCTGATATATTTTTTTAATTAGTTCGATGTAGTGGAAACATTCCAGACATGGCTTGGAGTGAAAGATTTCATTCAAATTTTACGGAACACAAGATTTTCATGGTATGTTTATTTGTAAAAGCCAATACATCCCATAAGTATCAGCTATCCATAGAGATCAGTGTTCCAGAGTATTAATTTGATAGGTTTTTCGTTTATTTTATAGCTGCCTAAATTACATCAATACTTCGTAATTTAATTTAATTCAAAATATTTTGTTTCCTGACATATTTCTGTTGGGAGTGAAGTTTCTTTCGAAGATGCTGCAACAAAAATGAATAAAATTTGTTTAAATGTATAAACATTCATATCAATCTAATTGTTCCGAAGGATTTCTGATTTTCCGTTTCCTGAACAATTTTTTCCATGCTTGTAATTGCTAAATGTGTTGACGAATTGAACCCTTTTAAAAAAATCTTTTCTTCATTTTCAAAGAATCTAGAATTTAAGGAGCATTAAGGTTGGTTTATGATGGATTCAATTTACAAATTTAGATTTTCTCAATTATAAATCCAGCCAATCGTAGAAATTGGTTGACATATCAGAAATTCCAAATTGACAACTGTCACAGAAAAGATATTCAAATCATGAATATGGTGGAGGAGCACTCATATTTATATAATAAAAGTAATAAATCAAACCGAAATTCAATAATTTGTGCATATAAAACACTTGTGGCGATGTAAAATGACTACTCGAAAAGTCAATTTTAGGTTATATTTCAAAAAATGAATTAGAATGAAGATCTGAAACTATGAATCTAAATTTCTAAATGTAAATTCCTAAATAAAATCCATCATAAGCCAGCCTTCACTATGAAGAAAAATATCGACAAAACGAAACGGTCTTTCAATCCAAAACACCATAATCTCAAATATAATTTAAATCTATCTCGCTTTGTTTAATTTAAGTTTCTGCCGCTAGAGGCGAACTCTTTCGTCGCTCGCTATCTATTGGTAACTGAAATTAACTCGTAGCCACCTAGTGGTTATAAACGGAACTATATTGTAAAGTGGATTCAACCCACGCCGGTGAAACGCTATGCTATCTCCCTATAGGGTATGTGCAAGGGGGCGGAGTTTGAACAAATATCGATGCGAGCGCTCATGGTAAGCACCATTGTAACCATTGAACTCCATTTCTCAGAATACGTCAATGAGCTGTCATTGAGCATTGTAGTTTAAAAGTGAAAATAATTGCATATAAAAACATGGGAAAACGTTTGTTCTGTTTCAGGCTGTTGTGTTAAGGATGATTCAAGTGAAATATAGTTTCATAGATTTCATGTACCCAGTTATAACATAAAAAAAAAACGACTGAAATTAATCAATGGGGTAAATAGAGTATTGTCTGTCTTTCATTAATTATCTATATAACAAATATGTTTGTAATTCAATTGTGAAATTAGAAATAATCATCATCGATTTGGGATTCATGAATTCACCTCTATCTCTAATTTGTAAGATGTTTCAGTGATAGAAGTTTGTCAGATGCACTTCGCAATAATTTTGTTGTTAATATTGTCAGCAACATATCCTTCAACATGTTTAATATGGCAAAACTAATTTCACGCTTTTCTTCAATGCTTCCTCGGTAAAAGGGATACAGTGTTTGATAAATACAAATCCGATCTGCAAAATCAGCGGCGTCATAATTTGAGGTTATCCTGTCAATTTGGACGAATCAAGACGTTTTCTCTATAATAGGTACGTTATAATTGAAGAAAAAAATACTCAAAATAAATAATTTCAACGTACCTTTTATGCTATGCAAGTTATATTATATGCACACAGCTGAATTAAATAATATTAGTACATTTAAAAAATTATAGGTATGAAACAATGATAAAATGGAGTTCAATCGTTCTCCATTGCCCGCTAGAGGCGCTAGTAGACTTCATGCACGTAGCCTATACCAGCGGTGTCTCAATATCTTATCGCGTTAGAGAGAGAGGTTAAGTGTGTGAGATGGAAGATAGTAGGCATCTTTCTCAATGCATTTAGTATTTGCCAGTATAAATTTGTAGTTTTTGTGATTGAAAGCTTGAAATTATTGATTATTCAACTTTAGAATGGGAGGAAAGTGTTTTAGTTCCAAATGCAATAGTGGGCACCCAAGTTGTAAAGAGAAAATATCTATTTTTAGTGCTCCGAAGGACGAAAAGACATTATTGAAATGGAGACGTGCAATACCCCGAGAAGATTGGTTATTTCCATTTAACTTAATTTGATTTTTTTTGGTGATATTTTTGATTATTATTATTGCTATCTTTAATATCTATTTGTGAATATGTGAATAAAAAAAATGATGTATATGATACTTTTTACTATTTCTTCTATTTATTTCTCCTATATCAATCAACTGCTGATAAATAATTATTTCTAGTGACGTGTGACATCTGGATTGTTTTGAAATTTATATTATTGATATTGAAAAAAGTCAATTATAAAAAACCTGACACAATTTTAATTTCAACTATCTATCACTTTTTTCCGAAAAAATGAACTATTCTTAAAATAGAATAAGTTAGTATTTGAATAGTATATTCTACAATAAGTATTGCAATGGCCTATATTCTAAAAGTTTGCGAGTGTTGAATACACCATTCCAAACATGCTGTAGACTATACTTTCTCTAACAAAGTTTTGGAAAGTCACTAATATTTCACAAGAAACTTATATATATATAGTCGGTTACTCTTTTACCCGTAGGGTGTCGAGTTTATTTCAAACTATGTGTCTACAATATTCTTCCATGCTACTTTGTCTATAGCCAGTTTATGTGCTTGTCTATTCGATATTTGTTTCTTTTGCAGAATTTCTTCAACTGTGTCGTCCCATGTTTTTTGGGGTCTTCCTCTTCTTCTTTTTCCTGTAGTTCTTGATTTCCACACGGATTTGACTTTTCTCCATTGTGGTAGTCTAACTAAATGTCCAAACCAGTTTAATTGTTTTTCTTCTATTAATTGTTTGACAGGTTTTACTTCAAGTTGGTTTCTGATATCCTCATTTCTAATTCGATCTAGTTTGGTTACTCCTAGTGTAGTTCTCAGACATTTCATTTCCATGGCCTGTAATTTACTGGCTTGTCTTTGGTTTGTTACCCAGGTTTCGCTACCATATAGTAAGATCGGCAATAGTATGGTTTTGTATATTGTTAATTTGGACTTCGTGGAGATAGTGCTATTACTTAAAAAGGTTGTTTTGATTTGATAGAATATTCTAGCTGTAGCCTGTACCCTGCTGTTAATTTCTTCTTCAAACCCTCCTTTGGCCTCTATGATACTTCCAAGATATTTAAAGCTTTCTACCTGGCCGATCTTTCTTGAGTTTATGTATATATCTACACTTTTAGGTTCTTTTCCTATAATCATTGTTTTGGTTTTGTCTATGTTTAATTTCATATTAGCTTTGGAGAGTTCTTTTTCCCATGATGAAACGTTTTTTTGCAACTCTCTTCTGGTACTTCCAATTATAACCATATCATCTGTGAAAAGCAAATCAGACAATGTGATTCTGTTTAGATTAAGATGGCCTACAGTTGTTTTTGTTGTCTCTTTTGTTGCTCTCTTCAAAATTTCATTAAGGTATATTATAAATAGAAGTGGACTCAGATTTCCTCCTTGTTTTAATCCCTGGTTTGTTGTAAATTCTTCTGAAATATTATTTCCTGTTCTTATGATGTTTTTGGTGTTTTTGTACATGTTTCGTATTGCTCTTGTCAATTTATCTCCTACTCTGTATTTATCTAATGTCTTTCATAGTATTTTCCTATCGACTTCACAAGAAACTTAAAAAATTATTAAATGTCAAATGCAAAACTAGATTTGAATACTTGAATTGTTAGGAAGTAACCATGGTAGTAGCCAAACTTAAGAGCTTCTGATTCGTCGAAATTATTCTAAACGGCATACGGAAGCATTCTGAACGATTCATTGGAATTCCATCTGTTCCAACATAATTTTTGGTTATGGAATATGCAAATTCCAAAACAGTGTTGGAGAAAATGATTTTTGCATATTCCATAACCAAAAATTATGTTGGAACGAATGAAACTCCAATAAATCGTTTAGAATGATTCCGTATGCCGTTTAGAATAATTTCGACGAAGCAGAAGCTGTTAGTTTGCTTACTACCATAGTTACTTCCTAACAATTCAAGTATTCATATTCAGTTTTACGTTTGACATTTCATAATTTTAAAAGCTTCTTGTGAAATATTGGTGAATTTTCAAAACTTTGTTAGTGAAAATATAGTCTACAACATGTTTGGAATGACGTATTCCACACTCGCGAACCGTAATCCTCGCCTTCGGCTCGGTTTACAAACTTTTCGCTCGTTGAGAATATAGGCCATTCCAATACTTATTGTAGAATATACTATTCAATCATAAATAAGTCGAATGTTAGCAGGATGTATGAAAATCGTGATAATCAAAAAAATTCAAAAGTATTCATACAATATTTAAAATCAAAAATAATTTATTATTCATTTAAATTCTGAAAAATGTATAGATAATTATTCATTTATTTTACATAGGACGTTTCGGGTGTCAATTGATTTGAATAAATCAAGACTTTCCACAAAATGCGCTTTTGTTCCTTTACTGAAAGTGAAAGGAGTTTCTGCATTTATCTGGAGTAAATCCATGATTTTCATATTAAATAACCGCAGGACAAATCATGATAAGAAATCATTTGATTTGAAGCAAGTACAACCTGATAAATATAAATAAACTAAAAATTTTAAGTGATTGTCTAGAGTTGTTCCATGTTAATACATGCCTACTATCTTCCATCTCTCTCTTCGTTCGGCGATAAAAGTCTGTGCCGTGTACAAGCGCTTCGTTTCAACTCCTATATATATTATACTTCGTGATTCAACCTTAATTTCCATATGATCATATATTATGTTAATGGCTTTGTTAGCAATATTAAATGGCTTTTTTGAGGTTGTTTATATGAAATTTCATACTACAATAGTTCATATTGGATTTGTTGAAATTAATTCAGCGAAAAATACTTAGCTTTCGACTTTATTGTTAAATTACATAACCTCATTGCTATACTGAAATTAGTCTTTCTCAAGATTTTTTTCTTCAAAATATGGAATCTAAACGAAGAAGTGTTAAAAATTGTTGTGTTTATGGATGTCATTCCAAATTTAGTTGAATTTTTGATTAGAGTTTTCATAAATTTCCTAAAAGAGGAAAAGGAAAGTATCGGTAGTACTTAAATAAAATTGGAGACTACGATCCAGTTCATAAACAAGCTATGCGGATCAGAAAAATTCGTTTAGGGAAAGCTGAAATGTACAATACAAAAATTTCGTAAATACTTTCCTGTAATATTATTTTCTCTATGAATTTCATAACCTCATTCAGTCTTCCAGTTACAACTAAAATACATATATAAATAAAAAGATTTTAAAAGAAAAAACTAAATGTTATAAAAGAAGAAAGTCAATACTTTCTCGCACAATTGAAATCGAATTGAATCATTCAACGAGATATGGATATTTCTTTGCTGAATATCAATGGATTTACATTGTAAACAGATTACTAACTTGCCGTTAGCCACTTTTCAGCCACCATTTTGTAAGCACAGTGCTGCCACCAACGGTAATTTCCATATACCTATAAATATATATACCAACGACTTGGACCTGACAGCGTACGGGGTCTTTTATCTCTTTTCTTCTGCAAGTCTAAACTGCGCATGGTCAAACTTTGAAATAAGTCTTGTTTTAGAAAATAAATTTGACTCCGAATCATCCCCGAACGTCCCGAACACAATTTTTCAAGCATCAGTCAATGAAATTCAAGACTGTGACCATGCGCAGTTTAGACTTGCAGAAGAAAAGAGATAAAAGATACCGTACGGAGACGCTTCCTTGTTAAGATAGGAGGTCAGCAGTACATATATTTATAGGTATATGGTAATTTCAGTTGCTAAGACCGATTCATGGGAGACGACGCGACGTCACGTCTCATGAGACATGAAACACGCGCAATTTTTTTGTCTCTCTCTAGTTCAAATATTCACCAGTGGCGTAGCAATCTACTGGAAAGAGATTTTTCCACTATAATCACTTTAACTGTAAACAAGAATATTTAAAAGAATTTAAAGCTGCATATTAATGGTTTTTAATTATAACACAGTAGTATTTTGTTGATGATATTCTATGAAATAAGCCAAATTGGGCTAGTGAGAACGTAATTGACATGCGCGAATTAAAATACGTATGCAACTTTGGAAGAGTAGCACAAAATTGATTCAGATGAACGAAATGTGACGAAATGTGGAGGTCATTTTCTAACAATTCTATATGCTCTTCAAATTGCTATTCCGGGCATGCTGAATAATCCTTACTCGAACAATCCGCACCATATTGATTTTTTTTTTCAGAATCGGATACTTCCGAACTGTCTGTATGAATATTCAGCTAAGCACTACGCAGTTTGGTGACTAATTCTAGAAACTCAACGAAGGATATTCAGAAAACGTCAATTGTATTCTTTTATCTATTTTAACTGTATTTATCGAGAATTTAGCTTAATTTAGATGTTTGATCTATGTTACTTTATCAACTTCATATTTTTGTGTACTCAAGTATAGTTCTTGGAAAAAGCGGGATCCAAGCCTAAGATTTTTCATATTTCATAAACAGGAAAGTAAGGTTTGCCTGAAAAATAACTTTAATAATTTTGAATTGGTAAGGGGATAAAAAGTAGAGATTAAATTTTTCAAAATTGGAAAAAAATGAGTCTTTCCATGAAAGTATGCTTTTTGCATTTTGACGAAGAAAGTTTTTCTAAACTAAAAAGGGCGAGCACAACTCTTCTTGATTCTGTCACATACTTTTGACTAATTAATGTATTTGTAATTTCTATAGGCAAGAGAGAATGAGCACCCGGAAATTGATAGAAAAAAATACAGTTCCGATAAAAAATGTGCCAATTTCATTTGCACATCAAAATACTGGTGCATTTAATGGAGAGCAATGTCTAATCATGAGACATTGTGTTAGGATTCATTGAAAAATCATAAGAGCAGTATTTGTGACGTCGTAGAGAACGAAAATTTTGTAGCAGCCGGAGATATTAATGTTGCAATTCTTTGCAAATTTATAAGATTCATAAATTCATAAATCTGTAAATTATGAACAAAATCGCAACGAACTTGTCATCCTTATGAATAAATTGACATATATCAACAAAAGTTGATGTGTTTTTATTAGTTTCTTATGGATTTATAGATCTGCAAAACTAATGGATTTGCACAGAATTGCAACATCAAGCTGCAACACATAATTGTCGTAAATTTTAAAAAATAAAAACCTGATTATTTCATCGTCACAATATTACAAATTCAGGAGTTGGTTTTTACACTACCATTCTGAATAGAGCGGCAACTGTAGACACGTGTTTCGTCCTTATTAAGACTCTTCAATAAGTATAGCAAGCCTCAGATAGTAGCATTTGAGAACCGCGAACGAAGCTATGAAAATGGAGTTGATACATGGCATGCGAGATATGAATCTGCAGTGCCATCTACCATAATGCAGCCGAAGTGGCAGGTTTTGAGAAATACAGGTCACTGTAAAATGACATTTGAAAAATATCCATGAAACACAATTTGTTAAATTATTAATAATCAAAATCTAATCATTTTCACTTATAAATAGTGATAAAAAAATTCTCCAAGATTTTGTGACTTCCAATTGCAAGTGCAGAAAAACTAACTCTGTATAGTGTTATTAGTGATGATAAATCTTTAAATAATTTAACAAGCCTGGAAAGCAGGGTTGGAAATATTATATTGTGCAACAAGTGCGGCAAGTTGCTGATTGTCCACTTGCAGAAAGGCAAAGAGCCATTTACCGCCCGGAAAAACGTGCGCAAAATAGTACTTACATATCTCGCATGAATACTAAAAACCTCATGTTGGGTTTGATCTGTCGTCATTTTTTCGGACTCAAGATTCCACGTGAAACTTGGTCAGAATGGGCTAAGCTCGCCCATTAGTTAAGTGCACAGCACCGCCGGTTGAAGACAAGAACCACTGTTTCAGTGCCATTGACAAGCTTTCATTTCACTAGTGAGTCGCTAGTATCGCCACGCATACCGCACAATGTATACATTTTTTAATGACATAAATTAATAGATAAGATTTTCTAGGTTAACCGAGTTGAACTGCCACTAGTTATATTTTTTCCCATATTTGTAATGACTAATGTTAAAATAAATCTTTTCTTTAAGTTTCGTCGAAATCAGAGGTAAAGTAGTACATCGACAGTTTGACCCAATATTATAGCCTTGCCCTTCAGCTCTTGCCTTGTTTCGAATTTATCCACTTGCAGTGGCGCTGATATCATACTTTGAATCCGTATAGTTGACACATACAGAATACAAGTATTTTTCAGACACATGCTTTGCGCACGTCTTGTAGGCCCAAAAAAAAGACGGATAGGTGCAGATTTGCTTAATAATTACCGGCAGGGGCCACCAACATTAATTCACACAAAATCTGAATGCCACGTGTTTATAAGGTGGTACAGTTAAGGCTGGTTTATGATGGATTTAATTTACAAATTTAGATTTTTTCAATTAAAAATCCAGCCAATGGACATTGGTTGGCATGTCAGAAATTCCAAATAGACAACTGTCGCAGAAAAGATACTCAAATTTTGAATATGGAGAAAGAGCACACATATTTGTATGATAAAAGTAATAGATCAAACTGAAATTCAATCATTTGTGCAAATAGAATAATTTTGGCGATGTAAAATAGCTACTCAAAAGGTCAATTTTAGGTTATATTACAAAAAATGAACGAGAATGAGGATTTAAAACTATGAGTCTAAATTTCTAAATGTAAATTCTCAAATTAAATCTATCATAAACTAGTCTTTAATATGCGAAAATAGCAAATTTGGAGGCGGCCGCAGATCTAACAGTTAATTATTTCTCCTTTATGATATTCTCTTTAAGTCTGATTAACATGTGATACTTTGTCAATAATTTAAACATCAACACAAACCAAACTGTGTAAGAACTGACAAGATATTTTGAGACTGAACACATGAATTGTTTTAATAATTATTTGCTTTTTACTTGATTTTCAAATTGTTTTATAGTTCATTTCAGTCAAGCGCGGTCCAAAAGTTCTTATGGGACTACGATTTAAGCCTTTTGATGGGTTAAAATGCGAATTTATTTCACATAAGCACAAAAATTGCACTTGGCTATCTTTAAGTTGCATAATTTAATCAAATAGAATTGCGGAGTTCGAAGATTTAAATGTTCCTTTAAGGTAATATGTGAATATATTTGTTGCTTTTATTTATTGAATTCATTTCCATAAAGTTGGTATTGAATCCTTCACTGGATGTGAGTGAATCGTGTTCGCATTTCGACCAGTCAGAAGGCTTATATCTTATTCTTTTAAGAGCTCTTAGACTGTTCTTAACTGAAATGAACTGTGGTTATTTTACAATGTAAATTTGATAACCTTGTATTGTAACTGAAGAAAGTCGAGAGCAGAGATCCAAAATATTTGTAGTTTGTACTGCTGCGGCTTCTACAAAAACAATTGAATTAAATTCATTGTTGCTATATAACCAGGTTAATATTTATTGTACCTTTCTTGATACAAGTTGATATTATATTAATTGGAATCGTTCCTAATCTTTGCCTCAGGAAATTCATTACGCTATTCAGGATAAATAATAATTATTTCAAATTTAACCTCAAAACATGAAAACAAAATGTGAATTAATCTTAAATTGCTTTTTGACTTATAACTTGAAATTGAGTATTCACAATACTTACAAAATCAGGTAGAAACTATTATGCCTTTTTTGCTAATTTATATTTGAAAGATTTTTTCTGTCAAATAAAAATTCTAGTTACCATTCAGATTATTTGGTTGGTCATGTACAAATATTTATGTTGGTATTTTAGTAACAAGAAGAGGCACACACTGTGCTGCCACCTAGCATACAAAAGCCAAAACACAATACAGGAATCGTTTTTATGTGAATAAGATTTAGGTATGAAACTGTAATTGTGGTTCAAATATGTTGATTTGTGACAGATGCTGACATCTGCAGTACTAGTATTATTTTTGTATTAATAGAAAATTGTTATTTTATTTTAAATGGAAAGAATAAAATTAAAATTATGAATATACGTTGTTAAAAGTACTATTACTGAAGATAGAATGTAATTTACTACATAAAAGCTTATAACATTGTTATTTCAATGACAATTTAAACATCAAATTGTATATGTGTACTTTTTGCATGTTTATTTTTCGAAGCTTTCTTCCCACATAAATTTATAATTACACGACTCCAAAATCATCCTTAATCAACCCTCTGCGGAAGCAATTCCCCAGGTTTTTAAGAGCTCATTTATTCCACGAGGGGTTGTAATTTATGTTGGTTAATTGTCAGCTAATCGCCTCGTTCCCACAAGTAGGGGGTTGAGCCCGTATCGAAACACCCGTCCCTATAGCTGTGCAATGCGTGTGGTGTCATCATAAGGGTGGAAAGAGCTCTCAGCCTGTTAATGGGGCCCACATACATTGACATATGTCATATCAAAGTTAGAAATTTGATCAGTGACTGTCAAAAGTATTTGATAGAAATAGAAAGAAATAAAAAGTAAATTCAGACTGAATTGTTTGCTGAAAATAAATTGATAAAGGACAAATTTGACGATTATAAGATTTTGGGGCGCATCTTGACAAAGAATAGATTAAAATAATACAGAGATATCTTTTAAACAAAAAATTGAATAAATATCAATCACGCCATTCACCCGATACGGGTGTGGCAGACACTTATAGTGCACTTGGTAGTTTTGATTGAAATTTTCTGAGATGCCTTTTATTTTTTTTTATGTACAAGTCGTGCCATTTCTTATTTTATTCTTACACTAAAAAGCGGCGGGAGATTTGAGTTTATCAAGTCGGCACTTTGAACAAGTAATTTCAAGAGCCGTTTGAATAAATATAAAGCACTATTGTAGATTTGCATTTGAATGGCTGAATCAAATATTCAAATTACATAATTGAAAGATAAATTAGGGCACAGAACACTATTCAACAGTAGAACATTAGTTGAAAACAAAACTGTTCAGTTTTGTTGCGAGTAAAATGATATTATTATAAAATCAATCATTGAACAGATTTCAATTTAACAAATAGAATAGAACAAATAATCAGGACATCTAAGAGTGTTGTACTCACTCCCAAATGCTCCTAAGGAAAATAATTGCAAAAAATAAAATTTGGTGCGCTTCAGATTTAAATTTTGTTTGTTTATTGTGTAAAACAAAAGATAAATATTTTGTTGAAAAAACGTAGCGTGAACCTTTGATAAAAATATTTTAATATTTATGTTAAGCAGTATTTATTTATAAATTTTAACAGGTTGTTGTAAAGCATTTAAACAAACTGCAGGGCTTGAGCTATGCAAAAAACAAATATGTTGCAAGATGTCGTAAAAAAACGAGTGAAGCATCTTTAATTTCTTTGCAAACTTTTGCATATTGCAAACAGTGACATATGTTACATGAAAACGAAAGTCGAAATACAGGAAATGTATTACACGCACTGCGTCCTATTTGGCAACACTGTATTCCTTAATTCCTGATATTAAGCATTTCTGATTCAAACCATATTATTGTAATTATTATTTGTCGCGTTGTTATGTTTGTTAAGCATTTGTTTTTTCAATGTTTTGCAACTAACCAAATATTTAAAATCTGAGAAGTCGTATTATCGTTTTTCAAGGTCATGTATATGTTCATTGCTAATTCTTATAAATAAATATTTAATCTCGGTTATTTTTCAATGAATAAAATTATATACAATAAAAAATCTTGACGTCAAAAACTAAACACTCTTCGACTGTTAAAAGTTCCATCAGTTTTTTAAGTGAAGCGCTAGGGGCGTTTAGGGCTAACAAAACACGCACGCGCAGCATTCAACTGTTCAAGAGTCATGTGACTACATACGGGTCACGTGTTGAATGAGCGCACCCCTTAACGCGCGAAAACAAATGCGGGCGATAAACGAAACAACCTTATATAAGAGCTTATTAGAGGTGAAAATTGAGAAAAAGAAAATCTGATGGATGTTTGATAACTGGTGGTGTAATGAAAACATAATGTGATTATTATTATAGGGGTTGAGAGGGATTATTTTATTAATCGTGCGAAATTAGAAGGGGATGATTATACCAGTAGTTTTTAAATTTTATATCTGATTTGACAATAAAAGTATCATGAATAATTGAATTTCAAATTATTGATACGAAACAATAATTTATTATTTAATGCATGAACAAAACTTTCAAAGTGTGAGATACAAAACCAATTAGAAATTATTGATTCTGTTCCACTTTTCAAAAAAATATTCATTTCGATAATTCATTTTTATTTTACCCATCTTAATTCTTCATTTAATCCTGAAGATGCTCTGTTCTTATATAGCATAAAAACTCGTCTTTTGTTTTAAAAACAACTAGACAGCCGCAGTCTGTAAACAACTGAACATCGTAGTGGAGTCATGGATGATGTGATTATACGTAAATATAAATACTACGGTGACTGAAAAGTACAAACGCCACCAATTGCGATGTCTTGAAGTAAAACCACTACAGGATTTTTAAAAATGTCAGCGCTACTCCACATCGCTTCTTAGAAGTTTTTCAAATATATAAGGAAATGACAAATAATATTTTTTTGATAGAAATTTTACCAACTTTGATTTAAAAGGGTGTAAAATAAAGAAAGTGGTAAAACTAGTGCATATGAAGCTTTTTTCAACTAATAGCTTCTCTAGGTTATCACTCCAAATTTGTTTAGTGTTATAATTTTGTAAGTCGAGTGATTTTCAGAGAATGGATGATACATAATTTCGTGTTTATAGAATATCCCATCACAAATCGCCGCAAGAGATTCAAGAGAACCTTAAAAAACATTATGATGTATCTGCATACCTTCGATTAAAGACGATTACAAGTAATTCGGAGTGGGCATATGAGCACAAGTGACGCTAATGTCCTCTGGACGCTCTGTTGAGACAACTGTTGAAAAATCGTTGATAAAATCCATGATCTGGTGATGGGTGATGGAATAGTGAAGGTGCATGAGATTGACTAGTGCTGTGGACATCTCTGCACCAACATTTGAATATTAGAAAGCTGTTCGCAAGACAGGTCCCTCGATTGCTCACTGTTGATCAACGAATTCATGCTTGTTACTATTTCCGCAGAATTCACAGGATCTTAGGCGATGTTTCGCATGTGAACGAAACATGCATACTTAATTACACGCCTTAGACCAAAGAACAGCCTAAAAAGTGGATTGTTAGTGGGGAGATGACATCAAAAAAAGCGAAAATTGTTTCGTTAGCTAAAAAGGATATGGGATTCGCAAGGTATAATCTACAAGCTATTCCCCAATATGAAAAAATGGCTTATGGGACAAAGAAACGAGGATAAGATTGCAGAGACGAATGCCTACTATTTTGAAGTACTGGACTAATTATTTTCTGGGATCAATAAACAGGAGCAACGTTAGGCAACGTTTATGAGCCTAAAAGAACCAACATTCGAATATAAGAAAACTGCCGGTAGATTAATATCTCATTTGAAGAGTTGACCCAAAACAAAATCATTTTACATGTTTTAAAGATAGCTTGCAGTTGTTCCAGCGTCACTATGGATGGAACATGGATACACCAGTACACGCCTTGGACCAAATAATAGTCCAAACAATGGGTTTTCAGTGAGGAGATGATATCAAAAATTACGGCAACTGTTTTTTGGCTTTCGAAAAGAATAATAATTCTCGACTTTTTAGGAAACAATGACGAATTTAACGATGCGGGGTTCGTGAGGCAAAGAAGAAGTAAAAGCCCCTAACTATTTTTGAACCAAAATCAAATAGAACCGACACTAATAGTTCTGGTTCTCATCAATTATTTAATGTTACTTTGTGTATATATCAAGAAATATGAGAGCCTAATGTCAAGTTGCATCGCTTTAGCTTAAATTTTAAGTTTCACTTAAACAAAAAAATCTGACGTGGACATCACATGACTTACTTGTACATCATTGGATATATATAATTGAACAGAAAATCTCATCATTTCACGGCTAATTGTTTTTGATTTATATATATTGCTATGGAAACAGTAGATCATCATTCTCATGCTACAATACTCCTAAATACTGATTTCCAAAATTCTACGGCTCACAGTTCTGAATTTATACGCAAAATTGAAAAATAAATTCCAACTGAAGCGCACTGAAGTGCGTAGGCAATCATTCAGATGCTACAGCAGACTGAAATACCAAATTTCAATATTATACAGATGATCGCTCTGAATTTATGCGAAAAACTCCAAAAGACTGTCAAGTATAGTGCACTGCCGGCTCAGTCGATCACAATGAAAATAGGATATGAGCATCTAGAAGACGGTACTATCGTCTTGAATACTGAATTATAATATTCTATGTTCAATCGTTTTCAAGAAATGTTTCGAGTAAACTGCACTTCCGGTTCAGCCGATCGCAATCATAATGCAAGAAGTACAACTAGATGTTATAGAAGTGCTTAATACAAAATTTCAATATTCTACGACCGATTGTTTTGAATTTATGAAGAAAATTCGAAAAGTCTGTCATATAAAGTGCACTTCCGACTGAGCCGATTGGTACGAAACTAGCCTAGGAGATGACCATCTGGAGGCTACAGCAATTTCAAATGCTGAATTTCAACATCCTATGGTTGATCATTCTGGATTTATCAGAAAAATTCAAAAAAGAAAAATGTCAGTGATTTTTTTTATGATCTATACATTTTTTCAAATTTTAAATAAAAAATAAAATTGTTTTTGATTGTAAATTCTGTATATTTGTTGGAAACTTTAACTAAAGATCTTCTTCAGTAACTGAATACTTAAATATACAGAATACTAAATGTGATTACGTGGAAATCACATTCAGAACAAAGAGAATAAAAATAAAAATACTCTGGCATTCACCCAAGGTCTGAGGAAAGCTACGTAAAAGAACCTCACACAGAGGAATATGTCTCATTCGATACAGATTTATAAACCTAAAAGGACCACCATTTGGACTTGAGAAAGTGGTCTACAAAATGGATTTCCCGATTGAAGAGTTGACTAAAAACGGAATAATGCTTCAAAGACGTTTTGCAATTGTTTCAGAGAAGCCCATAGGATTTCAGATGTCGTATGGATAAACAAGGATACAAAATTACACGCCTAAGACCAAAGAGCAGCCCAAACAATGGGTTGATACTGGAGAGACGGCACAAAAAAAGCGAAAAATGTTCCTTCAGCCGGAAAGGTTATAGTGACTATATTTTGGGATTCGCAAGGAATAATCCTCGTCGACTATTTTTGTCCAAATTTGGCTTCCTGAGACTACTACCTATTTTCTAAAATAGAATATTATTGCGGAAGCTAAAGCTTTTCTGCAGAGTTGAACCAATTCTATAATTGGAAGAAGAGATTAACAAACTGCAATAGACTAAAAGATTAAATTGAAGAATAAAAATTTGAAATTTAGCCAAGTCAATACTTTATATCTTGAAACTTATTCTTGTCTCAGAAAATTTGTTTTTTAGTATTTCAGGGAATTCGGAAGCATCTGGAATGTTCGCGAACTGTAATACTATGTACGGGTGCGTTTGATTGCGTCACTATAAAAGGAATTGAACTATATCACTGCTAACTGTCTTATGGAGCTAAATTTTTAGGATGGGTACAAACAATGAGTCTGTTTTTATTCTAAATTTTAACTGTGATTGGTGCAGTAAAGTCTTAGTTTGTACAATAATATATTTTCATATTTATTGCGAATTATGTCCAAAATTTGCATTGATTAAATCAATAATAATCATGAGAATATATTGTAAGATTAGATCAGTAGTGTATACGTATTAAGAAGATTATATTCTGCGACATTTATAATTTCTCCCCATCTTCTTGTTGAGTAAAGTGTTTTTTTGCACGTAGGTGGAAAAGCTGGACTGAAGCCAAGCATCGAAATCACCAGCATTAAATATTCATGAGAAACTGGTCAGAGAGTTCTTTACTAGATTTTTTATTCTTTTTTGCAAATTGTATTCCTGATGCGAGGTCAGAATTAAATAGATTTTAGATTTAATTAAATAATTCTTTATTATTTGTTAAAAATTTATAGTTTTTTTTGTAGAATAACTCAAGGTTAAATATTTTAATGTTTCTAGGACAGGAACGTTGCAAAAATGCACAAACTAAACTTTTACGCATCCTTGATGCATATAAACGCATGGTAGTTGAATTTTGTGAATTCACAATATTTATTACCAATTCATTGAAAAGACTCAATGCCGACTTGTGCTTTGTGCTTCCTTGTATATAACAAATTAATTTAAAGCTTGAAGATTTATCTACAATCACTAACTAATTGTCTAACAGCGAATGCATGATGGAAAACTCTTTCGAGAGTCAAGTTTTCTTTCGTTTGCACTGGGTCACGGCCAGACGAAGCTAGCGACAACGACTCTCAGAGTCACTGACTGTTTTCACTGTTTAACTTGCGTTCTCAACATCTTTACTTTCACCTTTCAAGAGTCAGTGAGTAATATCACACGTGAGGATACTTACACAAACACACTCACAAAAAAAGTAATGGATGTTTGAGGATCATGGCTACCCGGCTTCATTTAGAAAAAAAACTTCGTTCGTCGTGAAAGAATAATTTTTACTGACTTGTACAAAGTTCAAATATTGTGAAACCGACAAAAATAAAATATCAAGATATCAACGGAAATATTTGTTTGGAGCATCCCTCAATCCATTTTGACTATTTTCGGTTTGACATCCGTATTGAGTGCGGTATTTTTTTCTCCACTCTACTATCAATTATTATTTTTTCTTATAACAACAGCTGGATTCTCTGCCTAACGTACTGTTAAATATGTATTAATTATCAGAAGATATTCATCGCCCGCCAATTAATGCATAAATTAATTAGAACAATTTTTAATCTTATACGTCATAAACAACTTTTGTAGGGGAAGGCTGAGTGCACTTACAATATTACAAGGAATGCGTGTTTTTACGTTGTAACTAACTAGCTCTAATATAATCATTTTCTGCTTCATGTAACTGATAAAATCGGTGTAGTTTTTCACGCCAAATTGAACCTCCACATAAATTCATTTGTTTCTACGTTTTGCAAGGTGATTTTTAATTTCTGCGGTGGTTAACAATTGTCTTACAGAAAGATTCCACAGAGAATAATCAGCTCGTTACTTGTTAAATAATTATTTGTACGTATCAAGGACTAAGAGTGGCAGCTCTTGGATACCTGCGGCTCGAGGGACCAAAATATTATTTCATATGAAGTCAATTAGTCATGTTTTTCCAACTTCACCATTTTCTCTATACAATATGGTTCCGTGTTTGTAGCATAAAAGACTATAAAATTTTTAATACTGTGTGTATAACTTTCACCTATGTAGTTTTATACATGAATTAAATTACATATTATTTAATACACAATGCAAAATAACTATATATAAAAGAGAGATAAACGGTGTTATAATAGGCTATAATTTGGGCCTGTCAATTTTTTAATGAACTCATAATGGTTATAATGGAAATATTAACTTTAAAACGCATTTGAAAAATTAACGAAATTTGCTTTTACAAATCAAATTAGATTGAATTGATAACCCCTCAAGGAAAATTATCAATTGCTAAATAATCAAAATGTAGGACGTCATGTGAGTCTAATTTTAATTTGACTGTACATTCAACAATTCCTTTAAGCATTCTGACTATACCATCCGTCGCCAGTGGTAAGCTGTTACCAACCAATATGTTTTCAAAAACTGTCTATTTTATATCGTGTTACTCAATAACTGTACCTTTTTTTTTCATTTTGACGGATACTGTTAATATTGGCATTATAATCGTTAACTCCATTATCCTTCACTGAATAATGTTTATGGTCACAGGAAATACATGGCGCATTTAAATGTCTACAATTTTTACTTTTCAGATTGGGGTCACGATTGTTTGAGATCACAAAGTGTTACGAAATACGTCCTCATGCGATGAAAAGCGAGATTCTCTAATATATCAACACTCATTTGACTCACTAAAATGATCCAAATCTAAAATAATAAGCTGATATAGTCAGTAAATATGAATTCAATTGGAAAAATAAAATGTTCACACTAAAACTGTGTGTTTGTACAATTCTAGGGATATTGGAAGACATTTAGCAAACTGTTAGTTGATAATATAACTATTTTTAGTGCGTTCGCAACCTGCAGAGCATGATTGTTAAATTGGTAGCGGTTCGGAACACTTTCTAAAATGATTTGACATTCGACATGTTCAAAACAGTTTGACAATTTTCTGAGCCAACTTTTGATTTTAGAGAAAAACTAAGAACTGGAAGTTATGCAGACTGAAGTAAGAAATTGTTTAAGGATAAAAAATAAGAGAAGTGCAGTAAATAAAGTATGAGTATTAGTACATAGATATCAATAGAATTAGAAGATTTTTGAAGAAACTGACTTTATTGTTTTTCAGAGAAATCTCCTCTGGCCTGAGTTCACGTATTCATTCTTTGGAGCCATTTCTCAAAATAGCCAGTGGCGTAGCGAACATAACTGGCGACCAAGGCACGACACTTTATTGGTATTCCCTCTCCAGAACACATTATATGCTAATATAATACATGAAATTTACTCGTAGTCGTAATAAGAATATAATAATTATTTATTTAAAATATGTTTTCTAGAAATCGATCAAAGAAACAATTGACTGAAGTTTGCACCCTTGATTCATGTAAGATGCGGTTGTATGCGAGTACAACAAAATGCCACGCAAAGCAGTCTTTGGCAGCTCTTCGAATAATTTATTCGAGACTTTAGGGAGACATACAACCGAATACCAATAAATATTGAAGAAAAACACTTGATGATTGTTCTACAATTATATTTTTATTCAATGATTAGTTTCGGCAAATGCCATCATCAGACCTGATGATGGATTTGGCCGAAACTAGTCGTTTGGTAAAAATATAATTATAGAATAATCACCAAGAGTTTTTCTTTAATATTTATTCATAATGTTCTACCGAGTGCTGATAGTGACTTCTATTAATCTTATCCGTATACCAATTTGCAGCTACGATTTTATGATCCTCAAGAATTGCTGCAATGGGGAATTTCGAAAAAAAACAACTTCTATTCATTTCATATTATTATGATAGATTTAGTAATTTTATAGTTATTTATACAAGTGAATTAAACCATTGTTTATTTGCGAGAAGAAAGTTCAAAATCACGAGCGCATTTAGCGCGAGTGGTTTAATTCTTCGAGCAAATAAAGAGGTTCAATTCACGTGTTTGTATACATAATTTCATTCAATTTTGCGTAAATTTCTGGAAAATGAAACTGAGGAACAGAATTTAAAAAAAAAAATTGCAGTTGCAAGGGAGCTTTGTTGATATCGCGACGAGTGTTTGTTTTTCACACATTCGGGAGTGTGACTGTCAATAAACTGTCAGTTTTGTGAATTTTGAATTGAAGCGCTATAATTGTGAAAAGTATTGTCTGAAATGATGGAAGAAAGTGATTAAAACAATGTTCTCGTCCCCGATACCATTTTGAATGGAGCAGCCGCAGCAGATGGGAAAATTATTCCTCAGAAATCGAAATCTTCTTATGAAAAATAATTCCAACAATGATTTAATTTTTTTTATTCAATTTTGACGTTTTAAAGCTACATTATTAAATCCATAGCAACACTCATAAGTAAATCTTTATTCACTAGTGATTTAAAATGAATTATTAGTGATTTAAAAAAATTTAAATCACTGTTGGAATTCTTTTCATGAAAATATTTCGATTTCTGAGGAATAATTTTCCCAACTGCTGCGGCTGCTCCATTCAAAATGGTATCGGGGACGAGAACATTGTTTTAATCACTTTCTTCCATCATTTCAGACAATATTTTTCACAATTATAACGCTTCAATTCAAAATTCACAAAACTGACAGTCACACTCCCGAATGTTTGAAAAACAAACACTCGTCGCGATATCAACAAAGCTCGCTTGCAACTGCAATTTTTTTTTTTGAATTCTGTTCCTCAGTTTCTTGTTCCAGAAATTTACGCAAAATTGAATAAAATTATGTATACAAACACGTGAATTGAACCTCTTTATTTGCTCGAAGAATTAAACCACTCGCGCTAAATGCGCTCGTGATTTTGAACTTTCTTCTCGCAAATAAACAGTGGTTTAATTCACTTGTTGTATAAATAACTATTAAATCACTAATAATTCATTTTAAATCACTAGTGAATAAAGATTTACTTATGACTGTTGCTATGGATTTAATAATATAGCTTTAAAACTTCAAAATTGAATAAAATATCTTCATACAGAGAAAAATTGAATGTGTGACACTTTTCATTCATAATTTTGATAAAAACAATTCGCGGTATCCAAAGTGACGTCACAGCTGCTAGAATTGTGTATAGTAACAGCAAGCGAATGTGAACAATATTTTATAAATGTTATATATCTATTTTGGTACCTTAATTTATTTTAAAATACATTTGGATGTCAACGAAGGATATACAAAAGAAATATTTAATTCTACCTGATAAAATGAAACTAAAATTCTTCAAAACATGTAATATCGTGCTTGGACGGTCTATATATATATGTGAAAGATCGAGCGCATAAAGCGCGCGCACCACGTGTTCAAATGTAGGCAGCTCTGATTGGCAGTTAAATAGCGGGCAATTGATACGTCATCACAATATTTGAAATATGATGAAATTTTCAAAAATATGTATTTGAGAAATTACAGAGTTCTGGTGAGTTTGATGAACTTCAAAATTATTATTTTGTATCCAACTTTCAGAAAAAAAAATTATAAAAAAAAACGGTTGAAGATCCCATTGATTCACTCTTCCTAAAGAAAGTTACAATTCTTGTTTGAGCTTCTACCGTGCTTATTTGTAGATCCAATACGCATCACCCGTAATAATGTTATACACTGTCTTCCTTAGAAGCCCCACTGTCAAATTTACTACTTTTTGTACCGGGGTCAACAAATGCCAGCTTCTTCACACGTAGCTGCTAATGAAGGATATTATCTACAATACCTAAATTCGGCTGAATTCTCTATGCGTAACATCCTGATCTTCTTTCAGCAATTTTTCTGCAGCACGAATCTTTTTATCACTGTTAAATTCACGAGCCACCTGCCAACCGTGGATTTTGCAAGCTGCCTCCAGATTCTGATGATTGCTCGAATGTTATCCCACTTTTATAATCGTACAATTGCATGAAAAGCAATTCAGGGCACTTCTATGATGTTGAATAAATAATGCCAGATTTGTGAATATTGAAAATTTTTCACGCTGCTCACCTTTATTCAATCTTTTTGAAAATGCAGATATAAATTGTCAAATTAATGACTTTTTGACGTATTGTTGTTTCTCGCTTATTAATTTCATATCCACCCTACAGGGATGAAAAAATAAATCAGGTAAGCTCAGGTTCCGTTAAAGGTCTAAAAGCATGAAGAACTGAAATCGTTCCACATTTAAAAAAAATCGTTTGGCATTCTATCTCCGAGGAAGTAAGGGTAGCTATACTTTCTCTACATTCTAGGCCGAAGAGTATTGATCGTACAAAAAATGTATATGACCTTAAATATTCAAAATTCAAAGATCTTCAGTTTGTATAATAACCTCAATCAATTTCTGAGCCGTAGGAAATAATATATTTGTGAAAAACCTCATTTTCTGACGTTTACCATTGGATATCTCGCAACGCCGACACAATATCGGCGGAAACTTTTCACATTTACTCTGGAACACCATGACGAAGCTGGGTTGGAGTTTTTCTGAAGCCGATTTCCAAGAAATATTGCTATGAACTTAATTATGTTGTATTTTGTAATGACAAACGAAGCTCATTTGTTTTTGTCAAATTTCTCGCTAACAAAATGTGATTCTGTTGGTCCTTATCTATTCAATCTCATAAACAACCGTTTTAAATTTCTGTCCATGTGATAAGCGTTGTGTATGGCGCTACTGATATTTTTATCAACTCGGATTCAAAAATCGCCTCGTCAGTTGTTTGTTCTGCTGTTATCACATGCGAGATAGTTCAAAATAACTTCACACACACATCAACAAATGCATATAAAACATAAATCTTTTTTCTGGATGAAAATTAAATATAAATAGCCTTATCTTTTTGTTCTGGAAACTTATGCTGTCTATCGGCTATGAATGACAAATCAGTTTATTCAGTAAATAATAATTTTGAATTTAAATCGTTTAGGAACATTTGAAACTTCTAAAAGAAATTAAGAATACACTGACATCATATGTTTCGTAAAATGATTAGTAGAATGTTTTCGTGCAGAGTTTGCAAGGTCTCCAATCATTCTACCAATTTTCTTTGTTTGTTAATTAGAAAAAAAAACAAAGTTGTTTAATTCACATCAAACAAAGAAACTCATATTATTTGGCTTTAACATGTAGGATTTCTTGACACCTCGAAAACTTTTACATTCAAATTACCAGCGTTTTTAGAAAGAGTTTATATTTCGGATGTAACTTTCATAAAGAAAACTTGTAATGAGTAGGATTCTCTTGTGATTGTCATTTGTTACTAGATGGATCAGTGAATACTAAAGGCACATGGGAAAGAGATTATACACACGTTGATTTCAAGGATTTTCACTGCAACGTCACTTCGTATGAATTGTAAATAACATATTTATCTGTGAGCGCTAGCGGAAGTTAGTATTGATGATTTTTAGCACTATGTTTGTATATTTTACAGGAGTTCCTCAACTTTCAAAAGAACATGAAGAATTTTCTAGAGATAGTAATAATAGTCTTAGATTTGTTTGAGATCAAATTGCGTAGAGAATGTGAAAAGCTTTCATTTCTATGCATGATACAAGGGTGGGACAACAAAACACGACTACACCTTAAAATGGCTTGAGAATGGCTTTCTGTGATGTACCTTGAATCTTCTACATTTCTCCTATTCTCCGAGATGTATTCTGTTTTAATTATTGAACAATCAATAAAATTCTTCCCTAAACCAAGGGCTATTTGATGGAGAACTGATTTATCTTGCTATCTTAAGATGTGTCAAAAGATGAATGCAATCTTTGTGACGTAATCTCAAAGAATAATTTTTTTGGACTCTCTTCTTCTGTCTCTTATTGCCTAGGCTGTGTTTTCTTCGATTACTGAACAATGAATGGAGCTCTTCCCTAAATCAGAGATTCTATTCTAATTCGCAAAGACAGCTTGGAGATAGGTCGTATTCTCTCTGTCAATGAAGTCATGGCATAGTTATATTTATAGGAACATGAATATGTATGTTGATGCAAACAATAGGATATACAAATTTATGTTGGTAGCAAGTAAAGACGATGCTTGACATCAAATTCAAATAATGCTTATTCATTTCTCTAATCTACCAATAATCATACCAATTAAATTTTGCTTTTTGTTATCATTTGATGTCAAAAATTCACCTCGAGCTAATGGAATTAACCATACCTTAAGTTTAATTCTATTTACGTAGAGACAGCTTCCTGACATTATTTTAGAGACTCTTGGTACATGTACCACCTAGCGGGCAATTGGAGGAATGATTTAATGTCGTCATTTTTGAAAACAGTCTTCTAAAAGTAAAAGATAGGATCAAATCAGTTTCTTTATATTTGTATATCATCAAATAATAACAGAAGAACAATATTTAGCTAACATGATAATGAATCAAAGAAATAATTAATGTCATGTCATGACGTCGATAGGTAGTAGATACTGTGACTTGTCTCCAAACTGTCTACGAATTGGAATTAGAATAGGATTCCTTGTCTCTTACTTCTGGAAGACTGTCTTCAACGATGATTATATTGAATTACTGCCCCAATTGTCCACTTGGTGGTATATGTATCGAGAATCAAGAAGCTGTCTCTACAAACTAGAATTGAACCCCAGGGTCTATCTATTACGGAAATGATTTATCCTGCTATCTTGAGATGTGTCTTCTTTAATGGTCAAGTCATGTTTGTAAATTTTATGATATAATACTGAAGATAAGATAGATCTTCTTCTTCTTTCTCTTCTCTTATTCTCTTAGATGTGCCTTACGATTGTCGAATAATAACTGGGATAATTTCCCAAAATCTAGGAATAATTAGTCGGGGTTATGAATCAATTCACTTATTTTATAATCATATGACTGCCGATTAAATACCCCTATGCCTATTATCCAGTCAGATGGCAACCCTATAGCTGCGAATGTTATTGTTTTTGGTCTATCTTTTCGGCTGGGACCTTTAAAGTATTAATAGAACTCTTTATAATCGAAGATCTGGAAGACTTTCAAAGTCGAGAGCTCCTGAAATTTTAGATCTTCAGGCACAGATGTCTAAACTGCCTAATAGATAAATCAGCATTTCTGATAAGACAGTGACGATTTATGTAGTAAGAAAATTGAAGAGTTATCGTTCTTTCTCCATATTATAAATCCTGGAGTGTTCTGCCATTAAATAAAAACAACCTAAAAAGATTTTGGAAGAATCATTGTCTGTAATCTATGAGAACACTCGATCTGAAAAAATGATTTAGAAGTGATATACTCTTTCAGCAAGACAGAGTCATCTGAAAACAATCTTCGCCAAGGCAGTTCGTTAATGTATTATTAGAAAAGTTGAAGAGCCTGTACTGAAAGATGCCTGATGACAAAAATTAATCAGAATGGGGTATTGCCTTAGATCATTTGAAATATTCTGTATCAATATCTTGAGATCCAGAATTCTGCATTCGAACGACAACAGAGGTTGTCAAATACTAAACTATGCCTCTTAAGTCCGGTTTCACCAAACTCAGTTAAATTTATCAAGGAGTTATTTTGAGTCAGTAACTATGGTTATATATGTATCAACAATACTTTTCGTATAAAATAACTTTTGGATAAATTTAACTAGGGATGGTGAAGCTGACCCTGAAGCTGGAATTCACAGTCAGCAATATCAAAATCCCCGTTTTTCACCAGTTTTTCGCAAATATCTCACGTTCTAACGTTCGTACAGTATTTGAGGTGATGAATAAAAATTATGTTCACACTTTTCTGTACAAAAATGATTGTATGACTCATTTGCGTATCTATAACCGTTAACGAGATATCGCGCGTAAAGTGTGCGACCTAATGTTTTAATGGAAAGTATAACTAATATATCGACAATATGGAATAATTTTTCGAATACTTTACTTAGTTGCAAAGTTGTGATATATTTATATACTTATTTTGATAAAAATAACCGTTTTGAGCATCCCTGAATCTATTTTGACAATTTTCGGTTTGACGTCTGTACGTGTGTATGTAACTCACAAATATTGAAGCCTGTCTAACGTATGTATAATGTTGAAATTTTGTATTTAAGACTGATCTAAGATCTAGTTGCGCACCTCGCATTGAGATTACAAACGTCTGTACCGGATGTGCACTTATCAAGAAACATTCTTCGAATTTTTTGCATAAATTCAAAATGGCTACACGTGGAATATTGAAACTCAGTATTTGAAATTGCTGTAGCATTTTGATGGTTATCTTCTATTTTTGTGTCAATTGGTTTACTTTATATAACAGTCTTTTCAATTTTTTTGCACAAATTCAAAACTACCAGCCATAGAATATTGAAATTATGTATTAAGCACTTCTATAACATCTAGTTGTATATCTCGCATTATGATTGCGATCTGCTCAACCGGAAGTGCAGCTTACGAGACAGTTTTTCGAATTTTTCGCATAAATCCAAAACGATCAGCACAGCTGTAGAATCTTGAAATTTAGTATTTAAAGCAATTATAGCATTCAAATGATAGCTTTATATGTATTTAGCCTTGCATTTTTTCCCAGTGGTGGTGAGGAAAAGAATGCATGATTGCGCGTCGGTGCACTTTATACGCGCAGTATCTCATTTACGGTTATAGATACGCAAATAAGTCTTACAATCTTTTTTGTGGATAAAAATGTATGCTTTATTTTTACTCATGACCTCAAATGCTCTACAATCGTTAGAAAATGAGATATTTGCAAAAAACTGAAGCACCTTGATTTGAAGATATTTCCGCAAAAAAAAGCCAGTACCATTCATTCGGTAGATTAGATAGATCCTAAATTGAATGGACTAACGGCTACCTTAAAGCGCATGAAAGTAGTCTCAAAAATTGATCTTTAAGACTGTTAAAAAAGGAGACAAGCCACGGGCACACTTCACCCTTCACGGGAGGTCAATAATTATAATTAATTGTATGTATCTCTTGAGTTTCGCATTTCTGCCTTCAATAATATAATTATGAATATGCCTAATTTGGAAGATGTCGAAAGAAATCGGAATAATATAATTACTGTCGAGGTGGTTGTCCGGTAAAATTTCCTATAATTCTGGATAATTGGACAAATTTATGACTGTTACATGCGTAGAAAATGTTAAGTCCCACTGGCATATGCCTTAAGAGGAGAGAAGTATTAGCCGGTTTGTGTTAAAACTAAAAATAAACATATATCGAAACAAGTTGATGATGTTTTTCATTGAAGTTTTTGCAGACAGATTTCGCTGAAAGAATACAGCGAATATTAATTATTAGCAGTGTCCAACCACAAGCCACTAGGATCTTTATTTCTTCACTTATACTCCGCTTCATCACTTCTTCTATTACGTAAAATAGACAACAAGATTTATGATTTAACACTGATATCTTTAAAATGATTGCTTGATTGTATTTCACTATTTTTCTTACGTTCATTAAATAATATAAAAGCTTTTACTATTATTTAAAACATCAAAATATTAAGACACTATTAATATAATTAAAACAATAGAATTAATTTATGAAGACTTGTGAAAATACTAAACCTTGATTTACATGAAATGTTTTTAATTGTGATAACGTGAATCAAGGCAAAAGTACAAAATTATAGATAGTGTGAATTTGATACCAAATTTGCATATAATAACTAAGCATTCAGTATAATTTACCTTGCTTTAATGTGATAACTAGACACCTTGTATTATAAATAATCCCTAACGCGCTCAAGCAAATAAAACTTACAAAGTGTTCCAGGATAATGCCAATTTTAGAGTAATTTGCTGCTCTAGTGACTTTTTAGGTTAATTACCGGCTGGATGTCTCACTGAATTTTACTAGAAGCTTAGATTAATCTGAAATTTCAACATTGTACCATTGATGTTTGAAAAAGTAGATTTTTTAATTTTTTAAATATTAATTAGGGCTAATTTTGCTTTCAGAAATTGACATACATCTACGTATTTTGAACTGTACGTATGAGATATGATATAGATTGCAATTTTTGACTGATTTTGGTGATTCTTTTTCCATCGATTGACTAACTATCAGAATAAAAGCCTACTAGTTTTCGTCATGATTTGTTGAATAGTTTATAATGTTCATAAAGAATTTTATACAAAAACTCCCTTTCCCAGTAACCAACGATTTGGAAAGATAAGTGCAAGTTATATACTAATTAAAATAACATTAAATTGTAAGTGATGGTGTGGAGACGTCAGCAACGATTCCGATTTTGGCTCAGGCTTGCGCCCATGTCCATTTTTTTTTATTTTCATGAATTAAACACGATGAAGTATGTTCTTATATCTACGTTTTTTGGCCTGTTCGTTTGAGAACATGTTATAGGTCGAAATTTTTGACTGATTTTGGTGACTTCTTTTTGTGACTATTGACCAACTATCAGAATAGAATTCTATTGATTCTCGTCATGATTTGTTGAGTAATTAAATTTTTATGAACAATTTGGAACTAGTTAAAATAACAATAAATTTGTTGGTGATGGCATGGAGCAGTCAGAAAAGGCTTTGAGTTTCACGCTGCTGACTCAGGCTGCACCCAGGTCCAATTTTTTTATTTTCATGATTTACATCCACTATGTGTTTTTCTACGTTAGTCTGTTCGTATGAGGACACGCTGTAGGTCGAAATTTTGAACCGATTTTGGTGCGATTTCTTTTTCTATCTATCAACACACTAACAGAATAGAATTATATTGACTCTCGTCATGATTTGTTGAGTAATTAAATTTTTATGATAATTTCATACAAAAACTCTCTTTCTTCGTGACCAGCGATTTGAAAAATAAGTTCAATAAAATAACGATAACTTGTTCATGATGGCGTGGAGCAGTCAGCGAAGACTGAATTTCACGCTGCTGACTGAGGCTCGTGCCTAGGTCCCATTTTCTTTAAATTTTATCTACGTTCTTTGATCGTATGAAGACATTTTACAAATCGAAATTAATCGATTCAGATTATTCATTTTTCTATCGATTGACTAAAAGAGTAGAATCCTATTGACTTTCATAATAATTTTCCTTCCAAGAAATAATTCGACATAATAATAAATGAATATAGTTCTACTGACTGAAAATTTTAAACAAATTTTTTGAATCACCCTCGTATTTGTCCGTCAGCAAATTAACACTTAAAAATTTCCCATAAATGAAATAAAATTGTATCACATCCTTTTTGTTCATATCAGCTGACCCGTATCTCCAATACAATTTTCAAGATTGGTGTTTAAGTTCCCTAATTTCTAATTTCCGGTATTACTTCCCCTTATCAATATAATTTAATACTTCCGCTTTCTTAACACGTCAAAATTATCAGTCAATCACTATCTCTTTCTTCAGGAGAGAAAGTTTACATATTACACCATTTTTATTGAATTTACAACACTTACTGACAATAAATATTGTCAGCAACTTCAAGATTAGTTAAAGAGGATTCTGTTTCGACATTTTCATACTATTCCACCTGCGTTCTTGTCAAAATTTCACAATTATCAAGAAGTAAAAGGCAGCTGAATTAGAAAATTAAATGATTTGGGGCTCGTGATTATTTTTACTGTTTTTATTTCACCTGTAGATGATAAAATCGACCTAATTTTTAATTGCATGCTTTGCAGGGGATGTATGCAGTAGAAATTGACAATAAGCCCCTATTCAGAACGCTCATAAATTAAAATTTCAATAATTATTTGTTTTGTTAATTTGAATAACAATAATTGGGTCAAAAGGAAAGACATGTAGAAGATGCTGGTAGAATTAAGAAACCAGGTGCGCAAAAAGAATTAATAATTATTTAATAACATGAGTAACGCAGAATATATCTTTTGGACAGTCTGTATATTTCATAACAAAAGAAAGAATGTATTTTTTTATCTAGCTGTACACACATTCATTTACATTTAAGTGTGTGTCTCTGATATATTTCATAGAAAACTGGGCGTAATTTTTTTGTTCAACGTCCGTGACAACTGAACGAGTTGATTGTAAACAAAACGGCCGTGAAGTCGTGATATCCACTGCTGTAGTCCAGTTCTGCTTTGCACACTTCCTTTTTCCGGTAATGGGTGATTATCGATTGCCAGCCACCCACTTCTACTCAAATATGCGTGAAAAAAAGCACATTTTATTGTCTCAACGATCTCGGCTACAACTTTTTGAATATAATTGTGAAGAAACAAATCAGTCCAATCAAATAATTTTCAAAGTTGTTAATAAACTGAGCAATTTCTCGTTACTTATAGCTATTTTCCTTGAATTACCATGGCTGTATTGAATGATACTTAAATTAGTAACATACTTTACGAATTTTGGCCCAAAATAGACTTAAATTAATTTCAAATTAATTGAAACGAATCTTGCTCCAAAATAGTATTAAAGCTGTTACATGTTTGTCCATTTCAAATTACTATTTATTTCTATTTGATGATGATAATTCCAAATTGGACACCTTTGAAATATCATTCAATACAACCCTGGTAACTCGAGAAAAGTACTTATGAATACTGAAAATTAATATGTGCAACAATTTTAAAAACTACTTGTTTGGGCAATTTGTTTTCTTAGGACCATTGTAAAGCTTTTCATGTTGAAACGAAAAGAAGTTATTACTATAAAGAACAAAAGTTGCGATTTGCAAAATGGTGGTGAGTAGCTCTGGAGAAGAAAACTGGTAATAATTCAGTCTATTTACTTCAAAAATTATAAAATTAAAAAGTGTGTTATAATGTATTTATATTTTTTGAACTAAGGATCTTCTATCTTCCGTCTTTGTTTGTGTTAGGAGTGATTTAATTTTGTTTTATCTTTTGTTCATGTCATTTGATGTTGGAGGACCTATTTAAATTTTGATGCATTTCTTTTCGTTATTTTTATTGTGCCTAAATAAGAAACGGCCAAACGGGTTTAGTGATTTTACCTGGGACAGGTTTCAGGTTTTAGATTTACAAATTCAGTATCACAAATAAATTAAATTCATTGTGACACGTAGTAAATGCTATTTCGTATCCGGAAAACAACTTACGAGTAGTTTCGTGGAATCTGACTATGAATCCAAGTTGTTAGACTGTGATTCAGATGTTTTTAAATGACTGGTAGATATGTATCGGATTTTTCTAATAAAAGTTTAGATTCACATAACATTTAAAAACAAGAATATAGTAGAATAAAATTAAAATTCTCTGACCTTTGACGATGAGAATAATTGTGGCTGCAGCAAACGTATGTTCAAGTAGTCTGGATCGTTCCTATAAAGAAAAAAATGTTATTAGTACATAGCGAAAAAATTATTATTGGTACATGACATGACCACATAGCACATTCTAATAGATAATAGTACAACTTCTAAATGTCTCGATGCTTGATTACACACGTGTTGCATATAACTTCCATATTTTGAAGATAATTAGAGGGTCCGAAGCAGAGGTGCTATCCACATGAATTCATAGAAAAATCAAATTTAGGCTATGTAACTTGACTTCTACACATTTATATGATGGTCAGAATGCATAAATGTGTAAACCCCTACGTTTGAAGAGGTGGCTGCTACAAAATATTTTTATATCTAATACAATAGAAATAACAATTAATTAGTGGAACAAATTCCTTTTGCTGGCAAGATTAAACACCTCATGTGTTTATGATTAAGATTAACTTAAATGTCAGTGATTTATGAAAGAGATATGCGTAATTTTCCTGAATTTCCACGTGTCTCATATTAGTAGTTGTGGAATTTACTTTGAAATGTAAAGTAATAGTAAAATATATTTTAGTTGTATGTTTGACCAGTGAAGCATTTATTTTTTATGACTGGTACATAGTGAGTCACTACCGCCATCTTTACTGACTAATATTGAATCACCGCACGTACTATTCACTGACAACTTGAACAGAATCGGCTTAAAGAGGAATTTTCCTAAAAAAAGATATACACAATATATTTCTGCCATTCTCTCGTATTATAATATATTTCTAGGAGAGATGACAGTATCGCCATTCAATATAAAAGTAGTTGTTCAAAAGTTCATGCACTTCGCTTTGCCTGTGCGTTCGTATAAAAATACCTGCGGAATGTTTCGCTCATGTGTTTGTATGAACATTTCTATGACATGTATTTTCTCCCCACAGTCGTTACTTCAAAACTCACGCACTTCGCTCCGCTCGTGCGGATATTATTACGATTAAAAAGCAGACACATCTTTTTCAAACATTTTATTCTGATAAAAGTGACGGAAACAGCGCAATAAATTTACATCTGTAAAAAATATGGTCGTAACTGATAGTTATTCAATTATTATACTGGTATTACAATACTTCGGTTGACATGCAGTAAACAATTGCACAATGTGAATATATACGCACAGTACTCGCAGCGTCTATAAATATTATCAAAACCTATCGTCCACCAGTTCCGACAATATGAATGTTAAAAACGAAAACGAATATTTTCTACATTTTAAATTTTATGTACATATTGAGGATGAATTTGGATGTTCCCAGAATAAATATAAGCAACTAATGTTATTGGTGCACGAGCTATAAACCTTAGAATTGTGAATTTAAATTGTTAATTGAAAACTTATTATACTGTTCGTTCAAAATAAAATAATTTATTTTGAGTATATTAGGCGTTTCAGAAATTTCAAATTTTGATAACGTACTTACGATCAATATAGGTAAAAGTAGAATAAATGTCAAATATCGAGCGTTTTTGGCGCACGAGCTATAGGCTTGAGAATTGAGAGTTTCAATAAACAACACCATTCGTCCGAAATAATATAATTTATTTTAAGTAAACTAGGAGTTTCAGAAATTCAAAATTTTGTGGACCTACTCATGATAAATGTAGATATATGCACAAGAAATATCAGCGATATTGGTGGACGAGCTACAGACCTGCGAATTGAAAATTTCAATAGCCAATTTAAGACTTTTCAAATCGATGAGACTAAAATAATTTGTTTTGAATGAACCAGGAACTCCAAAATTTTCTAATTTTGGGTATATATTTACAATATATGCAAAAGAAATATGAGCAATCAACCGTTATTAACGCACAAGCTATAGATTTGCGCATTGAAATTTTCAGTGGCCAAATAATAAATTATTAAACCGATGAAAATAAAATAGTTTACTTTGAGTAAACCAAAAGCTCCAGAAATGCACGAGCTATAACCTTCAAAATTGAAACTACAAGAAAAATGTAGACAAAAAATAAATGACAACATAAAAATGTATGCAATAATTGTATCAAACATGAAAAAAATAATCTACAATTACTATAACCATAATTAGACTGACCTGGTTTCGAAGCACGTACAAAATTTTATTATTACAACAATAATTTTTATTTTGTCAAATACAGAACAAGAAAGGTTAAATAACGTAACGGGCATAAAATTTGAAACCATAAAAAATAATCAATTATTTATACAGTGTCGTAAAATTACGCGTGCAATAATTATGATAATTGCTGCTGGAAAGTGAAAGGATATATCTCACATGATTTTCCTACTTGCTCTTGATACTGCTCTGACTAGGAATGAATGAATTTTAACTTATCAATTGAATTTGTTGTTATAACCTTGTATTTTTTATGATAATCTTGATTCTTGGGTAAATATTTACTCAGGAATACAAGAACAGCTCAGCGGAAACCGAATTATTGATATCAAAAAATAATAAATATTGTAAAACATTAATTTATGCAACAAATGTGTAAAGTTGAGCATTATGATATACCGTCTGTGATTCACATAAAAGCTGACAAGTTTTCTGAATACCTCTCTGGCTTGAAGGCATGTTATACATTACAAATATTCCGTACATCAATAACACGATTAAAAATTCAAACTTCATATCGGAAAATCCAACGCTAGATTCTGAATAACTTGTAGAATTCAAAAATTGTAAGCCAATTTATCAAACGCCACAATATCAAGATTAATATATTTTAGTATTTATGATTTCATTCCATTGATTAAAGTCTGTGATTTATTAGAACAAATACTGATGCAGAGCATAAATTATAATTACTGGAAATGCTACAAGATATGCTGCTTCTTTTGAAGTGCACCGTTCACAGACCAACTCTTCAGGTTGAAATTGGAAGAAAGAAGTAACAAATAACAGTTCGTTGAAAATAAAATAATTTATTTTGAATAACCCCATCATTCTAGAAATTTCAAATTTTATGTATGATTTAAGAATGTATGTAGGTATATCCAGAATAAATATCAGCTACCAATTGTTATTACTGCCCGGGTTGCGGACCTGAAAATTGAAAATTCAAATTGCTATTTATTGCACCATTCGTTCAAAATAAAATAGTTCATTTTGTGTGTACCAGGCGTTCCAGAGATATCAAAATTTATATGCAAACTTAAGATAAATGTAAGTATTATGCAGAATAAATATCAGCTATCAATTGTTATTATTGCACAAACCATAGACCCGAGAATTGAAAAATTTAATAACCAATTGTTACTATTTTGAATAAATCAGGCATTTCAGAAATTTATAATTTTGTCTACTTACTTGAGATGAATGTAGATATATCCAGAATAAATATCAGCAAGTAATTATTATCAGTGCACGAGCCATAGACCCGAGAATTGAAAAGTTCAATAGCCAATTGTAAACTGATTGCACTATATTTTTGTTCAGAATAAAGTAATTTATTTTGAGTGAACCAAGGAATCCAGAAATTTCAAATTCTGTGTGCCTACTTGGGATTAATGTAGATATATTTAAAAAAAAAATCAGTCACCAATTGTTATCATTCCACAAGCCATAGACCCAAGAATTGAAAAGTTTACTAGCCAATTGTAAACTTATTGCACCATTCGTTCAAAATAAAATAATTTGTTATGAGTAAACCAGACATTCCAGAATAGCCAATTTTTTTTGTACATACTTAGGATGAATGTGGATATATTCAGAATAAATATCAGCGACCAATTTTTATTAGTACACGAGATATAGAACCGAGAATTGAAAAGTTTATTGGTCATTTTCAAACATATTGTACTATTCGTTCAAAATGAAATAATTTATTCTGAGTAAACCAAACATTCAAGAAATGCTAAATTTTGTGTACATACTTTAGATGAATGTGGATATATCTAGAATAAATATCAGCGACCATTTGTTATTATTGCACGAGCCATAGATTCGAGAATTGAAAAGTTTATCAGCCAATTGTAAACTTATTGTACCATTCATTCAAAATAAAATAACTTATTTTGAGCAGACCAGATATTCAATATTCTAGAAATCTCAAGTTTTGTATGCTTAGGATGAATGTAGATATATCCAAAATGAATATCAGCTATCAATTGTTATCAGTGCACGAACTATAGGCTATGTGCAAGGGGGCGGAGTTTGAACAAATATCGATGCGAGCGCTCATGGTGAGCACCATTGTAAACATCGAACTCCATTTCTCAGAATACGTCATTGAGCTGTCATTGAGCATCGTAGTTTAATGGTGAAAATAATTGCATATAAAACATTGGAAAACGCTTGTTCTGTTTCAGGCTGTTGTGTCAAGGATGATTCAAGTGAAATATAGTTCCATAGATTTCATGTACCCAGTTATAACGTAAAAAAACGAGTGAAGTGGATCAAAGCGGTGAATAGAGTATTATCTGTCTTTCATTATTAATCTGTATAACAAACATGTTTGTAATTCAATTGTAAAATTAGAAAAATTCATCATCGATTTGGGATTCATGAATTTACCTCTATCTCTAATTTGTAAGGTGTTTCAGTGATAGAAGTTTGTCGGATGCATTTCGCAATAATTTTGTTGTTAATATTGTCACCAACATATTCTTCAACATGTTTAATATGGAAAAACTAATTCCACGCTTTTCTTCAATGCTTCCTCGGTAAAAAGGATACAGTGTTTGATATATACAAACCCGATCCGCAAGATCATCGGCGTCATAATTTGAGGTTATCCTGTCAATTTGGACGAATTAAGACGTTTTCTCTAATAGGTACGTTATAATTGAAGAAAAAAATACTCAAAATAAATAGTTTCAACGTACCTTTTATGCTATGCAAGTTATATTATACGCACACAGCTGAATTAAATAATATTAGTACATTTAAAAAATTATAGGTATGAAACAATGATAAAATGGGAGTTCAATCGTTCTCCATTGCCCGCTAGAGGCGCTAGTAGACTTCATGCACGTAGCCTATAGACCTGATAGTTGAAAAGTTCAATAGCCAAATGAAAACTTATAACACCGTTCCTTCAAAATAAAATAATTTATTTTGAGTAAACCAGACGTTCCAGAATTGAAAAAATGTTCTAATAAACTAAATAATCAGATCACCAAGATAATTAGATCGATCGAATTAACAGATTGATCGAACTAGCAAATTGTTCAGATGGATCTTAATAACTAAACTCATTTTTGTTGATCAGATTGATCTGATCGATTATTTTTTGCAGCCCTAAAATGAATTATCGAAATTGAAGGTATAATATTTGATGGAATCTCTGAGCACAGTATTTAATGAGGTTCCTAAGCTTGTGAGAATACATAATATCTAAATCCCCAAAGTCGTGCCAGTGTGTCTAATATCAATATTCATCATCCCTTTGTTATTTCCTTGCTATGAAAATCGAGGAATGATTCGACAACAATCCCTTGGCGACTCTTCGTCTATAATTATGATTTAAAAATTACAATTTTAATCATCTCTCGCTCGCGTAATCTTCAGTTTTGTAATTTAGTTTTCACTTTCGGCTGTTCTTTTCCTTTCTCTGGCCACCAAGCCTCTCAACCGTCTCAGCTTCCCGATGACCGATTCTTGGTCCATCTCGGATTGCTCGCATCTTGCTTGGCCATGACGATGTGGCCAGGCCTACTCGTATAGTAGTGTTTGTGTGTATAGATGTGTGCCCGGATTCATTGGGACCGGTTTCGTTAACTACTTATATTATGGACGTGTTTTGCGGCTACGAGAAAGTTTACATGGGAGTCGTTGAGCGATTTCAAAGCGTTTTATATAATGCTATAATGAAGTTGGAATAGAAATACGCTGATACTCTTATTCTTCATGCCCTATCAGAAAAAAATAATATTGAAAGCAGTATACTCCCGCTTTGTGGCAAAGTGAGTAATTTGACCCTATGATACACTCAAACTCAGTTTTTTGTTTAGCTGTCTTCAATGAAAACAGTTCATGTTTTGATGCCATGTAAACATGCAAAAAATTAAAAGCATTTTTTGAAACTTCATATAGCATGTGTTCATTTCTAATTGCTTTACTTGTTACTAGATATTTTTTAAATAAATGCTATCTTGGTATTCATGTGTTTCTTCACACAACGGTTCTCAATTGACTATCGTATCTAAAAATGTCACAACCATTTTGATACCTAATCTTTTCCAAACACTTTAAATGCCGTAACAAATATTACAAAATGTTTTAAACTTTAGGATAGAATATTGTGTACACACGTACAAGAAATGACTTAATATGGTCAGTATATGACTTCTTATAGCCTACAAGAAGTCCAACACTGCTTTTTTTGTGGTACAAGCACTCTTTTCAAAGTAATCGGCGAAGATTGTTCCTTGCGAATCTCAAAACCTTCCCGGCTGATGAAAAAGTTTTGCAGTTTCTCCGCTGGTAGGGCTGGTAATCCATCATTTGAACTGTTCGTTGGTTTTAGGCGTGAATTGATGTATCCATTTTTGTCCGTAGTGACGAAACGATGTTTAAAGTCTAGTGGATACTGCTGAAATAGCGGCAAACCATTCTTAGAACAGATTACACGATTTCGTTTTTGGTCAACTGTGAGCACTCGAAGAACCTATTTTGTGGTATAATTCTCTATGTTCAAATTTTTTTACGGCATCTTCTCTCTTTTATCACTCATTACCAGATCATAGATTTAATCAATAATTCTAGAGTAGTTCCTTAACAGAGCGTTTCAATAAAATTCATTTAAACATTTAAACAAATTTAAAAGGTTCTGTAATGGTGTCCTTCGGTGCACTTGTTACAAAATAGTTATTTATGTATCCAGTGCGCGAAATTATACTTTGGTGCTTGAGAATGAAAGTTCGAAAGATCCAACTTCATCCTGGACAATAATGACGATCGTTAGGTCCTTGTAAGATAATTAATTGAAGATGCAGATACACCATAATATTTTTTAAACTTTTCTTAAGTCCTGAGACGATTCGCCTTTCGTGAAGTAATTTTATAAATACAAGTTTTCTTTCGTTTTTTTTTTTGAAAATTACAATTTGTACGATTCAAACGATCGCAAAACACAGAGTAATATATGGCTGGAATTTGGCGTAATCACCACTAAGAGATGTTGCTAACAGAAAATGACCTCAATACGCACCAGTGGTGTAATTTCCCTCACTTTACACAAATTTTTCCAACCTGCCTGAGGTATAGAATAATATAATAATAAAATAATTTATTTTCTTATCGATTACCTAGATCGAAATGTTGAGATTTCAAGTAGCATTCGGTAGAAATTTAGTTTCAAAAAAAGATTAATAAGAATAGAAGATATATTTATTCAAATGTGATCGATCAAATGAAGAAGCACTTGTATCAATCGATCATTTTGCTTCATTCAAAGGTGATCAACTATATTATTATCCAATATACTTGAGCCCCATGAATTTCTCTTTGAATAACGACCAATGACATATCAATTGAGAAAAATTACTAAGGAACTTGACAGTAAATCAATATCAGATTGACTGACTGTAATTTGCTTTTACTGATTTAACTTCCTATTTATAAGTGAACTAAAAATATGATTACTCATGTTATAAAACTAGTACAGGTTTTTTGTGGACATATCATAGAAAAAAATTATGTAGTGATTGGGCAAGTAAGTATTGTAATGTTTATTGCTTGGAAATTACTTATTATTAAAATAAAAGTCACTATTTAATAATTTAAAATGAAATAAAAGTTTTATTCTTCTGGATATCACTAACAACACTAAATTATTTATTTATCACTTGATACTAACTTAAACAAAGCTGCAGATATTTATTTTTAACTATTTATATACACTGATCACTTCACTGTTTGATATTCACTGCTCTAGATTCACCATTGCACTACTCTCAAATCGTTTGCTTGCGTTTATATATAGAAATATCCATTTCTCGAATGTCTTACTACATTTCTGGAATATTGCTAGAGGCTTCCATCGAGAGAGGTGATGTGATGCGGCGCGGCGCGACGCAACGAGGACGAAAGGCTCCGCCCTGGCAAGGCCACCTTTACGAGCCTCAACACTCTCGCACGTTACGGTATTATCTATTTTGAAATAACATAAGATTAGGACGAATGTCAAAGTGAAGTTGGTCTGATAGTCTGTGCGGGTATATAATCTTCCACGATAGCAGTTACAGCGTTTAAAAAATTGAGTTGAAATTTGGTCGAGCCTTTTGATTTTCGGCATAACTTTTATAATATTGAAGATATTAACATGATATTTGGTATACAAAGGATGGTTCCATCGAAACACATTTTTTGAAGATTGATATTTTATAGTTTCTTGAGAATTTTTGAGTCATATTTTGATTTATTTTTATATCTTGATGCCTTTTCTCTCTGGTGTCCTTATTTATTCTAATGTGGGCATATTCCTGTGTGCTTCTTTTATCTAGGGCATAATTTCATGGGTAATGTGTTCTTCTTCTGTGAAGACTTTTTTTCCTGCGTTTGTTTTGTATATGGAGTTTTTACTGCATACCTTGTCCTCCAGGTACATTTTTTTTGTGGTTCTCAGATGCCACACGATTCTTCGATTCTTTGCATAACTTCCATAATATTGAAGATATTGGCATGAAACTTGATACATGGCTATTTCGACGGTGTCATCAAACCAGATTTTTTTAAGGTCAAGATCCTGTAATTTCTAGAGATTTCTTGAGCCACGCTTTGACTTGATTTCTTATTTCTTGGTGCCTTTTCTCTCCGTATGCTCCTATATCTCCTAAAGACTCTAAAGAGGACATTATTTTGTGTGCTTTTTCTCCATGAAATTTTTACCAATGTGTCTTGTCCTCCGTGGTTCTTTCTGTGACCTTCAAGTACCACCCTGATTTTTGACTCTTTGCATAAATCTCATTATAACCCGCAAATTCGTACGCGTGAAATGCATGGTTTAGTAACTATGCTGCAGCAGAGTCCTCCTGGCTCTCTCGTCTATTCTTTTTTGGGCTTGATAATGAGTAATGAAAACACATCTAAGTCATTCCACTGATATCAGAGAATTCAGCATAATCAATTCTAGAAGTATACGAAAATCCACTTTTGTTTTTATTGGTCCAGGACGATTTTTATTAGGAATAATACATTTTTGAGACTTGGTTGCGTCTTCAAATATGCGGATCTTGGCATGACGCTTACGATTGGAAGCTAACCTAACCTCACGTTGTTTGTCTGTTCTGTGTAATTGAACTTGCTTCAATTTCTTAGTATTTCTCGATTTATTTTCTAGTGAAGTTTTTTCTAGAAGGCATAATTCATAAAACAAAACTGCACATGTTGAAGTATCTCGCGCAAATGATGCGGGGCCGATTAGAAAGTATTCCCTTCTCTCCCTAACTCACGCCTGCGTATACGTTACGGTTACGCTGACACTACAGCGGGGGAATACGCTCTGACGCAGACACGAAGCGAGCTATGTATATAAAGACGCACTTTGTCAACCGATTCAAATGAAGCAAAAATTAAATATTAGTCCAAGCTTATCTCAATACATCAGTGAAAATCATTGTGGAGACTAGCGTGCACAAACAAAAAATCTATTTACGATTTTATTACATACTAAAGAATTTCTGCGAAATAAATAATCGTAAAGAATGAATGAATAGTAATATCGTCGTTAACAATAAGTATTTCTGAAAATTATCAATAAAGAAAGCAACTGGATTATTTGCACATGATCAGGTCGCTCGGATAAATGATGCGAGATGAGGCAGAAAGTATTGACTCCACTTCCCACCTCAGGAATGTTGTTCATACATTGTATCGTTGCCCCAGTTACGCTGAAACTGCAGTTGTGGGGATACGCTCTATGACTGACGCAGACACGAAGCAAGTCACGATATTAATATTTATTTGTAGAACCATTTAATTTTCCGGAATAAAAAGTACTCTAAGTTATGACCAAGGATATAAACTATCTTTGAGTCAAGTTTAAATGAAATTTGTCAAGTACTTTCTGCGTGGTGCGTGCACAGAACGAAAATTTTTGTCTGACTTCTTAGAAGCTTGGAACTTTTTGAGCCACGGTGCTCTTTATGCTTGTAGAAATGAATTTGTAGCTCCTTATTTCCGTAATTTTTCCTGGAAAAACCTCACGAAAGAAATAATTATTGTCATGCAACCGTGAATACTATGCAAAATTTCGACCAAAAATTTAATTACATATATGTTTCGACATTCAACTTAGGTATCATATTACCATATCCGGATGGTTGATAAGATTGAATCTATTAGCTGTATTCCAAATTTGGCCAACTAATTGGAATATATACCCGAACAAATTTATTCACTTTTCTAATTTACGTCAAACGTCAATTTCGAACGTTTCCTTATTAGAGTTCAACAGAAAATCATTAAAATCTCAGAGTTAATTAACGACAACCTAACTAATGGTCTATAAAAGTTTGTTTTTCACTGAAATTCGTGGACAAAGGGAAAGCTTGAAATCTCTACTGAATCTTGATCGCCCATACAAGAAACTGGTGAGTTGAAAAGCCAAACCCTGTTGACGAACTCTTTAAAAAATAAATATACAAAATGCTAGCTTATTCCGAAGGAAATATTGACATCTGGAGAGGAGTCCACTATTTTATTGCAGAATCGCACAGTTTATATCACTTATTGGAATTTTTGAGAGTTACTTCGAAAGTAAAGGCAGAAAAGGATTGTAATATGCGTGTTCACATAGTTTCGATAACTTTGGCATGCTCTCGATGAACTAAATATATATTCTAACTTCAGGAAACACTTGCAATGCTTTATCAAAGCATTATCGGAATCTCAATGTAAACTAGTTTGACTTATATATCCAGTTATTTGTTTACTCGGTGAAAGTAACGCCAATTTCAAGTGTGTTTTCAATCAATTTTTAATGATATTTTTAATAAAAGGTGACAATTATACCTTATTTTTAGCTCAAAGTGTGTTGCAATTCTCAACAGTAGTATTTTAATTATCTATTGATAGCTATATGATTTATTCCAGTACAAGATTTATTGCTCCAAATCGATTTGAAAAATTTACGCTTCAGGATAGAATTACTGATATTATGCTATTGATACAGTATGTGTAATTATTGTTATGGTATTGGAGATAAGAATATGATACAATAATTTATACAAATTGCAGATTACATTTAAGTACATATGTTTATAAAATAAATATACTATTAGAATCAAATGCATGAATGACAATTAAATTCTATTTGTAGTATTCGAGAGGGTGCATATTCATATCTTTTTGCTACGCCCTTGACTGCTCTCAACTTAACTCCGCAAACAAACCAAATGAAGTCGAATGACAACAACGAGGCTTCATTCGACTCCATTCGAACTCGAGCCTGTCTGCTTGACCCTATGTTTGTGCCCGGTCACTTTTAATATAAAACAATTGAACACAGCTGTGTTGTGTGCATTTGATGTCTATGTGTGTGTGTGTTTTGTAGGATGAACATAAACGAAGATGAGACAATCTGTCCTAATGTGTGTCCTAATAGAGTTGAGATAAGAACGAGGCCTCAGTACATAAAATAGATTATAAGAGCAGCTAATGCCTTATAAATTTAAGAAAAAAATTATGTGGCCAGTATATAACATTTTATTTCCATCAATTAATCAAATGAATTGACTGTAACTGTCATTTCTGTGATATCTTTACAAAATTATAACCCTGTTTGCAACTAAGTCGTCTGGACAATAATTTATCGTGAAAATCATTATTGATCCTGATCTGATTTAAAAGAGATACATGATAAATAATCAAGTAATGAACTGTAATTATTGTATATCCAAATAAAATCACCTAACTGAGCATATGCGTATGGATAGCACAATGCTCTTAGCACCCAATTCTACAAGCTGAATTGGGTGTGAAAAAGTTACTTCCTGTTGGTAGTAGCATCTTTTATATGAAGAGAAAAAGTTAATTTTTTCTAATTTTGAGCTAGTCCGATAAAGGAAGAGAGCAGCATAAATTGGAAATAAACATCAATAAGCTATTTGGGTATTTCAAGATAAGCAAAATTCAACTTTAATTATTCGTTACTGACGGGTATCTAAAGAGATGGTCGCAAAGTCTCAAAATGAAGTAGAAAAGCTCCATTTGCTCTACAAGATCGAATAATAGTTAATTGGTATACGACAGTTTGTCTGCCGTAATTAATTGTCCTCCCCGAAAGCAGCTTGAAAGAAAATTTTTAGAGCAGTAATCTTCGAATTATATATCCGTATAACTCTAAACTCAAGTACCAAAGATTATCTTACGTCCCCAATAATCAATGATTTCAATCGCAGGAAGAAGCAAATCATACTGGTGTGAGTATTCGTGTATCAAACAAATATTTGATCAACTCTTTCTTCAGTGGTAAATTGCTAATTTCTGACCCTGCATAGAAAGTTACATTTCTGAGAATCATTTTAAGCTCCTCGTTAAACTGGAATAGCTACGGTCTTCGATTCCTTGATAACTTATTATGAGAACAATGGTTTGAAGAAGACCACAGTTCATGAGTGGATCAAGTGATTAAAGAATGCAGGAATAGCTTCAGAGACGACCAGCTATCCCAATTAACAATGATATTGCTCGCGAACGGATCCCTGTTCGACGAAAATAAAAGTTTCAGTACATGAAGTTGCTGAAAGAGTTGGCATTTCATATAAATCAGCTCAATCAAGTTCAACTTAAGACTTAGAATTATCGAGGCTCTTCGCCCGTTGGGTGCCTAAAGCGTTGTGGGAAATTTATTTACTGCAAAAAGTGAACCTGCGGTAGTCATTTTAAACAAGATCCAGACAAACTCCAAAATTTTTTATCGCCGAATCGTAATCGTATAAATATACTATACTGTGCAAATTAATTGGGATAAAGTGAAAAAATCACTTTCTTCAGAAAACCGTGCTTCTATTCACTCCGTACTTAAACCACATACTTTCTAGTATAACGGATGTCCTCCTTCTATAGAAATGACCTTCTGCAGACACCCTGGTACTGACTCATCCAGGAAAGTGCAAATTTTCTCGAGTTCATCATCGTGCAAACACACCTGAACAGCATCACCCATCATGCGTTCCTCTGTCGTACAAATCAGTCCACCCAAACTCCACAAGCCCTTATTGGGATCCAAGTCTAACGAATTTCCAAGCCAATCGAGCACCCTGATTCTATCCTCCAGCATGAAAGCCTTTAGCAGTCCCACATTGTGACGAAGAGTCAGGTCGCGCTGAAATGTCCCGTCGAAGGCTTGCAAGAATAGAACGATCCTACGGCGGAATATTGCGATTAATTCAGTCAAATTCATCATACCTTGCTATTTGTCGTGAAAACCCTCTTTAGCGGGTGTTTTATATCGAAATATTATGCCGCAGGATAATTGCACATGCGAACTCTCGACTGGATATTCCAACATGACCCAATCCCTGGTCACAATACGAAACTGGTGAAGGCCCCTATGCTGGAAAACCAAATCAGAGGTCTTGATTGGCTCAGGAGCTCATCCAACCTGAATCCCATCGAGAACCTGTGGAATATTGTGATGAAGCGACCAGGCAAGACGGATTGTACGATGGAAAAACGCATGACAGACGATGTCACTCATATGCGTTTATACGATGATGAATTGAAGAACACTTGCACCAATCCAGCGAAAGCAACACCAAAGCATCTGCAGGAGGTCATCTTCGCCAAGAAAAGCCACATGTCACACTGAAAAAGGCACTGCAGACCTATGAAGTCAACAAAAGCACAGTTCTCTTAAAAAGCACTTCTTCTCATTCTGTCCCAATTAATTTGCACAGTATAGTAAGTAGATCAGCATGGCCTCGAAAGCAAAATTCAGTTCAATGAATGGTTACCACGAGGATCATCTGGACCTGAAAAGTTCAAAATGGGGTGCTCTGTTGAAAAATTTTCACCTATTCAGCAGGTATTTGTAAATTTATGTAAATGTTGCTGCTTCGGGAATAAATAAATTTAAAAAAAAGTGTAATCCGCGTTGGTTACTGCAAAGTTAACATTGATGGTGGGACACTTCGACCAACGAAGATTACTTTGTTGGTATTGTAGGACTTTTAAGGCACTAGCACACTCGATCTCATCGTTGTTTGTCACTTTTAAACATTCCCGCAGTCCCAGCAGTCGCCGATGTCACACGCTTCCGAATTTCGTAGTCGAACTCCCTGAGCATTTTCTTGTTCGTTCGATTTCTTCTTCGCTCGATGTTTCTGCTATCTCTCCACGTCCCTAAGAGGCGGTGGACAGTTTTTAGACAGTTTCCGATTGTTATTGTTGGATTTATTCTTGGTATGTCGTCGGATCTAACGTCATCTCGAATGCTGCTTTGAAACTCCACATGCGGTCTTAATGAAACAAAATATTTTTCAAATAGTACGTTACTTACTAGTTTTGGTACCACTTATAGTTTTTGAGATATTAATTAAAAAAACAAACCTTGCTTAAGGAAATCGCAAAAATATTGCTCATTTAGGATGACTCACTGCTATTATTATTGTTACAGATTTCGACTTTGACTTTAATACAATGTCCGCGTAACTTTTGTTATATCAAAACGTGTTTTCCTGACTCTCGATATTCAGTACAGGTCAAAAAGTATTGCTCACCATTTTCTGGAATAGCGAGGAAGTAGCCTTGGTTGATTTTATGACAGAAGACGATCACAGCTTTCTAACATGAAAATGTACTCAAGAAATTGATTAAAAAGACCATCAGGCAAGCTCCATAAAGGAGATCTTTTCCACCATGATAATGCTCCTGCACATTCTACTAGAGGAACAATGGAAATTTGGTGCCACCTTCTCTTGTAGGCCAGATCTGATCCTGTTTGATTATTTTTATTTTCAAAATTAAAATCATACTTGAAGAAAACCGCTTTGAGAGAAGTAGAAACTTTAGCTATAAAGTGAATAAAAAATAAGGATATCTCTTTCTATAGACAGGGACTTGGAAGATGGGGGCAGTACCGGGTGGACAATTGTTTGAACATAGTTATTTTCTCATTTTTTATCCTTGAATTATCATCTTAAAGAATGAATAGATAATATAAAAAGATGCTTTAAAATTTGAGTGGAACTGAATTAAAAAAGGGTTAGTTTTAATTATTCGTGATGTTGTTGATGCAACTGGTCGCTATGACTACGATACTCCGTAGCAATGGTAAGAAGAATATTACCAGCAGCAGAAGAAGAAAGTAGAAGTACTAATGCACTGACTGACTGAAGCACTTATTAACCAGTTAGCTTTTTATTACTAACAGAGTAACCTTGCTCTTGAACTGGGCCTTTAGTTCAACCGAAATGACGCCATTCATTACTGTTCACGAGATAGACTTACTATTTTTATTGACTTGAATTTTATAATCATCTTTGATCATTAAAGATAACAAGCATAATTTGAATAACTGCCCTGCTCTAAATTCTAACAATAAAAGAATATATCAATTGATACTTTCACGTACATTAGGGGCTCCGCGTCCTTTTAATGAAAATGGAATTGGGCTATTCTGATGGACATGTGGTTAAATACTTAACATCTATTAATTTATTAAAAATACGATACGATATTCGATCCCCTAAGGTCTGAGATGCAATGATCAAGAAATAAAATTGCTCATAATTTATGGGAGGAACAACATACATTATTTTCCTCGACAATTAATAGCTTCTCTTTGATGTAATTACTATATTAAATCACGGATCGTGCAAAGAATTAACAAGAAAAACATACGACATTTCACATAAAATTGTCACTTTTATGTCATATTAATTCTGCATTTGTTTCATGCAAGAAAAAAATGAGATTTCTTGTAAAAAAAGAGTCAAGAGAACATATGTTAAGTGATCTATATCATATTGTATCAATCAGTTTCTCTTTTATGGTTATTGGAGCCGATAGTATCTAGTAACGACTTATTAGAAAGTGTTCTCCACATATTTCAGCTACTGAAATATAGCATTACTGACTTCTTGAATGACAACGATCAAAAATAGATTATTAATATGAATCAATAATGAAGATTGAACCTTTGGGTATACAATGATTTGAATGACAGAAATTGTGCTGCACCCACTAAACACCATTTATAATTTATAGGGAAGTAAAATCTTTCATAAAAAACTGAAGTTCAAAAGATTGACTGTTCTGAAAATAATGAGTAGCGGCCCATGAAAGAAGAAAACAACAAAATCAAGAACAACCGTCCAACATTTATTTGTGTGACAGTTTATATCTGTATTTTCAAAAAGATTAACTGAAGGTGGGTAGAGTGACAATTTTTTAATATTCACAAGTCTGGCATTGATTAATTATTCAACATCACAGAAGTACCCTGAACCGCTTTTCGTTCAATTGTATGATTATAAAAGAGGATCAACGTTTGAGCAGTTATTGAAATTTGGCAGTAGCTTTTGGGGATAATAATTGTCCTTCAAAATCCACGGCTGATAGATGGTTCCGTGAATTTAAACGTGGACGGTGTCATCTGAAAGATGAATGGAGACCTGAAGAAAACATTCGCGTTCCAGAAAAATTGCTGAAGGAAAATCGGAGAATAAAGGAAAATTCAATGAAATCTGGGCATTGTGGATAGCATTTCACATTAGCAGTAAAAAAGCTGGGAGCTCGATGAATTCCACATTTGTTGATCCCGGAACAAAAAAATGCACGAATGATATTTTGTTCGAGGGGCATTTAAGAAGGTGTATAATATTATAAAAAGTGACAAATTTTGGATCCAAAATTATGACCCCCAAAACCAAACTTCAATAATTTTGATTCAAAGCCAAATATCAAAACCACGTGTTAAAATATTCTGCAATGAGAATTAAATTCTTCTAAATAAAAAATTCCCTAAAAAACAGCGCAAACACATGTTTATTGCATAAACAAACCAGCAAACATACTAGGAGAATTGAGTTTCTGCTGCATGTGTAAAGTTACAATTAAGATTAATTAATCATTTTTATCCAGAGGAGCTCAGCTCCAGCATTAACTTTAACATTATGACGCGTATTACATGCGGTGAAAAAATAAAATAAAGTGCAGACATAAAATAAAAAGATCCCTTAATATACTCAAGCACACATGGAATTTAAAACAGTTTCCCCAACCACACATATGGTCCAAGAGAATAGCTAATGTCATGAGATGCATCGGGAGTAACAAAACATCACAGCCAGCTAAGACAAAAAAAATTCAATAGTTATTGATTGATAAGAGCTATTTGTACGACAAAGAAAGAAATTTTGGAATGCCTGTTAATGGATCAATACCAGATTATCCATTAGGTACACTAGGCACCTGCCCAGAGGCCTACAACTTCGGGGTTCCTGATCTTAAAAGTTTCTCAATCAAAATATAATATTATTCATCAAAGGAGAGATGCAATTTGAAGTTTGAGGTATACAAAGTGCTGACATTCAATCGCCGGGAGTGTAATTTAAAGATGGTAATTGATTATTTACTTTATATTTTCACTAAGCTTTTCTCCTCGAGAGCTTTAAATTTATACCAAACTAGACATCATTGACCTAACGACAATCTTTTAAATCGCTTTCAGACAGACCGACCGACAGTCCGATTTTTTTTTGAAATTATGTTTTTTGGGTTCAGTAACGTGAATATTCAGCAAAATCTCGAACGGTCAAATAATCACATTAACAATACTGTCCCTATTATATATATCGGGGAAGTAAAAACCGTTCTCACTTTTCATTAATTAATTAATTTAATAAATTGTATTCAAGTTTTAATAAATGTCATTTGGAATCTTATCATTGAACGCTTTGAGAATATTTTCATAATTATTGAGATGGCGCAAGTGTTACCAACTGAAAACATAAAAAACGCAGATAATTTCTTACATTTGTTATTTTTACAAGTATAAAATGTAGTATTAGCTCACAGCAGTTCTAGATCACCCATTAGTCACAATAGGCATTATTTATGTATTTATCTTCTCCATTTTATGCTTGTTGCTATACATCTCTTCGAATAGATGTACTGGACTACTGGTAGTTCATCCTATATACGTCCTTCCCTATTTTAGTCTTTGGACTTAGAAACAATAGGGTTCCTGTTCTGATTTTTTTTTATTCATTATGAATTTTAAGACTTTTTTTCTTAATTCCAACTTTTACATGTTACTGACGTCATATATGTATTTAATCCTTCCATTTCACGCTTGTTGCTTCATATACCAGATAACGGACGAACTAACATCCCAGCTGGAAGTTATCTTCTTTCTGATCAGCCTTCAAGCTCTTAATTTTGGTCTTTTCTGATCTTTTTATTCATTTATTATGAATTTTAGGACACAAAACATTCATGACCAGCTCCACCGCTGACCCTTAAATTTGAAGTGTCGCTTAGTTGAACAATATCGTATCAAGACTCAAATGTCAAATGTGACTTAAACATTGCTGTCATTATTCCGATTCGATATTTGAAACTTAAAATTTAAACTAGAGTGGTGCAACTGGCCGTCAAACTTTTCTTAAAAGTTTCAACAATATTACTGACGTCATTTATGTATTAACTCCATCCATTTCACACTTGTTGCTTCATCTACCAGACAACGGACGAACTAACAATTCAGCCTTCAGCTGGTAGTTATCTTCTTACTAATATTCAGCCTTACTCTTAATTTAGAATTATAATTTTTTCTTGGTTCTATATTATTTTTTTACTTCCCCAATTTATACAACAGAAGTAGTGTAATCGGGATTTTTTAAAAATTCGAGATTTTGATGAAACTTCACGTTTAAGACTCGACTGAATCCAAAAAAAATGATTTCATAAAAAATCGGTCTGTCGGTCGGTTTGTCTGAAAGCACGATAACATAAGCAATAGTACGAATTCATGAGTTTTAAAAAATTTAATTCAAGTTCGTTAATACGTTTTTTTTTTCAACAAGTTGTACCAAAACTTTATTGATGGAACTTTTTAGTTTTTTGCGTTTATTTTATAAATGGTAATATTTATCATAGTGTCACAAATGTGAAATATTTTAAGTAATCAGTTTACATAATTATTCATTTGAATTCGCTATAACTGTAATCCTACTTAATATTGACGTCGGACGTGATTGACAGCCTACGGTTACTAGATGTTCGTTGGTTGCCAGGCATCAACTGTTAGATAATTGAATGTTGGCCCATTGTTGGAATAGAGCGTGAGCTAGAAGAGTCAGTCATTCAGTACGAGTAACTGTGAGTGATATTGTAATCATACGAGTTTGTAAAAATAACTATTAATACTGTAAACTGTAACCGGTAAAAATAAATTAATCATAATAAAATTTGTGACAATAGAATATAAAATAATTGAAATTAATCCTCGAATAATTTAGAACAATATTCACCCGAAACATTTTCTAAAATATTTATAAGCGGTTCATTTGTAATTATCGGAAATTTTATTTAAAGAAAATTCATTATATTTTTCTCAAGCAAAGAAATAATGAGAATCATAATACGGAATTATATAATTATTACTCATATTTAGACATCACATGCAAACATTCTTCAATTGTTTCTTCAAAATAAGTAATTTGGTTCTATCGTATATAATATAAAATTGAAGCTCCTGCAACTGACAAAAAAGATAACAAAACGATTGTCAATTGTTTTTTTACAAGTTCTTGAAATGATTTCATTTCACGTAACAGTCAGCATCATATAATACTTCTATTAAAATGATGTTTAGTTTGGTATAAATTAAAAACTTTCGAGGAGATAAGCCTAATAAAAATTAAAAGTAAATAATCAGTTACCATCTTTAAGTTTCATTCTCAGCGATCAAATATCAAAACTGTATGCTCTAATAAATAAAGACCCCAAAATTCTGGAAAAGAACTCTTTATTTTTAAAAATACTTATTTTATGTAAGGCCTTATATATAACCACCATCTGTCACTTTAACAATGAGAGTTGTCACTTTAAGAATGACAGCTGTCACTTTGACAATGACAGCTGTTCCATCGAAAATGACAGCTGTCACTTTGAAATATGCAATCAATTGATGCGATAATCTACATTTATAAAACAGGGATAAAACAAGATATAAAATTTATGGCTGGGGAAGTACTGTGTGACCACAGCAGATTTTTAAATATTGAAATTCAAACATTTTACTCTTGCTATATTTACAAACTAACTGCTCATGTAGAATTTATCCTCACTTTTCGATGTTTTAATTTTAAATAAAGCGTTACCCATAATATTTATAAGATAAGATTTTCACTCTCCACAAAAACCCGTAGCTTGACGACTGGTGACCGCACCTTACAGCTGATAAAATATCAATCAGTCTACCGAGTGCACCATAAGTGTCTGCCAGACCTGTAGCGGGTAAAAGGCGTGATTGATATTCATTTTATTTTTTTTTAATTTAAATTTTATTTTATGATCTATTTTTCCAATGTAACTAACATCATTTTTTATGCATTTGATCCTTCCATTTTACTCTCTGGCTTTAGGGGCTCAAGCCTTTTTACTAACTTGTACTAAGTACAAGAAAGTATTGTGAAACCGACAAAATTCACCTATCGAGATTTTGATGGAAATATCCGTTTTGAGCATCCTTGAATCCATTTTGACTATTTTCGGCTTGATGTCGGTACGTATGTTAGTGCGTGCGTTCGTTCGTTCGTAGCTCGCAAATCTCAAAACTGGTTGAACGTATAATGTTGAAATTTTGTATTTAAGGCTGGTATAGGGTCTAGTTGTGCACCTCGCATTATGGTTACAATCGTCTGTACTGGAAGTGCACTTTACTTGAAACTTTTTTCGAATTTTTTCAATAAATCCAGAACGATCAACCGTAGGATGTTGAAATTCAGTATTTGAACTTGATGTTGTATCAGAATGGTTATCTGCTATTTTTTTGCATGAATCTAGAATGATCAGCCATAGCATATTGTAATTTAGTGTTTGAACTTGTAGCATCAAAATAGTTATCTACTATTTTTGTATCAATCGGCAGAACCAGAGTGCAGTTTATATGTATAACAGACATTTAGAATTTGCCGTATGAAACAATCAGTTTAATCGAAATGATAAGGTAGGCAATGATAATCTGTTGTAAATTTGTTGATTTTGTTTGACATTTTACATGTCAAAACATTATTAAAATTATATTAATTATAATCTGAAGTGACAGAAAGCTTGATTGAATAAATTTGTGTACGTATCAAATGATGTACAAGTAATAATCTTATCAGCCCAGAGGGCAGTAAATACAGTGCTTAGGGACCCAACGTGTCTCAATAAGGCACTGTCATTGATATAATGTGGAATAAATAGATGCATAAAAAATGTAATATAGGAACGATGTAATTGAATAAGTGAAATAAGTCAGGTATGTAAAATGAACGTCGAATGAAAGGTTTTTGGAGAAAAATGTGGGTAAAATTGAAGCTTGGTTTGTTGTGTCCTTATTGGAACTTACTAGTACAGTCTAGTCAACATGCATGTAGTCGGGATTACTATTTACCAACAAAATGGGCATATACCTCTGGCATCCAATTCTCGATAATCAAAATCTCAGCAAAACATAATATACAACAAATGGCAAATAGAGAGTCCTTGTTCTGTTTATCTGTTTAGGTATGCATACAGTGATAATGTTACATATATTATTTGTTACTTAAATTTCATAATTATGATTCCCAACTCGGCAAAGGAGTCGTGTGATACAACTCTGATATCAACATTGCATAGCTTAGCGTAACCTAATGATATGCACAACGAGTAAGCAAACTCACTATGTAAACTTTTCATTGTAATCAGCAATACCTACTTTGTTTTGTTTAAATTGCTTGCAAAAATACTAACGGAAATTGAAGCAATTTTTCAAGTAACAATACTTCGGAATTTGTATTAAAATATTCTTTAGAACGATAATATCAAAATTATAGGTTATTTTTGCTCTTGGATTCGAAAGTTTGATAAATATATTAAATTAATTGTAACTGCAAAATTTTATAAATACATTTATTTACACGTGATACCGACATGTGTTCGAGTAATTAAAACTTTCTCCATTATATAATTTTTTTGTTATCAACCAATAATTTTGATCTGCATTTCCCTAATTTTTATCGATTTGAACAAAAGATATAAATATAACATTCTATAATTGATTTTTGTGCAATAATGAGAAAACAATTTCTCTTTCCTAGTGATTTCCAAGTAATTGGTTCGTGACAATTGATTTTTGGAGAATTCGTTCTAAATAATTCGGTATCAATAGTTAAGAAGGTTAAAAGAATTTTATTTAATTAAATTCTTTTTTAATGAGTGTTTCTCCATAAAATTTGAATCTAGTTCTTTCATTTCATAGTATGTAGTGATGAAGTTTCATACTATGAAGTGACGCAGTTAGAGTTCATATTTAAATAAGGAATCAAGAAAGAAACTGTCGTATCAAGTGTTTTAGAAAGAGCTCCATGATGATTTGAAGATCCATGTCAACTAGATGGGTCGGCAAATTATGCTTTGTAGTCATCCTGAATGCTAATAGATATCTTATTGTTCTTCAAAAGGATCTGCAATCATAAATTGTATAGATGCTACTATAATAGGGTATATAGAATAATAACAGAAATAAATTCATTTCAACTAGAATACTTTTCTGTTGAACGGTTTTGGGAAATTATTTTCCCTTCAACTACTCCTTACTCAGAATATGAACTCAGAGCTGAGTGCGATATTCCAACAGATCCGTTTGAATAATATCAAATTCCAACAAGAGGTCATACAGCTGAAATCATGAAAACTTGAATGTTGGAAAACAATATACCAGTTTAGAAATGAACGATCAGTAGTCTAGATCTGTTGCCGATCGAAATTTTGTAGCATTTTATAAGAAGAAGCTCAATCACAGTCCACAAAAAATGTTCTGGAGAGATGTGCTCGTCTCCAAAAAATTGGCAGCTAATCATCAGTTTTTGTATCAAGGAGGTAAATAGTTAAAAAGAAAATTTAACGCAAACTTAATTCCCTATTTAAGTGAAGTACTACTACATACATTTTCATTTGATGCTATCAAGATACATGGAGACCTTGCTAACAAAATCTGCTGATGGTTACTATTGATAATGTTGTTTGTTTGTTGGATTTAAATTTCACTAGCGTTTGCTTTGGTAGTCATGTGCAGTGGTCATCAATGCGCAATCGTCTCGCCTTACCGGATGTGCTATGTGCCACCAGAACCCAGACAATTCTACTACAACCTTACTTTGTATGACTTGCGCGCACCAAGTCGTAAAAAAAGTTACTTTTGTTTTGCCTCGTTTTCTTCCCCTAGACTGATACGCTGAAAATTAAGTAGGAGATAAAATCTGAAGCAGCACAATTCTGTCATTGATATACATCCTAACAATGTTAGGAGCTTTTTGGAGATTCTTGTCTACATTTAATTCAAAAATCAGTATTCAAATCTGGGATATAACTCTTGAGAAATCATCCATCCATTTAACAACCAAATAAAATCATAAAACGCTTTAAATTTTTAGTTAGTCTTGTTTGGTTGTGTGGACAAAGACTGGTATACCATGACGTTAATTGTGATACGTGAGTAATTATATTTACTAATGTATTTTTTATGTTTGAAATAGTAGTAATTAACCGCGGCAGAGTTCCTGTTATTGCAGAACTAGGTAGAATTTACTACGAAGGTCAAACTGTTGTTGTTGAATCTGCTAGCCTGTTTTTCATCTTTTATTACTGTTTTTTTTTTGTTTTTAGACAGGTACATATTGTTAATCGTAAGATTTTTATTCTTAAGATACTGGAACAAGTTTTATTAGACACTGTTCCATATCAAGAATCAGGTCAATATTCGTAGATACCATCTTCAACGAAAACTACTAGAAGTTAAATTTCTCAAAATTTAGGAAGGTCTTAGAATAAATAATTAGTACAGAATTATCCTTTAGGTACAGTAGGAATGTGCCTACAGGCAACTGGCTTCAGGAGCCTCCGGCTTTGGAGGTTGCCTAAGCATTAAATAAATAATTGCCAGTTCAGGGACATCCGGCATTGGTGTTAACTAAAGGAGGATGTAGAAATAATATACTGAAGACAGAATGGCGTCCTAGCTTTCAACACACAATTATAGTGTTTAAACTCAAAATAAACTCTGTCCGTTCCCTCGAAATAAATTATACATTTTTTACGAAATCAGTCATTCAAAAAATTTGAAACTGTAAGTGCTCATCCAGAAAAGATTTAGAAATATAACACTGAAGGAAGAATGATACCTTGCTTCCCGTCGCACAATTATAGTGTTCAAACACAAAATCACTATAGATCCTTTCAATTCTATCTCTTCTCTTGAAGTAAATTACTGTCTTGACTAAGTCAGCCATTCAAAAGACTTGAAACTGTGAGTGCTGGTTGAGATAGGATGTGTAAATGATATACCGAAGACAAAATAACGTCATCTTTTTCCTAAACGCAATTATAATGCCCAAGATTTAGACTCATAATAATTCTATCTGTTTCCTTGACAAAGTTTATTATTTTCTGACAAGAAATGCGATTCAAAAAAAATCAGTCTATATGGGTTTGAGCACGGTGGTCAAATTTTTAATCCGTACAGCAAGGTCTTCCGTAATCCCTATGTACCACTTGAACACGGCGGAAGCTTAACAGATTATTGGATAAACCATGAGCAAAGACAGTAAGTAAAATGTAAAATCTTTAATGTGCAATGCAAATAGCAGAAATAAGCCAATCACGTAAGAATAATGGAAAAAAACACCCTAATCGGACTATTTTCAGTAAAATGAATTATATTAGCTGTAAGAAAGTGTAAATATTTGTAAATATGTTTTTTTTTTCTACCTATATAGTTTATATCAGTCGTAATTTGTTTATGATAAAATAAAATGAATTGCTGTCTAAGTTCGTTTATTATATTAACTCCCAATTTTTGGCATTTAGAGAAAATAATTTATTTGAGAATAAAAGATTAAAGTAATAAACATGGCTCAAACGGAATAAAGGGATTAAGAGGAAAATGCTCAAATGGTCTATGGGATTAGGACAAAACTGACCGCCGCGCTCAAACTGTATATCCTCATCTATATGTACTGACCAGTCTAGAATTATCTATTACCTAATGCCCCTTTCGAGATTTCCTAAGCTTTCAATAAATTTTCACCAACTCAGGCGTCTAATTAAATACTGTATCTAGAACTCCCAATAAATCTTCATACGAAACTGCAAGTAGTTGACTAAAGTTAGGTGGTTAAAAAGATGGTTGAATAATGGTACGCAGAATAAACGCCAAAGTAATGTCACTACACATAATCCGGCTGCCAGAAAATCGATGTATTAGGAATTAAAGCAAAACAGAGAATGAGTTGTTTCAAAGGAAAACGGTACAGAAAAGATCTGACAGTTTTAGGCATTAAAAAAAGAAAAAGCAAGACAGGATTAGATCTAATTATCAATTTCAAATTGGACACAAAGAGCCAGCGTCTTGAAGGCGTTAAATGGTCCACACCAATAGATGATGATTGGGATGCCGCCGTTGGGAAGAATTAGAGCAATAAACCAGCAAAGAACTAAGATTAATAATAATTTTGATGAAAGTATACTTATCGAAGTGAATAAATATGAAATTCCTCGCTCATCCGTAAGCATTTTGTCTTCGTGTAAAAGGTTTTGGTTGTCTCTTTTCGTGAGCAATACTATAGTTATTATCATATTAATGAATTACTAATGAATTTTGTGAATAAAAATATACTTTCTCATTTCTTTGTGTATAATATAACAATAAATCACTATACACACTAGTCCAATTGTAAATAGGTTATAAATAAAACAATATACATTCATACCACATGATTTTGACGTCACAAATAGCTCTTGATCACTACAAGTCAACGACAATTCATTAAGAATGAGATGACTTTAAATTAAAGCTATAATTGACTCCATCACTTGAATTATCATTAGTTCTATGACTGTTACATATAGAACAGAATTATGCCAACGGGAATAATTCACTGAGCTCATACTGCCGTTTGAATCCACTTTCAAACAAGTTATTTTATACAAAAATATGCGAAAATTTCGTGTTTAACATCTTTTATTCGAAATATTTTTGCCCAAACTCAATTGGAAAGCAAAGAATACCAAAAAATAGTCTCTATAGTTGAAAGCGTCATGTCTACATCTACACGCATAAAAAGACACTCTCAAAAAATGCAAGATTTCAATCTTCAAAAAGTCAGGTTCGATGGTACCACCATAAGTACCTCCGTATATTAAATTTCAGGTCAATAACTTCAATAGGCCGAAACTCAAAGAGTAGTACATGAACGCCTTTTAGTGAACGGATTCCAACCAAAATCTAATATAGTCGACTCAAGATAAAATTATGCCCGTATATCAAATTTCAATTTGATTAGTCGGACGATGCAGCTGCTAACGTGGCAAATTACGCACAGAGGATCAACAGACAGATTTCACTTGGAAATCGTCTTAAGGGACCTAAAAACAGGTGGTACGATTATTTCAAGCTCTCAAAATAGCCCTATGTTTCGAATGGAAACCAATGTAGAGAATATGGTGAATAAGGAATCAATTCATAGCGGGATCCATGAAGTTATGCGCACTTGTGTGCCAGTGCGATGTACTGGTGAAAGAGCAGTTTTTTCTGCGCCAAATGCAGTCGCATTTGTTTCAAATCGGCGTCGAGTAGATCCTAACATATCTTCATAATATACGTTTGTGATCGTTTGGCCCTTCTTTCATGTAGTGTCAATATGCGTATCTCAAGAAACTGTAGCCATTATCTTGTTACTTGTTCTCTAGTGTGTTGTGATGGATCCATGCACGTTTCGTTCACGGTTACGAAGCGGCCCAAAAAGTCCTTATCGTGGTTGAACATCGCCAAAAACAAAATGGTCAGATGATTGCGTTTGTGTCGACTGAGAGCAAATGCAGCGCTCATCTTGGAAAGGATCATACTAAAATATTCATACAAAATGTAGAGCTTCTGTTATCTCGCGCTCAGTCATTCGAACGGCCTGGATACTCATCATCTAAAATGCTTATACGGTCACGTTTAAATTCATTGTCTTTGTAATAGTTTAAATCGAAGATGCAGTGTCCCCATAGACATCATTCACTTCAAAATCAAGTATCTAATCACTGCACGATATTAGGTTTTATCAATTTTTGTCAAAATGCAAAAGGTGTTCGCTCTCATCGACTGCCAAACACAAACAAAAAGAAGTAATTGGTTAGACAATTCACACTAATCATTTGTGAAAGTGAAGATTTACGAAAAATAATATTAGTTTTATGCTGGTTGCGTCAATTCTTGTCTCAATCAATTACTTTTCAACTGCCCTTCGTACTATTTTACTTGGAAACATTTTTAAATGAATCAGGATCCAGGCATTATATTTCTCTAACTGTTTTGGAATACGCATATTTCACAAATAAAAACTATGTTGAAACAAATGACATAATTATAAACTACTTTCGACAAATCAGAAGGATTATATTGCTAAGTTTGAACGTTATTGAATTGAAATCTCCATCCCCGAGGGTTTCAGGTAAAATTAACTTGGTATTCGATGCTCTATCTGAATCTAAAATAGAAAATAGTGGTTCCCATTCAAGATTTTAGAGTGATTCCCTTCCTGCCCGCCGGAGGAGGGGAAAATCACTAAAATTTTACTTGAGACATTTTTTATTCAGTGTATGTTTCAGCAAAAAATAGTATTGTTTTCAGCTGTAAATTGAAATGGGACACCCTGTATATTCTTTTAGCTTTCTGCACTCCTTCTCTATATAAACTTCAGTTTCGTGAGCACAGTACAAAAGTTTTCTCTTCATGTCAAATTAAAATGGAATACTTTGTATATAATTATAGTTTCTGCACTTCTCCATATAAACTTCAAGTATGCCAGATCTCACATTCTTTCGTACACGCGGTACAAAGTTTTCTCTTCACGTAAAATTAAAATGGAACACCTGCTTATAATTTGAGCTTTCTGCACTTCTTCTCCATATAAACTTCAAATATGCCAAATCTCACATTTCTTCGGGAGCGCATTACAAAATTTTCTCTTCACGTGAACCTAAAATGAGACAGCCTGTATATAATTTTAGCTTTCTGCATTCCTTCTCCATATAAAGTTCAAGTATGCAAAATCTTACATTCCTTCGTGCTCGCGATACAAAGATTTTTCTTCATGTAAAATTAAAATGGGACATCCTGTAGATAATTTCAGCTATCTGCATTTCTCCATATCAATTTCAAGTATACCAAATCTAATATTCCTTCGTGCGCGTTGCACAACGTTTTCTCTTCACATAGAATCAAAATAGGACATTCTGTATATAATTCTAGTATTCTGCACTCCTTTTCCATATAATCTTTGAGTAAGTCAAATCTCACATTTCTTTGTGCGCGTGTTAGAAAGTTTTCTCTTAGCGGGAACCCGAAATGGGACGCTCTGTATATAATTTAAGTTTTCTGCACTCCTTATCCATATAGTATTTAAGTATGTCAAATCTCACATTTCTTCGTGTATGCAATGTGCTTAAAAAGGGGTACAAACTTATCTTTTCACGTATGAATATACAATTAAAATGGGATATTCTGTACATAATTTTCGCTTTCTGCACACCTTCTCCATATAAACTCTAAGTATGCAAAATCTCACATTCCTTCGTGCATGCAATATGCTTAAAAAGGGGTGGAAAGTTTTCTCTTCACGTATTAATATACAGGGTGGTGACTCGAAGAACGCACCATAGCGTTTTCAATGCTATTTTTGAAATGTTCAATTATTGGCTTGTCTAATTATTTTACATCAAAAAAGTTGAATAGTTTATTGTAGATGGAAAATTTCTGCATTATTTGACACTAACATTTTCAATTTTACTCTACCAAGAACCAGTAAAATTACGGAAATGTTTATTTATAGTTTTTTAAAATCAACAATGCCATGAAATGACAAAATTAAATTAAAGAAAGCTGATATTTGTGGAGCACTATTTTGACCATAAAACCATTTCATCATATCTAATTTTTCTTCTAAATTATACATTTTAATTCAAGACATTTGATATGAAACGCTGATGACAGCAGATGGTAGATATAAGCAATAACTTGGAATGGGTACATTTGTTTTTTATTACATGGCGCTGTTGAATTTAAGAAAATTATCAATGAACATTTCCATAACTTTACTGGTTCCTAGTTGAGTAAAATTAAAAATATTATTGCCAGAAAATGCAGAATTTTTTTCTCTACAATAAACTATTCAACTTTTTTGATGTAAATTAATTAAGGAAGCCAATACATGGACATTCCAAAAATAGCATTGAAAACGCTATAGTGCGTCCTTCGAGTCACCACCCTGTATAGATGAATACGTCTTAACAATTCGAATACCTATTCATTTCTGTCTTTGCGTTCGACATTTCAAAATTTTAAAAGTTTCTTCCGAAATCTTGTTAGAAAAAGAATAGTCTACATTCTACAATATGATTTGGAATGGTGTATTCCACACTTGCAAACTGTAGTCCTTGCCTCCGGCTTGGATTTCAAACTTTTAGCTCGTTTATAATAAATGTTATTCCAATACTAGTTGTAGAATATACTATTCTGTATTTCGAAAGAAAATCTGAAACGTAGTTGTGAATTTGTTCAAAATCAAGTAAATGATTAGGTAAAATCGAAAGTTATTGAAATTGCTTGGCTGGAAAGAAATATTGATAACTTTCTCTTCTCGTTATATTTACTTTTCGCATCACGAAAGGCCGTGCTTCTCATACAAACAAAAAACAAACACACTTACAAAAATGAACACATTTTCGTTCTTTGCAATACTTTATCGCTATATACGCAATATTTAGACATGAAGGAGTGGAGCCAAAACTCCACTTGCAGAATATATTACAAAAATTTGAATTACAAACAAGAATATATCAGAAAGTTAAGCTGAGATAACAAAATTGTGAGAAGAGCATGGTTCTTCGTTCCTTGTAAGATTATAACAGTGCTACCAACTTTAATTCACATTAAAACTTAATTGAGATAATAAAAATTGAGTGCCATATGATTATAAGCTAGTGGAGTCGAGATACGTAAATGCATGCGAAGTGTAAACTACCAAGTTTAGAGATGATTATAGAAAAAGTAGTTAGTAAAATTAATGTTCATCTGCAAGAAAATGAATTGACAGTTGAAAGGTTAAAAGGTGAATGGAATAATTATAGTGAACAATACCAATACCAAGAATAGTAAATTTGAATAAAGAACCATTATTAAGTTGAGTGTCACTGTTTTTGATTAATTACTTTTTAGTGGGATCATCAGTAATTGATTATTAATTTAATGATTAAAAATGCACACGGATCTACTTATACACTGATAATTATGCCAGGAGAGAAAATAAAATAATGCTCTTCGAAATCCTACTCACTACCATAATTTCATACATATTTATGTGGTTAATAAATATGAATTAATAATGAGAAAACTTATATACTTTTAATTCATCATCATATCTCATTAATTATTAGATAATATTCACATAATTACGTATTCAATATTATTTAATTGTTTTTCTTGACTTTAATCTCCAGTTATCTTATCAGCAGATAAGAGAAAAAGCTGAACAAAAACAACGGTACTTAAAAAAAATTAATTGACCTATGCAGGATGCTACTGATAAAAATTATACGAGGGTAGTTTGATAAGCTCATTACTTTGCGTTCGGTTGAATCGTGTTAGTCAAATGTTGATAAAGCTTCACTTCATGAAAGGCAACTTAATAAACATTATAGTTAATCTGTACCTTCGATTCGAATTAATTACAAGTGATTACAAATTTCCAAATTGGCCTATGAGTATAAGTGACGCTAAACGTTCTGGGCGCCCTTTTGTAGCAACTACTCCAGAAATTATTGATAAAATCCATGATCTGGTGAAAGGTGATAGAAAAGAACCAACATTTGATCATGAAAAACTGTCGGCAAGCATAGTAATTCATGCAACAAGAGTGTAAAGTTAAGTATTATTACATGAGGCCAAGTATATAAAATTGTTGGACGAATGCTTGTTAACACTCGTATTGCTTTCAAGATTTTTTTCTACAGCCCTGCACACAGCAAGAAAGCCAAGAGTACAATTTGACATTAAGATTCAACAAATATACGAACAAATGGATCAATTGGATCAATGAGAGTTACAACAAGCATGAATCCACGGAAATTTAATTGTTACGCGTTTAAATGGTGATAAAACTGGCCCACGAAAAAGACTTACTTTACACATCTAAAGTACTCACTTTACGCACGTAGAAAAAGAAATTATGTGACTTGTTGCAAGGATATTTGCTGCTATTTCAGCAGCATGCACAGAACTTCAGGTTGTGACGTTTGGACGTCTCGATGGAGTTGCAAACGGAGCTCGGGCGCCAATAACGGTGCAACTCCTCGGTGTTGATACTGGGTAGCTAGCGGCAAGTGTAAGGTTCCAGAAATGACTACGAAAACGTAACATAAATTTATTTAAAAACTCTGTAAAAACACTTAAACTGGTAATTCTACAGTGGCTACCAGGTGAAGTCCTGCAGTAGAAACTACGATTACGGCGAGTAGTAACCCTGTGAGCAGAAGTTACGGATGGAAGCGAATTTGACAACTCGGGAGCAGAAATTAGTGAAAGACATGAATTTAGCAATTTATCACATACGGAAGCGGTGTTTTGTAGTTTCGTCACTGTACACGAGAACAATCTAATAAGTCCAAAACAGACGTTGATCGTATTTCAGCCGGGAAGGTTATGGAGACTGTCTTTTGGGATTTGCAGATAATAATTATTCTCGTCGATTGTTCTGAAAAGGGTACATATCATGCGTCATTGCTTGGAAAGGAAGAAGAACGATCCATGATTGGTTCACAAAATGTCTTTTTCATAATACCTGCATTGAAACAACGCGTTTCAACGCCTGTTTTGTCAATCGAAACAAGACAATTGCAGACAAATGCGAGTGTAGCCGGGCAGGAACAGGCTTGTTTCTGCCCGAGGGGAGAAACAAGCTTGTTTCTGTCCGCTGAATTATTTTTTTATATCGTTTTATCCCTGGCAGAGTCGCATTTGTTCATTGTCAATCTCTAAATGAAAATCATATAACCTTAGTTAATTTGACAGTTGTTGTATTCGGAACTGTAAATTAAATTAAAAAGACGATTTGTTTCAAGAAAAAAAGTATTAATACGACAATTTTAAGTACATCAAAACATCTTATTGATGAAGCACAAGCAGCTACTCTCGACTTGTTACCTGCAAAATCAGAAGAAAAATATTTGCTTTGTTATGACAAATTTGTAATGTGGAAAGTTTCAATGCAGGTATTATGAAAAATACAGTGTGTGGCACGGGACAAAACACGATTTCAGCTGAGGGTGGTGCCGGCCCTCGCTTCGCTCGGGCAAGCAACGCTCACCCTCAGCTGAAATCGTCTTGTTTCGTCCCTAGCCACACAATATACTATTTCCTGCATGATAGGAGTTGTGATCGCGAATTGGTGGTGTTAGGACTCCAACTTGTTCCACATCTCTCTTATTTTTTTACTCGAACGAAAATATGATCGCGAAAACGAACACCTACTTGTGGAGTTGCACTAATCCTATTATTTGAAAGGGACCAACAAACTGAAGCAGGATTGGACGCATAACAGCTTTCTTCAAAGATCACAGTTGAGCATAATCAAAATCGTGTGACATGTTCCAAGGATGGTTTTGCAGTTATTTCAATACAAAACAGCCTGATCAATGGGGTGCCAGCAGAAACAGTACAAAGAAAGGAGAACACAGTTCCTTCAGCTAGGAAGATTTGGGATTCGGAAGGAATAATCCTTGTCAACTGTTTGACAAAGGATTGCTTGAAAGAAAGGAAAACAACTATGATTGGCCCACAAAATGCTCTTTTACTGCACAATAACACCTAAGCTCATTTCTTAGAAGAAGTGGTCACAATTTGGTAGAGTTAGGGTTCCAACTTGTTCTGCATCTCCTTATCATCCAGATTAGGTCCTTTGAAGTATTATTCCATCGCCAATATAAAAAATGGTTTCTAGGAAAGAAATTTTACTCGAACGAGGATGTGACTGCGGGAACGAATACCTACTTGTAGAGTTGGACTAATTCTATTATTTGAAAGAGATCAATAAATTGGATCAGAGTTGGACGAAGTTATAAACCCGAAAGTAGCAACATTTGAACAAGATGAACTCCTTGATTGATTAGAATAATCAAAAACAAAATCGTGTGACGTGTTTCAAGGATGGTCTGCTGCTATTTCAGCGAAATGTACAGGACTCTAGCCAGTCTAGGTATTGTTTCGTCATTTTGAACAATTCAAATAATGGGCTGCTCGCGGTAGCTGTACCAAAATAAGCGAAGACCATTCCTTCAGCCAGCAAGGTTATGGTGATTGTCTTTTGGGATTCGCAAGGAAATTCTCGTCAACTGTTTGGAAAAGGGTACATATGCACCGTTGCTTGAAAAGCAAGACGAACGACCAACGATTGGTCCACCAAATGTCCTTTTCCTGCATGACAACGCCCAGGTCATTTATTAGGAGTTGTAATCGCGAATTGACGGGCTTAGGGTTCTAGTTTGTTCTACATTCCCTCGAACTACTTTTCTTCTCTAATATATAGAAAATGGCTGCTGGAAAAGAAATTTCACTCGAACGAGGATATTATTGTGGAAATCGAATTTCTGCGAAGTTTATTCGGAGAGGATCAACAAAATGGAGCAGCGTTGGACGAAGTTTATCAACTTAACAGGAAACTACGTCAAAAAATGTCAATAGCTTCTGACTATCCCCGTAGATTTTAATAGAAAAAAAAAATAATGGGCAAAAAATAAGCAAATTCTAGAAAAGTAAACTAGATTACTTCTTTTGAAAAACTTATAACATATGCTTCGTTCAAATCCGCCATGTGTTCGCAATGAAAATTTTCATATTCAAAATAACAAACAGAGACTGAACTGTATAAATAAATAGTTCAAAATGTATGCAATATTTTGTTCCTTGAATTGACAAATTAAATAAAAAAGTATGCTGTTTCAGAATCATAAATGAGACGCATATTTTCTTGAACGATTTTAAAAAGTGCTACGATTTTGGATGTGTTAGGGATGTTTGTATTTATAATGAGGTATCGTACCTACATTGATTCATGAAGTGAATATTGATTATTAGAGAAGCATGGACTGCGTGACAAAATAAATTGTTGTGTAAATGAAATATAAATATTGAAAAAAATGCAAATGAAGGCGATAGGGCATGTGCAAAGAGCGTCGAATAAAATTAAAGATTAGGCACCTCAAGAAATCCGTCTCAACTAAAAAGTTATTATTATTCTGGATTTCACTGTAAAAAATTGCAACAAAGTTGCTTAAAGTTATACAACCAGATTTCCAAACTCTTATATAAACAGCAGAAAATGCGCCTGGAGAAAAAACAAAAACGCAGAGGATAAAAAACAAAATGGCCCGGGGTAAGAGTAAAGGGGTACATCTACAAGTGGCAGTTCTCAAAAACCCAGCATAAAAACTCACCGATGCGGTTTTAAGATTTGGGAACCTTGAACGGGCCAGAGCAGAGTATGAAGGCCCCTTCGGAGAATGCAGAGCAAGGGGGAGATGACTTCCTCAAGGTTAGCAGAAGAAGAAGTCTTCAACATGTTCCCAAGACTATTTCATAAAGATATCGAGGAGGAGGGAAAAGTTTACTTAGCAACACACGGAAAAATATGTTTTTCGTGTTACAAGACTTTTATTATGGCTCTCAATTTCCATATTTTAACAGTACTTAAACAGACAGCGAGAGAGAATACAGTACAAGACGTTATAAATTACCTTGCAGTTGAATTGATGACAGTGCTACCAGCATTAAGTCACACATAAAACCAGTTGTTGAACTTGAATTTCACGCATTTTTGCGATGTGTTGTAAACCACCAATTTCAGATACGATTCATCAGCGTGCCTAACGGGAGAATGCTGAAGGAGTAAAGCGCATACAAATTTGCTCCCTAATTGAAATCTTGCATTTATTGAAAATGTAAATAACAATGCTTGAAATATAGACAAAGACAAGAAATCTTCACAATTTAAGCTTTTGAAATCATTGTGTATACGTGAATCTTTAAAGTTTTGGAATCTCTGACATAAACATCTCATGTTGAACAGTTCGAGAGTGTTCGGACACAACCGTAGTTGTTTAAATCTTTGGGATGTTCGTAAACACAAGGGTTTCGAAAAAACTCGTTAGCTGCAGTCATTTTCTCGCTAGAGGAGCTTTTTCATTTATTTTTTTATAAGCTGTTAGCGGAATGGGGCACTAGATATAAGACATTACTGTTTATTGTCTTTATTTAATGAAACGACTTCTCCAAATGAAATGGAAACTATAATCTTGATCTGGAACGATGTTAAGATTTAGATCGTAAATAATATCAGAAGAAGGTTAATGTAATCATATATTTTAATGAATACGAACATTTGGATGTTTGGTAATTTGATCGAAATACTATTCTTTAACTGTACTTTCGGTGATTTGATTTTCGTAAAAAAGGTCGTGCTTCTTTTCAGTACCTCTCCAGGAATATCCATAATTGTATGTAGTGCCGGATTGTGGATTAGGCATACTCACGTGCTAGAAGCTTCCGACTTCAAGATTTTTTCCAAATATTTAATAATAAGGGAGGGCCACTGGTCTCAGATGGTGTTAACTGAGGGAAAATATAAATTTACTGAAGATAGAAAGACATCCTCATTATCTTCCACACAATTATAGTGTACAAAACAAATCACAATTGATAAACTAATCCTATCTGTTCTTTCGAAGTGAATAATCTATTCCTGACTAAGCCAGCGATTTAAAAAATTTGAAAATGTGAGCTCTAACTTTGCAATTGTGAATGCTAATCAGTTCCGGCTTATCCATTATGCACATTAAGAATGCGCCTAAGCTCCTGACTTCAGGGACTCTCGACTTTGAAAGTTTCTTAAGCATTTCATAAATGCTCATTAGTTCAAGGGCCTCATTAAGGTGTACACAAATTCGGCATCAAGAACATGAACTCGGCACCAATGTTAAGCCGATTAGCGCGGGGCGCACATGAACTAGGTACTGTCAATTTTAAATAAGCCCACGATCATCCTGCAAGATCTGGTTTTATAAGTGAGTACAACTTCGGAATCACTCATGTTGGGCTGAAACACAGTCTATAACAATAATTGTAGACTTGCTCGCTACGTTCGCGCTTTCGAAAAACATCCATGAATATTACCGAATTGTGCTGCGCGCGCCTGTGAGACAGAACTTGAGCCTGAGACAGCCGAGAAGAGTGCACTGAACTCCTCATGTTGGGTCGAAATCCAGTCTATTAACGAGTGTTAAATTTGAGTCTGATTTATTATTAATAAAAAATCGCATGTGTCCAGAGAATCTCAGTCAGATAGAATGATTAAGTCAATAATCCTAATCCATAGTATAGTGCCGAGTTCGAGTAGGAGATTAAAGATAAAAATAGTTGGTGCCAAGATCGAGCCGTCCTTCATTAAAATCTGTGCCTAGGGGCTCTAACGGGTATCAATCCGGTACTGGTCGTATGACATAATTTTCCTCAAAACGCATCAGAATCACTTGAAAAATAAAGAAGGAAAAATTCATGTCTGCAGGCATAAAAAAGCACCGTAGTCAAAGAAGTCCCAAAAACTGCAGAATCTTGACTTCTAAGCAGTGTGATTCCTTTGGACCGCGATTATTTTGTCGCTTGTTGCTATGGGAGTTCCTTAAAAACCGTAAATAAAAAGTATTTATGCATGCAAATACGACATATCTGAAAATGACGGACATTTTTCAAAGATCACTCCAAAGTGTCCTGTATTTCTTCAAACCTGTTACTTCGGTTGCATTATGATAGATGGCACTATTGCAGATTTATATCTCTGCACTCCATTTTCATAGCCACGTTCGTGGCTCTTAAATCCAACTATCTAAGGCTTGCTATACTGTACTGAAGAGTCCTAATAAGGACGAAATACGTGCCTACAGTTGCAGCCCTATTCAGGATGACACTCTAAGAACCAACTCCTGAATTTGTAATTTTGTGAGAGTATCAGGTTTTGATTTTTAACAATTTAAGAAAATATTATGTTTAAGTCATTGGACAAGAATTCAAAATAGGTCAAATTGTATCGTTTCTTCAGATAAATATAATTTTTTGAGGAGCACCGAGTATTGCACCTGAATAAATTGAAATAACTTGAAACAGCTTAATGTTCTATCAATCCTTTTTCAAAGCAGTCTATTTACAAACTTAATTTAGTTTAACTTCAGGGATACTGTTATAAATGGTAAATCAGTCAAAATAAAATTTTGACAGAGCAAAAGAAATAAATACATACTTTTCCACTTTCTTATTTTTCTCGATCACCCGGTATCTATATTAATATTACTTTCACTGTCTGCTTATGGGAAATACTAGGCAATGCTAATTTGATGAGTTTTATTTCCTTGTATTTATTTTATAGAAAGTAAAAATATTTTTTATTAACATTCTCTGTATTCAAAGTTAAAGAAGACTGTATATAAACATTGGAAATTCTTTACAATTCAAAGGTTAATTAACTTAAATCTCACTTATGTCTTCAAAGACTCTTATCGCAAGAAGTATCGAATTTCTATTTTTGAAGATGAAAAATGAGGTGACAGATTTAAAGGAGATTTCGAAGGAAAGATAAATACTTCAACCATATACAGTTATAGATCATTTTGAGGATTACAGGAATGAAGCCGTCATTAGCAAAATAAACAAGAAACTTGATAAATTCTTATTTATCATTGTATCTAGTGTTCATTATGGCAAATTTATATAGTTAAAGGAATTCAAAAGTTCATGATGCTTCTTAAGATAAATTTGTCACGCCTTATTTGATTTGTTATAATTACTTAGTTGTTATTTATTTCGACAGATGAGGAACAAACGAAAAACGGGAAGAAATTAAAAATTTTTCATGCATTTTGCAACGAACTTTATTGCATCTTCTTGAAACAATTTCAAAACAATAATTTTATATTAAAATTAGATCATTTGAAATTGAATTAGATCTAAGAGCGGAAGATATATTTTTTTAATTTAATTGAATTCTTTGAAAAAACTTGATACAAACTTCTAGGTCTATCTCTGCTAAAATATTAATTAGAATAAAAGTTATTTTGTTACTTTATCGGGGAATATGCGATGTGTTCAAAGATGTATCTGAAAATATCGTCCGCTTAAAATTATACATATTTAAAAATAAATAAATTTTAAATGCAGAATAATTATTTGTGTATCAAGGCCGTAAAGGTTATCTTTTTTTAGCGCATTTTTCCGAAAAAAGCGCTATTATATTCACTTTGGCTGGCTGGCTGGCTGGCTGGCTGGCTGGCTGGCGTGACGCTGAGATCTCAGCAACTATACTATTTACAGACTTAAAACTGGTACTAAATAAAAGCTGCTGTTTCGTAGGCTTGCACAAATTGCTTTAATTCAAGCTCAGTGATTGTGGAAAATTGAATTATTCAATTACTTGTTTCAAGTGAAACAATGTCCATAGATATCTATGACATTAGGGATATGGCAACTAAAATTTATTAAAGTAGTTAAAAATTTAGTTACAACTTTCACCGCGGGTGTCACTATTATTATGTACAGTTGTCAAATCCGTCCGGGATTCATTCAATGACTTGTTTGACGCGAATTTGAAGCTTATTAGAATGAATTATTATTATTGGATGAAAATTTGTTCACTTTTGGAGTATTTTTTTTTATATAGCTTTGATAAAGATCAATTTATCATTTTAAGCTACAGCACTTGACCTCCTGTCAGTCAATAACTAAACAATGAAGATTAAAAGGTATTTTTGAGTTTGTACATGTATAAATTATGTACCTATTAAATAGTCAACTTGAAACTAGTACTAAATGGAAGCTGCTGTTTCGTAAGTTTGCCCAAACTGCTTGATTTCAAGCTCAGTAATTGTAAGAGATGGTAATTTGCGAAATCTCTGAAGTAACAAGCATTCATGAGCTGTCAAAAATGCGCTTCCATCATCTAGATGATTCTTCCATTTTTTCATCGAATCTGTTGTTTGCGGCCGAAGCGTAGCTAAGGCTGCAAAACATTGCAATTGTAAATCTTAGTTACCGTTGAAATTGTTTTATTTTATTGTCTTCTAATCAAAGTGACATTTGTAAAAAATGCGTATCAATTTCTTGAATTGCAAGAACTATGAAGGTTGACGAAAGATGATAATAAGTATTTAGGCGAAAACTGTTTCTTAAAGAGTTTGTCAAGCAGTTCATATAGGTAGGTATGAAGTATTTATAAAGTAGTTTTTGACAGATCAGTCCCAAAAAAGTAATATTTGACAGATCAGTCCTAAATAGTAAAATATGACAGATGCGTAAAGTAAGCCTTTTTTGCATCTCAGTTTAATTACTATTGAACGTGTAAGCAGTTAAACTTCTCTGAATCAATGCTTGTTTTAGTTCTCTCTGATCCAATAGTTCGGATATTGGTTGAATCTAAATGTCAACTTGTGCTCAATAACTGTTAAAACACGGAAGTTGTGGATCATAAAAAAAAATCTTGTATGCAATACGAATGTGAACAAGCATTATGACGTCGGCCAACAATTTTATTGACTCGGCAAGCCTCGTCACCTAATTAAATTATTATTTCCTATCTGAAACTTCCACTTTAGCAACAAACTAAAATTTTATCAAATAAATATAAATTCAGAGACAAAGATTTTTGAGAATTTGTTAATAAAATATTCTTATTATTAATATTTTTGAAAACGGTAGTTGTTTCTGACTGGTTGCTTGAATGTGAGGATTAAATTATGGGAATTCAGTCAAAATTTTTTAAATATTTTTTCTATACTCTACAGTTTCGGTCCCACCTGAACCATCTTCAGCAGTTTGTCAGTTCACAATTGAACAGTATATGTTCAATAAAAATATTTAAACATATTGAGTTTATTTAAATAAAAACTAAACACACCTGATGATGTTCGTGTAATTAAATGCGTTGCGACAAACATTGTGACAAGTAATGTGAATGAGTTAGTGTTTTGTTTGGTTTGCTATATTGAATTGTACTTTGTATCAATCTTTGTCTCAAATCCTACATAGAGCATTATCTCTTCTCCATTACTGTCTGATGAGTTCATAGAAGATAATATTTTGTGTATAATTATTATAAAAACTGAACAGTTTTTTTAGTTGAAAATATATATAAAATTTAGCAACAACCGACTGCTATGGAGGTCCAAGACTTAAAGTCTTAGCAGTTGTGAAGTTGACTCCGTAAAAATTGGCCCGGAAGTAGTCTTTATTTTCGACACTTAGGATAAGATTCTAGATTTATAAAGTTTGGAACCTTCTTGAGCATTATATTCCCGATCGATTCATATACAATTTGGCCGTAAGTCCTCGTCACGTATCATGTGAATACACACGAATTCCAAATTATAAAAATGTAGTTTCTTTGAGTTTTTATCTTGACTTCCTTTGTTTTGCATGATTTTTTTATATTTGATGAAAGTAGGGGGGATTGGAGACCATCATAATTTCCCTTGGTGACACCATCACTATTGCCCCGGCTGACACCATCTCTAGCAATTCTACTGCCAGTAATCCACAGAATGTGGATTTTTTCTTCTCCAATTATTATTATAACCTATACAATGTAATCAAATTTAATTTGGTAAGTGAATGTTTCTCTAAATTTATTTGAAGGAGTTGACAATTGACCAATAATTATGAAGGAGCCTGAATAGCTCGATAAATGATGAATGGGAGGGTGAAAATGTTTTAAAAAAATAGAGAATGAGGGAAGAAGTTATTAAGAAATATTGTTGCTCTCGACGAATTCTACCATTGGTTAAATTTAATGTATTCATTTCAGTTACACCCTGCACATTCTGCCAATTTGAGATACATTATACATTATTCAATTAGCATGTAAAGTTTCATGAAATTTTTATGTGAAATACGAATTAGGTGGCGACATAATACGCACACAAATTTCGAAATTTAGTGATTTTACCCAATTTCATGATATAACTTGAAAAATATCAAAGATTCAACTTCTATTCTACCAATTTTAGATACTACACTTTATTGACTTAATATGCAAAGTTACACATAATATTTGCATTGAAAATAAGAGTTTGGTGGAGATATTCAATATTAAAAATTTTATATAATTTGATGACGACTTTCGAAATTTCAACAAAATTTATTTACTCTGCCAATTTGGCCCTATAACTTAAAAAATATTAGAGATTCATTTTCGCCTCATCATCTCAATATTCGGTCAAGAAATACTGTTTTTATATCTGTTGTTTTTAGTTTTGAGCTCGTGGATGATAACACAGTAGCTACTGTTCATTGAAGCAAACTTTCTTATCTACTTTTTCAAAAATTGAACCCGATCATATAACATTGAAACTATACCTCAGCAAGATGCAAAATCTACAGGGTATTAATTTTCAACACCTTTGACAAGTCACGATAGCGACAAGTCCTCAAATTAAGATCTTGTCACTTCATTTGGTTCATTATTTGATCATAAAATAGAATTTCAAAATTTAAATCTCAAACATCATGAAGTAAAAGAAGGGCATATAAAACGATTATGATAGTTTACGAATTTGGTGCAAATATTTAGATTGGCTATCAATATTTTGGCAATTAATAAAACGAACTTGAAGACGGAAAAAGAGAGCTTGAGCCCTCGAGGGTAAAGAAATACAAATGCACTGAAGGGAAAAAGCTGGAAGACGCCCAATAATAATAGCAGGGATACAAAAATAATGGTTGAATACAACAGTTTTAAATTTATTGCCAGTGAATCCACGTGAGTCTCTATTCTCATCGAGTATAAATGACTTCATAAAGTGAACTATTTTGTAGTTACGTATAACGAAATCAGGTGGAAGGTTTTACAGTCCTGTCGTGGTCAGATAGTCTTTTCTTGACCATTGGTCGGCGTTATTCGATAGCACGACGCATCAAAACAAGAAGAAGAATAAATATAAGGGTCTTAAAAGAGTATTTGCTGTTCAAAGTTGAAGGAGATATAGTCTCCATTACAAACAGATCGGACAAATATTTGTGTTGGTAAAAGGATGGAAGATAGTGATTGCTTTAAATTTTAGAAAGTTTGAAGGGAAGAAAAATATTTTTTCAGGAAGATACGTGATGAACAGACCACTTGAAATCGAGGGAAATGAGGAAAACAACAATAATATTCTTATCTCTATTTGGCAATTTTTTGTTTCCACTTCCTTTGCTGTTGTCTATATTGGAAAAAAACTCTTCATTTTTGGACATTATAACAAGAGACAAAGCAATTATTGTCGGGATGTCATAATGACTTTTCATATATGATGCGAAAACAACCAAGTTTATTGGGATAAGTTTTTTTTAAAAAATAATATTAACAAAATATTTAAAAGGTTTATGTGTTTTATGTAAATTACAAATATGTTCATTCGCTTCAAAGTCTCTTAATGCTAGTAAGCAAATATTTTCTCCTATTTATATTATTTCTTGTTTTATAAGCTGGTTGCCTAGTAATTCAAAACAACTTACTTAGTATTTATAATTCCATACGTTTATGAATCTGTAAATATGTGTTGAACCTGATTAAATATTTGCTATTACATAAATGCTTAGCACAGATTGTAAAATACATTTTTCTTTCATATAAATAACATCGATTTGTATAAAATTGAGTCCTCCAACATCTGCCACTCAAAGATTAAATTTGATGTATTCTTTATTACAATCAGAACTCAAAAATCTTTGCTTTTCTATTAGTTTAAGATTGATATTGAGTGTCTTCTACGGGATGGTGGAGAGAGGAAATAAACATTGCTAAAGTATAGGAGAAAGACACAGTCACTCACAATATGAACTTAGTTTTTATATATTCTCTCAATCAATGCAATACCAATTTCCTCAGGAACAAGTTGGTCGAAATTGTTTAAATTTTAATATTTCTGAAAAATTTCAACTAGTTTTTTTTTACTCTCTCTTTACTACCCAGCCTCTTGAATTTTTTCCATTTCTAAAGTAATTTTTGTTTGTATATTTTTCTATTGAAGTCAAGAGAACTGAAGATTTTTACTTAGATGTCTTTATTGACAGACTTGAATACTTTACATAACCTATATTAGGGTAGAGTCTAAGTGGGAAATAGAGCAGACTCCTCTAAATGAAGTGCTCTTGTCACTTAAGTGTCAAGACGAAAGCCAGTTACTCTAGAGGTGAGAAAAACACCATATAACTGTAAAATATCATTTTAAAGTATAGATATTTCTTCTTCAAATACTTGTAACTAATTATCGTCTATGGTAGGTTAAGAAACATAGAAGAAAATTTTGATGTTAAAATGTTTCAAAAACAATAAAACCTCTCAAAAAAAAGTTCTCTGAAATGATATTTTGAATTAAAGACCAATAAAATTAGAGTGACCAAACAATAATTTTATAATTAAATTTATCTACTGAACCTTGCTATCAACTTAAAATCAGCTTTTATTGCAAGTTTAACAGGGTGTCATGTCAAATATGAAATATGACATGTCCTCTTCTATATATATCAAATATAAATTGATTCGATTTAAAGATACCTTGAGTCACTAAGAGCCCGTTTCTTCATCCTCGAATAACTTTGTCAGATAATTGTAATTCTGTAACTCAATCGATAGATTTTTATCGATCATTATCTATTTCAACCAATGAACATAGGTAGGCACTGACAAAAATTATGGATATTCGCTTGTCACAATTGTTTCCATTTGTCAAAAAACTTATCGATCGATAAAAAGTTATGGTCCGGTCAAGTTAGTCCTTAAAATTCAGGTACCCTTGCACAAATTTCCAAGAAGCTGAAAATTGACATGAACATTAGGGATACTATTATAATGAAGTTGTAGAAGGTTTCCATCGATTTCGTGAGTGCAAAATAATTTATGCGAGGACAACGTTCGCAAAAATTATAGTTTTTTTTATTTTTTAACCGAACAATTGATTTTATAAGAGAAATAGCTCAAGACAAAATTTGTAGATCTTTCAATTTTCTACAAATGGTCCAAACACTTTTTCTCGTAAGATTTGCCATTTCTGAGAAAAAGCCATTCTAAAAATATATTCTTCATAATATGCACACGTTTCCATGCAACCCATGAGGTACTGTACTTGGCGCATATTTTCTAACGTGGTGTCCCCGATAGGCCTTCTCCGTGGTCTTTTTATTGAAGTTTAGTATAATAGTCCGGGAGGCAGGGCTCAAATTTTCCGTTGATTACCACTCATTTGAGATTTTCTGATGAGTCCGACAACTTTTACATTTGGCAAAATTCTTTGATTTGGGGGCGTTTTTCAGCGAAGCCTTGAAAAAGTATTACCGTGTCATATTGATCTTTACACTAATCAGAAGATTTTTTGATCATAGAATGAAAAAAATATTGGGCGGCATGAATATTGAGGCTAGCGGTGACTCCGACGAGCCGCACTTGTCATAAGTATGTTGGTATGAAAACTTATTACCGCTAGTTCGAGACTTTGTGGACGTGGTCAATTTTTTTTCTTACAATCTGGTCATTTTGTCCGACAAATTATGGGGGGCGTTTTCTCAGTCCGACACTGATAAAATGTCAGGATTATAACAGCTCCTTCATCAATGACCGCTTATCACTATGTTTTTTATTTTCCATACAAATAGTATCTAGAGCATTACTGTATCCATGTCTGACAATGTAAGTGGGACAATACTTCACAAAAAGCAAAAATATGTGGTATAAATGCGTTCATAGGCATTATAAAATGCATATCAAGTTAGTATGATTAATTTATTAATTTAATGGTATAAAAATCATTGTTTGCAAAATTTTACTAGATAATTTGGGTTATATTTTATGCTAGTAGATTGTAGATTAACATTCGTCAATTTAAAGAAGAATTTTTCAGTCAAATACATCACAACATCAATGTGTTGTAGTCGGTCAAACACATATTAGGTGTAATAATAGTACTATTATAATAATTTGAAATTTCTTTAAATTTGGAAAATTAAGAACAACTGTTATATCACATAATTATTGCAATGATCAAAATGGTGAATGAAATAAGACTTGTATACATATATAGATATTTCTCCATTCGCCATTGTCGCCTTTAGAGCAATCACTAGCGCCACAGTACCGGGAGAAGAACTAAAATGACATTTGGTTCAACACACTGATCGGAAAAATGAAAATATTATTCATCATAGAATTACTTATAACATATATTTTTCATTTTGTTTTGAAAAATAGCGGTACTATGGTGTAAGTAGTCAAATTATTCTCGTAGTTAAATTATCAGCATAAAAATGTGATAAGTTATGATGGAAGCGACAGTAAAAATGAAACTTATAGCGATCCTTACAGAATCTTCTGACGATTCTGATAAAGAATGAAATTTAAAAAAATGAAAATCAAAATAGTTTTTCTGCTTTCTACTTTAATTGTTATAAAAATTATTTTGTTGATAAATTATTCATTGCTAGCTTATAAACAACGTCCATTGCTCATCTTTTGATATTGAATAAGTCAAAAACTGAATTATATATGTGCAAGCATTTTCTTGTCGGACTGACGATAAGAACCAATATTTCTGTCGGACAATATGTTTTTTGGACAGAAAATATGTTTTCAAATTATGTCTGTTTTGGTCCGATAAGCGGTCATTGATAAAGGAGCTGTTATAATCCTGACACGATTTTAGCGTGGGACTGCGAAAACGCCCTGGAAAATTTGACAGACAAAATAACCAAAGTTTAGAAAAAAAATATTTAACACGTACTCAAAGTATCAGACTAGCGGTAATAAATTTTCATACCAACGTATTTATTACAATTGCAGCTTGTCGGACTCACCGCTAGCCCCAATATTCATGTCGAACAATATTTTTTTTCATTCTATAATCAAAAAATCTTTCGATTAGTGTAAAAATCAATATGACGGTAATACTTTTTCAAGGCTATATGAAATTGACGTGTTCAATTAGTTCTCGCTGAAAAACGTCCCCAAATCAAGATATTTGCCATGTAAAAGCTGTCGGACTCATCCCGATGAAGCCACTCACAATTCACAAATTTTCATGTGAGCGGTAATCAACGAAAAAATGAAGCCCTGTCTCACGGACTATAATTTTAGGTCTTTTTATTCAACTTCTTCTTTTTTTCTTCCTCTACCTTATCCTTCTTCTTCATCTTCCTAAATTGACGTGAATTGTTCAAAGAAAGATACATCAGTTGTTTCGTTGTTGATGTAAAGATCATCTTCTGTTGGTGATTCAGTATTTGAACACGACTGGCATTGACAGCTGGTGCATGCTGGTGAACACAGTAAGTTAACTTTTTTGCAGTTGAAAATGTAAGTAGAGTGTAAATTGGTTCCAATACATTATTAATTTGCTTTCAACCCCATTCTTCTGGGTTCAGTTGATTAGCAAGCCACACTTGAGCCTGGTAATATACACGATAAAAATGTTGATGAGCAGAAGCCGAGCCAATTTACACTTTATTTTCACCAGCACCAGAAAAGCTCCTTAATACTATTTTTTTAAATTGCAAAAAGAGGTCTAATTCGAAATGCGGCTGCAAAAAAGTAGACTTACTTTATTCATGGCAGCATGCACCAGCAGCTGTCAAGGCCAATCGTGTTCAAATACTGAATCTCCAACAGAAGATGATCCTTACTATCAATGACGAAACAACTGATGCATCGTTGTTTGAACACCAGACAATTGGGATGAGTTCACATTCATTAGTAAGGGTCTCATGTAGCTGTTCCCAAATAGCACGATCAATACCTTTGGCGGAGTAAGAACGTTTTATGCACCAAATTTTATCTCAAAGATAGTTTTATAAACACTAAGACACAGAAGATTCTACTAGAAGCAATACTCCCTGTCGGCGCTTTTGATCTACAGCACTCTGGTCTGCTGATCATGGATATTTAAATCTGTTTGCAGGCTAAAGCGGGAAGTTCAAAACGGTTATTGAATAAACATTTTCAACATAAGAACATAACAATTGACATCAGCTTATATCACATTGCCTTTTCAACATAAGGATAATTAAGATAATAATGGAAAGAATATGTATTCATCAATTCATCATGAGATAAACGAAGGCATTTATTGGAAATTAAACGTACCTCACGCACATGTAGTGCAAAGAACGTTTCGAATACTCTAATACAAAGCATTTTGTGACAAACATCAACGAGGTTTCGCGAGAGTAGCCGATTATTATTATCCACAGAATAAAGTTAGAATAACAGGTACATACATATCTAATTTTTATCTCATCCTTTGTACTTTGTGATCCACATGTTGGTTTTATCTTGCATTAGAAATAAAAGAATATTGTTGAGTATTTTTTAAAATTAAACTGTTATTTATTCAAACTGCCAAATTAGAATGATTTATCAATAATTATAATTATGTGATGTAGCAAATAAAAAATTTGAGATCACTCTGTACAAACAATTGTTCCCATTTTAATCATACAATATCTTATTGATCATATCCCGAGCGTCAGTTTATTAGTTGAAGATAATTTCCGTTGAAATATCTGAAGATTTTGACTGTTGACGATCTTTTTAGGAATCAATAAAATGGCCAATTTGTTTGTGGGGGTTCATGCCAACTCAATTTACGGAAAACACCGTGACGTTTATGTATGTATAGTCAATTTTTCCAAAAGAATCCGTTGTCCAACTCGCTAATATAAATAGCTCTCTCCATTGAAAGGTGAGTATTCTTATATTTTATTACGGATTTTCTGACTTTAATACCTTTGTACATCTGTACTTACTATCTTCTTAGTGTTGAGCACGTGTTCAAATTGTCAATATATCATCAACTTTTTCTAAGCTAACTATTCGAATACGTCGATGGATTTTTCCATGAGAACACAAAGTTCTTTCAGAATGTCTCTCCCTTAGTGACAAAGATGTAAGCATCAAATTTTTGACAAGAGTTTCTTTATCGAAATGATTTATTTGTACGAATAGAAAATTGATAAAAGTGTTTGGATAAGATATCGAAATTATGTAACAGAATGTTTGTACTATTCAAATTTTGAAGTTAAAGTTTAAAGAGAGGGACAAAGAAAAAATGAAACTATGCATGTCTATTTTAAGAGTGTATTGTACGAAGCACATACATGAATATTTTATCTATTTGACACGGTAATCTTTGGTGACTTCTATTTTTCGAGCTATTGTCAAAGAGCAAGCTTCAAAACAATAAAAAACTAATATTATTTCTTCTATCGGGCGGTCGAAGTTGAAATCAGATGCATAAAAGCGGAAATCGTTTAGTTTACGCACCGTTTGCGAGGTAGCTCTGTAAAAAATGCTTAGCAGACCATTGAAGACTCTCGGGTATTGTGCATTTCATGTAAATAATGAAATATTTTCCAGCCCTGGTGCACAATAAACTATTATTCTCTGTTATCCGTTTTATTATAAACCTCCAATTTATAAATTTAAATTTCTAGTGTAAATTAATTTTTGAGTAGTGTCGTTTCTAAAACCCGTTTTGGTGACTCTTGAGTTATAGATTCAACAGAGAAAGTGAAATGTGAAACGACACAAGATACATGCGTTGGTTGTCGAAGAAATGTAAGGCTTTGAAACTTGTTATACAATAAATATATCAAAAAAATTATATTTCTACGGCATTTAACACCGGAAACAGCAATTTGCCGAATTACCTGATCAGAAGTGGCCAGCACTACAATTAAATTACAGCATACAACAGTACCCGAACATAGCATAAATATAAGACTGCTTATGTAAATAAATGTTGTTATGTTTCCGTACCAAAATAAAAACTCAGTTCACGCTGAGCGTAAAATGAACGACTTAAATACTGCAACTCTGTGTAACTTTAAACTGATATGAATATTCAAAATTCATCCTCAGCCTTATAGTACTTGTTTATAAAGCTGAATTTTCTGTACTGTAATGTAACACATTTAAAATACAGTGTTGCGGAATGGAGATGATTGTGTAGGGAGTACTATAACTGCGGTAAATATTTTTTGGTAGTTAAGAAAGTTATTTTTTTTTGTGCGAATGGAATAAATTTCTGTGTAAGACATTTTGAATCTTAAGTCTTTGGAAATAAAGATTATAATCGTATGTGGAAGAAAGTCAATCCCGTATTAAACGCCTTCAGATCTTCTTATTACACTACGGAAAGCAGTATTGATAATTAAAGATACTTTTCATAAGTGATACTGTCGTATTTTTTGCAATAATAATAATATTCTGTAACGCAATCATTGATTTGGTATCGATCGAGAATTCCAAAAAAATAAATCATTTAGAGATCAGTTAAAAATTATTGATGAATTTATAAATGCAAATCAATTTGAATATAGGTACTATCTCCAATCAAATAATAATTTCAATGTTTGATTATATCTTTTATAGTACGTTACTTTTTATAAATAAGCCGATGATTAATTTGATACGGCTATTGAATACAATTAATAATTTAAATTAAGAACAATAGTGTTGATATTTGATCTATAGACACACCTATTCAATTTATTTACAATACAATAGTTAGTCAAAGTTTCCACATGATGTCTGCTTTATATATTGTTATTCGGTGTTCGGCACCGCGCCGGTTATTCCTTATTGAGAGTTTACAGCATGTATTACACAGGCTAAATATACATTTATCTGATCTAACAGTGTATTAAAGACGAGAGAGGTCACGTCAGCTGACTAGTTACTGCTAACTTCTCTTTACATTTCACATGTAACTTGCCTCCCAAAAAAAAGAGACAGAAAAGAAATTTTTTTGACTTAATTCTTTTCTCAGATACAACAAAAATCAACCGTTTCTGTATTTAAACTGAATACAGGCATTTTGAAATACATTTTTTGATGAAAATTTTCTCTCAATTAGAGACCGATAGAAAGAGAAGTCAGCATCAATATGTCAGCTAGTCATCCAAAGATGATACCAATTTTTTTCCGGGAAGTAACAATTTCAGAATTGATATAGAATACATGTATTTGGGGAATAGTTTTTTGATTTAATCTCTCTCCAGAGATGGGCACGTAAAATACGTCACGTATTATAATTAACTTTTTACACGTTAAAAACTTTTTTACACTGAATAATTTTCCAACATTTTGACGTAAAATATGTAAATTATATTTTTTAGGCAATCATAACAAAAAAGTTGTTTCTATGGCCTCTTTTGCGGCCGTGAAGTTCCACTTTTTGGTACACATCTGTCAAATTTTACTTTTTGGGACTGATCTGTCAAATATTACTTTTTTGGGACTGATCTGTCAAGAACTACTTCATAAACACTTCATACCTACCTATGTGGACAGTTTGATGAACTCTTTAAGAAACAGTATTCTCCGAAATACGTATTATATTCTTCTATCAACCTCTATAGTTCTTGCAACTCAAGAAATTGATATACATTTTTCTATAAATGTCAACTTGATAGCAGACAATAAAATAAAAAATTTCACAATTGCAATGTTTCAGAAATAAATAGATAAAACTCTGTGATTTTGAATAATTTCCTGATGATCGCCTAAAAAACGTTGTGTGCACCTCGGCCTACAGTTCTTTTTTGCTCTCACCTGAATTGCAGCCTCAGCTACGCTTCGGCCGCAAACAACAGATTCGATCAAAAAAGATAACCTTTATGGCCTTGATACACAAATAACTATTTTGCCTTCATTCAAAAGTTTCAAGTCAAATTTCTTAAAACTTTTGGTCCTTGGCCGTACGCCAAACAATAATTTTTCACAATATTTCTTTACAAAGTTCACAAACTGGTGTAGTTTCCAAATGTAAAACTCAAGGTACACTATTCCATTCCTACAACAGTTTGTAAACGTTGTAAAGAAAGATTGTGGAAAATTAATGTTAGGGATACGGCCAAAGACCAAAAATGTTGAGAAACTAGATTCAATATATTCTACATTATTTACGTATTTCACATTATTTACATAATCCACGCGTTTTCTGCGCTGCAAAGGTGAAAAATATTCTTTTTTCTATCGCTTGAATAAAACACCATATTGTAACATTATGCTACATGCAAAAGTAATTCATTTTGGTATGTTAACAAGTTGCCATGGCAACTGAATAGGAAGCATTGATTTTTTGGACTAGTACAATAAATAAAGCAAATCTCGTTACATAGCTCGTATCTTCCAACTACTAGTTAATCCCAAGATTTATATTTAATTAAATATTAATTTGATGCGTTAGTCATTTTAGTGAAACTGGCTATCTCATGCTGGTAGCTTCCAAGTTTGTTGACATTTGCAGATTATAGTTTTGACACACTTAAATAATATAAGATTAGTACAATATTTTTTAAAATAGACAATGAATTCATTTTTTAATTATATTACATTAAAAATTAAATTACAAATCAATTTTATTATATTTATGCGTAAAACAAATATTTTATACCTCCTGAAATAAACATATGATAATATAATTCGCAAAAGGAAATGTTGCAACAATAATTCTTAACGATATAATAATAAAGTATGATAGAAGAAAAAATATTATAAATAAATATTTATTTAAAAATGAGTTCTGAAAAGTTTTTTCCTTCATTAAAAAATATTATGTTTAATACATACGATTTTGTGGTTCGTTAGATCGCTGTACTTCGCTTTGCGTTGTACAGCGAACTTTGTTACTCATCCCAAAATCCAATATTTTTTGTACTTGTTAAACAAATAACTACTTTACACGTTTCATCTTTGTTTAAATTGCAAATAGAGACTGGCAGAAGGCGAAATCAGATGTAAAGTTGAAAGAGAAACTAGCAGTAATCAGTGAGTTGTTCCCTAAGTCATGTGTCATTCCAATCCTTATTATAAGTGGCCCTTTTTTCCAAAGCTCATGGATTAAAATAAATTACACATATTTTGAGATTTATTCTTTGTATTTAATTACACTCTCAAATAGCGATAGTCAGAAAGAGAAATCAGATGAAAATTTTAGAGATAAGTAAGCAGTAATCATTCAACTGTTTTTTAACAGTTTCTTAATTGAAATATATTTATTTCAGGATATTATTGATTAAGTTAATTTCTAACAGTGCTGGATTAAGACTTATTGGAGCCCCCAAGCACTGATTTCAATTTAATAAGCTGATTCACAGTTTTTTTTTTTTTGCATCGCTCTTCTAGCCAGAAAATAATAAACTATTTCGAAGGAAGACAGGATCATTCTGAGCATTTGAGCACTCTAATTGCTAAAAAATGAGGACGTCATACGTTACAATCTTCCTTACAATCGGCACTCTTGGTTCAAACTTTTTGGATCGCTTATTTAATCAAGAATTAATAATTCATCTTGAGAAAACTGATAAGATTATTAGTAATATCTATTGTGATTTTGAGTTCTGAACATTATAATTGTGTGAAGGAAGACAAGCACGTCATTTTTACTTCAGTAAATTATTTTCACATCCTCTCCTAGTCGCTAGTCAGCTCTCATATTTACAGACTGGTGTAGTCAAAATTTGATAATTTATTTTGAGGAAACAGATAATAAATAGGTTTTATTGAGATTTTGAGTTTGATGTTTGAACACTATAAGGGAAAACTAGAATGTCATTCTGTCTGTAGTATATTATTTCTTTATCCTTCCTTAGTTAGCTCCAATGACGAATTTAAACCCATTTGCCACATAATTTAATGCATCGAAAACCCTCGAATTTGGAGCCCCGTGAAGCCAGGAGTGCTTATCGTATAATGAAAAATCTGACACTGATTTCTAATAATCTTCTTCGAAATCAATGAAGCTACAAAAGAATTAGACAGATAACGATTGTCATTTTTGTCCGAGATAAATTTGGCTGCATTCGGTGAAGACGAGGGCAAAGCTCGAGGAAGAGGCGAGGGCGAAGTACGAGGCGAAGACGAAGACAAAGTCCAAGGCGTAGCTCCGTGCAGCCAAATTTGTCCGTGACAATAATGACAGTCGTTCAGTGTCCGTGTTGCATACGATACTTTTTGTAACAAGTGCACCGAAGTACCCCCATTATTAAACTTTTTAAATAAATTTGGATGTATTGAAACTATCTTATCGATTTGACAAACAGATTTTTGCAAATGCAATCACATTACAGTAAACTAATACAATGAAACATAACTTACATGATTTATTTTATTGATTGATATTTTTCACATTCTCTGTACTATCCCGTTCACAATAAATGCACATACTATAACGAACACATTCTATAATAAAAATTTCTTTCAAATATCAATTTGACATAATCAATGAAATAAAAAAATCCAACGGCATCCATGATCCATGATCCACAATTACATTTTTACCCAACGGACATTAACATCCATTAATTCCCAGTCAACAGAGAATTAATGAAAATTGTTACCATGGTTTGGAATTGAGAACTTTCGAAGCAGAAGTCAGCTCAGTAATAGAGTACTTTCGATGTACGTATTACAAATAGTACTTTAAAACTGAAGTTGGCATCTTTTGTTATGTTCGCAGCCTGCACAGCAAATTTGGTTGCGTTTAGGGAAACTTAACATATGTTATTTTAAAAACAGTTTGTTAACTTTTTGAGACTATTAACAATTTTAGAATAAAACTGAAAACTGGAAGTTATATAAATGAAAGTGTTGAATTGTTACAAGTAACGAAATATATTTTTTCAGTAGTATAACTATTATTTATTATTTAAAACTTATTTAAGGTTGGAATGAAATTGAAATTATCGATGATTTTATTTATGAAGGCTAATTGCAGAAATAACTGTTTTTAGTTATTTTATTGAAAGTATTTGTCACGTATTCTTTCATTAAAATATAACTATATCCGCAGGAAGTAATATAAAGGAAAAATAAATCTTTATTTTATATGAAGTTTCAAATTTCTTTTATGTAAAGCAAAACTGAAAGTAAAATATTAATAGCGAAAGTTGCTAAAAGAAAGAAAATAACCATTCTATTTCAATTATGCTTTTTAATTCCATGAAATTTCTGCTAAAATAATGAATTTACTCAATATGAACTGAAATGAAGCAGAAATTGATATACTAATAATGTTAATATTAATGTTTTTTTTTATTAGTGACACTTATCCAATAAATCCTAAATTATAATAAATCAAATAAATATTCTGTAGCTGCCAAATTATATATTTTTGTTAGTTTGTATCCGTATAAGTTGTTCAAGGCTAAACTGCAAAAAAATGCTACCTAACAGGTATAAAATACAGCTCATAGTAATAAATTTTCGCAAAAAAATCCCGAATGTCGTTTTTTTCTCTTTATTTAACTCCTACAACGCATGGAGTTTTTTGTCTGTGGGTGTCTGAAATTCATTACCTAGACAACAATTCTTATTTAGGATATAATTCATACTCAATTGTTTTCTATTGTAATTGAATGTTTCAAAATAGGAGACATTAGTAGTAATTTATGCAACAAGAGTGTGAAGCTGAGCATTATGACATGAGGCCAAATATTTGGTAACGAGGCTTGCCGAATCACTAAAATTATTGGTCAAATATCATAATGCATAATGTTGAATACAAGATTTTTTACACGGTCCTACAATTTTAAAAACAAATCCGAGGAATATAAAATATAAGAGGTACAGAATTAGTTGACATTTAGATTTTATACATAGCCTAATGGTCTAAACAATAAGTCGATGTCAGTAGAACACCAAGTGGAGAATCCATTATTTTTTTTTTCAATATATTTGACTGCCATATATGACACCAATTAATAACAAACAAACCTGCAAAAAGAAACGAATGCATCACCAGCTGGGAGATTGACAGTTCTCAATAAATAACTGGTTATTACCAACGTCAAGTCCTAAAAAAACTAAATTTAGGCTACGCAATTCAACAGCCATGCGTGTATTCATGTTGGTAGCTCTAGAATGCGTAAAGAAATGAAATGCGAGAAATACTTATTTGAAGCCTGGTCTTTTCGTGCCTCGAAGTTTCCCCGCCAAAAATGTACCCATCTTTCCCATTTTCCCTACTGCTTTCTCCTGTATCGTTATATAATCGTAAATTGGAATTATTACGAGATAATTTTGTGGTTTTTTTCATGTACTCTATGTGAAATAAACCCCAAATTAAGTTTGTCAAGTAATTCTCTATAGAACTAGAACTTTATGACTTGTGCTATGAAACCTTGAGCTAGAAACTTGAATTTTTTGCAGGACTATGAGTCTGCAGATTTTATTACTTGGTATTAATTTTAATTCGATAACTATAGCCATTCCTGGAAAAAGTATCTTGCCAAAAAGACAGACTGGGCCAGGAAAATTCAAAAAGCTAGTACGTCTGTGATTCTGTTGTTGTCACGAAAAAACCTAGATTAAAAAATCCCGCTAGTTCAGGTCAGGATTTTCATTTGCAAATGATATTCCGGTGCTCAGTCTGGAAAGATCTGCCCAAATAAGCTAAGTGCAACGAAATTATCAGGCTTCGCGCTTACCAGAGTAGAATCAGGCAGAACAATTTAACGAATGTTGAAGGTTCAATAAGTAACTCTTGATTTGCGCTACCTAGAGTAGCCCTCAGAGAAATTTCCATTCAAAAAATAGTTTATGTTTTTATTTCAGTAATGGTGAATAAGCTAGCGCTATCTCGAATAGCTATCAGCCACGTAAATGATCTGAGGTGCTACTCCGAGTAGCAATCAGATTTATTTGAGTTCCTTTTTGAAATACTGGTTCCATTGATTCACGCTACCCAGAGTAGCAACCAATCTCATAGAGTAGCCCTCAATAAATAATTAATTTGAAAAAGCCTGAAAAATGATTTGAATTATTCCGACCAACTGTTTGTAGGTAGGAAAGGCACATATATCATTAATAAAAATTAGCACGAGCCATAATTACAGCGAGAAAAGGGTTAAAATAAAATGTACACTTCAAAGGTATAATCATTTTCAGATCTAAATCCAATGATCCTGACAAATAGCCTTCACTCATGTCACAAATGTTCTAGATCATCTCTTCGCATTTGGTTCGTTGTTTCATACTAATACAGTGCCTCCCAATATAGTTGGTAATTTTCGCAAAGTCAGTCCCCCGAATCAATTTAGGGGTATAAAATCAAGATTGGGTGTCACTGGTCTAAGCTATTTATAATGGCATAGAATTCTATTGCTTTTATTGTTTTATTTCTGCAACAAGAAGGCATGCTTCATTTTTAAATTTACTTTTCATGACCGATCGTTTCTTTATTATTAGATTGCAATCAAAATTTGGCCAGCACAATGACGTAGATAATCATTTTTTGCATTTCCATGGTCCTCACTCAACAAGCAAACCTTCAATCTCTGTGTCTAGAAAAACCAGTATCTGTATTCTTTCTAATGATAGTGAAACATCCAACAATTTGCATTATGACGTCAGTAGACCTTGGCCTTTAAATCCAGTACACTTTTATTTTTATGTTATTTCCTCTGCAATCACGCGCTGTGCCCCATAATCGTCTGCTATTGTTTGCGCATGCTCTTTCTATTCGTGTTGTGGTAGATGGAAAAAGCCAAACTAATGGAAAAAGTCGGTAAATGTGTTACTGTGGAAATAATCGATCATCGTTTTTTTTCGTTTCATTGCGAATGCGAGGCAGACGTAATTTTTTGATGATTGAAATGGGCTTGTGGTAGAGAAAAAGATAAATGGTAATAGTTATGCTTCAGATGTATAAAGAGAGATGTCATTTGTAGCACGAGTTGAAAATGAGACACCTAAAGTGTAATTTATGTTTGAGGACAATTGGCCGTATTCTGTAACACAATCATCAACTTATTATCGAGCGATAAGATTTTTGACAAATGGAAACAATTTCAACAAGCGAATATTCAGAATTTTTGTCAGTTCATTGGCTGAAATAGATAATGATCGATAAAGATCTATTGATTCTGATTGAGTTACAGAATAGCCCCAAATATCTTTTGTACTGTACCGAAATAAAATTTTATGCACATAGTTAACAGAAAACTATTATTATTTTATATTCATACCCGAAGAATGGATTATAATCGATATTGACATTTGTAGCAAAGCAATCCTTTGTTTCGTATTTAATAGTATTAATTCTAGAATGGAATTTATTATTTAATAGTTTCCTATCATAATTTGTAATCACAGGTGGACAACGAACAAACTATTATTTATTCGTGTATTTAGAACATAAAGTTGTTTTGTCGCTCGATCATTAATTTTGAAGCGTGAGACGAAGACGAGGGCTCCAATCTTGGAACAATTTTTTTCTACGGTTTTCTGCATATTCATGGCAGTATCGGATTGGGGATTGGGGCACGTCGAGGTTCTTACGCACAATATTTAATGAGTGTCTGAGCTGTTGAGTAAATATGAAAGGCTTGCTAAGCGCCCAAAATAGGAGTCCCCCAAAGGCAAGGGCCATCAGGTACATATCTAGTGTGCCTAATGGATAATCTAGCTCTGATGTTTGATGATATACGACCTAAAAAACAAGTTAATTACTGCTAATCTCTAAATTCACATCAATTCAACTTAAATAGAGAGAGACAAAGAGAAAAATGGGCATCATTTGTTCATAATAACCATTAAAAAATCAGTCGTGTTTCGTCCTAGTACTTCCTCAGCAAACTGAAAAAACTTCAGGATCTTAACCTCCAGAAATTGTGGCTCGATGGGATCATCGAAACTGCCTTTATATACCATATTTCAAGTCAATATTGTGGAAGTTATGTACAAAATCAAAATACCAAATATAGAAAAAGAGCACGGCAAAATGTTTCCACAAGATTGAATGAAATACATGAAATTACGCCCCAGATAAAAAACCATACAGAAAAATCCGCTGTGGCTTCATAGTACTATCCCGACCATAAATTTCATTGCCAATTTCATCGCTGTTTCAGAAATTTAAAGTATCGCATCAATTAATTGCATATTTCAAAGTGAATGCTATCATTGTCAAAGTGACAGCTGTCATTGTCAAAGTGACAACTGTCGTTGTCAGAGTGACAACTATCATTGTATAAGTGACAGCTGTCGTTGTTAAAGTGACAGCTGTCATTATTAAAGTGACAGATGGCGGCTATTTCTTAGTCCTTATATAAAATAAGTATTTTTGAAAATGGCGAGTCCATTTCTTGATTTTTGGAGCTTTTAATTCGTTGGAACATATAGTTTCGAAATTTGATCGCCAGAAGTGTAATTTGAAGATGGTAATGTGGATTCCACTACATAATTATTTATTTTTGATATCTACTAAGTTTATTGAAAGTTAAAAGAAAATTAAAGTCTTCTATCAAACTGTTTAAAATTTTTTTATTTTTTGTTGACCGGTTTCGACTACTGAGTAGCCATCTTCAGAACCGAGAGACTATAACAAGAAGATACATGAAAATATAAAATTCTAATTTGGAACAAATACAAATGTAATTTAATGATCATACTCACACTATATAACTACATGATTCAAAATATGGTTCAAAGTTTCGACGTAGATAAATGGTTAAACGTATAACTTGTATTAATAAAATAAAATATAAATGAATTTGTAGAAAATAGAAGTGTATATCGTGAAAAATTCTTGAAATAATCAGAATATATCAATGAAAAACAAATTGACAAAATTTTTGAAAAGTAAAAACTAGATTAAAACACTGTAATTTTGATGTTGTTAAATCTATTTGATCATTCAGACATAAAAATTTATTATTTTAATGAATCTTTTGTTTTCCAAAACCTCCAAAAAGTCTAAAGTTGAACCATATTTATGTATATGTAAAATTTCGAAATCTTTAGTAATATTAAAATCATGTCCTGTATCAAGTAAACGTTCTGCGAAACTTGAATTTCCGCACGCGAGTCGTAGACAGCGTTTATGTTCTTTAAACCTAGTTATGAATTTCCTCCATGTCTGACCAATGTAAGCTGCGTTACAGCTAGCACAGTTTAATTTATAAACCCCAGACTTATGTGTCAAAATTTGAGTATCAATTTTCTTGCAAAGTTCCTTTTTCAAATTACTCAAATAATCACTTATCATTTAAAATTTTCAAAAAACCGACACAAACGATAGATTCGATTAATAATGACTCCATTTATTATGCAAAACATAAATTTGCAATATTCCAATCACACCTTCATCGAATGCTTACTTATGGTTTGAGTAATGGAGAAATTATTTCTGAAACTAAGATTTTGAAACAAATTGCTTTTGCAAATAATTTCCACCCTGTCATTATTCAAAGCTTATTAGCAGAAAACGTTACAAACTGTAACTGAAAGAAGCATATTCTCAAAATTTAGTTATTGAGAAAGATTTTTTCACATTTTCCCTGCCCTTCCTAGGGAGCATATCTTACAGAGTCAGAAATTTCTTCAAAAATTATAACATATAAATAGTTTTCAAACCATTGAGTAATTTGGAAAGAGAGCTTTGCAAGAAAATTGATACTCAAATTTTGACATATAAGTCCGGGGTTTATAAATTAAACTGTAGTAGCTGTAACGCAGCGTACATTGGTCGGACAGGGAGGAAATTCATAACTAGGTTTAAAGAACATGAACGCTGTCTAACGACTCGCGTGCGGAAATTCAAGTTTCGCAGAACATTTACTTGATACAGGACATGATTTTAATATTACTAAAGATTTCGAAATTTTACATATATATAAATATGGTTCAACTTTAGACTTTTTGGAGGTTTTGGAAAACAAAAGATTCATTAAAATAATAAATTTTTATGTCTGAATGATCAAACAAATTTAACAATATCAAAATTACACAGTGTTTTAATCTAGTTTTTATTTTTCAAAAATTTTGTCAATTTGTTTTTCATTGATATATTTTGATTATTTCAAGAATTTTTTACGATATACACTTCTATTTTCTACAAATTCATTTATATTTTATTTTATTTATACAAGTTATACGTTTAACCATTTATCTACGTCTACGTTGAAACTTTGAACCATATTTTGAATCCTGTAGTTATATAGTGTGAGTATGATCATTAAATTACATTTGGTTTTGTTCCAAATTAAAATTTTAAGTTTTCATGTATATTCTTGTTAGTCTCCTAGTTCTGAAGATGGCTACTCAGAAGTGGAAACCGATCAACAAAAAATAAAAAAAAAATTTGAACAGTGTGATACAAGACTTTAAATTTTCTTTTAACTTTCAATATTATTCATATCACACTAGGGTTAAATCATTCTCACTACTAAGCTTATCTCCCTGAGAGCTTAAAATTGATACCAAACTAGACATCATTTGAATGATTTGTGAAAGAAACAATTGATAATCGTTTAAATATCCTCTTTGGCTAGAATTATCTCCACCAGAGCTTTAATTTGGTACCAAACACGATAAAGCCAAATTATTTATTTTCGCTTGTGATGTCAAAATATGAGTGATAATAATTTTGAATCCACATTATGATTTCATAATTTCTTTGCCCCAGAAAAATTAACGAATTTTATTATAATTAAAATTTTGATAATAACAAATAAACCGCTAATAATTTTGAAAAATGTTTCTTGTGAATGTTGTGTCAAAGCATTCAAGAATTAATTTTAGCTATTTCATATTTTCTGATAAGTGACAGACAGATCGACTTTTTTTTAAATTATGTTTTTCAGGTTCAGTAGGGCCTAAAACGTGAAGATTCATCAAAATCTCAAATTGTCAAAAAATCACGAGTACAATACTTTCCCTATTATAATATAGACCGGGAAAATAAAAACTTTATAATGCTAAATTTAGAATTTAAAGATCAATTGGGAGGGAAGACTTTCAGTTGGGTTGTTAGTTTTCTGTTGTTTGGTAGATGAAACAATAATCGTAGAATGGAGGGAGTAAATACATAAATGACGTCAGAAACATTAAAAAGTTGGAGTTTGAAATAAATTTGGGATGTTTTGTATTCTAAAATTATTAATAAATTAAACAAGAGATCAAAATTGGTTGAGTTCTACTAAATTTTAAATTTAAAGAATAAAATGGGAAAGGACGTATTCAAGATGAACTACTAGTTTGTCTATTGTCGAGGCGATGTAGCAATAAGCGTAAAGTGGAGGGAGTGGATACGTGAATAAGGTCTCTAGGCACCTGCCTATTGTGCCTACTGGTGTACCCAAAATTTCTGTGAACAAATAATAGGTTCTATTCATTTGTAAACATTACAAATGTAAGATATTATCCTGCGTTTCTTTTATTTTTTGTTGGTAATTCTTGCGCCATCTGGATAATATTTTCAGAAAACTTGATCATACCTAATACGATTCATATAATAGATAAATTAATGGAATGTGGAAGTCAGAAGCCCCTAGACATGAGCCTAGAGTGCATAGTGTATAATGTGTCACTGTTACTACAGTTATCTTTAGCATCTCAGTTTGAATTATTTTGCTCGGTTAAAAACATATGATTATTGTCCATTGCCCCTCAAAATAACTGCAAATTATTATAATAAACAGGAAGTGTAGAAAGTTGCAAAATGTTTACAAGGTCTGTAGTGTTACAGATTAAACTGGAGTATCATGTCATTTCCGTTAGACTTTGATATTTACAAAAAAACGCTTTTTACCATCAACAAAGAATTAAAAATTATTTTATTTTGTTTTTAAGATACATATGAATTATAACTTGACATGTAAGGTAATTATTCATTCATTCTAATATAACATGGCTGCCAAACCGATGACGAGATAGACAAATGTCATATAGTCGCTGCTAAATAACTTGACAAATTTCCACACTGTAACTATTAATCAGCCAATCATTTACCTAACGTTACTGAATCGTATTTGTCAGTTGGGCTTTTTTTTTCATTGTAAACAAAGGTCTATAACCTAGTAATTGAAAATTTTTGGATACTTTTCTGAAAACAAAATTCAAAATATTTGTATGAAAAACTGGGAGTGATTGACACAATTAAAGTGATAAGACACTAGGATTATTGGGATTTCCATTATATAGAAAATGTAGGACGACAAATCTATTTATGAAAATCTTGATAACTTTGCAGTGACTATAACGCCTAAAATATTGAATAAATAATTATCTATGCAAGAAAAATCTTAGTGTACTGAGGATTTTATTTTGTAGACAACTTCTTTTTCAGTTATTTTTATTTCCATCGCTAAATATGTTTATGTTTCATTTACGTGAATGTTTGAAATCTGAAGTCAGATTCCTTTAGATATTAGATATTCAGTATAATAAAATTTTCCTCTTCTTTTATAAAAGAGTGAGAGTAACAAGTATATTCTCGGCACAATTAAATGAAAGCAAAACTGTTCTAATGAAAAGAAATCAACCATTTTCTTCAATTTCGCTATCGATATCTAGTAGCCTAATTAACTTTTAACAGCAATCAAGAAACTACAGCAAAATGTGCTTAGTCTCAGTGGATTTCAAGGTCGATAAACCACGCCTGCGCAATCAAAACCAATCATAAAGTTAGCGTTGACAACGACCGTCAATTGTTTTGTTTTATATTTCGTTTTGTTTAAATTTTCGTGCGTGCAGAGTACAAAAAGAATTTTTTTTCTTATATGTTATGTAATTGTTATTTCGTGAGAAATAATAATACATGATTGTTGGTTTTTGGCATTTGGATGTAACAGAATATTTTGATGATTGGTAGAGAGTAATTTAAAATTACAACAAAGTAAACACTTTTTCTAGAATATGAATGAATATTTTCAGTGAACATTATTTTTAGCAACGCAGCAATTAATAATTAACTATTAGATAATCTTTATAATAGTTGTTTGTAAAGTATCAGTACTTTTATCAAAGTTGAAGTCAAAAACAAAATTAGAAAGGCCCATAATTTTTAAATATTAATTAATATTTGAGAAAATTATTGTAAAATATTAAGGTAATTTTCATCATACAAACATACTATTAAAAATGAATTAACGTGAAGTTCATAATGAATTTTCTTATTTGTTTAAAATGTCTAATTTGTAAGTACTAATAGGCAGGATTTATTCCAAATAGTATTCTATTATATAAGTTTATGAGACAAATTTTTGTAGAACAAAAAGAACGGTTGAGAAGTGCTTCAAATAAACGAGTATGATAATAAATCGTACAACGATACAAATATTCTATTCTTTCTAGACACTAAAACTATTTCAGAAAGTTATTGAGATTATTTAAGAATTTGAAAGGGACGAAACTCGGCAAAAATATTTCTTATTACAGTATTTCAATAAATTAAAGAGACTATAGGGTTCTCGGTTGGCACAATTTTTCTTAGAGACGGTTGGAATGTAAGAAATTCTGGTTTTGGCAAATAACTCAAGAGGGACTTTATTCTAGATAAAATTAAATATCCCGCCATTTGGTTATTTTAGCGCCACTCTACGACTTAAATTGATCGAGAGCATTTCCATTTTACACTTCTTTGCAAAAAGTAACATTTTTAAGTTTTTCCACTAATAACTTTTGAATCATTTTTTGGTAACTAAAAATTGACCAAGTTACGAGGGAAATATCAAGGTTCGACCAATTTTGGTCGCAGATAATAAATAAATTAAGCAAACGATGGGAAATTCAATCTAGTTACCATCGAGAACTAAATTGTTGGGAATTAAGAGCCCTATAGATTTTAATAAATAGTATATTATGCTACAAGGACCGAACGACTGTCATTTTTGTCCAGGCTAAATTTGGCTGCATTCGATGAAGACGAGGGCAAAGCCCAAGGCGGAGTTTCGAGCAGCCAAATTTGTCCGTGACAATAATGACAGTCGTTCAGTGTCCGTGTTGCATACGATACTTTTTGTAACAAGTGCACCGAAATCTCCCCATTACTAAGCTTTTTAAATAAATTTGAATGTATTGAAACTATCTTATCGATTTGGCAAACAGATTTTTGCAAATGCAATCACATTACAGTAAACTAATACAATGAAACATAACTTACAAGATTTATTTTATTGACTGATATTTCTCACATTTTCTGTGCTATCCCGTTCACAATAAATACACACTATAACGAACATATTCTATAATACAAATTTCTTTCAAATATCAATTTGACATATATCAATGAAATGAAAAAATCCAATGGCATCCATGATCCATGATCTACAATTCCATTAATTCCCTGTCAACTGAGAATTGATGAAAATTGTTACCATGGTTTGGAATTGAGAACTTTCGAAGCAGAAGTCAGCACAGTAATAGGGTACTTTCGGTGCACGTGTTACAAGAAATAATTTTCCGATACAAGGTACCGTTCACAAATCATTAGCTAGAAATAGTTTTTAAAATGTTGCTTTTTTCGAAAGAAATGCTTGAAATGGCTGTAATTTTGACAGTAGAGAGGCATCAGAGTTACCAAACGGCCGAAAATTTGATTTTATCAAATTATTTGTAAAAGAAACTGCCTTTTTGTACCATCTGGGAGCGCTAAAAACTCTTTACTCTTTTAGAACTACAGCACATATTTTTCTAAAATTTCGTACTTTTTTAAAATTTTTTACTTGAAAAAATAATTTTACTGTACTATTCAGTGGCAGCTTGTAGTTAAAATTAGTGGATGCTGCATAAAATTTTTAACCTTAGTTTCAAATTATATAAAAGGAAATAAACGTGCCACTTCAGCTGTATTGTAGTAGATAGCATGCTGCAGATATCTCTGCATGTCATGAATCAACATCATTTTCATAGCCTTGCGGTTTATAAGTCTGATTATCTGAGGCTTACTAGATTGTAAGGACGAAACACGTATCTACAGTTGTCGCCCTATTCAGGATGATGGTATAAAAACTGACTCCTGAATTTGTGATTTTGTGAGCAAAAATGAAGCTTGCTAGAAAGATTTTAGTGTAACTATTTCATCACATTGAAAGTTATCTCATAAAATCAACCAAATTTACAAAAAAACAGCGAACGCAAATTGCTTCAAATTAAAATTTTATTCCAATCAGTAAATTAAAAACAACATTAGCATCAGGTGACATTTAAAAATACCACATTTTTTATGTTGACGATTGCCAGAAAACTTTGTTCTCCTAACTAAAACTTTGTTTACAAGTGTGTATTTCTAGAACAAGAAAGATATTTCGTGAAATACTCCTCGTATATTTAGATTTAAATACTTCAAAAATAACACTTATGCGTAGGTCCGCTTTGTGAAGGTTACTATAGTTCGAAGTCCACCATTTATTTTACAAATTTCTGCCAACATTTAGAGTTATTACTTTTTCATTCATAAAGAGTTATTTTGATTTATATTTTCTATATTAAATGTTTTTATTTCCGCTATATAACAAGGTCATGATTCATTTATTTCCGTAAATATGTACAGGCTGTATCACAAAAGATATCTCTACTGAAACTGTTAAATATATTTAGTAGTGAATAACTCATATTCATTCAATCGAACTGTTTGAAAAATTCGCTTAATTTACAATGATTTTTCTTCTTTCAAGTTTCCATACTTCACTTGCACAATAACATTTTTGTCTAACTTCTCGTTACGCATTAGTCAAACACACCTAGCGCGTGCTCTATCAGTCATGGTTGAGTTAAGATGCCCTACTAATGGTTTCTTAGACGCCAAGCCCCTTACTTCTGCCCCCAAACGACGCCCATGCTTAAGCGAAACTTGATACACTGATTAGAACTGTAGAATCAGAGCCGTGGGCACGTAGAGAAAAATCATAAAGGAATAAATGGCACTGTTTGGGAAAGATACGTGAGGAAAAGAGAATTTCGAAGCGTTTTGTTGATAAAAAATTGGTTAACATTGGTTTCTCATTTAGGATTTTTATTATTTCCTCCACCATATTTATTAACAGAATTCTCCTGATAAATTTTATCGAAAGAAATTGTTTAGAGGTAGTAACTTCTGCCAGTGACGGACACTCATGAATTTTCTGTTCAAATACAAAAAAAAAGCTTGACTTGAAAATTTGTTATGATTGTTTTGTCATTTCTACTCATCTTTGCAATAATTTCTCTCAAAGTTCATTTAGTACTTACTGCGTGAAAAATTCATTTTAAACTGCTCTACAGTTTTTATTCTAGAGGTTTGATTTTTCTTTTGAATATCTATAACTTTTCATCTCTTTGATATAAAGCTTTGAATTGCTCTACAACTTTTATCTTATAGGTTTTATGCTATAAACGTACTACATTAGACGCTATAGGAGGACAAAGCAGAAAAACATACTGTTGAAACTATATTATCAGCAAAAAACGAATTTTAATATCAATTATTTCTTAAACGGTTGAAGATAGAAGAAAACTTGTGGATACAAAATTGTGAGAAATTAATTCAGTTTTAATTTTCTTTAGGACCATGTTTTACCTACAACCAACCGCTCGAAAAATATAAATAAAAATATAAAAAAAAGTCATACATTTTGCTATGCTAAATCAATTTATATACTACAATTTAAGAACAAAACTTCCATTTAATATTTTAATTCATAGGTTTCTGCTGTAAACCATATATTTCAGAAGTTAGAAAAGTTCATTAAAAAAACTGAGATAAGAACTTTTTTTGAAAAAAAGTCGATATCTTAGTACGAATATCTTTTAAACGGTTATATTTAGTACAAGCGATAGAGTCAAAAATTCACCCTAAGCTCTAAATTTTTTCTGATTTAATAAAAATTTCGGTATAGGTAGTTGATAAGATGTACAATAACATATCAAAGCTGCTGTCACGTAAAATGCTGGAAAATTTTGGAAAATGGTGAATTAACCTCAAAAAATCAATTTTTGACAAATAACTTCAAAACTATGCATTAAAAGTAAAAGTTTTACTGATTGATTTACTCGCAAATAATATATTATTTACTTTGATTGAAAAAAATTAACTATTTTGAAATTAAAAAAAGTTGATTTTTCAATATAAATAAGGTATTATTCAATCTCAAAACTATATAACTACAAAGTCTAATGTCCAGTTGCACCGCTATCAGTTAACTTTAAGTACGGAATAATTACCATGGGAACAATTGTCTATACAATGGTAACCATAGATATTATTCTTCCCTTAAACTTAAGGGACGGCGGTGCAACTGGCCATAAATCTTCCTTTTCAAAACCGCATTTTGTTTTTATCCGCTGAGAAATGATTAAATTATCGTCATTTTTTATTTTCCAAGAAGCGGAAAACCTTAAAATTTAAATCAACTTTATATTAAAACGGCGACAATTTCTTCATTGCCTAGCCTAATGGATTGAGAGAAACCAAAAAGTATTTTCAAAGTGAAGATTTAAAATTTGTAAGATTATAGCTTTATGATTCTTACTAAAAAAAAAGCAGTTTAAAAAAAATCTGACTTGGACATCACGTGACTTACTTGTACATCATTAGATATACATAATCAAACACAAAATCTTATAGTTTTGGATTTATCCAAAAGATTCTGAAAATCTGTCAAGTAGAATGCGCTTTTAGCCTAGTCGGTTGCTATGGAATCAGTAGGTCATCATTCTTATGCTACAACATTCCTAAATACTGATTTCCAAGATTCTACGGCTAACAGTTCTGAATTTATGAGCGAAATTAAAAAATAAATTCCAACTGAAGTGCACTTTCGGTGAATGAAAATAGTAGGCAATCATTCAGATGCTACAGCAGACTTAAATATCAAATTTCAATACTCTACAACCCATCGTTTCGAATTTATGCGAAAAATTCCAAAAGACTGTCAAGTGAAGTGCACTTCCGGCTCAATCGATCTCAATTAAAATAGGATATGAGCATCTAGACAATATTATTGTCTCAAATACTGAATTCTATGATTCTACGTTCAATCATTTTAGATTTATGCGGAAAATTTGAAAAAAGTTTCAAGTAGAGTGCACTTCCGGTACAGACGATTGCAACTATAATGCGAGGTGCACATCAAGATCCAATACCAGTCTTAAATACAAAATTTCAGCATTATACGTTTGACGGGTTTTGAGATTTGCTAGTTACGCACATGCGTACGCATACGTATGAAGATACGCACACACATTCGTATCGACGTCAAGCCGAAAGTAGTCAAAATGGACTCAGGATGCTCAAAATCCATCAAAATCTCGATATGTGAATATTGTCGTTTTCACAATACTAACTTTTACTTTGTACCAGTAAGTAAACAAGCGTGAATTTTGTCTAACTTTATCGAAGAAATCAAAATCAAACATATTAAAAAAAAAGAATTGTCTCTGATATGTTTCTGAATCTTAATAAAGTATCAAAATTTAGAAATTGACGATATCGAAGATATTTTGTACATCTGTCAAGGGTTGCCACTTTTTTTTGTGCAAATAGAGTTATTGGTTATTAAAGGTAGAAAAAAAGTACATTGTTTCAAAATAACGTACGTTTTATTTTACTCTATCATTTTACTTCAAAACATATTTTTCATTACTTTTAGCAACTTTTAACAAATAATTATCACTGCTATAAACGAATCTAGGAAATAAAATAAAGGAAGGTATGGTTTAAATTAATTAAAACGCAGTGAGTGTAAATAAGTTCTTTAATATTCATTGTAAATTTAGATCCTTTCAATATGAGAACTTTCATCTAACTAACTATCTCAAAGAGTCGAGGGGCTGTTGTGTGTGGTTACAAAAATATACACAGAATTAAAATGATTTGTATGCATAGTAAAAACGTCATCAGAAAGAAAGACGTGACCTGATATTGAGACATTATAATATTTGTTTAGTCTAGAGCATCTTGAAGTGAATACAGTTTTTGTAATTAAATTAACACCCAAAACCAACACACCCCCTCAAAAAATGTATGAACTTATATTTAGCAGTTTACGGGGAGAGTAACAACTAATGATCCAACATTCGTTGCAAGGATTAGGAAAAACCCCCACAAAAACCCAACCAGACCATGAACAATTTCAAATGAATAACAATATACATTTTGTTAAACAACTTATAACTAGAATTTCCATAGAATTTATTTTTCTATTTTTCTTGTACTCCCATCTTCTCCCTCAGATCCTTGAACTGATGGGATGGTAGAGATTTTGTCAATAGGTCAGCCTCCTGATGACCTGTAGGCAAATATTTCAAACAGACAGTGTTGTTCTCTACTTGCTCACGTATAAAATGGTATTTTACGTCAATATGTTTTGAACGTTTATGATTAGCTGGATTATTTGCAATTGCTATACAACTTTGATTGTCTTCATACAATATTATTGGTTCTGACATATTGACATTAATACCATTTAATAATGATTTAATCCATAAGGCCTCTTTTACTGCCTCAAATACAGCCATGTATTCAGCCTCTGTTGAGGACACAGCAACTGAATTTTGTCGTCGTGTAATCCATGTTACTGTACAATTTTCAAATAATTTGAATAAGCAACCTGTTGTACTTCGACGATCTAATTCATTACTAGCCCAATCCGCATCAACATATCCTATCAAATTTTCTTTGTAATTCATGTTACGTTTATATATTAATTTCATGTTAATCGTTCCTTTTACATATCTTAATACTCGCTTTTAAACATAGCCAGAGTTCTTTATTGCATTTAGTTTGATATCTACTTAGTAGATTTATTGCAGTACATAAATCAGGTCGCGTACAAAGCATTGCGTACATTAAACAGCCAATCAAATTTCTACAGGGTGCATCATAACTATCATCTGAATTTAATGCTGAATAGTCTAATTTCATAGGCAACGGTGTACTGACCGGGTTGCATTCATTCATTTTAAATTTTACTAATATTGATTTCAAGTATGTTGTTTGATCGAGTGAAATTTCAGATCCTGATCTTTTTATTTTTATTCCAAGAAAGTAATTAATTTCTTTCAAATCTATCATTTCAAATTGTTTCATTAAAAACTTCTTAAAATCATTCATTGTATTTATATCTTTAGTAGCGATAACTAAATCATCTACATAAAATATTACATAAATGTTTTTATGAACATGGCCTTTGTCTAAGAAATACAAACAATTATCGGCTGACGAATTTACAAATCCTTTTTCAAGCATTATGTTATTAAAACACTCATACCAGCATCGAGCTGACTGCTTCAAACCGTATAAAGATTTATTTAGTTTACATACAATATTATCTGTTTGAACTGCAACACCGTCAGGCACCCTCATATAAATATTTTCTTTTAATTTCCCATTGAGAAATGCCGTTTTTACATCCATTTGATGAGTTAATAGTTCAAATTGATTTGCTAACGCAAGCACGCACCTGAACGTACCAATTCGCGCAACCGGCGCGAATGTTTCATTATAATCTAATGTTTTTCTATGGCTAAAACCGCGCGCTACTAAACGGGCTTTATATCATTCCAAATTTCCATTACTTGCTGTTTTTATTGTAAATACCCATTTACAGTCGACAATGTTTACATTACATGGTTTCTGTATCAATGTCCATGTTTTATTTTGTTCTAATGATTTTAACTCATCTTTTATAGCTTTTTCCCATTTTGTTCTAAACGCATTTTTAAAAACGTCTTGATAACATGTGGGAATATCATTTTCAAACATTTGATTAACTACGAAATAGCTATTTATATCGAAATCATAATCTTTATATGATATTATTGGTTTATTCTTTATTCTTTCGCTCCTTCTCACATCCTGCACACTATTTAATTTCCTCAACTTTTTAGTAGAGGTACACGGACTTTCACTCTCACTATCTGAGCTCATACTGGTTGGTTCAGGGACATCCTTTAATGAGGATGTTTGACCTTGAGTGCAATTTTCAGTGACACCTTTTTCACTAAGGGTTTGCTTGCACTTTTTATCGTCCGTTTGGCCAGGTGTGATCTTTTCTACAGATTTATAATCAGCAGCACCCCCTGCTGAAATATTATTTGTACCTGTTTGTACATTTTTATCTGTATTTACTTCGTTACCAATTTCACCCATATCATCAAGTTCTTGTCTTGATGTTTTATATGTAATTTCATCAAAAACTACATCACGTGCAACTATGAATTTTTCTGAATCTGAATCAAAAATTTTATATCCATTTGGCACATAACCCACGAGAATCCCTTTAGACGATTTACTATCGAATTTACTTTTTCTCGTTTTATTATGCACATAAGCCGCGCATCCGAATATTTTTAAATGACCTAATTTTGGTTTTTTATCATGCCACATCTCATACGGTGTGTTTTTGAACTTTATCGCTTTTGTTGGAGATCTGTTTACCAAATAAGTTGCAGTTAAGATTGCCTCACCCCAGAAGCATTTATTTAGACTCGCACTATGTAACATAGCACGCGCTTTCTCCAACAAAGTTCGATTCATTCTTTCTGCCACTCCGTTTTGTTGTGGAGTGTACGGAACCGTGAGATGATATGTTATCCCTTTTTGTTTACAGTATTCTTTCATTTCGCCAGATAAATATTCGCTTCCGTTATCACTATATAAAGTAACCAATTTTGTATCAAATTGAGCTTCACTTTTTGCAACATAATCTTTAAAATAAGTGAATACTTCTGATTTATTAGTTAATAAATACGTTACAGTATAATGAGTATATTCATCGATAAAATTCACAAAATAATTCTTTCCATCTATCGTAGATGGTGTAATCGGCCCACACACATCTGAGTGCACAATAAATAAAGGCCTTTTTATATACTCTTTATCTTTTATCCTGGCGAAAGGAAGACGTACTTGTTTTCCGCTAATACAAGATTCGCACAACGAATCAATAGGATTAATATTCTTTAAACAAATATTATCAAATGCTAACTCATTTACTTTAATTTTTGTAAATTTTTCTCTACTTATGTGGCCCAATCGCTCATGCCACATTTTATTTTTATCAATAATATTTGCCTCAGCCACGTGACTTACAGCCCGTGCTGTTTTATGCGCATTTTGTATTATTAATTCTATAATATACAGATTATTTATGCGCTTACCTTTAATGACTGTTGTACCTCCTTTTATGACCTCCACATCTCCAGCTTCCGTAAATAACACCGACATTCCAGCCTCCTGGATGCGCCTTACGGAGATGAGGTTGGTTGGTACACTTTTGCTGTAGAGGACATTCTTCAGCTCGCCATTGTAGCCAAGTGAAGTGGTGACTTGTATCCTTCCGATATGTGTCGCCTCGATTACTGTCCCTATTTTTGCCACAGTTATTCGAATTGGCTCCTCCAGCTGTTCGCATTCAGTAAAAAGACTGAAATCCTTAATAATGTGTTCTGTTGCACCGGAATCCAGAACAAAACGCCTTGATGTTTTGTTTACGTCTTCGCACTGATTTTCATTACAAATCATGAAAGCAAATGATTTATCAATCACCGCTGTTGACGCACTGGCTTCATGATTGCTTCTTTTATTACGTTTATCGTTTGATTTTAAACTTTGCTTGTAGAAATAGCAATCACGTTTAACATGATTTGTGCGTCCACAATGGAAACATTTTTGCACCTGTTTATTTTTAAACATTTGCTTATTTCTTTTGGTGAACTTCCAATTCTTCTTTTTATTTTCATATGAATTTGTGGTGCGAAAATGAAGAGCTTTCATACTTGTATCAGTAGTTTCACGTTCTAAATATTCTTCATGTTCCAGCAACATTCCTTTTACGAATGCTAATGTGAGTCTATCATCACTCATTGTTTTAATTGCAGCTTTAATTGGCGCATAACTCGATGGCAATGAGTTTAGAGTATACCATTCTTTAGTCGTCTCATTTACTTCCCCGCCACAGGCAACCATATCACGCACCATTTCATCAATTTCGATCATGTGCTTCTTAAGTGACGTACCTGGTTTAAGCTTGCAATTGAACAATCGATCTTGAAGACATAGCTGGGTTGATACCTTTTTACAGGCGTAAAGACCATCAAATTTTTCCAAAAATTTGTCGCGCTGTCGCACGACCTGGCGGTATTTGCGAAATTATTGTATCATCTAGGTACTCAATTAATGTTCCCCTGGCAAATCGTTCCCATTTAATCCACTCATCAGTAATTGGTGTTGGCGGATCTTCATTTAGCACTTTACTAGCACCTTCTTGCTCAATAATTTCTAATAGTCTAAATTTCCACATAAAATAATTTTCACCATCAAATAGTTTCATATTGCGTTTTAATGCACTCAACACGCCACTAGCCATAGTTAATTTCACTGTATTTTTCTCACTGTTTCAAATCACAAAAATACAATACACTCACTCGCGGTCACTCGCGGTGTCTGGGCCCATAACCTAAAGGAAGGTATGGTTTAAATTAATTAAAACGCAGTGAGTGTAAATAAGTTCTTTAATATTCATTGTAAATTTAGATCCTTTCAATATGAGAACTTTCATCTAACTAACTATCTCAAAGAGTCGAGGGGCTGTTGTGTGTGGTTACAAAAATATACACAGAATTAAAATGATTTGTATGCATAGTAAAAACGTCATCAGAAAGAAAGACGTGACCTGATATTGAGACATTATAATATTTGTTTAGTCTAGAGCATCTTGAAGTGAATACAGTTTTTGTAATTAAATTAACACCCAAAACCAACATAAAACCCCCGGGAAATAAAACCCCGGAAAAAAGGCCCCGGAAAAAAGGCCCCGGAAAAAAGGCCCCGGAAATAAAACCTCTAGGAAAAAAAACCCCCGGAAAAAAAAGGTCCCTGTGATAAATACTGAAGAAAGTTCATGTGAATATTATAAATTGGGTATATAAGGATGTTTTCATTATGTTTGATGATAAAACCAAGAGTTATAAACAACAATTCTATTAGTCCGTGAGACAGCGCATAAATTTTTTGTTGATTACCGCTCACTTGAAACTTTGTGAGTGGCTTCATTGTGATGAGTCCGACAACTTTTTCATTTGGCAAAATTCTAGATTTGGGGGCGTTTACCCGCGAGGGCTAATTATTCGAAAGAATATTACCGTAATACTGATCTTTACACTAATCGAAAGATTTTTTTATAATAAAATGAAGGAAAAATATTGTCCGACATGAATATTGAGGCTACCGGTGAGTCCGACTTGTCATAAGTACCAACATACTTACCATTAGTACCAATATACTTATGACAAGTGCGGCTTGTCGGATTCACCGGTAGCCTCAATATTCATGTCGGACAATATTTCTCCTTCATTTTATTATCAAAAAATCTTTCGATTAGTGTAAAGATCAGTATTACGGTAATATTCTTTCAATTAATTAGCCCTCGCGGGTAAACGCCCCCAAATCTAGAATTTTGCTAAATGAAAAAGTTGTCGGACTCATCACAAAGAAGCCACTCACAAAGTTTCGAATGAGCGGTAATCAACAAAAAATTTAGGCGCTGTCTCACGGACTATATATAACGCGTGATGTATAATGTAATAATGACATAAATATAATGTCTTCAGTTTTATTTATCTATTAGTGTCAATAATAATATAGTGGAGTAAAACATTTACACACATTTTATTTTTGTGCATGTTTAAGAGACGATCTCAAGAATATTTTTGTGTTTTGAAAAGTTTCCAGAAGTCACTAGATAATGACGAGAAACTGATTTTGGTCGATTGTTTATTCTGTAAAAATTCCTAAAACTGTCACAAATGGAGAAAAAGATTTCAAGTAAAAAAGTTGAATATTATTATTACCCAGACAGTTGGGATACGTGAATATTTTTATTGTGAGGCATATTTTTTAAATACGACACAAAGTTATAATTTTTCCAATAGAACTAATACATAAAAATAACAGCAGAATACTACATATATTTTTTAAATTTTAATGATAAAATTTATTTTCTTTGTGTTGTTACAACATTAGAAATTTTACAATTTCTGTATTTCATGTTGATTTATATTCATAATGCCTCAACTCATGCTAATATTTAGCTTTTATATTTTTAAATAATATGAAACAATTCAAAATAATAAATGTATGTAAATGTTTTATTCCACTATATAATAATTGAAGCTAATAGATGAATAAAACAGAATACACTGTATTTAAGTCTGTATTACATTATACATTACGCGTCATTTGGAATTGTTGTTTATAACTCTAGGTTTTATAATTAAACGTAATGAAAACACCCTTATATACCTAGTTCATAATATTTGTTATTTAAACTTTCTTCGGTTTTTATCACAGGGGGCGTTTTTTCCGAGGGTTTTTTTTTCCTAGGGGTTTTTTTCCGGGGTTTTTTTTTCCGGAGCTTTTTTCCGGGGTTTTATTTCCTGTTACCGCTATAAACAGCTGCACATCATCTTTACAGTCTATATTCAAGTTACAGTAAATAAGTATTTTTTTTTTTTCTTTTGGGCATTCAAAAATGTGGTGACCACCAGAGGTTATATTTGTCATATATCCGGCAACAATCGATAACGTCATCGATCCTAGTAACTTTGTCGTTCTGTTTCACGTAAAAAGTCTTACAACCAACCTTTTCTTGTATATTAAATGTGAAATGAGTCCTAGAGAAATCAAATCATGCGAAATAAAGTATTTCCACGTACTTTATTGTTTTCATAAAGTATAGAGTACAATCATCCCAAATAACGTACAATACTACCAACCCATTTCTCAGATCGGCAATTTGTGCTGTATTCAGATTTCAATAATTTTGAAGAGATGGCATTACCAACGACTTACTAGTAAAATGAAATATTGTTAGTGGCATTAAAACAGTGCTTTTTCTATACTAACGATTGTAGGCTAGCTTGCTACGCTCGCACTCCCGATAAACAATTTCGAATAGTATCAAATTGTACTGCGCGCATTCGTATTACTTTCGAAAAGGCCTCATGAACCTATTATTTCTTCTTCCGGTGGATTCAACGGACTATATTTCCGTATCACAAAAATAATTATAACGAAACAGGTCAAATTAAATAACAAAAGATAGAACATAATTTAACATGCAGTTATAAGAACAATTCAAATAATCATGCTATGATGAAAAAGAACACAATACTAACAAAACGAAACCATAGACAAAAGTGCAACTATATTCAAACAAAAAAGCATCGAGTAATGCAAACAGCACGTAGTTAAGAATTACACATTGTTGCAGAATAACATGTAAAACAAATGAAATATTTCGACATTATTTACATATGATACGTTACTTTCACAACTTGAAATCATACCAGAAAAACAAAAAGAAAAATACTTTCAGAGCTCCCGGGGTGAAGTTTTCTTTCTGTCTTTTTCTATATGGAGAGACAGTTTGCGAACCCAAACTACAGGGGGTCTCAGATTTGATGAGCGTTAAATATGAGAAACAGATGGGCCAGACAGATTTTAAGTGATGCATTTTAGATTTTAGGATGGTTAATTATGCTTTATGGCCAGGAAGTCAGTAGGGAATATCTTTACTGTTTTATCTTTTCAAAAATGAAAAACACAATTTTCCAAATTAGCAGAGTAGAAATCTGTGAATGAATACCGGTTTTTATTAGAAATGAAATATTAGTCACGAAAAATAAATTTGGGCCACTACGCCTGAAAGACGAATGGCTACTTTTCTTGAGTGACTAACCATATTTTACAGGACTGAAATACAACGTTTAATTCAAAATCTCTCTTAAAACGACTAAAATCGTTCTCATTTATGTTGGTTTATTTTTTAAACATTTGAACGTAACCATAGACACGTAACACAGAAATTACAGAGTAGCCAAGACGCGTTTGTTACGGTACGTACTGTTACCGATGATTTCGCTTTTTTCTTCCACTAAATAACTAATTCTGGATATTATTTATTTGAAATGACCATAGTAACAAACTTATTATGAATCTGTGTTGGATGTAAGTTTTTTTTCTTTCTAGAAGATATATTTCGAGACGGTAAAAGCTAGTCAGGATAGTAACTGAAATCAGATTTTTTACGACTTCTAGGAATTTTTTTAGGTCACCGTTGACGTTTTACAACAAACCCTTGTGAAGAGTGCGTAGTGATGCCTGAAAAGGGTCCGACAGGTCAAGGCGTATAACTTTGGTTTATTGTAGGTTACCGCCCTCTAAAGACTGCAGTCCTCAAACATTTTCAGAAGAATAATGGTATGAATCATAAGTTTGTTACTAAAATCCCTCGCAAAATGATTGATTTGAAAAACACAATCTTAATGAGTAATTATAGCAATTATATTTCAGCTTTCAAAGAAGTGAATTTATTCTTGTACTCCTGTGACATCACACAACATTATCATTAACTTCAAGTATGAAAACAATGACGTCGTTCGCCGTTCACTTTCTTGTTTTACAAAAATTAAAATTGTACAGTGTCATTACATGCGTCACGATCATCAAATACTTTGGCATCTTTTCTACGTGCTAGTCAATGTTTCCTGCATGAATAGTAGACGTTACGTGACGTCATACGTGGCGCGCGTATTAAAAAATGTTTGAAAAACAAAACACGTATCGTGCTCGACGCAGCCGCGTCAGCATCGTAACAGCTAAAACAACTGAAGCTCTGCGTCATATACTAGCTAGCCGACTTTATTGCGAGGGCGGTAAATTAAATTGGAATTAATTTTTGAAGACATTGCCTCGAATACTGCCACATTATATTACACGCAGGAGCTATTTGTCTCTGTTAAACAGTTTTTGTTCCACAATTTACTGTCTGCAAGCAAAATATTCTTCTACTACTGTCTTAATACACTATTTAGTGAGACTATTAGATCTTATTGGACAGATTTCAAGATGGGTTATTTCTATTTTTATTAGAGGTTAAAATTTTGTTTATTTTGTTAACTGTAGTTCAATGATTCCACCTTGTAATCATTTATATTTAGTTGATCAATTTATATTTTCCATCGATCAATTTAGCAACTGTTTTATAATAGCTGCAACATACGTTTAACTTCATACACATAAAGCTGCTCATTAGAAAATAATTCTTATTTACATATCCCAATTTAGGGCTAAAACTTCTATTAAATCCTCTATCCCGATAATGTTGAGGTGCTTGCTACAAAAAAGTGACATCTATAAGTCAAATTCTTGCAAAAAAAAAAAAAAAAGTAGATCGGTAATGTAGATAAATTATGTGGAAATGTAAGAGAGATGGAGCTAAGAAGAATGTTGAGACGAGAAAGAGATGTAGAATGTAGGAGTAGGGCTCAACATTGATTACTCGCCGTTAACTGATTTTAATATTAAAATATCTTTTTTACTAATTCCGAATTTTCCGTAAAATTTTAACAAAATGACTGAATATTCAATTTATAATCTTTTGATTTTTGTTCATATCTTTAAAATTTTGGTCGCGACAATAAACAAAACTGGCAAATACAAGACTCCATGTACAAGAAAAAAAAAGTATCGATTTAGGATTCAAATATCTTTCAAACTAATCCAGAGGAGACTCTAATATTTTGATATATTGGGTATTAGCAATTGAACTGCATCATATTCAAATTTTATTCAAATCTCTCGATTGTCGTATTTGTAAGCACCTTAAGTGTATCTCCATTCTCCATTATTGTATCTTTTTCAAAAATAATTATAACTTTGAGATAAAGTATTGAACAGCATATGTATTATCTCTGTGACTTTTATTCCATTTGACTACACCAAAGAAGAGTGGTGTGGCAAAAGACTGTCAGTAAGTTGATTAAAAAAAAAAAAAAAATTCAGTTGTTTTGTTATCAATTATGAATGAATGAGTCTTTTATATATTCTATCCTTAAATGTGACTTCGTAAAGAAATACAGCTAACCATCTCTGCAATATAACATTATTTTTTCAGAAATAGTCAATTTTTACTTCAAATATCTCTTAAACGTTTAGAGATAAAGAAAAAACTTATGGAAATGAAGTTGTTAGGAAATTATTCCAGCTTAAATTTTGTGAAGAACTATATTTTCATTACAACCTACAGTTCAAGAAATATAAGCCAAAAACTAAAAATGTCATACAATTTGCTTTGCTACGTAGTTAACTTTCACTGAAGATCTCCAGAAAATAAAATGTTTAGGAAAAAAATTCAGCCTACAAAGCTTTCTTTGATTAGTTCAAAGAAAAGTAGCGTGATAATAGAAGAAACCTGTGAATTAATTTGAAAAAATTCAATTATTCTCTCAATTTCCTGTTTTTTTTACTTTACTTCAAATCTCTTTGGAATGGCTGAATATAAAATGAGAGAAAAAAACAAAATTATACGAAGTTCATGCAGTTTTAATTTTATGTGAGACTGTTTCGACTAAGACCAATCGTTCAAGAAATATAAATAAAAAACAAAAAAAAGTTATATGCTCTGCTATATGCTACGGAGTTGACTCAAACTGCAGGGCTGGCGATTTTTGGTATAGTCATCACCAAAGATTGCCAAGTAAATAATAGTATATTATGCTACAAGGACCGAACGACCGTCATTATTATCCAGGATGAAGCTGGCTGCACTCGGTGAAGGCGAAGGTAAAGCCAAGGCGTAGCTTCGTGCAGCCAAATTCATTCGTGATAAAAATGACGGTCTTTCGGTGCCGTGTTCCGATATTTTGTGTAAAACGTATGCCGAAGTACTCCATTACTAAGCTTTTTAGTATTGAAACTATCTTATCGATTTCACAAACAAATTTTTGAAATTGCGATTACATTTACAGTAAACTAATACTACGGAACATAGCTCACATGACTTACTTTATTAATAAATATTTTTCACATTTTCTGTTCTATCCAAATGTCAATTTGACATGTAATAATAAAATTAAAAAATACCAGCGCCATGATTATAATTTTTGCCCTCTCCGTAAGGAATGAATAATCATTAATTCTCTGTCAACAGGGAATTAATGATAATTGTTTCCATGGTTTGGAACTCGGTTCGGAAATGAAAATGTTTGAAGCAGAATTCAGAATTCAATTCAGTAATAGTGTTCCTTCGGTGCAAGTGTTACAAAAAAAAAATTATGTTAAAAAGTCAAGCTATAAGTCTATCTTTGATTAGACTTGGATGAACTTTGAAAAAGTGAATTAATTTTTCAATAATAAATAAATAAATAAACGACTCTTTCAAATATTCCTTTCTTATATGTGACTTTATGAAATAATGAGGCAGGCCACTCTGGCTGCATAACATTTCCTTCAGAAATAAGCTATTTTTTATTTTAAATATCTCTTAAACGGTAAGAGATAGAGAAAAAAACTGTGAGAACAAATCCAGCTCAAATTTTGTAAATAAAATATAAATATTATTCTACCCAAAATATTATTTTTTTGCCAACTGTCAAAAAAACATGATATTTTTGTATTGTTATGAATACGCAAAGTTCGTGATTTTTCCACTAGTAAAAAAATTAAACATATTTTTTCACTAGTGAAAAAATGAACATATTTTTTCACTAGTGAAAAAGTAAATTCTATTTTTGCCCACCTAATCTATTATAAATCAGTTTAGTAATGCTACAAGAATAAAAACAAACAGGTATTTAACAAAAAAGAAGTATGAATTTGTACACAAAACTACTTATATTTGAATATAAAAATTAATTGTTGACAGTTATTTATTTATCAAACAACAATTGCGCATACTTTTGGTTACAATCTTACAATACCCAGGTGACTGCAAATTAATTATAGTTTGTACTTTTTTTCTACATTTTATTGAATAAAACAATAATGATTGTTGATTTATTATTTTTTGACATTTGGCGAAAAAATATTGTTTGTATTTCGTGTGCGAAGTGATTGTATTTTGTTGCGCTTTTGAATGAATTTGTTACTTCGACCTTACGGTCTCGGTTAAAATTGACATTCTCACGCCCAACAAAAAAAACAATCACTTCGCACACTTGATACAAAAATAACTATTTTGTGGTAGTGTTTAAAATAGGCTTCTTGCAATAGCACATAATGATAATATAATAATAATTTTATTTCATTGACATGATTTACATGCATAGAAATCATTCAGAAAGTACAATTATTTTTTTTTCTCATAACAGGTTAAGATAAAATATCTGAAAGGCGATCCTGATAGAGACAGGCAGCCTGTAGTTTTAAGAGTATAATCAACAACTTTCTAGAAGAAAAAAATTCAAATATTGAAAGAAAATTTTGAAATTTTTGCATCAGATCTTCATTTTATTTTAATATGACCATTTCTTGTACATGCAAAGCTTTTTGTATCATGCAAGGGGTATGCAAAAATAAAGTTTTTGGCGAATATACAAATTTGTGGTACGAAGAGTTTTTGTATTTTTTGGATAAAATTTCACACGTGAAATTATGATGTAATTTTGGCAGATAAAAATGCTTATAGCTGAGGATGACTCTCCCCAAAAACAATATAAAGAACCTTGTTGGCTAATATAAAATGCTTTTCGCGTGTGAAAGCTATTTTTGTCTCTAAACTCCCGAAACTCAATTGTATTTAGAACAAAGGAGACAAAAATATTGACTAACTTATTTACATAACGTTTTCTTCGAGTTAATGAATGGAAATTTTGAAGGAAAAAGTCAAAATTTTAAAGTTTGAATCGTTTTGCAATACTTTTGACCTCCACAGACTATTAATGCAAAACCAGGAAGTTGAGAATGATAAATTTAATTTGTTCAAAGCTGATTTTTAATTAAGATGCTTTTAAATGATCGATCAATGAATTTTATTAATTTATTGCTGTAGAGATCAATAAATAATTTAATTATAGAAAGGATAATTGGACGTGTGCTTTATAAAGATTGCCAATTTTTTGTTCTGCAGGGCTTTTGAGTGAACATCACATACTAGAATTTTTGAATTTGTCGAAGTATTCTTTTTTAGGCGTTCATAACAGAAAAAGGTGATTCTATGCTCCTATTGCCATAAAGTGTCACTTTTTTGTACATATCTGTTAAAAGCTACTTTTTATATGCATCTGTCAAATTTTTTTTTCCAAACATCGACTTGATAAATGACAATAAAAGAAAACAACGTCAACCAAAGATTTGCAATTGAGATATCTTAGAATAGGTAAAATTTTGTGATTTAAATTATTTCGTGATGATTGCCTAAAAAAACGTGCTTTAATTGTCTCACTTGAATTACAGCCTCAGCTGACGCTTCGGCCGCAAACAACAGATTCGACCAAAAAAGATTACCTTTATGACCTTGATACACAAATTACTATTTTTGTCTGTTGTGTGAAGTGTAAATAAATGGCCAATTTAGTTAAAGAAGGTTGAGGCAGTTTTTATCAAGGAGTTCGGTTTATAAGTGTGGCCCTAGAGTTAAATTACATTTTTTAATACTTCTATTCTAATTTGAAGGCTGTTTCTTTGAAGAAACATCCTGAACTGTAGAATAAAAGCATTGACAACATTGTCCTAGAGATCCCCAACTTCGACATGTATTTATTTGTCAAGTTCAATTGGGTAATTTATGGAGCGGATGTTTGTTCATTGGATTAAACTTTGTTTTAATTTAATCTTGTAATTGTATAATGAACAATATGCCGTGATTTTCAACCATAGATAAGAAGACACATTTGTCTCTTCAACTTTTATAAATCAATCTACAACATAATTTTGCAAAGGAATCTCAACATTTGTCTTTATATCGGTTTGAGCAATTTTTAGTGATTCAAAAAGTACATTCAGATATAATTAATATAAAGTTAGATAACTTTAACTCACCCCCAGAAGTTGACGCTATTTTTGGACCCTCTTATACCTGAAACAATGAAATAATTGTTACTAAAAGTTTCAAGAATCAATTTCAGAATAGGATAAATATACAAAAGTGGTTCGAAAATTTTGTGCAGAGTCAGAGAGATGACTGCTTGAAGTCATTTTCTGTGTATTGGTTAATCACTCTGTGTTTAGCGTTCGTTTGAAGTGTGAATCAAATGTTTTTCAGAAAATGGACTATAGAAAATTTTGTGTTGATAAAACTTTACTTTACGAAAGGCAGATCTCTTCAAGAGACTTCAAAAAAACTCAATAAACATCATCGTATGAGCAGAAGTGACGCTGAACGTTCTGGATGCCGTATTGACGCAATTATTCTAGGAAGCATTTAAAAAATCCATAATTTGGTGATCGGTGGTAGAAGAGTACTGTGAGATTGCTAGTAATGTAGGCATATCTTCACCAATCTTTGAACATGAAAAATTTATCCGCAAAGTAAGTTCCTCAAAAACGAAATCGTGCGCGATGTTCTAAGAACGGTTTGCATCTTTTTCAGCGTAATTTACAGGACTTCAGGTATCATTTTGCCACTGTGGACGAAACATGGATACACTACTACACGTATGAAATCAAAACTGGCTAAACAATAGGTTGCCAGCGAAAACTCGCACCAAAAGAAGATGAGAATTGTTCCTTTAATCGGAAAAGCTATGGCGACTGTCTTTTTTGGATTCGCAAGAAGAAATCCTCGTGACAGTTCGGAGAAGAGTTCATATTATATTTCGTAACTTGAAAAAAACAGAAAAAATCCTTCACATAAAAAAGTTATTTTTCTACATCACAACAATACGTCCGCTCACTTCTTTGGAGTTTGCAGCTGTTTTAGCAGATTCCACAGGAATTTGGCCGTCGTTTGGTCACTGCAGCAGAACATGAATACACCACTAAACGCCTGAAACTAAAAAATAATCCTAACAACAGGTTGCCAGCTAAGAGATTGCAGCAAAAAAATGTAAAGATTATTTTTCCAGTCGGAAAGATAATGGCGACTTTTTTGGGGATTCGCAAGGAATAACTCCCGGGAAATCTCTGAAAAACGATACATCATTGCTTGAAAACTAGTAGCAGAAGGAACAAAAGAGATTCACCTCTAAAAATGTCCTTTTCCATCCCAACGCACTATCTTATTTCATTAGAAATCCACAGTACTTGAGTCGTCGTTCCGTCACTTTGGCCGAAACTTGGATACTTTACTTTGCGCATGGTACCAAAAAACAGTCCGAATCCGAAAAATAAGTTTTCAGCTAGGAGACTTACCAAAAAATGGGAAGACCATTTTAAGAGTCAGGAAGATTATGATGAATGAATTTTTGGTTTCGTAAGGAATAATCCTTGTAGACTATTTAGAAAACCAAGGTGTAAGAAAAACATAAAAGGCACCAGCTTATACTCCTCTGAAGTCGTAGTAGGCGAAATTAATGAATTTTGGATTCCATGTCGTTTTGCATTCGTATGTTTTAGTGTGCAGACGTTTTATTATACGTAAGTATAAATTTTCACACATTTTTTTTATTCTGTCAATGTTTTGTTAATTTCATTGAACAAATAAGTAAAAAATAAATGAACCAATATTTAAACAGAATAAATTATGACTATTTCTCTCGGTATGACGCATGTTATCGATTAAGAATTATTTGCTTTTGTATTTCACAAAAAAATAGACCCATTGTCAACACTAATAATAGAAATAATACTGGTTGAAAAAGTCAATACACAAATTCTTTCTGGACATTAGATTGAAATAATAAGTTCAACCTTCTAAATAGATAATACACCACACCTGTACCGACTATAATTAAATACCTACATAATCAAGCTCGGAATTTAAACAAAGACTTTATCCTTCCAATGCTATAAACTATAGTTATAACGTATCCTTACTTTCAATTCATTATAAACCTTAAAGAACGTCGTTCAAAAACACCCACTTGGCTATAACTTATAGGTAAGGGATCAAACGAATGAGCAAATGACAAATGAACGTGTTTGTTTCTGCACAGAGCAAGCTACTGCGTTTTTTATATAGAAATAAAAGAAATAATAATAAAGAAATTATCAATTACCAATAATTAGCTGATAAGAATTACAAGAACATTTTGAGAATCACAGGAATAAAATTTGTCATAATGTAAGGTTCATTTTTTCAATTTCGGTTAACCATAAAACCGCTTTCTATTCTCAATAAGCCTTACCTCTAATTTCTAAATTACAATACTTGTAAGTTTAACAAATATAATAAAAAATGTTCCCCAATTCAGTTATTCGTAGTCACCGTCACTTTTTCCACCATCACAAAGCAGGATGCACCTATTGCATAAGAATAAATCAATCACTCACAATAAATAACAGCTTGAAAAACGAATAAAAATTCTGAAAATAAGAAAAAGAAATCATTGCTGTTATCTTTTTTGTATCAAAACTTATTTCCTTCTTGACTCAAGGTTATATCTCTGACTGGACCAGCCTGCGGAAAAGAGATAGATATATTGAGATTGTTTGTGATGGACAAGGAAGGAATGAGGCAACGCGAGAGTTGTGGATCTTTTTTTCGGCCTGTTTTGTATTAAGTCTGTTTTCATTAACGTTAGGCCTCAAGTTGTGTCGCAAGAGGATAGTGTAGAATAGTATCCTAACTATTGCTCATTTGTTACACATTAATTTTTGCTAAATCGATAGCACAAAGAGCTACAATTTTATAACCCTGTTTCAATGAGAAATAACTGCACATTTCGTTGAGAATTAATTGCAAAAATATTTAAACATCCAAAATTTTCATTCAAAAAATATTTACACATGTAATGATTTAGAAGGCCATCTCGATTGAACTAACTAAATGATACACAATTTAAATGAAGCGTTAAAAAAGGATAACCAAAGATTCATCAATTTATTGACGTCATGCTGAATCAGTTTACTCCAATAAATTATTGTAGATATGCTTATCATAATTATTTTTAATATGTGGTTGAAAAAAATGCACTAATTCATCGCTTGCGTCATTTATGATTCTAGAACAATTTTTTTATCCGATTTGTGGTAGGTAAGTAGAAATCAAAACTATTTTTATTCAAATGTGCAATCAAAAAATAAAATTAAATACAAAATGAGGATTTTTAAGCCATCATGAAGCTGTAGAAAAAAATCGTTATATTTATTGTTAGAATTTACTGTTCTGCCTACTTCCATTAATTGCGTGATGTATAACGAGATTCAGGCATTTTGGAGTCCATAGACACAGTATTTAACGTGCAACATCCTAAAGGTCTCTAAAGACGGTGCTATATGTGTGTAGCAAAGATCAGTTAGTCATGTCAGTCGATGTTCAGCTTTAGTGATTTGCACGGACCAAAATTTAGAAGCCCGGTCTTCCCTACTCGCCCAAGTCTGTTCGGCCCGAACAATTTCAAGTGAAAAACTACAGGCTGATGTTTTCTTAAATAAGGGGTCGCACAAACCTGATCCAGTTCAGCCCGACCCATAGAATTTTGAGATTCAGTCCTATTTATCTATTCGTCATTCACATCAATAAGTGACAGTAATATTTCTTTATTAAACAAGTAATTCTAAAGACTCATTTACATTTCGAAGTTAGTTCTAGCTTTACGTTTCACGTTTTGGTTTTAATGATCTTTTAGTTATCCTATGTAGCCATTCGAAAATCTGAATTTGGTTTGTTTTAGCCCACAAGCATTAGAAAGTCTGCAAGCTTCATATTTTGTTATGGTTTTAGGTTTTATGTTTACGAATTGGCCAATCGGAGAGAAGCATAGAATGATGTAGCTATTATGTCTTTCCTTTTCTAAAATTGTCAAACTAACAATATTTAAGTATACGTTATGATATCTGTTAATTTTACGCATTCTTTAATATTTTATTTTTAAATTCATGATTTTCTTTTTACTGTCTACTCATATTCATGTACCGTTGAAATAAATATTACATCTATCTCCATCTGGAACATTTTATCACAAATTGTAGCATTCTGCTCAATTTCATTCCATTTTTCCAAACCTTTCAAAAACGAACGTTTTGTTTATGTGATTTATGTTGATTTCAGGGAGCACCTGGTAGATTCAACATTTAGTCAAGGTACACGATTCATCGATAGAACAAGGTTATATTTTTGGATTTTTCCACGATTGTATCAAATCTTCACAGATGTCACTACATCCGAATCCAAAACTAAAACTTATTTGTGAATGCTCCTTTCGTAGCAACATAAAACGTTAAACCAAAACATAACACTAGTTAGTTTCGTTTGAGAATGAACCTTGGATATTTAGCTTTTAGAAGGAAACGAGTTCCTCGTAAACTTTCCTTTTTTACTACTCATGTCCCGCGTAAGCTCTAATCCGCACGAGCGCGTGACCAAATCTAGGCCCATGAGCACATATAAGTTTGTATCCCGGAATTCGTCTTCAAAAAGAAGATATTAGCCCGCACTCGATCGGCGGGCCGGGTAATCCGTAGCCCATTGGGGCCAAACCGAGCCATGTAGTGCTCTACTACCGAAGATGAGTTTTTCATTCAAAGTTCGGCCCTTCTAAGCCCAATTCATCCAAGCCCGTTATTATCATAAGGCCCTTCCGGCCCGGCACTAAAATAAAAAGCCAATGCGGGGTCCTGTTCAGCCCCTGAAATTTTAAAATTCTTGCCCGGTAAATTTGAAGGTCCAGTCGTCTCGTCCTACAGAAATTTCAAGCCCAGTCTTATGTTCCTGTACGTCATTTATACCTTAACAAACTACAGTCATTTGTCGATATTCCCAAAAGTGTTGTAATATATTTTGCTTTCTGAAAAAGACGAGTCCAGATTTGATCGCGCGAGTCTATCACCAAAACAAAACCTGTCCTACCAAAACTGTGTATTATTAAGCTTGTCTTGAAAAAAAATTATTTTCCGTACTTAATACGCAGGTCGTGCAGTCCGTAGACCATCCTGATCAAATTGAGGTATGCAGTTTTCTAATCACTGTCACATTTGCTCGAATAAGGCACTTTGTTCACATATTCGGCTTCGACTAAAAAGACCGAAGATTTGGTCGAAGCAAAATGTGGCATATAGTCGAGCGGTTCATGAAAACGAACAGAATATAATACCTGCTTATGTGACAAAAAGCAGACAATAAATATTGATAACCGAATATTAGCTTCGGCAGAAAAAACTAACTTCGGTCGGACAGTGCGTCTGCTCTCGTCTTGGGCTCGCGCATTTCATAATATTTCGTTCGGCCAAATTTTTGGCAAAATATACAGTCAAAAAGCAGTTTTCTACACAGTTTTAAAGTTTGGTGTACATTACTCGGAATTTGTGATTACATAATATTTAATAAGATATTATGAAGCATGAAACATGTAAAACCAAATATAATTTCAAGTACTAATATTTCAAAATTGTTTCATTGGATTTATATCTTCAAAATTTCAATTTTCAATTGAACTTGGTGAAAATATTTTTTTTATCATTAAAAATATGGGATATGTTCTAATTATTGGCGGCCATACACGGTTGACCTTGAAAAACTTTTTTTTCATGTCATACCATTAGAAAATGTATACATTGTGCAGTGTATGTGTTCGTAAGATAGTGGTACTAGCGACACACTAGTGGAATAAAATGTTATCTTTGGCACTAAAACAGTGGTTTTAGTTTTCAAGCGGCGCTCTGACCAAGCTCGACGTGGAATCTTGAGTCCAAGACAATGACGGTAGATCAAACTCAACATGAGGTGTTTAGTGCACTCTTCGTCATTGTTCCGGACTCAAGATTTCATGTCGAGCCTGTTCAAAGCGGGAAAAGCCTGCCTGCTAGTTGGATGCGAAGCACCGCCGGTTAAAAACAGAAACTAGTGTTTTAGTGCCACTGACAAAATTTGATCGCCAATAGTTATTATTTTTTCCATATTTGTAATGCAAAACAAATATTTTAACCAAGTTTCATCGGAATCGGAGGTGAAGTAGTACATCAATAGTTTGACCTTTTGTTGAAACCAAATTTTTCAATACTTGTTCAAATTAAATATCCTTTGAACGTTTGAATATTTTTTCTTTGTTTAGGTCCACCAGTTTTACATTATTCAAATATTTAAGTAATAAAAACGGCATTAATATGGAAAATATTCCATCAAAAATTCAAAACATGAAAACAAATGACTGAGATAAAATAAATTAATGACCAAAAATAAAAAAACTTTTGCTTAAAAGTTCTTAGTGGTGCCTAAAGCCATCAACAGTCTAAGGTTTATGGGATTCTGTCGTAATTCCACCCTAAGGGCAAAAGGTTCTTTCCACCCTCATAAAAAAACATTTTCAAGATTTTCAACAGATAAATTCACCCCATGTCAAACCCAAACATGCTCTGAAGCCACAAGTGTGCAGAAAGAAGTTTCAAACACTTTTCTCTTAATCTGTCCCATCCGAATTTCTTATTCTGTACTCACAAAAATATCGAAACTTATTTCTACTAACTTAAAGTATCCACAAGTGTTTAGAGTCGGCCAAATGAAATACTACTCGCTCATGTATACAGTTCTTTACAGAAACAACATGGAAGATTTTATACATAAATTGTGGGGTGAAACTAAAGGTCCAAGACAGGTTTACACAATGATATTTTTATGACAGACTAAATTTCCGAAAAATTAATATTTTCAAGTAAATTGTAGCAGCCAAGTTCCTTGTCTAGTGAGTAGAATTAATAAGGTTGATTTTCCTTTGCGGTATATATCAGTTAAGTTTATCGGGTTATGATAAGGGGTCATGAACCTAGTTTTTATACAATGATTGCCTTATTTTTCAAAACAAATAGGATACTCCGAAAAGTTAATTAAAAATTTTTCCACTACTGTAGTTAACTAGCATATTATCTTCCGATCTAAATAATAATGTATAACGTTATTACTGTTACTGATTATTATTTATTTAGCTCATTTAATTTCACCAAAATAATTTTTTACAGACAACCTTTACAGAAAATCAAACCTAATAATTAATGTATGATGTCATTATCAAACTAGCTAATCAAATGTTCTGTTCATAGGTTGCTCAAAAAAATTCATTCAAATGATTTTTAGCCGCAAATTTAATTTGATACCAAGCAATTCTAATATTAGTTTATTCTATGTATGACGTCATCACTGCTACTGATTGTTATTGTTTTGGTTATTATAACATTCACTTTGTTAAATTTCACTAAATCATCTTTTGCCCAAATTTAAACTTATTAATTATTTTTATGTATGATGTTATTACTACACTAGATAGTCAACTGTTTTGATCATAAATGTTTCACAACTTTTAATATTATTTTTTTAAATAATTTGAATTTAATATAGATTTTTTAGTATGTACGACGTCACTGCTGTGCTAGATTATCAATTGTTTTGTTCAAAAGTTATTCAACAAATTTAATTTTTATCAAATTCAATTGATACAAAATAGTTCTCAGACAAGTAAGATTTTATTTATTGTATAATGTCACTGCTTCTTATTGTAATTTAACAAAAAATCAAACCTAATAACTAATTTTTTAATGTACGACGTCTTTACTGCAATAGATAGTCAATTGCTGCTCTTCAATTTTAATATATTTTGTTTTATCTGCAACCTACCAATTTTTTTTTGTGAATATTTTTCAATTTGTTATAATAAATTGCTTTATAGCTTCATACTCACACCAAAATCATTTTAAATTTAAAATTTGCTATATATGCAACAATTTGATGAGAAATTAATTTATTTTTTGTATACTTGATGGAAAACATCAAGTTTAATATGTAGAAATCAGTAAAGAAAAGTGCTAGTTTCCCAATTTGCAACACTTTTCTAATTAGCAACAAAAAATAACAAACAAAAAACGCACTATGACACGCACCCAAATGACAACTTTGACCTAATTAAGAAAGAATTACAGATTAAGAAAACCAAAATTCTCTCGCTTTCGCCGAAAACAAATGTAAAGTCGCTTCTTTAGCTGCATCCAGAATTTCGCGAGAATCTTCAGCTTCTGACGTTTCTGACAAATTAATTTTTAACATTGTTTGTTTGTTACTATGCTTTTGATTGGCAGTTGTCAAAACCTTGAATAGTATTTCTGTAGAAAATTATTTCTATTCTTGGCGTCTTCCACTCAAGTTTTTTTATCAAGTATACGGAAAAATAGCATGTTCAACACGTAAGAAAAGCGATATTACTTTGCTCATGTAAATTTAATTCACGAGCGAGAGCAACGAGCGAGTGAATTGAAACATTTACACTCGCTAATCACTTTTCTCTACTTGTCAAACAATCTACTATTATTATATGACGTCATTACTACATATGACAGTAATTGGTTTTGAATGAATTATATCAATTATAATTAACAAACATAAAAATAAAATGGATTAAATTAATTTCAAACGCTTTTGGATAGAATTTCTCTCATTACAGTCCTGATTATCTTTATCTGTATGAGTTTATCGGCAAGACGTGGTCCGGGCTCAGCCTAAAACGAATGCTTCTTTTTTTTTTAATTAGCCTCAGAGTAACTTGTATTGAAGATGATTTCTACAGAACAGAAGAAGTTTAACTTCGAACGTGTAATATGTGAGGTGTAGTGCAATGCCATATCAAGACACGCTGGAGTTTCTACACAGAGAATTCGAAGGAGTCTCCACACAGAGTATTTAATTGGGCCCTTAGGCACAATATTTAATGCGGCCTTTAGAATCTACTATTGAAGGAGCTTCTAGACACAGTATTTTATGCGGCCCTTAGACCTAGTACTTAATAGGATTCCTAAACTGACTGAAATGTATAAAATAAAAAAAATTGAGTTACTCTAGTTGAGGCTCCTAAGGTCAGAGGTGCCTAGTATGTCTAATGGATAATCCTGCACTAATAACTCATGACATAGAATAGAGAAGGTATCCATCAGTTACTGCGTGTTTAATGGTTTATCAAAGTGTCTTACATGATCTACGTCATATGTCTTTGAAAATTGAATTTTCATTACAAACTGTAATAATTGAATTGTTTTTTTCGATCTTCTTGGATAAATCATATTATATGTTTCATAAATTTGACTGCGGTCACGTACCTCATGGCAATTATTTTTATGGAATATGACTGGCCGGTTTTGTTTTACAATTACTAATTTTTTGATAAAATTGTTGATATCATATATCAATATTATAAACCTTATCAGAGCTATTAAAATTTTGAATTTAAAGGTATTGTGATTAGTTATCAATAAATAATTGATATTATGGTATTCATTAAATACTAGGTACTATTAATAAAAGTACTTATGATGCAATAAAATTTTGATACAATATAGTCTGCAAAAAATCATTTCCTGTAGTAAAAATTAAAAGAATGAAACAAAAACCTACTCAAATATCATAAAATCAATTTCAACAGAAATATAAAAGAATGCATCACCTTTCTCTTTTTTAAAAAAATAGGGTTGAAATCTCATATTATTATTATCTTGTAAGAAAGGCTTTGTTCGACTTGGCAACATTGCCCACAGATTAAGGAGTGATCGGCAACAAGTCGCAACGTTGTCAACAAGAATAGGTATAGTATTCAACGGAGACACCAAATACAAACACATACGAATTCATAACAAATGGAGAAAGCTCATTTGTAAATTCATGAAGATGACTGTGATAATATCGTAATGAGCATTATGCGTTTGTTCAAAAATTAAAGACCAAGAAATTCTGTTCTTGGACCATATCTTGAATGTTTAACACATTTTAACTTAAATTAGTTGCGTAGCAACCCTTTAATTCTACGCGTTTTAATAGTACATACATTAAATTAGCTAAGGTCTATTGTATTGTGGAGAATAATTACCATACATACATTAAAATGCCATATTTTTTAACACAGCTTGAAAAGTTCCAATAAACGAGTAAAATGATTTAATACGGTCCTGTTCATTGTTAAGCTACGAATATTTCTATAATGTAAGATAAGAATAAAAAGAACACTTTGTTTACATAGATTAGTACTTATTAAAAATTTAATCAATAACAATTGATCTTCAGTTTTTTTTCCATTGAATAACGAAGCAATAAACACAGTTTCTGACCTATTTTTAGCCACCTCAAAATAAGACATTAAAACACAGCACCAAATAAACTAAAATATTTTAATATCTTTATTCGTCTCCTGCAGTGAAAATTCTTATGTTGTCTCAGTTGTCCATTTCATAAATTTAGTTTCTTGATTTCTTTTACTCACGTAACAGAACAAATGATTGCTGAGCATGAAAGCTCATTTATTTATTTTTGACCTATTTACCAATTGAAAATTATATTATAAATGGGAATATATAATTGCATATTAACTTTAACAAAACAAAAACGATGAAAAAAAAATTGGAATCCATGCTGGACGCTGCCAGCATTGAATAACAACGGTTACAGTGATGCAGATTTATGGACAAGTATTCACGTTAAAGTGGAATTGTCCGTGCTAAATTTTAGAATATTTGCAGTATTAGGGTATATCCACCTATTATAAATGCTTTTTACTCGTACAAAGTATAAGTATTGTGAAACCGAAAAAAATCAAATTCGAGATTTTTATGAGAATATCCGTTTTGAGCATCCTTGAATCCATTTTGACTATTTTCGGCTTGATGTCGGTACTTACCTATGTATGTGATGTGTATATGTGTGTATGTGCGTTCCTAACTCGCAAATCTCAAAACCCATCGAACATATAATGTTGAAATTTAGTATTTAAGACTGATCTAGGGTCTAGTTGTGCACCTCGCATTATGGTTGCATTCTTCTGAACCCAAAATGCACTTCACTTAAAACATTTTTAGAATTTTTCGTATAAATCCAAAACGATTGAACGTAGAATGTCAGAATTCAGTATTTAAGACGATTGTACTATCTAGAGATGCTCATATTCTATTTTCATTAAGATCGACTGAGCCACAAGTACACTTTACTTAACAGTCTTTTAAATTTTTTTTGCATAGATTCGAAACGATCAGCCTTAGAGTATTGAAATTTAGTATTTCAGTCTGCTTTAGCAAGTGATGATTGCCTACTTATATAATAATTTTTTTTTCTGTAAAGCGCACAAATTCAGAACTGTTATTCGTAAAACCTTGGAAATCAGTACTTAGGAATGTTGTAGCATAAGCGAATGGTGACCTACTGTTTCCATAGCAACCGACTGGGCTGAAAGCGCACTTTGGGTATTAGACAGATTTTTAGAATTTTTCTGATAAATCGAAAATGATTAGCCGTGGAACGATAAAATTCTGTGTTTGATTACCGTCCAACAATGTACAGGTAAGTCACGTAATGTCCACGTCAGATTTTTTACTATAATAACATTGACAGTAATTCATCAGGAAAATAAGTTCCACAGAGGCTATTTTCACAAAAAAAAATTCAGCACAGTCCTTTGTTAGGGAATGGTTTCAATGTAACGAGAGTGGCAGTACTTCATGCAAAATTTGAACCACGCTAGGTGCAGTAGACACTTGAATTCTAAAGTGACAGTGATTCACAAAAAATGGGCTGCAGAACCTATGGCAAGCGCCGAATGCATTTATTAATGATATTTTTTATTATCTATCGGAAATGACTTCAAAGTGACAGTCGTTTATGAAAAAAATTGTAGAATCATCTTGATGATGGAAGCCCATTTTTGACAGCTCATGAATGCTTGTTACTTCAAAGATTTCGCAAATTACCATCTCCCACAATAGTCCAAGAGCTGACGACGAATCTAGGGAACGTATTTTAGGCAAGTTGAAACAACAAGAAAATTATATTTAATTAATTGGTGAATGTAGAATCTTGCGTCGGGCAGAGGTTTGGCGGTTATTTCGCAACTGTGCAACTTATGACATTTGCAAAAAAATGAATCAAAAAAATATGTTTAAGGCAACTTGAAATTTTTCTCAACTTTTATTTTAGCATCTAATTAACCCAAAAATTGGAGCCCCAGACTATTTTGAGGGTTATAAAGTACAACCTGATCCCTCCGAATATATACAATAATCATATCTCAAAAATATACTTGGGCATTCTAAAATTTTCATAGCATGTTTATTAACTAATATTGGAAATTATATGTATATCGCCAGACGAATTGAACGGTTATTAATGATTCCCTGACGCGAATGCAGATTTAAAATGAGTGCAACGAAATAGTCTCATGCGTAGCCATAAGTGCGAGAGATATAGTTTATCAAAAGCTACCGAAAGCTGACAAGGGCCTGGCTCCTCGGGCTGTGATTGGTTGCTAAGAGACCATGTGACTCGAGTTTACCGTATAGATCGGACTCTACCTATACACTAAAGTATTTTGGAGTGGTAAAATTTTTCAGAAAAATCAACAAATATAGAATGAATTGGGAATCATTTTTTCAATGGAAATGTATCATAAGAATCTTTTGGAAAAGAAGACTTTTCAATTAAAATATTTTGTATCTTAACTTTACTTGAATTTTTTTTTTAATTTTCTTCATAAATCCAGAATGGTTGATCGTAGGATACTGAAATTCAGTATTTAAAATTGCTGTAGCATTTCAATAGTCATCTTCTATTTTTATACCAATCGGCCAAGCCGGGAGTCCACTTTGTATAACAGACTTTTCGAATTTTCCGCATAAATTCAAAACAATCAGTCGTAGAATATTGAAATTCCGTTTTAGGCACTTTCATAACATTTAGTTTACACCTCGTATTATGATTGCAATCAATAAATTCATTAATCTGTTACGATATTTTCCATTGAACTGTTAATTGATGTCAAAAATTTACTTCGCTTATAAAAATTAGTATTCGTTTAATAAAAGTTGAATGAAGAAAAAATCTAACGTAAACATCATGTGACTTACTTGTACATCATAGGATATATTTTTTGCATATAATAAAACGATATTCTAATTTAAAACTCCATCGTTCAACGACTAATTGTATTGGATTTATCCGAAAAATTCTAAAAATCTGTCAAGTAAAGTACGCTTTCAGCCCAGTCGGTTGCTTTGGAAACAGAAAATCATCATTCTTATGCTCCAATATTCCTAAATACTGATTTCCAAGACTCCAAGTGCCTAAAACGAAATTTAAATATTCTACGACTGATTGTTTTGAATTTATGCGGAAAATTCGAAAAATCTATTATATAAAGTGCACTCCCGGCTTGGCCGATTGGTACAAAAATAGAAGATGACTATTGAAATGCTACAGCAATTTCAAATACTGAATTTCAGTATCCTACGATCAACCAGTCGGGATTTATGAAGAAAATTCAAAAAAAATTTCAAGTAAAGTTAAGATACAAAATATTTTAATTGAAAAGTCTTCTTTTCCAGAAGATTTCTATGATACAATTTCATTGAAAAAATGATTCCCAATTCATTCTACATTTGTTATGGCTACGCATGAGACTATTTCGTTGCACTCATTTTAAATTTTCATTCGCGTCAGGGAATCATTAATAACCGTTCAATTCGTCTGGCGATATACATATAATTTTCAATATTAGTTAATTAACATGCTATGAACATTTCAGAATGCCTGAAGTATATTTTTGAGATATGATTATTGTATATATTCGGGGGGTCAGGTTGTACTTTATAACCCTCAAAATAGTCTGGGGCTCCAATTTTTGGGTTAATTAGATGCTAAAAAAAAAATGAGAAAAATTTCAAGTTGCCTAAACAAATTTTTTTGACTCATTTCTTTGCAAATGTCATAAGTTGCACAGTAGCGAAATAGCCGCCAAACCTCTGCTCGACGCAAGATTCTAGAATCACAAATTAATAAAATATAATTTTCTTGTTGTTTCAACTTGCCTAAAATACGTTCCTTAGATTCGTCGTCAGCTCTCCGACTACAATCACTGAAATTGAAATCAAGCAGTTCAGGCAAACCTACGAAACAGCAGCTTTCATTTAGTACCAGTTTCAAGTTATGACTATTCGATAGGTAGGTACATAATTTTACAAACAAACTCAAAAGTACCTTTTTAATCTTTATTGTTTGGTTATTGACTGACGGGAAGTCATGTGCTGTACCTTAAAATAATAATAATTTGATTTTTATCAAAGCTATATAAAAAAAAATCCCTGAAAATTACCTTCAAAACTACAGATTCAAGAAAATAAGTAACGGGGGGTCATGTACTGACCTAAATTGATCGTAAAATCAAAGTTGAACTCATTCTGATACTAACATCGGAATCCGCATGTCAATATCTTGTGTAACTCGCGAGATATTGAAATAAATAATTTCTACTCTAAAATTTTACAGACTACAGACAAAAATAGTCAATTTTGGTATTTCAACAAGTTGCCATAGCAATTGTATAAAAAGCATTAATTTTTTTGAACAAGTACAAAAAGTAAATCACGTTCCATAGTTCGTATTTCCTAACTACTAGTTAATCTAAAGATTAATATTCAATTAAATATCAATTTGATGTGTAAGTCATTTTAGTAGAATTAATTACTTAGAAATAAATAGGCACATGGAATTCAAGTTTTGACACTTTTGTCACTTAATGTGAGGCTAGAACAATGTTTTAGTTTTAAAATAGTTAATGGACTAATTCTTTAATTATATTAAATTAGAAATAAAATTACAAATCAATTTTCCTTATGTTTATGCGTAAAATAATTATTTCAAGCCTCCTGTAATAAACATATGATTATATCATTCAGAAAAGAAAGAAAATGTCATTATAATTTTCAAGGATTTAATAACAAAGTGCGATAAAAGAATAGTATATTATATAATAAGGGACTTAGGTGCTTGATTCAATCCTGAGGGTGGAGTTTATTATATATATACTCACCTAAGAAATTAAAGATACTTAAGTCATGTGTTATCTACGATATTTTTTGCACTCTCGTATTATATTGAATCACAATAGTCTAAAGCAGATTAATTAATCTTACAATTTTGACAACAAACTTGATACAAAAATGTTGAGTGAATTCACCATAGTAACAAGGCTGGCTACAGCAGTTGTTACATAAATAAGGTTGCTGTCAAAAAGATGAGTGAGAAATTTGATATTGATAAGGCTACGGAAGAGGTAACTGTGAAATTATTTTTCCAAAAATCTAGAAAATTAACGAACAATCATACGATGCATTTGTAAAATTGGGTCAATTGCGATAATGCTAATTAATCCGGTCAAGTAGCTAGCTCTAAAAATAGGGGTACCCTTGCATAAATTCCCAAGAAGCTGAAAATTGATATGAACGTTAGGGATACATTGAAGTTGTGATGAGTCCTCATCGATCCCACGTGTGCAAAAAATTTTATGCAAGGTTGGAATTCCCAAAATTTTTTTTTTGGATTTTTTTAGTGGAACTATTGATTTTATGATGAAAATAGATTAGACAAAAATTATAGGACTTTCAATTCTCTACAAAAATGCTGTGTACACTATTTTTCTTTAGACTCACCGTTTCTGAGAAAAAGCCATTCTAAAGCTATATTCTCAATAATACGCTGCCTATGTACATTATGGAAAGATAATATAAGTAAAACTATTTCTCTGCGTGACTAGTATTCGAACATTAATATTGAATGATAATTCTAAGAAAATTAAATGAAAAGAAATCCAGTCCCTCATTTTATGTGACCATGTGATCTCACGCAACATCTGCCTACTGTTCAATTGCCAACGTGGCAGTGTCTATTTATTACTTACTTCAAATTACTTGCATTGGTAAGTTACGTTACGTATCTTTTGCAAAACATATACATACAATAAAAAACTTAATTAGCTTGCCATCTTCCAAACTCGGCTTGTGCTCATCAACATTTTTATCGAGTATATTACCAGGTTCAAGTGTGGCTTGGTAATCAACTGGATCCAGAAGAATGGGGTTGGAAGCTAATTAATAATATTTTGGAACCAATTCACATTCTACTTCCACCGGCACCAGAAAAGCTCCTTAATACTATTTTTTGTAATTGCAAAGAGCGATGTAATTCGAAATGCGGCGGTAAAAAAGTAGGCTCACTTTGTTCACCAACATGCACTAGCTGTCAAGGCCAGTCGTGTTCAAATTCTAAGGCCCAATATTTCAGTCCTCGGTTTACCTTAAGCGGAACTGAACTACCTAAATAACAATTGTTCTATCAATCATTACTATGGAAATTAAGCTACGTTTAAGGTAAACCATGGACTGAAATACTGGGCCTATATCTCCAACAGAAGATGATCCTTACATCAACGACGAAATAACTAATGTATCACTATTTGAACAAATTTACGTCAACTCAGGAAGATGAAGATTAAGAAGTTGAATAAAAAGACAAAGATATTATATCAAACTTTAATAAGAAGACCGTGGATAGGCCTGTCGAGGAAACCACGTTGAAAAATACGCGCAGAGTAACTTTAGAATGTCTTTTTCTCACAAATAGTGAATCTTGGGAAAAAAAGTATTAGCATTAATTTTGTAGAAAATTGAAAGGTCTACAAGTTTTTTTTGAGCTATTTCTATCATAAAACTGACCATTTCGCTAAGAAATTAAAAAAAAAAACATTTTTGCGAACTTTGACATCGCATAAAATATTTTGCACACACGGGATCGATGGTGACTTTTCACAGCTTCATTTATAATGTTATTTCCAATGTTCACGTCAATTTTCGGCTTCTTGGAAATTCATGCAAGGTACTTTGATTATTCAGTTGTCATAGAAAAATTTGTTGTATACTTGATGGAAAACATCAGGTTTAATATGGAGAAATCAGTAAAATCAGTGAAGAAAAGTGCCAGTTTTCCAATTAACAATACTTTTCTAATTAGCAACAAAAAAAGACAAACAAAAAACGCACTATGACACGCGCCCAAATGACAGCTTTAATCTAAGAAAAAATTACAGGTTAAACGTACATATAAGAAAACAAAAATTCTCTCGATTTCGCCGGAAACAAATATAAAGTCGCTTCTTTAGCTGCATCCAGGATTTCGCGAGAATCTTTATATCTTCTGACGTTTCTGACAAATTAATTTATAATATTATTCATTTGTTAGTATGCTTTTGCTTGGCAGTTTTCAAAACCGTTACTACGTTTTTCCAAGAGCACAACCTTGATTAGTATTTTTGTAGAAAATTATTCCTATTCTTGGCGTCTTCTACTCAAGTTTTTCTATCAAGTATACAAAAAAATAGCATGTTCAACACGTAAGAAAAGCGATATAACACAGGGCTAATTTGTATGGAGCCAACGGTTTTTCTATGGTTTTTCCGGGTGCTAGAGTCAATTACTATAGTTTTAAGGCGATTGAATCGGTCAACTCTAAAATAAAACAACAAAAAATATCGATATGACAGGGTTGTCGCAGGTGGAGCATGCGATTTGCCCGGGTACTGCAGTCGGCTATTTAATTTTTTTTTTTGTTTTACATTGATTTCAAGACGTTTATCTATGTGCGGACGGAGCCACGGGTAACTGCTAGTTTAATTTATTTTGAAGTGCTTTTAAATACAATTCTTTTAGAAATATTAAGGCCGTATGACACGATGCATAATCTCTCTCAAAATTATGTACATTTTTGTGTTTCAAAATTATGATCAAAAAAATGTACTGTGGCATATATCAAAATACCTTCAAAAAAATGTTCAAAAAATTGTACAAAAAAATGTAGGACTCGCTCTATATTCTCAAAAATTTTCCTTCAAAATGTGCGCAATACGAATGCGCATTGGCATAAATAAATATTCTCATTTGTTTGACATTTTATTTTGTTGTTGTGAGAGTTATGATTATTTTAGAAATATCGTGCTCCAGAGATGGAATCACAATTTTAATTGAGGAATTTCATTTCATCTATTTTGATATTTTTATTCAATCTGACAGTTGTGACGTGAAGTAGCTTGTGCGCAGATGATACATGACATTCAAAGTGTGCGCAATATGAATGCGTACTAGCATAAATATACATTCTAATCTGTTTGACAGTTACTTTTTGTGTACATTGTTGGTTTGAGAAATTATTATTTTCGACAATCACAATTATCGACGATATCAATTATAATTTAAATTTATGCTCCATAAATCTTCTTTCATCCATCTTAATATTTTTGTTCAATCTGACAGTTGTCACGTGAAGTAGCATGTGCGCCGATGCGTGAACAGATTAATGTAAAATAATGTTCAGAAAATTGTAAAAATTTTTGTTAGAAATTTTGTTCAAAATTATGAACATAATTTTGAGAGAAATTATGCATCGTGTCATACGGCCTTTAGAAGGGTTATTGGAATGTCGCGTTATTCCCATTACTAAAATAAACTTGTTAGGATTGAAAATTAAATCACAACTAAAACTTTTATTACATTAAAAATAAAAATACATCTCGAAAAATTGGCTGGAATGCTAATAAAAGTTTATAAATTGATCGACTTTTTTGCCGATAATTGAAACGAACTATTTGAATAATATAGCTTCTTTCAATGCGCCTGTAACCGGCAGAATATCATTGTCAAATTGGTAGCTTTTTGGAAAAGTCAGCTGTAGACCACTTCAGACGTCATAGATCTTACAGACATGATTTTTAGAGAAAAACCAAAAATTGGGACTAAAACAAATTTACTTGAGGAACAGTTATGTGATAAAAGGGATAAAACTGAAGGACAGGAGCGCCGTAATTTTTTTTTTTAAATGAAAAGTTGAATATTTTTAACTGAAATGGATGCTCTTAAGACACATTAATTGCAGAATTCTGTATTTTATATCAGTCAATTACTATTAATAAAAAAGGGAAACTCAGCATAGAATAATAATATGTATTATAAAATACTTTTATTGCTCGATCATTTTTGCGAAAACATATTAATTACTATTTTTTCAACTTACATAAATCCAGTACTTGTTCTAAGGCGCCAACCAATTATTGCAGCTGAAGAATTTATTTACATCAATTAATTTCAATAAACTTACAATCAATGTTATTCGCAGCGCAGAATAAAAAAACTAAATGAATAGTTGCGGTTATTCCTAGTAATTTCCACGAACTCTACTCCACAGTGATTTATTTTTATTTCTACTGTTCGACACATTCATTTTTTTATTCATCAGTATTACCAACCTGAAACGTAAAAACATCCTGGTTGGGAAGAACCTTCACTATAATATTTCTTTCCAAACTGACGAAATAAAAAACAAAAACTTTTATTAGGGAGATATTTTACCGAAAACAGCAAACAGAATTAAAAAAGAGCTCGTTGGCCTTGACCATGGTTCTAAAAATCAGTGGCGTAGATTGTAGACTTCATATTTTAATCAGTTCTAGAAAGAGATGAGTGATAAAATGTTATTATTTGATATTTTACTGAGTAATTATTGTGAAGATAAATGACGAAGAATTAATTGGAAATTGATTGCAATTTCGTAATTATCATGAGGTGGAAGTCATTCATAACGTTATTGCGATTTTAAATTGATGGAAGTAATAACAAATATTGATAATAGTATTTCTATAACAAAAGATTTATTCAAATTTTCAATGATTCAACAAAAAATTGAGCTCGTATGATTGTAAAGAAAGTTTAAATTCAGTTTTCAAAAAGAAGCAGAGAAGCCCTATACTGCTGTTACTGAAAAAAACATTGCTACTATTGAGAAGATAATCGAAAAGGACAATAAAACAATTTATGTGGTAATAGAGCATTAATTTGAGATTGGATCCTAAGATATTGAAAGAACCATACACGATCACTTGCATTTAAAAATGTCAGCTTTCTGTTTTTCAAAAAGCTGAATCATGGAACTCTAAATTTTTTAAATAGTGTCAGGAATCTATTTTTTGCCGTAATTGTAACTGGTAACGAATCTTACACATCCTTATTCGACACACCTACACGCCAGGATAATCGTGTATGGTTTCAAAAAGATGAGAAAACTCCACTAATAAGGTTTTTCAAGGGTATACACAGAATTCAGAATGGAGACCTCGGAAACACTGCAGTTAAATGAGATGTGGTTTGAAATTAACTTTATAACCCTTTTCAGATGACAGAACTAACTTGATTGATTGATTGGAAGCTTTCAGAAAATAGAAGAGAAAATATTTAAGTGCACTATTGTCAAATGGAACTAATTTGAGCATATTTAAAATAGAATCCTAAATATATGATCACAAATCTATTTTTGTGACACTCATTAATAAAAGATATGATTCTAAGAAAACCGCTCTTGTAAGATACGAGGAAGTAAATTATGTACAGTGTTCTCTAGATTCTAGAATAATTTTACGTTTTAAAATTTGTTCACACAATATTACTTATTGAAAACATAAATAATAAATAACCTTCATTTTTTGTTTATATTTTAACGAGTTATTGTAGAAGCACATATAGTAAACAAACTAAATATTTATTAAAATACAATTCTTAATAGGTCAGTAGTGAATAGCTTCAAAGTCGAACAAAAGTCAAACACAAAAAACCTAAAAAGGAATTATTCCAGCAAAAAAACATGAGGAACCAATTTGAATACAAAATTATCGATATTAACATTCCATTTTTTTTGGACTTATTTAAAAAAACAAAGCATTGTTCTATATAGGTATAATAGTTATGTTATGAATTATTAATGTGCAGCACTCCACGCAAGCGCAGTGGAGGGGGTAACGTGAGCCAATTTCGCAGAATGCAATTATTTGTGGTAATATCCCATTCCAGATGGAGCAAAAAAATAATAGGCGGGGAAGAAGTCTAAGGTCTAAGGTGTATACTTATATAATAGTCTCAAAAATAAAACTACAAAATTATAGACTTACTAGGAAAAATAATATACTATTTTTACTGACAAAGTAACGAAAAGTACAGTTTCTCCCTTCCAATTTATTTATTTATTCAACTGATTTTTTAAAAGTCCCAATTACAGAAAGGACACATTTATGTCGTATTCGGCCCTATAGAATGTAAATTGTCAACTGTAATTATTACTCAAGAGCTTTTTATTTGTATGTGTCATGAAACCTAGTAATCTAGCAATTTGACGAGCACACTGTTTTGATAACATCACGATAGCTAGGGTCGCTGGGGTGTCATAATAGGGTATATTCATGAATGTATTTTATATTTTTAATTCACTGATTACATCGTTATAACAAAAAAACTCAAAAGTCAATTTATAAGTATTGCATTGTGCCTGAATGCAAAATACTATCAGAAATGTATCTGGTAAAATCTTTTAATTAATCCAGACAGGTTTTAGAATACGTAAGAAATAATGTAAGGTTATCAGAAGAGATGAAGTATCATAATAAATTTGACAGACCATGAATATATATGTGATTAGTTTTAGCAATAAAATACAGTGTATGTATGCGGCTTCGTTTAACATTGACTCGTTTTAAAATAAACAAAAATTATAGGTTATGTTTACTGCTCATCATATTTCGGATTGTATTTATTAAAATAGCGTACATAATGTGTTATTATTGAATAATTACTTTACAGTGTTCACTCTTTTACTTCGGCGGACGTAAAATTGGGATTTGAAAAAAAATAAGACGACATCATGAATGAATCTATTCTTGGCAGATTATCTGATTGTGCTTTTACAAAATCACTTTGTCTTAAATGATTTAGAATCCCACTAGGATGCTAAAATTACACTTAAACAATAAATGAATTTACAACACACACGTTATTGCTATGTTTTCTAATCAAAAGCCTGCAATACCATACAAATGTTGGCATAGTATTTGACGTCACATTTCGTTTTAGCCAATGGTGTTGCGTTTTAGAACTTTGAATTTTCCGCGCTCAATTTGCATTTCTATTTAATAATTTTAAGCAATTAAAAATATATTAAATACCAAAATGATGGTTTAGTACAAAAGTCCAGCCAATATAAATCCGGGAAAAAAATTTTTGAACCAAATTTAAATTTCATGCATATTCTCTATTTTCTTCTAACAGTTATAAAGTCAAATTGCTGTCTATTTACAAGGGCGAATCGTCAAACTGAAAATCCGAAGAAAATTAAGCGCTCGAGTGTAATTCGGCGAGATAATTGAACTTTTTATTCAACATTATATTGTATGAAAGAACAATTATAATTTTGACTGCCACAAAATGTCACGGATTGGCGCCAGATACATGATTTATTATTTCTTGTATCTACATGAATACTTTTCCTAATTTTTTTTTAATTTTTTTTCTTCCAAATTCAAACATTTTACATAATAATATTTTGAAAAACAATATTACTCTCTCTTGATTGCTTTCTTTTTCTGCTGTCAAAGTGACAGAATTGTTATTTGTATATGGAAAAATTCATTTTTCAAACAATCAAATGATTTCATGGAACTTTAATAATAATTTGAAAGTCATGAGGAAAAATACCTCTATTCGACTTTACGGATATTAATGAATTCAAGTGGAATCAGTTACTAATTAAAAAATTGCGAAGGTCTAAAATTTTGCTTAAATTACCACAGCGCGTTATAACTACTATAAATATTCATAAATCAAGTCAAGTATAAAATAATAAAAGATATGACAAAAAAGCTGTGAAAAAGTACTGCAAGTTAATTAAATTAATAAGACGTACAACAGTACATAATAAGGAAATAAAATATGATAATAACCTTTGAAATTTAACGCATTTGTAAAAGCAATAATTGTTTGATATTCCATTTAAAAATTCGAAGAATCTGAATACAAACATACTTTACGAGAATTATTGAGAAAACCGCAAGATAAAAAAGTTTCTCAGTAGATACATAAATTTATTGAAATAGTCTTATAAAACAGTATAGTTTTTTGAGTAATTGAAAATAAGAAATATGGGTTATATTTTTGAGGATTCCAATTCTCTCAAGATTTCAACCACGCCTCTAACAGAATACTTTCAAAACAATGATGAATCGCATCACCAATGAACGGAATTTCATACCCCACATTAAGCCCAAAAATAATTAAAACAAAACTCACATATTTCTAAATCATTTGTTGAATTAAAAACTGAAGTGTAGCAGCAGCTGTATGCGAAGACGTACTGAGCACTTCAGGTGAACATTTTCAGTGTACCATTTGGCAGTAGCTGTCTTTTGTTTATCCAGCTTAATTGAATTTATTAGGTCGTTACTCCTATTGAATATTGCATACTTTACTTTTGAATGGTTCTTGATTATTGTTGGAGTTTCCCTAATTTTGTGAAACCATACACGATTCACCTGATGTGTAAATACGTCGTAAAAGGGTATAAAACGTTTTTTGAAAATTATCTAACAATTTTTTTCAATGTATTGTATATGACTTTTTATTAGCGGAGGATCTAATTTCAAGTTGTTATATTGTCTTCTGCGTTTATCTTATTAACAGCAGCAATGTTTTTTTAGTAACAACCGTAGAAGGCTCCCCTGCTTCTTTCTGATGCTAAATAGAATTTCGGCTCGGCCAAATCCTTTATGCTATAGTGATAAATTGTAGCTAGCTAAAGAAAAGGCCTAAATTCTACAAACTGAGTCTATTCATGAGCGCTCGGAACCTGTTTATAACTTCCTCTAATCAGTACAAATCTGAAAATTAAAATTTTGACTGGTTCTAATTACGCTAGAGCTTTGAAATTTCGCATACGTGAACAAGTCCGATGATGATACAGTATACTTCTAATGTCCAGTACTATAAAGGACAAACTAATTTACTTCCAAAGTAAATAAACTTTACTCTGTGAAATATTAATCGATTTTTTGACAGCAATGCTTTTACCTGGAAATATTAATAATAATTCGAGTAGAATTTATTAAATAAAATAAATTCACTTTGGAATTAAATTAACTTCGTCCTCTATAATACTAGGCATAAAACTAATGCTCTATAAGCACGTACTAGGATTACTTCTTCCTTTACAATCTATTTCAAATGGGTATCAAATAAAAAAAATTATGATTAAAATGCGATAAAATAGGTGCGCTACTAACTCATAGCTTGTTAACTCTGTCAAAGATCTGGATCCTGTTAGTTGGGAAAAGCTACCATTGATCCTTATTAATAAGTGCGGACTCATCCCAATTACCTAATACCTTTTTAAAGATAACCTTTTCTTGGTAGTTGAACAGAATGTCATAGAATATGAAATGTAGTTAAATATACCAAATTTTTAAAAAAATAATAATTTTCAAATTTCTTATGAATTATAAGATCATACTTATCTCTATATAATTGGAATAAATATATGTCGAATGCCATATATAGTTGAAATTGTGTTAACCAAAACATTATTCGAATTAAATGACTTTGGAACACATTTGAATAAAACATTCTATTATTAATTAAATACTTTTTTCTACAGCCGTGTCTAGAATAGCTACTTTATTTATGGCAAATGATGCGTAATGTGAACGATTTTCGAGTTCCAACATTATCACCATCAAACGCATAACAGCTAAGGTTCATAACCTGAATTTAGTTTTTCTGTGAATTCATGTTTGTTGCTAATTCATTTGTTTGTTGAATCTAAGTATCAATTTGATCTCTAGGCTCCTTTGATATGTGATCAATTATGAATGTAAAGTGCCGTAGAAAAAAACTTGTGTATGCAACACGAGTGTTAACAAGCATTATAAATTTTGTATCTGCTATTTCGAATAAGCCTAAATCCACATGTATAATTATCACAAGCTATGCCCCAATTTCATGGTCAGTTTCATCGCTATTTCAGAAATTTAAAGTGTCGCATTAAATAATTGCATATCTCAAAATGAAAGCTGGCATTGTCAAAGTGACAGCTGTCGTTGTCAAAGTGACAGCTGTCATTGTCAAAGTGACAGCGGTTATATTTCAGTCCTTACATAAAGTAAGTATTTTTGAAAATAAAAAGTCCTTTCTCAGATTTTCGAGGTCTTCAATTTATTGGAACATACAGTTTCGATATTTGATCGCCGAAACTATAATTCAAAGATGGTAACGTGGATCCCACTGATTATTTATTTTTGGTATCTACTAAGCTTATCTCCCCGAGTGAATTGATACCGAACAAGACATCATTTGAATAATTTGTAAAAGAAACCATTGACAATCATCCAAATATCCTCTTTGTCACTTCTATACTAGAATTGTCCCAGAAAGAGCTTCAATTTGACACCAAACACGATAGCGCCAAATTATTTAAAATAATCGACGAACGTTTGTATGTGATGCCCAAATATGAGTGAGAATAATTCTAATGTCACATTGTAATTCTTCTTACTTTTTTGCTTTAGAAAAATATAACGAATTTTATAATAATTCGAATTTTAATAATAACAAAATGATTCGCTGATAATTCAAAAAAATATTTCAAGTGAATGTTATGCTAAATTATTCGAGGATAAATTTTAGTTATTTCATATTTTATGGTAAATACTATCGTTTATAAAATAAATGCAAAAAACTAAAAAGTTCCATTAATAAAGTTTTGGTACTACTAGTTGAAAAAAGCTCTTCTACGAACTTGAATCTAGCTTTTTGATGACAAAATTGAATATAAAATTGGACCGACAGAACGACTTTCCTTAAAACTATGTTTTTTGGGTTCTAAAACGTGAAGATCCATCAAAATTTCGAACTGTCAAAAAATCACGATTACAATATTTCCCCTATTATATAGGCCGGGGAAAAAAAAGTAATCTTCAAAAAGGTCCAGGTCTCGCCAAAATGTCAGATCATTCTAATACGGAGTATAAAATGAGAGGATTAACAAAAATATTTTAAATAATTAACGAACATTTTATTAACTCAGCTTTGAAACTCAATTTCAAATGACTACTTTGATTTTCCATGATCTATTTGATTTCCTTATCCTTGATTCACCAATAAAATAAAATTATACAGGTGTAGCTTATACTATTTTATAGTTCTAATTGATAGATTGATTGGTAATTTCTAGGACGAGAGTTGCGATTACTATTCATCAAGCAACGGATACCTTCAGCTTTCTGTGGAGGGGGGAGGCACCACAAAGTATATTTCAATTTGATTTATGTTTTCATAATATCCATTAAATGATTTAATCTTCTTTAAAAAGTGATGAAACTTAAGACAATCGGTATAGTAAATGAATAAAAAATTATACTAATGACTGGAGTTAATAAAATTAATATATTTCTTTGAAACATGTGCAAAGGGAATTCCGTCGCTTACAATATGCTAATTTTGTTTACTATTTGTTATTTTGTTGTTATAATACCCTTGAACGCTTCGAGTAAATGTCAACAATATACAAAAGCTATAATAGATTTCAGATCGATTAGCCACAATGTTGTAAAAATAAATTTATGAGTCAGGATAGCAGAGTTCTTTTCATTATTTCTCTGTATCAACCAAATTATGAGTAATTTGAAAAAGAAAGCAGAAATTTAAAATTTCAGTCTTGTTTCTACAAACTTTCGAAGTGTGACGAGCGTAGGATTTTATCTTTCATGATTTTGTTCTATTATTAATATATAAACTGAATATAAGTGTTCATTACGAGCATAAATTAATAGCTCAAACCTTGGGATTTGAACACATACCACCGCAAACCTAATACCAACTACTCAGTAAGTTATAAATTAATTTGATGTGGCACACATCAAATAAATGCTAATTCATAAATTAACGTATAAATTGAACTAAAATTGAGCAGTAAATAGATAACAATTGCAATTAAATCTCGCTTTATCAATACACCATTATTCAAATTTTCGTCAACAAATTTGTTGCAGATCAAATTTGTGAGTATATAAATTCCACCTTTAAAATGAATAAACATTACTTTCTTTAATTGACTCTGTTGCCCAAGTTCCTACATCAGCCGCGGCAGTAAATCTATGAAATCGGATAAAATTAAAATCAAATCGAATTGAAAATTAGTTTCAATGCTAAAATGAGCTTTATGGCTTGAAATCTTGAATTACAATTCTGAACATAATAAAATATTATTCATTCATGCAAAAGTTAATAATATAAATTTAAAATAATACTTTTCAAGGCTTCTATTTGTAAATATTCTAATAATACTTTCCGATTACATATAATTATTCAAATAAGCATTTTCAACTATCAACAGTACATTATATAAGCAAATGCTTGAAATTTTCCTTCCTTATTATAGCCATTCATGTCTTGTTTCTTCAGATCATCATATTTTCAATAAATAAATGTGATGATAGGACCTGCTTTATTCAAATCATATTTATAAATTTTTCCGTTAGTGTTTCTTGAGCCTATTTGGTCTACCTGCCAAAGCGACCCCATATTCATCTTTACACAATGTAATGGGACCCATATAATGCACCTGGATCGAAAAGCAAAAAAGAGTCACAAAGAGTGACGCATCCAACACTGACAACCATACGTTTTTATTAGAAACATTATATCGACATTGTGATATAAAGTGACTAGCATTTTTTATTTTTAAGTTTTCTTTAGATGATGGGTATTCAAATCCAGGTGGATTATAGGAAGGATTTATCTAGGATTAAGCTAGATTGATTAGTTTGGATAATTTAAATTGATGACATAAATAATTGAACTGTCTCTTACAATAACAGTTGAATTCGTAATCCAGAAAATCTGAGGAGTTTTACGAAGAAAACATCATAATCTGGAATTTTGTCTGTATGAAAATAGAGGCTTTTCTTGAGAAACCATCAACTATTTTCAACACCCAAGCTCAAGGTTCAGAAGTACTTGATTATTTTAGATGATTGAAACAGGATAGAACATCTTCTTAAACGTTTAGTAATTGAGGAAGGATAATTTATTTTTTGAAATGATGTTAAAAGGCAATACTTTCTGTACTTTATTATATTGATACAAATTTATGATTTGTTAATAAGATATAAAAACAATGAAATGTCAATAAACTGAAGGTTCACTTACACAATGATGTGTGAAGGAAAAAACTTATTTGAAATTATTTTCCAATTATAAATTATTTCTTTTGAAAACACAAGAAGATAAACTATGTTAAGGACAATTCATAATTAACTATTCATCAATCCTTTCCCATTAGGAATTACGATAGAAAGCATATAATATATTACAAGCAAGATTAATTTTTATAGAACGTGAAAAACGTCAATACTTCAACTCAAATTTTTTAAGCAAATAAAGAATTCAAACAATCACACCAGAGCTAAAAATAGTGTAGTCTAAACACTGCAAATATGTATGAGAAAATTACTATTTACTGACATTGGTTTTTTATATTTAAACAATAATAATGTATTTCCAAAACAAGCCTCAAAATACAATTTGATGAAAAACCTGTAATTCTTACAGAACATTCTTGTTTTGTTCTTCAATCACAAAAAAACACTTCATTTTAAAATGTGAAACATAATAATTTACGATTAAGTTCTATTCGAATTCTTTTGCACACTTGAGACGTTACAATGATCGATTACTTTTTTGCCTAATTGGTGTTTAATTTCTGCAACAATGTGCACTATTTTGGTCAGTGCAGAGCTGGAACTACAACGATTTGACATTGACATTGACTTGGTTTCTACTGTCAATTTGCCATGAAAGTTGGACATGTGTCCAGTTAACATTTATCATAGATCTTATTTTAATAGAAGGATAACCTGACCTAGTCCCTATCATGTCCCTATTACAAATATGAACTGGAAACATGTCCAATTTGTGTGGCACATTGACAGTAAAATCAAGTCAATGTCAATGTCAAGTCGTTGTAGTTCCACCACAGGATTGAGAGGCTTGGAGCTTCTTAAGCACATAATAAAGGACACACTGATTAATAAAATGGTCTGAAGTAACATCCATTATATGTAGTCTTATTTCCAAAAGACGAAATGCCTGAAGCCTGATATTGAGAATTTGATGACGTAGTGTTTGAAACTTTGCGAATCTCATGACGTAAGCATCTAAGACTCTCAGATCATATGTTAGAGGAGATAGAGGACACTCTAGAAACATTGAGACGATTTTACATGAGATATCTATCTAGCTTGTTCCTCTTACTCTCCTGAACTGATGAGAATATATAGAATGCCTGAAAAACTCGTAAAGGCATGTGCCTGGAACGTTCATAGATTTAGATAATCTGGCACTGCAAACATTCAGTAGACTACGTATATTCCAAATGACATCATTTTTATTCGGTACAAAATGTTCGAAAAAGTTAAATTTTTTTTAGGATTGTTCCATTTGTTGCAAATTGAAATAGCGACTGTGACGTCAATCTTATCACATACAGAATTTTACTTTGATAAAAACTATTTTTAATCGTATTTATATCAATTTTAAATTAAATATGGATATCATTGAGCATCAAACATTCAGTCCCAGATTGGGACACTTTGGAACCAGTGACTTGGTGAGAATATGACCCAACAGTCAGGGCTATCTAAAATTGAGGACTCCTAGGCACTTGCCTACTGTACCCAATGAATAATCTAGCACTGAGTTAATTAATGGTTAAATCGAAAAAGTCTGTTATATAAAGTGCACTTCCGGCTCAGCCGATTGATACAAAAATAGAAGATGACTATATAAATGCTACAAAAATTTCAAATACTGAATTTCAGTGTCTTACGGCTAATAATTCTGGATTTATACGGGAAATTCAAAAAAAGTTTCAAGTAAAGTGCACTTCCGGTACAGACGATTGCAACCATAATGCAAGGTGCACATCAAGATCTTATACCAGTCTTAAATACAAAATTTCAGCATTATACGTTTGACAGGTTTTGAGATTTACGAGTTACGCACATACGTACGCACATACGTACATACATACGTATACCGACATCAAGCCATCAAAATCTCGATATGTGAATTTTGTCGGTTTCACAATACTTACATGCTTTTACTTTGTACAAGTAAAAATGGATAAACGCAGACGCAGATATTGTTGAACTATTTCTTTGCGCATGCTGCCTGCAGTATCTACTTATAGAGTAAGATCCCAGACCCGCCAGACCTTACTTATTTTCTGAGAAACAAAATTTGTGGAATAGTGTAGTGTTAGTATGTACTTTGATCATACGAATACTAGCTAGTTTGTGGCGACGGCCAATTTACAGATACGAGGTGTTAGCGGTACGTTAAGACATTACTCACTTTTCTCAAGGTCTTGAGTGCTGATTTTGAGGTATGTTTCAGAGAATATTGTTAAAAATTGATAATCAACACTACCTGACACTTTCCATTAGTGGTAATTTCTGCAAGGCTCTTTAAAGCTCACAAAGAATAACGTGATCTTGCTTATAGTTTGAGTGCTAATTTTTATATAAGACACTCAGGTTACAATTTCAATACTTTTTGTTAACAGTTAGATTAATCGTAGGGCTGAACATCCTCCAGGCACATCTAAAATATCGCTGTGAGTAAAAGCGCGAGGTCACTATTTGTAGGCTTGATAGTAAGTGAAGTACCTATGTGCATCCAATTTTTCCTTGGTCTGGCTATTCATAAAAAGTCTTGAAATAGCTCACTGAGTTTTATATATAAAAATTAGGACTCAGACTATAAGTAAGATAATGATATTTTTTGCGAGCTTTGAAGCGTTTAGCAGGAATTACTGTCGATGAGAAGTGTCAGGCAATGTTGATTATCAATTTTTAACAATATTCTCTAGAACATCAGCACTCAGACTTCAAGAAAAGTGAGTATTGTTTTAATGTACCTATAACACCTCGTATCTATAAATTGGCCGTCGGCACAAACTAGTAAATATGTGTATGATCAAAGTACCGGCTAACACTATTCTAATCCACAAATTTTGTTTCTCAGAAAATAAGTAAGGTCTGGCGGGTCTGGGATCTTGGACTATTAGAAGAGAGGATATTCAAATATCTTTGAAAATAAAAACTCTAAAGGCTGGCACATAACCTAAAATTGACCTTTTGAGTAGCCATTTTACATTGCCAAAATTGCTTTATTTGCACAATTGATTGAATTTTGGTTTGATTTTTTACTTTTATCATATAAATATGGGTGCTCTTCCACCATATTCATGATTTGAATATCTCTTCTGTGACAGTTGTCAGTTTGCTATTTCTGACATATCAACCAATGTCCACGATTGGTTGGATTTATAATTGAGAAAATCCAAATTTGTAAATTAAATCCATCATAAACCAGCCTTGAATTAACTAATTTTATCAATTTTTTTATAAATAGAGAATTAACAAATAAATCGATTACTATTTTATTTGAATTATTTTTGTCTTCTATGGTTAAGTATTTCTGTAATTCAGTTTTTATCTTAACTTCGAGTCAATTTTAATACGAGGATAAGCTGACTCGTGAGTTAACCTACTTTCATGCAAACCGCCCTAAATGATTCGATAAAATTTACATTAGTTAATTATAACATAACGAATATTCATGCAATAATCAAGGGAATACTCCACTAGTATCAACATAAGCAACGAAAATGATATTAAATATTGCCTCGTTTTAATTAAAAGTCTATTTGATAGTTACTTAACATCTTCATGATATGCGAAAGCCTTTTGTGTCTCTCAAATGAAAAATATTGTTGTACCTGTAACAGTGGCGTAAATAGGGTCCGCAAAACCCCGCAATGCGGGGGGGCCGCGCAGTTAAGGGGGCACAACACAATTTGCCACGAAACTGTAATATACCACTTGGATATGAAAATATCTCCCAACCAAGTTACATTTGAGTCATAATTATTGCGATTGTTGTACCCAAATAATAATATATTTAGTTTATTACTGCTGCCAATTATACCTGATTTTAAAAAATATTCGACTATCTATTGCCAATTGTCGTTGCCGATGCTTCATACATGCTAACTCTAATTTTTTGATAAAATCCGAATCTGAAAGTATTTGCAAAAAATGGGAAATAATATACCCGAGTCTAAAGGTACAAGAAAATCAAAAAGAAAACGTCAATTTGATGAGTGATGTAACGACTACGATTTTGTTAATGCCGAACATAAATTTAAAGTTAATATTTTTTATAGAACAGTTGACATAGTCAATTCACAAATTAAAAATAGATTTGAGGAAATGTTAAAAATTGCAAATATTTTTTGAATTTGCCAACATTATTTGAAAAAGAACTCCAGATGTCGGCAATAGAATTATAAAAACATTATAGCAATGATTCATCAGAATATTTCCTGATGCAATCAAATTATACTATATATAGTATATTTTCTAAAAAATGACATTAATGCCAATACAATTATTCATGAAATGATAGATATTATTTTAATCAAATATTCATTTATCGAAAATGATTTATGTGAGGTTTACTATTATTTTTAAGCATTCCTGTCACTGTGGCTGCAGCAGAATAGTATATTCCGATACAAGTGCGAAATGGAGATCATTCCATGCGAATTTGAATAATGCAGCCACGAGACGAAGTTGAGTAGCAGAATTCACATGAGCATGGTACGATCGTTTCGCACGAGTGACGGATGTTATTTTTCTACAGTCAAAAGTGTCCACGTGAATATCTATAACCAAAATATACCGTTTTCTGAGAAAGAATTTGCTTCATTGATCATATTCCAATTCATCAAATGTTGATAAAATCACTTATATTGATTCCATTTTGAAGAGGAATGATAAGAAAATCAAAAAGAATTGAAATTATGACAGTAATGAAATAGTTTTTTTGCGACGCCACGCGGCTTTCTTAGGAACCTCTGAGCGTGCGGAATGATCCCTATTCCGCACGCTACAACGTGTGGAATGGGTATCATTCCATAGTGTCTGTAGGAAAAGATCTTTCAGCAAATTAAAAATAATTAAATCCTATCTTAGAAACAGCATAAATCAAGATAGAATTATTAATCTCGCTCTTCTGGCAATAAAACATCATGCAGCAGTAAATTTGTATTTAAAAATTCTTATAATAGATTTTGCAAATAAAAAATCCTGAGGAACCGATATTCAATCTAATTTTATATAAAATATGTGAATTATCATTTTTTTTGTATTTTTTTTTTTTACCTTTAAGAATTATGAAAAATATTGCATTTATGACTGTTTTCTTGCATCTAATCAGTGAATTTTGAAAAGGTCATTGGGGCCTACATTTTGTTTTGCGGGGGGGCCACCAAATCCTTGTTACGCTACTGCTTGTAAATTGATAAGAATTTGTCGGCAAAGTTTTCAGAAACATTTTGAAAGTTAAATTTCACAGACATGCGCATGGAAAAGAAATGTAGCTATAAGCTGTCAACTTGATTGACATAATAGGCTTTGGTACGTCATTAAAATTTTCAAATAGAATTTTTTTATTTTTTATGTACTTTGAAATTTTTGTATCGCATTTTCATTCATACTTTAATTTTTGCATGACCTATCAGAAAAACGTAAACAGTGGAATAGTCTTGTAACGTTTTTTATTTTAATTTAGGGAGCAAAAGTTACTAAACACTACTATTTATTTTTATGATTTATTAAAATAATAAATTAGATAACTAACACTATTTCTAAGAAATAGTTCTAATTTAAACTTAAGATCATTACACTACACTATAACTTAACTTTAATTATTTATGTCAGTATTGATTAAACACAATTTATTTCAACCACTAGCAGTCCATACTACAAAGTCTCTGACCAAAATCAATAATAATCCTTGCTAAATCAGTCACATATATATATCGTGAGTCTCTCCCCACTACGTTTTTCCCGCAAACGTCCAGGTGTTTCTAGAAAACGCTAGAAGGTACCAGCAATTTTCCAGAAAACAAATATATACGCTTCTATTTCTTGATGTAAAATATTTCCACAATAATTCTAAGCACCAGTAAAGCCGAAATGACTAATTTATAGACTTAAATTCGTTACAGTCTATTATTCACATAAATTAAACTGTTTGACGAATCAAACGGAAGATCAATAAAGTTTTATTCCGACAGTTGATCGATAGAAAAAAAAATCTTTAAAATTGGTCAAGATTTGCTATCTGTATAGTCATCACTAGTCGTGCGGGGTTTGCAATAAACTAAAGATGTAGAAAGCACTTGCATAAATCATTCCCAATTCAAATATTGATATAAAGTCTCGGAATTTGTGGACTTTAATTTCTTGTTTGCAGCACACAAGATTAAAAAATGCAAATAATATCCCAAAATTTCCACTATTAAGCACTCAAAACACAGAAATACTTTCAATGAAAAATTTCATTTAACAAAAGAAATTATTGCAAAATAATTACAGTGATAAATGAAAGTATTTAAATGTTGTCTTTAATAAAAAAATTCCTTGAATGTCAATAACTTCTATGCATAAATCGAGGTCAGATAAGCTTCTTTTTCATCGAGCAAAAGAGTTTTAAATTTAAAATGAGGGAATGAAATATTTATGTCGAATTATGGAAAATGGATCCAGAAAGATTCAAAGTAGAATACGTGATGAATAGCATGAAGCATTGATAATTTTTCTGTGATAAATTTCTGGTTTGTCTGATTTGAATTTAAAAATAAACATCTGTTGATTTGTGGAGTCATTTTTATCTGCAACTAAAATTAGATTTATGTACATAAATACTGGGTGAAATGAAAGAGTTTCTTTCATTTGGAGCTTTTTGCAATCTCTTGTGTACATTATCACAGCGCCTTCTTGCTCAATAAAACAATTTGATCGACCTCAATAAGGGCTGCGAGAGTGATCGATCAGATCCTGTTGATTTTTATGATTTGTCGAATAGTTTAATTTATATAAACAATTGACTATTGCATGGTTATTCGTTATGACTAATTAATGTAAACTTATTGCATCACTTTGATATATAATTATAAGACAATATTTAAAGAAAACTGACACCCTTAGATAGCATTATAAAGATGTTATTCATCATTTTATCAGTTTATAGTTTGAACATTGGTTTTAAAATATAAATAGAAAAGTTGATTCACTGTACATGATTCATTTTTGTTCAACAATCTCATTAAATTTATTATCATTCAAATACATTTTCATCCGTTTTTTTTAGTTTGTACTCTTGTGAAAAAAAGTGAGCGGCAAAGTCAGTAGATACCAATTAGGAATAGAAAAAACCGTTTACTCATTAAAATGAGCAACGGAAAATCAGTACAAAGAAATGATGCACTTAACACACCTGTATCACCCTTTTATTCTCCCCATAGGTCATTAGGGCTAAGGTTACCCCGAATAAATTCAAATTACTCTATTGTTGTATTCTGATGTCCGGGTATTCGAACATCCCTACCTGTTTATTTAGGAGAAATATTGTGTGCACATTTGCACCTGTGCTATAGGGGTGCTAACAAATCCTTTTGTTGGTCTATGTCTCCAAAAGGTGCAAAAAATGTGACGTACAGGTGAATAGGGGAGATCGGTTTTCAACCCTCTTCAAAAGGAGAAAGCAGCCAACCGTATCATTACCAAGAGAAAAATTCAGAGAATTAAATAAATTATATTTGCGTTACCCCGCCTGGATATGTCTCAGCTTAATGACTAATAATATTTAAGAATAATCAATTTTCTAAAAACATAATTCTTGATAATTTTTCGCAGGCCATTATTGGAGCTTCTTCTTATACATACAAGATTGCGATCGGCAAGAGATCTGAATTACGAGGGTCTCAGCTTCGACCTCTTCATTCAAAGTGAATCTTTGCCCACCTAGCCATTTCTTCAAGTTGGAGAAAAGAAAGAAATCGCTGGGAGCCAAATCTGGCAAATACGGAGCATGTAGTAGCACTTGGCATCGCGAGACTTGTGCGCAGGTGCATTTTCTATATATTTTTTCAAATGGAACAATTTAACTTTTATTGCATCATTCAATTTGTCCAGTAATGAAGAGAAGTAGGCCTCAGTGATAGATAGTTCTGCCTTTTTCTAAGTAGTCTATAAAGCACTATACCATGAAATAACTTTTCCGGCAGATGGAACTGTTTCGGCGTTTTAAGGCGCACTTTTCTCTGCTTCAATCCCTTTATCTTTCGAATCTAAGATTCATCTACAGTGATGAAACATCGAGGAAACTCTGTGAGATTGCGTTTAAATATGTCTAGACTCTCATAACTCTTGAGAAATGTTTTTGATCGACTGTTAATAGATGCGGCACCCAGTGAGCAGTCAGCTTCCACATGCCCAAAATATCACGAAACATGTGGTGGACATGGTCTGTCCGAGATGTTTACAGCCTCAGAAATTTGTTGAACCTTCAGTCGACGATCATCTAGTTTGGAATTGTGGATTTTTGCAACGATTTCATCAGTCACTACGGTTTTGGATATCCTGTGCGTTCATCATCATAGACTGACGTACGGCCACGTTTGAATTCAGTCACCCACTTTTTGACCGCCGAAATTGAAGGAGCACTTTAATTTAATATATAATTTAATTTTTTTTTAATTTCTGTCAGTCTTAAGCCTTTCAAAACGAAGTTGTTAATCGCAGTACGAATTTCAATTTTATCTATTTCATAGAAGACAGAAATCATTTTCTTACAACAAATACACTGAACCACACAAGTCTGAAACTTTGCACATTGCCATCTAAAGTTTTTTACTCAATTGATATAATAGTATTATACTAGCGAAATCTATGCTTCCGGCTGGGAACTTTCTGAACTACCCTCGTACCAATTATATATTCTAAGAGTGGAATATTATATATTCCATCGATTCCAGCCATATGACGAGCAGCATCATACCGTTGGAAAATATCTTTGATACTATTCAAATGCAAATTTTCAATTTGTGGTTCTTAATCCTTTTGAAGAACGTTAACGTTTATATGTCTAGGTGGTGTATTTTACAGTCCCCTGTTTAGTTCACATGAATCTCCAAATCATCATGGAGGTCGGAAATTAAGGTACTTCGAAGGCAATTAGTGTCATAGATTTCTTACGACTCCGTTCCGGCTTTCTTCAACGCAAACATCAACTCTAACTGCATGACCTCATAGTTGATTTTGCTGTAACAGATTAATTTAACATAGAATCACCGCTGAAGAGGTCATTGTTGGCTTCACAGCGTTAAACAAGTTTATCGTAGAGCCACCGCTGGAGAAGTCTTTGCTGATTTCACAGTGTTAGATTGATTTAACGTAGAATCACCGCTGAAGAGGTCATTGTTGGCTTCACAGCGTTAGAAACATTTTATGTAGAATTACTGCTGAAGAGGTCATTGTTGGCTTCACAGCGTTAGAAAAATCTAACGTAGAATCACTGTTAGAAAGGTCATTGGTGGCTTCACAGCATTGAAACAGTGTAACGTAGAATCACTACTTGGAAATCAGTTTGGTTTCCCAAGCATAGAACGATTTGAAAAATTAATCCACTGTTTGGAAAATCGTTTCACGATTCCGAGAATGTCGATTGTCCTGGGCAGTCGCCGCGTCCTCGTCGACAGCCTTCAGCCAATCTACCTCCGTGCCAATTCCTGCAATATATGTAGATACTCACCAACTCCATTTTTTTGCGTGCAAAACACTCACCTCCTCAGTATTATTCTTTTAACAACCCTAAGCCTTTCCTCTGAGCTACCCAGGCGCCCGAGTATACCGTCTGCAATTTCGACAGCGACGCCAAAGTCAACGACTCCGCCAGCAGCGAGGTATCGTTACAAAATGAAGTGATGAAACTAGATTTTGAGTTGACATTGGTGATAGTCAAAGCAGAGTTATATAAGGACTGTGGTAGAAATCTGTCCTACTAATTGCCTCCAGAAGAACGTTATTTCCAGCTACCGCGATGACTTAAGGATCCATGTCAATTAGAGAGAATGACAAATTGAACTTTGTAATGACATTCTGAACGCTGATAGATACATTAACGTCTTCTAAAAGGACAGAAAATTACAAATTGAACGTATCTGAATAATATCAAATTATCTTCCAACAAGATGATGCCTCTTGTCATACGGCTAGAATCGTGGAAGATTGGATGTTGGAAAACAATATGTCACTTTTAAAATAGACGTTCAGCAGTTTGATCGAAATCTTCTAACTTCTAGCATATTATAAAGAAGCTCCGACCATATCTCGCAAGAAACATTCCACAATTACGTGTTCATCTCCAAAAAATTAGGAGCAATATCATATCAAATTGACTAATCATCAGTTGATACAATGTTGAAACGTATCAAGATAATAATAAATAGTCCAAAACAGGGCTGTCCAAACTAGATACCAGATACGATCCCGGACCAATATAAATTTTCAAATAAATTGGAGGGCCGCAGAAACAAATACAGTTTGAGTATTTCCCTAATAATGATGACAGAAAACTCGTTGCCATACGAATAAATATTTTATTCATTTATATTTTTACTAGTCACAAAAATTGAAGAATATTAAAAAAAATCCAAATTTTTGAATGATTTTCAGAAGGCTATGACTTGGAGAAAAATGACCGTAGAGAGAATATTAAACGTCGCGGACAGCAGCTTATATTTGTGCTTGCAAATTAAAATATTCAAAACGTGAGTAAACTTTATCCAAGTAGATGAAAATATATGCAAATTTCAATAATTTTCCCGAAAACGACTGATTTAAAAAACTTATTTCAGTTGTTAGGTCAACTCCACTGGAACGAAGCTGGTGCTCTAGTATCTTTCGCAATCTTTTCATTCAGAATATCACCTGAATATCGAGTTACCTAATAATTATCTCGTAACATCAAAGTTGTACGTTTTCTGGGCGTGGCTCAGGTGATATTTTTGAGTTGTATGACCGCTATTAACATTGGTTTGCGCCCTTGGGTTACAAGGAAGTAAAGATTGACTTTCACATTAGAACCCGGTAGCTAGTTACCGGTTGTTTACACAGCCAGGTGATAGTTTTTTGTTTTGTGTTCAGTGAATGAACAATATGGCATCGGATGATGAAGTTATGTCACTGATGAACAAGATTGGCTTGATGTGTTTTCCTGTTTTATTATATAAAATTAGGAATTGAAGCATGAAGAACAAACTCAAATAGATTATTATTAAACAGTATATTGCGTAATTAGTGCAGAAAAGCACACATAGATTTAACATTTTCAGCTGTCAATTTTAGAAGGTTGCATATAAAATTTCAAAAGGAAAAAATATCTCTTATTTTAGGAAATGCTGCATCCTGTTTGTTATAAATAAAAAAATCTTTTAATCTGTCTATGGACGTCAATTCGTAATCATTTCTTTTCCGTCAGGAATGACCTGACCTTTGATATACAAAGCACCGGGAATTGATAACCCTTCCCCTTGAAATAACCTTTGACATGCTTAAGATACGACACATTGGATAAATACTCTGCAGGAGTCGCACAGTGCTGCTCAAACTAAAAGTTCGGGCGTACACGAACTCGGCACCAGGGACATGAACTCGGCACCGATGCTAAGCCGATAAACGCGGGGCGCACATGAACTCGGCACTGTCGTTTTTAAATAAACCTACGATTACCCTGCAAAAGGTATTTATAAGTGAGTACAACTATAGAATCACTTATGTTGGGCTGAAATACAGTCCATACCAATGATTGTAGGCTTCCTCGCTATGTTCGCGCTTTTGAAAAACATTCCTGAATATTACTGGATTGCGCTGCGCGCGCCTGTGGGGCAGAACTTGAGCCCGAGACAGCCGAAAAGGGCGCACTGAACTTCTCATGCTGGGTCGAAATCCAGTCTATTAAGGAGTGTTCAAATGTAGGGCTAAATGTGAGCCTGGTTTATTATTAATATAAAATCGCATGTGTCCAGGGAATCTCACTCAGGTAGAACGATTGAGTCATTAGTCCTAATCTATAGTATAGTGCCGAATTCGAGTAGGAGATTAAAGATCCAAGTAGTTTGGTGCCGAGATCGAGGCCGCCCAAAAGTTCTCACCCTAAAAGAATCGTCAATTTAGATATTCGTTTATTCACTGAAATATGCTTGTAGTTGTATTTGCAATTGACATTATTGTTAAAGAACAAATATCATTAATAGGTAGCAAGATCTTTATTCCACTTTTTCATTATATTTAGTTTCAAGAATTGTGCCTGGATGAATTCCATTTTAAGAATTCTTTCTTTTTTTTTTACCCATTCGAATGTGGTTCTGTTGCTAACGATATATCTCAGTAGTTACCTCACTGATTAACACAAAATTTCACTTATACATAGAGTTCAAAATGAAACAGGCCGGGATGAGAGCCAATTTTTGGAATTAGACCAATGTTCGGAGAATTTTGTGGTCAAGAAATGTACGGTGAAATTGAAACGAAAAATCGTGATTCTGTCTATAGAACTACAGTTGTCCAAGAGAATTCTGAGCCGATTTGAAGCGAAAGCGACCGCATTTGGCAAAAATAGTACTATTTCATCAGGCTAATACACCGGCAAATGAATGACACTACAAATTGGTCATCCACCATATTCTTTATATTTGGTCCCATTCAGCTATTATTTATTTACAAACTTGAATAAATGGCTCTGAGGCAGGAGATTTGGGATTAGGCCTGTTTTGAAGGCTTGAAGAAATCGTATTATTTGGAAGGCATTGTAAAATTGGAAAATCATTGGACGAAGTGTATAGGCCTAAGAGGCAGCCATGTTGAGAAGTAAATTGAGTTTGTGTTTATTTTTCAACTGCCTCTCGTATGTGACAATCTCATAACCTATATTTAGTTTTAGTTTAGTCAAATTATTTATCATGTCAATGATAACTTATGATCTACGCTTTCCAGCTCATGTCATAATGTTCAAGTTTACACACTCGTAATAATTCTTTGTTAATATTCATTAAAAATTTATTACTTTTGCCAGTCATGTTGCTTGGGTTTCATTTCAGAAATGTTTGGAAGCATTGACTCATATCATAGATTACGGATTATTTGTAATATTATAGCTTATAGTTCAATAGTATAATATGTAAAATGTTAGGAAAACTTTAGATTTTTTTATAAGATGTTATTATTTACCATTAAGTTGTTTAGCTCTAATTCTTATCAGACAATTGCTGATAAGTTCAAGATAACATTTTTATGAAAAGTGATACAGAATTTATTTTGGGTTATGTTGTTTACTTTACATCTATTTATATCATAATTACTTTCAACAACTAACAAACATTTCCAACTAAAACTAATAGTAAATATATTATATTTATTTGATCTTTCTTCGTGTATTCAGTTACAATTATTTATTATTTTATTTTCATCATCTCCAGCACATAATGAATATTTATCCTAAATCAAGATAGTTCACATTGCCAAAAATTCCGAATTAATCTGTGACGTGAATCATATACATTCAATCCATCATTCATATTATCATTAAAAACTCCAAAAAAAAAAATGATAAAATAATTCCAGCTTTTGAGTTATTGTTTAACGTCATAAAATTTCAAAAAAATCTTGAAAAAATATGATTAGACAAAAATTAGACATAAAATTTATTGAAGATGTCTGATAAACTTTAGAGTCATTTATATGTGAACTAATAATTCATATTTAAAAATAAAATGCAAAAAATTGTAACGACACACCAACTTTCTATAGTGCTTTGTCCACAAGAATTACGAGCCATGTTCCAGTAGAATTGGCCCAATTAACAAAAAAATTCTTCTATCAATTGAATAAGACGCCATATTGAAACACTACACAATATGCAAAAGTAATCCATTTTGGTATTTCAACAAGTTGCCACGAAAACTGTACATAAATTATTGATTTTTTTTGACTAGTAAAAAAAGATGTATCTCCTAACTACTAGCTTATCCGAAGATTAATATTTAATTTAATATGAATATGATGCGTCGGTCATTTTAGTGGAGCTGGCTATCTCATGTTGGTAATTATTATTAATTATTTTAAACCTCCAAAAATACACTATGATTATATAATTTAAAAAAAGAGAAGTCACTACAATTTTTAACGATTTAATAATGAAATGCGATAGAAAAAAAATATTATGTTTAATGCGTATTAAAATCATCAAATTAATATTTAATTGAATATTAATTTTTAGATTAGCTGGTAGTAAGGAGATACAAACTATGTGATGTGATTTACTTTTTTACTAGTCCAAAGGAATCAATGCTTTTTGTACAGTTGCTATAGCAACTTTTTGAAATACCAAAATGGACTATACTTTTACATGTAGTGTAGTGTTAAAATATGGCGTCGTATTCAAGTGATAGAAGAAATATTCTTGTACTTGTTGAACAAATAGCTAATTTCACTTCCTGAACTGTAAAATGAATATAACAATTGTTTATGCTCGATAAGTAGCTTGATTTTTATACTCACACAGAAGCATCTGAATAATATATTCTACATAAAATACAAAAACTGATATAAGTAAACGTTACTTTACAAAATATTTACAGCAATGAATATACTAAAAAAAAAAAAATATTGATATCTCGTTATCTTCTGGCAGCTATCACTAGAAGTCCTAGCAACTAAAAGCTCAAACCCGAATGTACTGCCTTATGTTCGCAATTTGTATGAATATCGAATGACGACCGTTGACAGATAAGGTTATGTGCTGATACAATCATAACGAACACTGTCGCCGAAGAACTAGAAATATATCATTAAAATTATGCATAATCGAAGCAGAATGCAATTATTATGAAGAATTATAGATATGAATAAGTAATTACAAACAATTTGTTCCTGAAGCAATTTACAATGACAAAATATGATGATGCCAACGGAATATATGTAAGTGAATAATATTTTTGTACCATCAAATTTATTATGTATTAATTGAAATTGATTTTATTTGCAAAAAAATTTGATACAAATCACGTGTGCTAAGTATTTTACAGCGTTCAGTTAATGAGAAACGACCGCGATTTTCTATCAAGCTGACATTTGGGATCTGCCCATATAGGTAGATGATAATAATTTATGCAACAAGATTGAAAGTTGATGAGAATTATGACATGAGGCCAATTATTTGGTGACGTGGCTTGCCGAGTAACTAAAATTGTTGGCAGGAATATAATAGTGCTTGTATATACTAGTACTGCATACAAGATTTTTTCTACGGCCCTCAACTTCCATATTTTGACACTTACTAAGCACACAGCAAGGAAGCGCACAAGTTGGCATTAAGACCTAACAAATATTGCTTGAGAATAAAAGCTTTTTGTCGAGGCGGTAGCCGAGACATAAATCATTCGAAAGCTCCAAAGAAATTTCGTGCACGAGTAGCATACAACATTTTTTCTGCAGAAGTCAAAAAAATATATATTATATAATTATATTAAAATTATATCAAAATCCTATTAAAATACAAAAATGAGAAGAATTCTTTTTCTTCACAACGTGCACAAAGTACTTTGTGCACGTTGTCAAGATAAAATCAGTACACGAAATACTTCGTGTCCGTTGTCATGATAAACAACTCCAATGCGACATTTCGCATACTAATATTGATGTACAAATGTCATGATTTTTTGACGTTTGTAGAAAAAAAGTATTTATGAAGTAATTTTGACAAATAAATCCTTAAAAAGCACTATTAACAGATGTGCACAAAAAAGTAAAACTTTACGGCTGCAAAAAGAGCCATGAAATCACCTTTTACATTATGATCACCTAAAAATTATTTCTTCTAAAATAAATTGTCATAGGAACGTAATTACTTTTACTGACCGTGAAAATAGTATATTCCGATACAAGTGCGGAATGGAGATCATTCCATGCGAATGTGAATAATTCAGCCACGAGACGAAGTCGAGTGGCAGAATTCACATGAGCATGGTATGATCGATTCGCACGAGTGACGGATGTTATTTTTTCTACAGTCAAAGGTGTCCGCGTGAATATCTATACTCAAAATATACCGTTTTCTGAGAAAGAATTTGCTTCATTGATCTCATTCCAGTTCATCAAATGTTGATAAAATTACTCATATTGACTCCATTCTGAAGAGGAATGAAAAGAAAATCAAGGAGAATTAAAATTATGACAGTAATGAAACAGTTTTTTTGCGACGCCACGCGGTTTTCTTAGGATTCCCTGAGCGTGCGGAATGACCCCTATTCCGCACGCTACAGCGTGTGGAATGGGTATCATTCTATAGTGACTGTAGAAAAAACATTTTTCATTTCACAACTGTAGAATTAATCACCATATTCAATTAATTCCTTTTGATATTTAAATCTGCTCTTCCTATTTACAAGTAGGTATTCATTTAAATTTCTACAAATGCATTTTTTGCACCTGTACCGTTAATCTTCATGTCTGCTATAATTATTATAGGGTTAAAGAGCACCACTAGATAAATTTCAGGTTTCACTAGAGTCATATTTATATGTTAAATATGTAAGCTATAAAAAATTTTAAATATGCTTGTTTGCACCTGTGTCACCTTTTTGACACTTTGCTACCTTGATTACGGTTAGGGGAAACCTCAGATATAAATTCAAATGTCACTAGAATCACATTCAGATGTCACTGAAGAATTTGCACATAAAAATAATTCTTGCACTTGCACAATAAAATATTTTCGAGTAGATTTGAGAATAGAGAAGGAAACAGAAAGATTGCAAATAAAAATAGAATAGATTTACAAATTCATACATTATAGTGATAGTTTGTAGCGTCACAAAACTCATTATAATTATAATTTCATAAATTGACGCCAGTAATTATGTAATGGACCAAAGTAAAATTGGAATGTTCTTTCATCTTTTTGCCACCATTTTGTGAAACTGAATGGGCCAGGCGTCGCGACGTCTCTTTCTGATTGGCTTGAAACTTCTACCAGTTACGTAACCGAGGTGAAAGCATCAATACTCTATTTCTGAGGGCAGAAATATTCACTTATGTTATTTTGGGTTTCATGGCTTAAGAAATTATAGACAAAAAAAAACAATTGAGAGTATAATTTGTGAATGTAGGCCTATAAGTTCAGCTGTCTATGATAACCACAGTTGATTGCTGCATATTTTATTTAATATTTGATACACTTTTAAATGATTTCAATAGTTCACATCATCTGAAAGTACTTTTAATTTTGTAATTATTATTCTATAGTATCTCATTTTTTAATCATACTGTAGGTATAGAGTGTACATATTATCTTGGATAAGTGTGGTTAATTTGTAAGTATTTATTATTGTTTTATCAACTTAATAGCCTTTGAAGTTAAAAAAAAAACTTATTATAATTTTGTAAGTAAATTCAAGGACTTATTTCTATAAAAATAATTCTCTTCGTTTTCATGTAGACCGGATGAAAAACAAAATCATTAGACCTTTTCTTGCAAATATTGAGACACAATTTAATCAAAATTTGCATTGCAAAAATGTGTTACATGATTGAAAAAATTATATCATGAACGACTATACAAATTTGTTTTCAAAATACCTGCATTGAAACAACGCGATTCAACGCCTGTTTTATCACTCGGAGCAAGACAATTTCAGACGAATGCAAGTGTAGCCGGGCAGAAAAAAGCTTGTTTCTGCCCGCTGAATTTGTTTCTTACATCGTTTTATCCCTGGCAGAGTCGCATTTGTTCATTGTCAATCTCTAAATGAAAATTATATAATCTTAGTTAATTTGACAGTTGTTGTATTCGGAACTGTAAATTAAATCAAAAAGACGATTAGTTTCAAGAAAAAAAGTATTGATACCATTTCAAGCACACCACAACATCTTATTGATAAAGCACAAGCAACTACTTTCGACTTGTTTCCTGCAAAATCAAAAGAAAAATATTTACTTTAATATGACAAATCTGTAATATGCAAAGTTTCAATGCAGGTATTATGAAAAATACAGTGTGTGGCACGGGACAAAACACGATTTCAGCCGAGGGTAATGCCGGCCCTCGCTTCGCTCGGGTAAGCAACACTCACCCTCAGCTGAAATCGTCTTGTTTCGTCCCTAGCCATACAATAAACTATCCCATTCCTGAATGAATATTTTAAAACCGTCACATAAGAGTTATAACTTGTAAGTTTAATTTTTGTCTCACGAATACAAAGTTTGTTGTAGGCAAATGAAGACTATTAGTTATTCGTTCCATGAAATAAAACATTTGGAATTATGTATTAAAGTTTTTTCATTCAGAGACGAATTCTGCCGTTTGACATGGTGCACCGAATGCTTCGTTACCTGGAAAATACGGAATATTGTGCATTCAGTTCTCGAGAGCCGTTGGCACGTTGCGTTGCATTAATGCTGCATTTGAATGCAAGGAAGTATGCAGCATTTGGGCAATCTATTAAACTGACTATGAAATATTCTGCATCACATAAAAAATGCATCGTAACACACCAAATATTGTATCAAATTATTTTCAAGGTTTGACACAGAAGAATGCAGCAATAAATGCAGTTTCGAAAGTCCATTAGAGCAATCTGTATTTTAATGTACCGAAGAACAAATAAAATATTGTGAATTCAATCTTTACAGGACATTTGACACGGTGCATCGAATGCTGTATTTTTTCTGCATTTTAATGCATATTTGGATCCTACGCACAGTATTCAATGGGGCTTCAAGGCACTGTATTTACTGGATCCCCTGAAATACTTGAGAATAATCCTAAAGCGTATGGAATGAGGTACATAAATACAAAAATGATGTCAGTAATATTAGAAAATTTAATTTCCGAAGAAAATTAATATTATAACGCTTAATTACAATTTAGAGACCGAAATGGAAGACAAAATTTAGATAGAATACTGGATTCAATGCTCCGTTCAAACAGTTCTTGATGAACTATGGATCATTGTAGAGTTCTATGGTTTTTATATTGAACTAGTTTTAACTTTCTTTCCTTGGGAGGAAATATATCACTTCCATCTCTTTATTAGAAAAACAACTCTTTCTTAGAATCTTTAGATATGGTACCGCATAATTTTGTTTGAGCCACTTGACGGTTCGAGAGTCGTATCACTCACTTCTTCAGAAGTCGCTCTGAAACTGAAGATTATTCCGTTCAACTGTTCGTTGGTTCATGTTGTTTCGGTGGCTGATTCTCAGTGATAACCCGTTTCCATCCCTTTATCTCTATTACAGCTGGCTATAGTAAAAAAAATCAGAAAAGTGCAGCCGACACAAAAGGCTGGAGCTACTGATAATCTGGCAATCAACAAAATAATCTCCGCCGAGCAATTTTTAAAAAACAAAGCGAAACAGGACTAGAAAAATCAAGTAAGAAAAACGACGTGGCAATTCTCTTGGAATAAGTTGATAAATTAAAATGTGATGCATTTAAAAACAAATTATTACTGGATGTTGCATTTCATTTTGATGCAACGGCAAATGCACATAGTAACATAGTATTTACATAGTGTCACAAATTTTATTGTGATTAATTTATTAGCACAGGTTACAGTGTAAATATTCACTCTACTAACTCGTATGTTCACAATACCACTTACTGTTACTCGTACTGAATCACTGAATGACTCACTGACTGACTAAATTCCTCCCCTAGCTAACGCTCTTATATACCTAAGCCGACAATGGGCCAACATTCAATTGTTTAACAATTGTTGCCTGGCAACCACCAAACATCTAGTGACCATAGCCTGTCAATCATGTCTACAATTGAACATCGACCTTGTCAGTACTAACTAGGATTACAGTTACAGCAAATTCAAATATATAATTATGTGACTTGATTACTACAAATATTCAATATTTGTGACAATAAAAAATTGAGCATTGAGGTTTGATTCAGTATTTGAGACTGCACATTTTTATCTGCATTCAAATGCATAATATAATGCATCGTATCAAACGTCTGTCCAGGCATTCTGCATTTTGATGCAACGGCATACACAATACATTAAGCATATTGAACAATGTGTATCAGAATATTTTTCTTTGCATTAAAATGCAGCTTTCAATGTATCGAGGTAGACAGCCATCATGGTGTATCTTTTAGAGATCTGTTCGAGCCCAAACTTTCAAGTCTGGCCCTCCCAAGCTTCGGGGTCTATCCAAAGCCGTTGTCATTTAAAGACCTTTCCGGTTCTGTCTAATTTTGGAAATAAAAGCCAATACTCAGTCCAGTCCGACCTCTAGAATATTATGACCTGGTCCAATTCGGCCCAGCCCGACCAATTTTTTTGACCCAAAATAAGCTACAGCTATTTCTTGATGCTTATATATTAGTTCTTGGAAAGAGAATATCCAAACTTGTTCGTATACTTCTATTTTTCCACAAGCCCGTCGCATTCAAGTCCGCATGAGCCTGTGACCAAATCATGGCCCGTCCACCCGAGCCCATGAGCATATTAAAGTCCGTTCATCCGAAGCCCTTTTTCGAACAGAAAATATTGGCCCAAATTCGCCCTATGCGCCGAGTAGCTCGTTGCTTATTCATGTCGAATCGAACCGTGCAGTGGTCAGCATCTTTCTTGCAACATTTGATGCATGGTGATTTTCACAAAATATAGTGCATTGAAATCTGATTTTGTGTATCACTCTGTGAATTTTTATGCGCATCAAAATGCAGAATAAGATGCTACATTTAATGCATCATAGGCTTTATGCATTTTAATGCAACGGCAAAGGCATCATAAGATACACAAATCATTGAAAATTGTACATTAACTTTATATGTCACAGTTCATTTCTTTTTGCATTAAAATACTGAATAAAATGCTGCATTTGATGCATCAAGGCCATTGGGGCATTCTAAATTATATTGCATGGTGCATTTTTCTTTGCTTAAAATGTTTTATTGGAATGCACCATTTGATGAATTGTGATATACACAAAATATTGTGCGCTGATTTCTGATTTTGTGTATAACCCCGTAAATTCTCATCCGCAACAAAAAGCAGAGTATGATGCTGCATTAATGCATCAAGAGCATTTTGCATTCTAATGGAATGGAAAAAGCATCGAAACATTCACAAAACATTGAGCATTGTACACTTATTTTGTGTGTCGCAGCTCATTTTTCTTTGCATTAAAATGCCCAATAAAATGCAACATGCGATGCATCTTGCTAAACTGGCATAAGGGTGTGTCGAACGTCTATTAAGACATTAGGCATTTTAAAATTTTTATGTACAGAAAAATGCACCTTGTCGTACACAAAATTTTGTGCACTGAACTCTGATTTTATATACGACACAGTGCAAATTTCTTTGCATCAATGCAGCATTAAAATGCATAGAAAAATGCAACATTTAACGCAACGTACCAAACGTCCAATAGAACATTTGACATTTCGATGCAACAAAAAATGCATTTAACATACACAAAAAAATATGCATTGAAATCTGATTACGTACAGGTCACTCTATACCAAAAAAACAGCATTTTATGTAGCGTGCCAAACGTCCATTTAGGCCAGTTGACACAATGCATTAAATGCTGCATTTTGCTTTGCATTTTAATGTGTCGTACACAGAATTTTGTGCATTGAACTCTAATTTTATATGTGACACGGTGCATATTCATTTGCATCAAAATGCAGCATTAATAAAGAAATGCAACATTCAATGCAGCGTACCAAACGTACATTACCTTCTACATTTCGATGCAACAAAAAATGTACCGTAATATACACAAAATATGATGTGTCGCAGAGCATTTTTTTGCATCAAAATGCAGCATTGCATCGTGTCGAACGGTAGGGCATTTCAGTGCAACGAAAAACGTCCTGTGAAATATTATACATTATGCATTAAAATCTGCTTTCGCAATAAAATGATGCATTAAAGTGCAAAATTAGATGCAGTATCTAATGCACCAAATCATAATAGATTATTATTGAACTAGTTTTGACTTTCTTCATTTAGGAGAATATATATTAATTTCATCTCTCAATCATGTATAGAAGCAAAAGTTGACTAACTGGACCGGTTATAAAAAAATGTATAAGTAAATATTTGAATGAAAATCCCAGGAAATTATTTATTTTTAAATGAAAAACAAACAAGTATCAGAATAATAAATAGTTTTTGAAGCATTTTACAAATATTTTTAACAAAATTATTCTAGCTTATAATTTTTTCAGATAAATAAATAATAGAACACATGATGAATTTATTATTGATGAAAAAAAAGCTGTTTATTCTGCATGTATTATGTGACTAGCAACTTCGAACTTATTCATGACTTCTAAGAATCTAAAAAAAGCTATGCATCCTGTTCGGATAGAAATGTTAATATAAAGAATAAAATTTATTCAAAGAGTAGAAAATAGTATAATATGCACTATATCTAGTATTTTTACCTCTTGAAGAAACGCTTCTTCGAAAAATTGATTCGCTGACTTTCTTTATTCAGTGTGTCCACAATAATGTTATTTATTTTAATTTTAATTCTTGTTGAAGTAGCGTTCTTCTAAGAGGTGGGAATAATATAAAGATGTTTTTCATTGAACACCCGGTATATATTTCATAGCCTACTGTGCGAATAAAACTCACTTGTATAGTTATTTTCATTTGAATGCAGTATGTATTATCGTAGGCTTATCGTTCCAGTGGTGGAGGGTCCGGGGCACCACGAACCTATCCCCCCTTCTGCAACATCGTTGAGTTGTTGATCAACGCTGTTCACATGGAAAATTCCGTTGATGTGATACAGACATGTGACAATGAATCTTCTTTATAAACTTTCATTTGTCCATTCAAATATTTAGTTGAGATAAATTTGTTTTCTAGGTTGATTCTATTTTTGAAAAAGCTTTTTTGATGTTTACGGAAATTTGATAAATGGAATGAAATTTTCCACTGTAATTAGGTAATCAATTTAATGATTTTCTAAAAATATAGTTTATCATATTTTGTTTGTTAATATTATTCTTAGAACTGTCGTTATAATATAAATTACTCCTAATATTTTGGGCAGATAGAAAAAATTGTGATTAAATTTATTATATACATAAATAATCAGAACATTATTAAGATAACTAGTGACGTTAGTTCAAACAATAGAAACAATTTTCAGAAATAAAACAATCGCAATACATTGCAACGCGGCGTATTTGTCACCAACTTGCTATACTTTGCTTGGACTTCGACAAATGATAATCTAGTTAGACAACGATGAAACAAAGCGAAAGCGATTGTCAACTGTCGCATTTGTTTCTATTATGACGTAGGTTGTAGACACAGACATATATGCAGTCGAAGTACAGCCGTGGTTAGAAGAAAAACCACAAACCGAATGGAGAAAGTGATTTTATGAAATTTTAGTATTTATTATATAAAAGACAATGGATTTTCGGAGAAATTTAATAGTTTTTGACATTATGAAATATACAATATCAAAAAACATAATAAATTTATTTGTTTTTAGAGCAACTTTTTAATATGCTTCATAAGAAAATATGAAAAAAAAAGACTTACCAATATCTGTCTTGAAATTAGAATTCGGAATATCTTTTGCTTTTATACCTATAAGAAAAAATTGAATCGTTAGTAAAACCTGAAGTACACACTCATATTCGATTAAGTTTAAATTAGTGAATTATGACGAATAAATCAATTGTTCATAAAAATTTAAATATACGATAAATAAAAATAAAAATTAATGGGTTTCTTTTTGATCGCTGGGCTATTGACAGACAGAAGAGTCACCAAAATTGGTCAATAATTGCAATCTGTAACTTGTTCTTATACGAACAGACCTACAGACGGAAGTGCATATTATTTAAAAAGGCAAATTTAGACCATAATAGATTTTTGAAAATTTCATCATATTTCAAATTTTATGATGACATATCAATTGCCAGTTGCCCAACTGCCAATCAGTTGCCTACATTTGAACATATGCGCGCGCATTGTGCGCACGGTTTTTCACATATATCTATAAGCTCGACTATTATATATTTTAAATAATTTTTGTTTCATTTTATCAGGCAGAATGGATGAATTTCTTTTGTACATCCTACTTTGACGTCCAAATGTATTTTAAAATAAATTAAGGTACCAAAATACATATATAACATTTTTATAAAAGATTGTTCATATTCGCTTGGTGTTACTATACATAATTCTAGCAGCTGTGACGTCACTTTGGATACTGTGAATTATCAAAATTATGAATGAAAAGTGTCACGTAAACATTTTTTTTCTGTATAAATATGTTTAAAATCAATAAAACTATCATAACAGGAGATAAATGGATTTTTTTTTTTAGGATCCCATTGTTACTTCTTCCGCCAAAACTCGATGCTGGCGCGTTAGTAGATAACAGAACACACACCGTCGTTCAAAAGTATATTAAAATAAAACATAAAAAGAAATATTTTAAAACTTGTAGAACTGGAAGCGAACCCTTATTGCAAGTTGCAAGCGTGAATGTGAAAGCCTCTACGCATTGCGTCACACAGCAGGACATACGCCGATATCTTCTCACAGCCGCCAATTACGAAAAAAGGATCTCTAATAAAAAATTATTTATGAAAATTTAACTATCCACCAAATTATGATAAAAATCGATAGAATTCCATTCCGATAGTTCGCAAATCGATAAAAAAAATTACCAAAATCGGCCAAGAATTGCGATCTGAAGATAAAGACAAATTGAACTCATAATAATAAGCTAAAAATCTAGTGATATCATTTTTAATTGTCAATTATTATTTTTTTCAGAATTCTCCACCATGTAGCTCAAAAGTTAGAGGGAGAGGGACACACATAATAGTCATTGCATACGAGTGCTGGCGTACTTATTTTTGACTGAAAAAAATGTTTTTTCGTCTGAGAACGAAATTAATACTGTTATTCATCATTATTTTGTGAGTATTCCGAAAGTGAAGTGATTAAGAGAGCACAATAACAAATCGGCTCAAAATCATGTAACTTAATATGCAAATCTCATCAAAAATATAAATTATTCTAATCCTCTTTTTTATTTGTATCCATCAAATCTTTATCAATAAAGTTACGCAACTGTTTATGTTTCTTAAACAAACAACAAACAAACTTTTTATAAACAAATCCATCCATGAGGCCCGGCTAAGTAAACATAAAATCTAAGATCTATTGAATGCAGGACATAGGTTGTTGATCTTACTCCGTTATCACTTATCAGTGTTTAGTTCTTATCAGGCCTTCTCGACGTATTTTTAGTAACCAAAAATAGAAACATGATAGGAAATTTTTAGTCCATCTTGTACTTTATACACATTTTACTTTTAAATCATTTTACAGGGCTTAATATGATTTTTTTTCAGTTATGTAGAATGTGATGCAATGCAACTTTAAAGGATAGTAATCTAATTTAAGTCTAATAGAATGACTTCTAGCGAAAAGCTATAAGGAAATAAAGACACAGAACAAATCTGAAATGTGAATAAAGAAACCAATCATCTAGTTTCCAACATAAAAGCAAGAAATTGAATATAAAAGAACAAAAAATTGGTTATTAATTACCATTCGAGAAATTAGAAATGTAGTATTTTAGTATACACAGATGATAATAAGAATGGTTTTAAATTCGCATAAAATCGTTACGAAATTGAATAGTTTTTCAGTAGCTTCAGATATATAGTTTTATTGTAAATTGCTTATCTAACTAGAGTTCAGTAATTTATAGGTAATTAAATATGCTGCGATTAGTACATATAATACCATTTTATATTAATGTTTATATAAGGGGCCCACAATTTTTTTAGAATTACCTCCCATCCCAGTAGATTGGGCTCAAACAACAACAATATTTTTTTTTTCTATCACTTAAATAAGATGCCATTTTGTAACACTACACTGCACACAAAAGTAGTCCATTTTGGTATTTCACAAATTGCCATTAATATTTATTTAAATAATAATTTGATGCGTCAGTCATTTTAGTAAAACTGGCTGTCTCATGTTGGTAATTATTTTCAATCATTTTGAGCCTCCTGAAATAAACATATGAATATATAATTCAGAAAAGAAAACATCACTACAATGTTCAATGATTGAATAATAGAGTGCGATAAAAGAGATAATATTTTGTTTAATACGTACAAAAAATGCAATTTTGTGATTCGTAAGATCGGGGTCTTATCCCAAAATCTAGCACTTTTTGTACTTGTTAAGCAAATAATTTTTTTAGATGGAATTTAGCCACTTTTCAGGAAAATAAGAATTAAATCATTTCTCACAGACTGAGGAAACGTTGTAAGCATTTCCTAATTTTGCCAAAATACAGTACAGCCTTATCGACTATTTACTCCCTTGAAACGTTCCAACATAGTGTCAACTGATGTTCAGTAATCAATTGAAGTAGAATTAGGATATCTACATGATATGCTAAAAGGATTTGATCGGCAAGACATCTGCACTTCTAAATATTTATTTTAAAAGTGAAATATTGTTTTCCAACATCCAATCTTTGTCGATTCCAGCCGTGTGACAAGCGACATCAACTTGTTAAAATTTAAACGCGTCTATCTATATAATTTGTGGTTTTAAATTCTCTTGCAAAACGTTTATAATGTGAATGTATAGTTAACATGAATCCCCAAATCATTATGGAGGCTGGAAACAAGTTCTTTCAAAGGCACATAGTGTGTTAGGTTCCTCCGGATTCCTTATGACTCGATTCCGGTTATCACCCACTTAAACATCGACTCTAACTGCGTTACTTCATAATAGGAAATTCGTAGCTCCATACTAGATTTGAAGTTTTCGTTCTCGTAGAAACTACCTTTGGAAGAACATTTATTCCGGCCTTCGTGATAATTTGAGGATCCACATCAAGTAGAGGAGCCACAAATCACACTTTGGAGACGAGACTCGTCGAGTCACTAAAATTGTCGATGGCCGAATATCATAATGCTTGTTTACACTCGCATTGCATATAAAAATTTTTATAAGGCATTCAACTTCCATATTTTGACAATTATCAAGCACACAGCAAGGGACCCTAGGAAAGAGCAAAAGTTGACATTTAAACTTAACAAATGGATCAACGAGAGATGCTACAAACATAAATTCAAAGAATTTTAATTAGTATTTAAATAGTGGTAAAAATCAGATGCAAAGAAACCTTACTTCACGTTTCGTTTTCTACTTTTGTAATGAACGTCTAGTATTCTACATCCTTTGCCAATCGAAGACTTGTAGCGTTTCAAAGTTACGTACTCATTTCCAAAAAATGGCAGTAATTTTACTCCTGATAATTGCTGAACACCAGTTGACCACTATGTTGAGACATATCAAAGTGATAAAGAATCAAGAAGGCAATGTAACACAGAATTAATTCTCGTAAATTTATTTTATTTTGGCAATGCTCAGAATTTCTTTTCTTGTTAGTCAAAATAAAGCTTAATATGCGAAAGGTGAATAATTGCTTATAAATTACACACAATACGTCTTTCTTATACCAATAATTCAAGTATTATTTCGAATTGTAAACACATTTTCATATAATTTTCCTCAATAACATACGATTAAAAAATAATAATAGCCAATTCATTAGCGATGCAAATTTTCTGTATTCTGCGCATTTTGCATTCAGCATGTTTTCCGCAACAAACAAGTGTCGGTCGGTGTCCAAAGTAAAATGAAAAAAAAACAACACTAAGCAACAAAAGCAGGTATACCTGGTTATCCTTGGAGTTCTGAAACACACGGAAGTCCAGGATGGGCTACCCGGATTTAACAATATAACAGAGAAGTTATCTGGTATTACAAGCATTAATTACTTTTGTAGGAGATAGTTTATCACTTGCGTATACTAATTATAATATATATACTTTGTTACCGTCTGATACCTATGGACAAATCGAGATAATTATTCTCAAGATCATTTTAAAATGCGTTTCTTCGAAAATATTTATTCGTAATAAATACAGTGATATAATAAGCCATTATAATGAAGAAACTGAGAGAAATAGTTATTTTGTTCTGAAGCAATGTTCTGGTTTTCCTCATATTCCCAATCATAATTGCTGTAACTTCACAATAAATGTTTTATCAATAAAAGCAACTTTTTCACGAAGTGTCATAATAGAATTTTCTGGAATCGGAAACCACAATAGTAGATACGTTTCATAAATAAATCATTTTGAAACTGGAATGTACATAAGGATAAGTTGTAATCAGTATCCAAAAATTATAGAGGAAATATCATAAAATTAGGATGAATAAACTCTATTTCCATTCAAACACTCAATTTTATCCTATTTCCATTTGCCAGCCGTCAATTGAATTTTGCCAGACCTCGTAAAGACGATCCGAACAATTTAATTATTGAAGATTAGCTGTTACTTGCGGCTCCACCCGCATATAGATGAACTTTTTTCAAATCAATGAAAAAATATAAGATAAGTCACTGCAGCACCTGCGGGCTTACCGCGGATACTGCCTGCGACAACCCTGTTTTTTCGACATTTTCTGTTTTTACTTGTACAAAGTTTTTTCGAATTTTTCGCATAAATCTGGAAAGATCAGCTGTAGAATGTTGCAATTTTATATTTAGGACTAATGTAGCATCTGAATGTTCACCTTTAATTTTTGTTGCAATCGATTTTACCTGTCAATATCAATGTTAGTCAAAAGTAAGTCATGTGATGTCTTCATCAGATTTTTTCATTTTATGGTTAATTAATCCAGTTGACGTTCTCTTGAAAATATAATAAATAACTACAGCATCCGTAAAAACGCGGGCTTCACCCGCGGTAGCTTTTTGAAATCAATGAAAAAAATCTGTTTTGGCCACACAATACTTCTCCGACCATAAATTCCATGGCCAGTTTCATTGCTGCTTCAGAAATTTAGAGTGTCGCATCAAAGAATTGCATATTCCAAAGTGATAGCTGTCATTGTCAAAGTGACAGCTATCATTGTCAAAGTGACAGCTGTCATTGTTAAAGTAGCAGATGGCGGTTATATTTCATTCCTTACATAAAATAAGTATTTTTGAAAATAAAAAGTTCTCTAGATTTTCGAGGTCTTCAATTCATTCCCGATAAAAAATGATTGGATATAATCGTATACGATCATATACAATTCTTTGGATACAATTTTATCCAAAAAATGAGACGATAGAATCGTTTAAAACTGTATAAAACTCTATCGAATTATATACATATATATACATTTGGATATAACGATATATGATTGTATATGAATATGCTGTCCTATACGTTTATATAAAATTTTATACAATTCTATAAGACTCTATACAATTATATCAGTTCCAGTTGGACGGTAAAATTGGATAGGGTTGTATATAGTTGGACTGCAATATTTACATTTGGATATGAATGAGAATATTTTTCATTTTATTGAAACCTAAGAAAGAATACATTGTTCTTAGTATTTTCGTGGTAAAACAGACTAATTACTAGACTTATTGTTATAACTGTTGAATTGAACATTCAATTCCCTACTATCTAACGTTTTCTTTTATAACAGATTGAAATTATAATCCGTACTTAAGTAGCGTTCAATACTCTTAGAATTAATAGTGAGGATTATACGAAATTCGATGTAGAATTCATTAGTTCTGAAGTCCAACAAATTCATTACTCTACTTATTCCAACAACTATTGAATTATGCCTTGAATTTCGAACAATCTCACTTTCAATAAAAATAATGATAAACTCATATTCTATATTTCTAGTTGATCACCGTTTAAATTAGATTAAATTGAATAAAGAACTGGAGATTGTACAAAAATAGATGCATGTTTTATTGGTTATAGAATTTTTTTTCTCACTGGTTGCCTTTTCCTCAAAAGCGATTCACTATTTGAGGATGTTAGTTGCTTTGATTCTTCTTTTTTGAAATGAACTACCTCACTTCGAAGGTAATCTCGATCATCTGTGATTGAATAGGATTGGTTATTACTCTCAAAGAGGCTATTTTAGCATTGTTGGTCCAGTTTATATCTTTAAAATCATGAAAAATGCTGATAATGCGAGTAAGGGCATGGTTGAGAGCTAATTTGATTCAGAATGTTGTCTAGAAAAATATGTACAGAAATCATACTCGCACATCAACAATTGCAAAAGTTATAGGCAAATAAGGATATGAAGAAAATTTTAGTTTTTCTTGCGATAGCGTAAATTAGAAAGAAGAACTCAAGAGGAGAGGAAATTTACTATGAAAAAGCTGATTCCCGAAACTGATGTCGTTTATATTAATGATTTCAATTGATTCTATGTTATAGATTCGGGAATGAAGCACATTTTCGTGGAAAATGTTCTTTTCTTCAAGGATTCTTGTGCTAACTCATCCTGAATCTTTATTTTCTTTAGACTTTTGCAGTTTTTGAAGTTCGAGTTAGATTTCTACGCCCATTTTTGTCGGTGCCATTCCAAATTGAAAAAGTCCTCAACCATTCGTTTATTTGAATAATATGTATTTTCCAGGACTTCGAAGATATTAGCTAGACTATAAAAAAAATTAATGGAGAATTTATCTGAAATCAGTTTTATTTCACCGTCCACAAACTAACCTTTTTTCCGAAAAACAAATGAGTTTTTATCCTTTTTTCAATTTGTAATGATCTCAAAAATTAAAGGTTAATTATGTCTGCATACAAATAAAATCTTAAAAAACGTGGTGAACTCAGCAAAGAAAAATTTAAATTAAATGAAATCAAATAATTGGAATGAGAAATAAAACCGAAACACTTATCTGTTCTCATGCGCGTGCGCATATAGGAGACCAAGCAATCACAATCTGTCTTCTTTTCTCGTCGCTAGCGCTTCCCTTTCCACTCCGCTCCTCCACCGCTTTAATTCTCTCTCGCCGCTTAGCAACAGCTTACTTTCTTTGCCAAAGCTCCTTATTTCTACTTCTTTCTTCCTAATTTCTTTATCTTCACCTTATCTTCTGACTCGGCTATCTTCTTATCTGCCTTTACTACCTTTCTTCCAGTTATTTTTCGTTATTTCAACTCCACTGCATCAAATTCAACTGTATTCAATCAACTCCCGAGTTCAACTGCTACTCGCTTGTCTTTCGTAGATCGCTTGCACTCATCTTCCCCCTTTCAGCACTTTACCCCTTCACATGTCACATCACAGGTCACAACTTGAAACTAATATAAATTAACTATCCTAAATAATTTGGACTATTGAAAATTGTTGGGTTGCATCGTGAACTGAATATGTTTCATTATTGATTATATAATATCCTTCATTTTCATGTAAATTTAAAAATAATACCTAACAAACAAATACCCAGTAGAATAGTCAGAGGTATCCACTTTTGTATTATTTACTATACTATTTATATATACCTTTTGTGTCATATATGAAACAATATCAAACTATTGCTTTTTCATTTAATTTAAGCTTCAAAATGTCTTCCAAGAGAGTAACAATCACCCATCATTGACAAAAAAGTATGAAACTTACACGGGCGACTTTACTATCCTGGTAAAATTTGTTATTCCAGTGGATTCCATGAATTTATTTGTCGAACATCAGCTGTACTGATTGTTATTGACAATTTTTATTTTAGACTTCTGAGTATGTTATACCGATAGCAAGGAAAGAAGATGATATATGAGTATAGACACGTATATAACTTCATCCTATGGTACACGGATATATGTATATGGTTGTTTATAACGATATATAACCTTACAAAACAGTTAAAATGAGCATAATGTGTTGTATACAACTTTATATAGTATTATATAACTGTGTATAATGAAAAAAAATTGTGTAGAATCAAATATAGCTTCTCGAACAAATAGAAATACAATTTTATAAACTTGTATGCAATAATATACAAATATATCTGATTGTATATAACTGTATAAAATCTTGAATAGCAAAGTTAAAACTCAAAAAAACATTTTATACAACTCTATATAGTTATATATGATTGTATAGAGCAATATAGGATCTTATGTAGTAGTTGAAATGAAAGAACTGTACTGTATGAGACTTTATACAGTACTATATAATTGTATATAATGTGATAGAATTGGATAAAGCTTCCTGAATTAATGGAAATATAACTATATGACTATATACAGTAATATACGAATATATATGATTGTATAGAGTTCGATAAGACATATTATATATTTTTATATATCATAGTATAAAACTGTATACAATTGTATATAGCCGTATATGATCGTATATAATTGTATGCAGAGTTTGAAAAAATTGTACAGTACTCTGGTCTAATTGTATATAGTCATATACAGGTGTATGTTATCGTATGATGTTCTATACAATGTGCTATATCTGTTTGGATACAATTCTATATAAATATATCAAATTGTATAGCAGTATATAAGAATTCCATATATAATTGTATATAACCATATCTAATTGTATATAATCCGATACAATTCTATCCAATCATTTTTTATCGGGTTGGAACAAACAGTTTCGACATTTGATCGCCAAAAGTATAATTTAAAGATAGTAACGTGGATTCCACTGACTATTTATTTTTGATATCTACTCTGAGCTTATCTTCCCGAGTAAATTGATACCAAGCTAGACATAATTTGAATAATTTGTAAAAGAAATAATTGACAATCGTTCAAATATCCTCTTTGTCACTTCTACTAGAATTGTCCCAGAAAGAGCTTCAATTTGATATCAGAAATGATAGAGCCAAATAACTTATTTAAAAAAAAAAACAGATAACGAACGTTTGCATGTGATATATGAAAGATCATAATTATAATTTCACATTATGATTCTACTTATTTCTTTGCTTCAAATACCGAATACTTTTCTCCAGCAAGGACATTGATATAACTCAAATAATATATTTCTACATGTTAAATGCGTTTAAATTACGAACTTATGCATTGAATGAATGGATGTGATAATTAAATTGAAAAAAATATATATATACAATTGTTCAGTTACACTCATTTCTACAAGTTTTTACGCTTTAAGCAAATAAATTATTATTATTATTATTTCTTTGCTTTAGAAAATTATAACGAATTTTAGAATAATTCAAATTTTAATAATAACAAATGGGCCGCTGATAATTTCGGAATATTTTTTAGGTGAATGCTGTGCCAAATTATTCGAGGATAAATTTTAGTTATTTCATATTTTTTGATAATATTACCGTTTATAAAATAAACGCAGAAAACTAAAAAGGTTGCATCAATAAAGTTTTTGTACTACTGATTGAAAAAAGCTCATCTACAAACTTGAACCTAACTTTTTGATGAAAAACTTAAATATAAAATCAGTCAAAAATTCGTACGCGTTCTCAAGTTATGGTGCTTTCACACAGACACACCGACTTTTTTTAAAACTGTTTTCGTGGGTTCAGTAGGGTCTAAAACGTGAAAATCAATCAAAATCTCGAACTGTCAAAAAATTACGATTACAATTCTCCCTCTATTATATAGGTCGGGGAAGTAAAAAGTAATAAAAAATTGACTGCAGCCTGGGGCAACCCGAGAATCCTGTGCTACAGATATATTGTTCTGTTTTATTCTAGGGTTAGCCAATCAAATTGACTTCATTGTAAAAATATAATAAAAGTCGCAAAGAATACGATTTTTCACACAAGCGTTCATCATTAGAGAAATTCAGAGTAAAAATATCAAAACATTAGGTCTAGTGGTTGGGTCTGTGCATTGTCTGCATAAGTATGTATTCAAATGAACAAATTTAGAACTTTATGAAGACAAAAAAATTGATTATAATTCATATATGAATTTACTCGCTTATTGAGATATTAATTAAGAGAAATATTTACACTGCAGTTCGAGTCATTTTTTGATAGTTTTATGCCAAGAACATTCACGCAAGCACCAACAACTGTTCAAAGTCTCAGCTCAGTTGGATGAATGATGCGCGAACAAACAGCTATCCAATACGACTCGCACGTCACCTAATACGTTAATATTACTATGTTACAAACTTTAACGCAAGTACTAACAACAACTGTACAAAGTTTCAACTCAATTGGATGAAGGATACGCGAACAAATGAATACGACGCGTGTGCCATTATTGCACGTTGATGATACTACATCTGATATATTCAAGCAAATGCCATCAAAAAACGTTCATAGTTTCAACTCAATTAGATGAACGAAGCCCGAACCAACGAATACGACTCATGCCCCACTTACTATAAATTGACAATGATATGACAGGAATTTCTAAATCACAGATAGAAACAAATTACTTTTGTGACTATTTTTTGATTAATACTCAAAACATATGTTATTAATTTTAACAATCATAATTTAAAATTGCACAAAGTCAAAATAAATTGATCTTCATTGAAGCAAAAAACAACTTTTGACCTTCACTAAATTAATTAAACAAAATATAGTTTTTATTTTAATAAAATTTAACCTTTGAATCCAGAACATTAAATGATGAAGTTGAGGACATCATAAAATATATTTATCATTTATCCTATATAATAAATTTGTTTGATGCCCTTCAATTGAAAAATTCTTCACAAAATTATTGGAAATAATTGTGATTTATTTGAACGTTAAATCTATTGTATTTAAAATTAATAATAAAATCAATATTACTTTCAATAAAACAAGATGAAATACGTGAGTATAGTAATCGAACAAAAGAAAATAATAAATTATAAATTGATAACAAAATTAGATAAAAGAAAGATTGTTTCACACTGGACAGTTTATGAGAAAGATTTTTCAACGCATTGGATCTGCAAGTACATAATAATAAATTGTATTATTAAATAGTTCAATTTTTTTATTGATGCATTCTATAATGTCTGTTCAATTTTCACCGTTTGCATAAGATTTTTTACCCATCACTTTTCATATTAAATAATAGGATATTTTAAGTCAATATTGATAAAGACGAATCTAAATAGCATTTAATACTTATTTATATAATAATTTTTAAGCACTATAAATTATTTCTTATCACATAATACCTAAGAGATTAGTATGGAAACTGTCCCACATTTGATTCCACTTAGTAAAAACAAGATTGACATAATTAAATTATAAATTTTTGGAAAATCTACATTGAAAACTGATATGACATGTTCTCAAAAAGCGATAAAAATAATCACAGAGATTAAAAGTGAGACACTTCATCAAAGAATACCTATACCGGATGATGAATCAAAATGGATATCTACGATATATAGGAGATAAAAAAGACATAAATTTTCATAAGAATAAATATTTAAGATACAAGTGTAAAAAGTTAATCTTTAATGCACGAGAAGCTTAGTTAGAAATTCAAGCGAGGCGAGTGTTTTTGAAAGCTCCGTGAGTGCAATAGTGTGTAATCAAACTTTTATTGCACAGTTTTTTTTTCTATAAAAGTCTACTTTTTACATCGTAGATAATGTATTTTTAAGCTAGTATATAGAATATTTATATCCTTTAAATGGCATTACATTCATTTTGCAGATAATAATTCTAAAAGGAATATAAATTCATTCATGCATAATTTTGATGCCACATTTAATACACCGTATCAAACGGCTCCAAAATGCGATTGAAATTTGAACATATTTTACCTTGGGGCTGTTTGATACAGTGTAATGAATGGTGCATTTTATCATGCATTTTAAAGTAGCATTTTAATGACATAAATAAAAAAAGAAGAGACCAAAACCCGGATTGAATTTTGAATATTGTACTTAAGGACTGTTTGATACTCTACGTAAAAATACTGCATTTAATTAGCATTTAAATCTGAAAAATACATTCTAACTCTAAATATTGTGCATTGAAAATTGATTATGTGCATGTGAAATGCAGTGCATCATTGCACCATATCGAACGGATTCAAAAGATAATAAAATATGGAATATTGTGACTAGAGGTCATTCAACGATGCATAAAATGTTGGATTATTCTCGAATTTCCATGCAAAAAATTCATCGTTACATATCTAAAAAATTTGTGTTGAAAACTAAGTCATGAGAACAGTTTTTCCGTTGAAATGCAGTATTAAGAGGCAGGATAAGAGACAGCATTCAATGTAATGTATTAAAAAGCCATAGAAACGAATGAAATTTAGAATATAGTATCTAAAGGCTGTTCAACATGATGCATTAAATGCTGCATTTATCACACATTTCAACTTGACATTTCAATGGAAAAAATGCATTGTGATATACGCTGGGTGCCCTCTATGACGCACATTTTTCCGGGCTTGTTAGTATGTAACATCAATGATATTTGAGAATATAAATGAATAAAATTTTTTTGAGAAATCAGAAAATTTTGAAAGCTATCGAAATCGAAGAGCTTGGAAATTAACTACTATTGTTCTGAAGAAGAAGGTATCAAAAATGTTTTTAAGCATGTTATGTATATCATTTTGCATATTTTAAGGTTAGGTTATATGCCAAAAATTGAGCTAGTACCAAAAGCATATTAAAAATTGATCTAATAATTTCTGGAACTATAAAAGTGAGTAATATAAGATACTGAATAATGATATAGTTTATTGGAAGAGTTTTAACAATTCTCAGTTATAATATGATCATAGTTATTTTATTTCAACCTCAGACAATGCAGAAGGGAAAGCTACGGTAACAGCAGAACATGTCAAAGATATGAAAGAATGATTTTATTTTTGGCATAAGTCATTTAATAACATGCAATGTAATGAGGCAAACATCAGTTACTCTGGCTCCTTATGAAACATCGTTGTAAGCAAGTTGAATTGCATTAGATATTTTCTAAATTCTGTATTTAGGAAGACTGAAATTTTATTTGTAGATAAATGCTTGATAAATAGGTATTAGGGCCGTTTGACACGGTGCATCGAATTTTGCATTTAGTTTTGCATTTTGATTCTCTATTTCGAAGCGAAAGAAAAGGCAACATGTCATGTCATACATGAAATCCGAGTGCAGTGTACAAAATTTTGTGTATCACAAGATTAATTTTGCTTCGCATCAAAATGGAGAGTCAAGATGCAAAGCAAAATATATTATTTAATGCAATGTGTCAAACAGGCCTTGAAGTTACTCAATTTTCGCTTTTCATTTCAAGAATCAATTTTTTTCCATGTTTAAACTTTCAATTCGCGGTTGGGAAAGGGTAAAATTCACATTAACTAATGTTTCTGCTTGTATTTTTGAAATTAACGACACAAAAACTATGATAGTCCATTCTTTATAGTACTATACACACAATATAATATCAGCCCATAATAATGCTTATTCTGTCCACTACTCATGCTGCAGTCGATTTAGTTACCCCCACCACATACTTTGCACCTTGCGTATACTCGAAATATTGTACATTCAAATTTCGCATCAAAATACAGCATACAATGTTCCGCGTACTAAAAAGTCATTCGACACATTACTTTGAATGCTGCGATCTTGCACTTCACGAACCCAGTATAGGATATGTTCAATGATTTGGCTTGATTTATATCTACCATGTAAGTGTTTGAGAAACTGTGTAATAATGGTCAAATATGTTACCGTACATGGTCTAAGTTTGAGATTGCTATGATAATATTCACGAATGATATCAGCTTTATAATCATTAAAATTTTTGTTCCAATTCGAATTAATTGTAAATTTAGATATTTTATTATGAATGGTGAATAGTCAACAGAGTTTACGTACATTGTGACATTGTGAAACACCTGCATTCAGCTTATTTACCGATTTGGTGAAGGTCACCTATATAACGAACAGACAAACAGATGCTAAGGAACCCGCATTTAATATTTATCATATAAAATGTATTTGTTCGGAGTCTATTTGAGGTTCATTAACAAACAATAACCATGAGTTGATAATTCTAAGATTAGCAGATAGAAAAATCCTTGCAAACATGAAGAGAACCTATTAAATAAAAGATTTAATGTAACAAAAAAAAAACAGTGCGTGGTGATATTTGTTGTGAAATAGCAGCTTAAATTGGTATATCACCCACCGCTGTAGTGCAGATTGCATTTTTCCGAATAGAAGAAAGAGAAGACAGAGACGCTTCCCACAACCACATAGCATATTGCCTTGTTACCAATATTTTGATGCAAGAAATGTTCCAATGTTGTGAGCTAGGCAACACTTTATACGATATAGGAAGCTTATCCTTCTCCATACCCGGGCAAGCTAGAACTACACAAGAGTTTTTTCTTTTTTTTTTCTCATAGAACATGAAAGAAAAAATATCAGTGAAGATGCGATTTAAAAAGTCCGGGGGTACCTGAGAAATAATTTTCCTAATTTGATTATTTTTAATGAGTTGCAAAAACTAATTTTTATGATTTATTAAAATAATATAAATTAGATAATTACCACTATTTCTAATAAATAATATTAATTTAAACTAAAGATTATTACGCTACACTATAACTGAACTGTAATTATTTATGTCGATATTGATTTATTTCAAATAACACAATTTATTTCTACCACTAGCAGTCCATATTATAAGGTCTCTGAGTCAAAATCAATAATACTTCTAGTTGAGTCAGCCACTGATATATACCACGGGTCTCTCCGCACTACGTTTTTTTCCGCAGACGTTCAGGCTTTTCTAGAAAGCGCTAGAAGGTACCAGCAATTTTCTAGAAAACAAATATATTCGCTTCTATTTCTTGATGTAAAATATTTCCACAATAATTCTAAGCACCAGTAAAGCCGAAATCACTAATTTATAGACTTGAATTCGTTACACTATTATCAAACATTTGAGGAATATTTTCTTAAAATTAAATAGGTGGCGTTAGTTTCTTATTGATTATCGTCGTAGGCGTATTATGCACATGTCTTTGGAACTTACAGACGCTCAAAAATTTTCTGAGTAATATTCGAAAAATATAAATGTCTTCTATTTCAAACTTTTCCGATAAATATTATTAATAATGCAATAATATTTTTCATGAATAAGATCAAATCTTCTAGGAATTTATACACATATGAAACCCACTGCTTGAGAAACACAAGACTTTCGCACGTCATCAAGACGTCATGTAAATATTAAATTATCTTTTTAATTTAAACGAAGTATAGTTATAGTAATTAAGGTATCAAGATTATTAAAAGGACAATAATGCCTGAAGTGAGGGCCACTGGCCTAAGGTTGTACGTTGATCGTAGGCATTATTGTACGTTCAACTCCCGTGGTGCCTTCAATATTTAATGCCCGTCTAATGCACTATCTCAATCAAAATTTTTAACAATGTATGTCCTGTCATTATGATTTCTGTCAGAGAAATTACTCTAGTTACTTGCTGTAACTAGGAAACTTGCTTGTTATTTTTCCCTCGGGCTTTATTTTGCAAAATAACAAAGAATATTATGTTCCCTTGTTACAGCAAGTAATTAGAGTAATTTCTTTGACAAAAATTACAATGACAGGACACACATCGCTTAAAGTTTTGATTGAAATAGTACACTAGTGCACCACTGGAGTTGAACGGACGATAATGCCTACAGTCAACGTACACACCTCGGGCCAGAGGCCCATGGAAAGTACACTGTTGACCCCAGGCATTATTGCCCTTTTAACACCCTTGATACCTTAATTACTATTTCGTTGTTTGAAACTATTATTTATCCATATTTCATTATTCACATGAGAGTTTCTCAAATTTTTATTTTGATAAAACAGTCCGTTTCGCCTCGTAGGGATCGCTTCGTCTATATTTTGTTTCGCCTGAGAGCCTAAATCACTCTGGTTTGTTTTTCATATCTAACTGTAACTACTAATTAGTAATTCGGAAGAAAGTAAATTAGGGCATTTGTTTTCATAGCTAATTACTAATTAGTAATTCGAAAGGAAGTAGATTAGGGCATGTATTCAATGTTTATAAATGTAACTTTTGAATTAAATGACCAACTAGATTAATCTTTAAGTCATTGATGAATTGTTTGAAGCAGAGAAAGAGTAAATAGATCTGGTACAACATAAAACCCAATAGAAAACAATGTAATTGTATCAAACAGACGTATTACTTTGCCTCGTTCGCATTGTAATAACTTTTATAGGTACCTAAGCTTTAGATTTTTATTATACAATAAATCTAGATAATTTATAGATCAAAGCAGATTCGCACGTCATTAACATAGTTTGCGAATCAGGTATCTAATTTCTATAGTAGAATACAGCCAGTGCGAAAAATTATTATCATTCCAAAAGTTGCTGCTAAATGAGCAATAAGATAATTTAGGGTAGAATTAGTTTTGTTTCCATTAGGCAGGAAATCTGTACATTCACTGTCGCGTCTCAACATTATGATTTTCTGTTGTGGTAAATATAATTTTTCTGTCAATTATGAGCTATGAGTATTATATATTTCAATGTCATCGGAAGTATCACACTAAATGAGCAGGTTATGGTCAACCACGCGCCTCTATACTTCAAACTTCCAAGTCGCATATCTTTCTTTCTGTCCAACATACAGAGCTGAAACACAAGCTTTTTTATTATATTTTGATACTCATTAGATGGTTATTCGAAATTCGGAGCATCGTCACACAACTTTACCGATTTATATAAGAACTCATAAAATCTTGCGAAATTTTGTTACTCAGTAATTGGTACAAGTTTCCATTTGTTGACCATACATTGAAGAATATATAGTTGGAATTAAAAAAAAATTATTGATAACTTCAGATTATAGCTAGTTGAACATGAAAAGTTTAAGAAATGTCATATTTTACGGTTTGTATTTTGTGAAAGTTTTTGATTCTTGAACGAAATAATTAATGACAAATAAATTGCTATTAGGCTGAAAAAAAATTGATTCTGTCAATACAATCAAATGAATTCGTAATTATTTCCACATTTTAAATGATAAAATATATGTGAAGTATCAGAGTTAATATGTATTTCCCAATATATTTTTGAGATTTCATGGATATAACTCAGGAAATTTGTTAATCAAGTATTAATGATTTTTTTGTAAGATTAGCGCATTCTTTAGAAATTTCAGTAGCTGTAACAGATAGGTAAGCAAGCCGTCCAATTAATTATAGCTCTGAGAAAGCAACTTTTGAAGTTTTAAGCCGCTTAGTAATCTATCAAATAACGCTTCTTTAGGCGGAATATTTCGGTAAAATATTTTCGCTTTATGAAAAAATAAAATGGAAATTATTCGTGCGACTCACATAATCTATTCTTGCTGAGATAATTAATTATTTTAACGAAGTTTAAATCTACTTTGATGCTTAAATTATTAAAACTATTGGTAAATATCTTTCATTTTTTAAATATTTTATTGTTCATTTGGCAATTCCTATTCGGAACAATAAAATGGAGCAGCGATAGATGAAGCGTTCGAAGGATGTTCTAAAAATATTGAGTAACGGATGAAAGACAAAAAAGTCCATTCGTTTGACAGAAAGAATAAATAAAGTTGGGCAGAGTAGCAAATTTTTAATATTGACAAGTCTGGTATTGATTATTTAGCATCATGAAAGGGTCGCGAACCGATTTTCGTGTTATTGTACTTTGTACAATTATAAAAGAGGGTGAACGTTCGAGCAGAATCGTCGAAATTTGGTGACAGTTTTTGAGGTTAATTTTCCTTTCAAATCCATGGTTGACAAGTGTTTACGTGAATTTAAATGGCAACGATTTCACCTGAAAGATGAAAAAAGACTTGAGGCCTGCATTAGCTGTTAGGGACGAAAACATTCGTGCTGCGGCAAAATTGCTGAAATTAAATACGAATTTAACACATAGAGAAATTCAGAGATATTGTAGATAATATTTTACATCAGCAGCTACGTGTGAAGAAGCTGGCGACACGTGGATCCCACCTTTCTTGACTCAGAAATAAAAAACTCACGAATGGTGCAAATTTGATCGAAAAGGAAATGTCAAATATTATTACGGATGATGAATCTTAGATCTATAATTATAACTCCCAATTCAAACAGCAGTTTGGATCTTTGAAAATGAAAAATTGAAAAAAACGATCCAGTTGTAGTAATTCCTTTGGAGGATCATAAATCTGTAACTGCAGGATGGTATACTAAAATTTGCTTCTATATATTGCATGAAGCTACAAATAAAAACAAGAAAGTATTATTTCTCAGAAGGATGGTGCAGAATAATTAATACTGTCCTTATTGACAATATTTGCAATCTTGTCTTGCAATTATCGATTTTTGAAGAATGTTTACCGATTATTAACAAACAGAAAGTCATTTAACATAGCTGATTACCAATCAAAAAAATTGTATCTACAGATTAGCAAACGCTAGAAAATTAATTATATTTCTAACCGGGGTCTTCGTAGTCTAAGATTAGTTTTTGCTGAACAATAATTATGTTGGTTACCTGCAGATCGCTTGATAGGTACAAGAGATCTTTCATGAGATTAAGCACGTATTTAACATTTCGAGGAAAACCGCAGCGATTCAATGAATTCATTGCACGAATAGTGTCATTTTCAACCGAAAATTAAATGATATTTCTAAATGAATACTAAAATCGTTGGTAAAACCAGAAGTGCTCACGTCGCTTTTTATTCTCAGTAGTTGATCATAACAAATAATAATTTGCAAATCAATTGCTTATAAAAACTAAACTGCATAACAAATCATTATAATGAAGGAAAAAACTTTTCAGAACTCATATTTTAATAAATATGTTTTATTTGGATAAGTTCTGTAGATAAAGACGATTAGAAACACAACGTTTCGACAGCAAAGTGCTGCCTTTTTCAAGTATAAAGAAATATATATTTCTTTACACGTGAAAAAGGCAGCACTTTGCTGTCGAAACGTTGTGTTTCTAATCGTTTTTATGTACAGAACTTATCCAAATAAAACGTATTTATTAAATCATTATAGTTCTGTTATAATAATTAATAATAATAATTAATAATTAACCAATCGATAGAAAAAATATTCACCAAAATCGGTCAAGATTTGCGACATGCAGCGTGTCCACATAAGAACTTGCGGAAGAATGAAGACATGTCATTTTCCAAAAATTGAAACGGTCTCATTTTTCAGAGGCGGCTGGTTCTAAAGGGTACAAGAGCACCGTAAATGGAAAGAAATAAATATGCCATTCACCATCAAGTGCATTATTTTATTTTTGCCTCACACCGTTACACGATCATAATGTAAATATTGTATCAAAGTTCCTTCCTTTCGTTCAAACTTTCTTGCCGCTTCGAGCTCTAGACGTCTGCAGGAAAACAGTTTGAAATGTACCTATCTATTACGAGTTTATTCGGTTATCTTCGCAACACACGATTATATGCTAGGCTTGGAGCACCGAACATCGTGTCTCTCAGTATCTGTTATACTCTATAACAGTGTATTTGCTTATTTGTTTTCGTAATTTTCGTCGTGTTCTGAATTCTAAGACGTGAAGAATCGTTTATTGTTTGTTTATCAAGCTAATTTCAAAATTCATGACCTGCCACCGTCATTTTTCAGAGGAAAATCTCTTCTTCCACAAACTTGTATTGAAAGTTATGGCATGTCAAATTATCCAAGTTTTAATTATTCCTATCATCAAAACTTGAAGCAAAAGTTCTAAACTCGTCCTAGTAGAGTTGTCCCAATCAACGAAATAGTATTACATCTGAAGTGAGAAGTACTTAAAATTATTACAGCCAAGGACTTATTAGGATTATAACCGAAAGGCGAAGCCTCGAGCGACAGAAATAACGCAAAGCTGTGATAAAATTTTCAGGGGAATATGTATACTATTTTATTTACGATCATCCCTAATTATTATGAAAAATTCTGATTCAATTTCGTTCTTTATTCAATAAAGTAAGTAAATGTAATTAGTCTACGAGAACAAATGTGTTCTAAACAACTAAATTAATTTGATATTTGACGTTTCTTCTTTCTGAATTTATGTCTTTTGATGAAATTCGACCCCGCGACCTCCGAATCTGGTCAATATTTTTAACTACGGATTATTTTATATTAACAAAGATTTCTGCATAAATTCTCGCCCAAAAATTTGATGTCACTTTTCACCTGAAAAATTATCATTGCAGATAAAGATTATATACTGAGTAATAAAAATTTAAATAATATGAAGAAATGGTTTAAGACAAACAAACTTAAATTAAATTGTGACAAATCTAATATCAATACTTTTCTCCAACAAACCAAGCAATATCGGAGGTATTTTAATCAAAATATGATAATAAATTTCTACAACAAATGTAATCAACAAAAATATTAGGATTATAAAATGTTGATGAAATAATGAATGGCAAATGTCATGTAAATGTAATAAATTCTCGGCAGTATATTACTCAATAAAAAGATTAAAGCAAGCTACTAATTTGAATAAAGTAAGAACATATTACTATGCAAAATTTCATTCTTCCATATCATATGGTACAGAGTGATCAGAAATGATTGTCCGTGCCGCCTTGTTCTGATTTTTTCTTTGCCGCCTGCTTGAGATAGTGAGCTTCAAGTGACAGATGACAGTTCCTCTGAAAACACTATTCTAACCTAATAATTTGGTAGAATAATAATAAATTCTCAATAATCAGTCAATAGTACAGCTATTTACTTACTTTTTTGTTTATTGAATCAGATTATAGCTGAATCCGTCATAAAATATGCAAAATATACGCCATTGTGTTCTTGAAATGTCGGTAACGTAGTTATCAAAATAAATAAATTTATACTAACTTTATTCCATGAAGATAGTTTTGATCATAATGCGAACTTTTGCCTGTCACCTGTCAGACAATCATTATTGATCACTCTGTATAATTTTCTAGGATTTGTGTAGCGATGCTGAGGCTATTCCTAAAGCTGCATTCACAACCACTTTAGACTCTGCTTAATTTGCACTTGAATTTGTAGCATTCACAACCACTTTCAACATTGCTTGAAATTTTGTAATGCCACCTATGAAAACAAGTGCACAATAATACAAATATTCTTCATATGTTGTGTGATCCTGATAATTCAATTTTGAGGTTATGGATGTGGCAAAGGGATCAAAAATTGAAAACTTTTCTAATGTTTGGACGTTTCGGCGCCGGAACGGCCCGCCATTATCAGCTGCTAATGTTAAATGAAGTTACATATTTGAAAAAACGATCACATACAAATGTATGTGATCGTTTTTTCGTTTTTTTGTAGTCCAAACCGGCCCTGATGATGATTCGTTAAAGAATCGAAGCCGGTAAGCAATTTTAAGCAAGTATAGAACAGTTTAGACAAGACTATTACAATTTTTTGAAAACCTCACTATCTTTCATTCATTTCTACACTTGGGCGTTCCCCATTCAATTAATATTTATCTAGTTGAATAATGTTATTAACCTTGTACCATATCTATATCATGTACTTTGGTCTTTGATAAATGAAATTATTATTATTATTTGTCATAATAATGTTACAAATTTTATTGTGATTAAATAATATAACAAGTTACGATTCGTCACACAATAACAAAACCGCTGACCGTCACTTTTATTGAATGATTTTTGTTCCTCTCACTAGCCCACGAGGCTTTATATACTCTTTTCCAACAATGAGCTAGCATTCAAACGTCTAGCAACTATACATCCACAACAATGATATAGTATTCAAATGTCGACAACTGAACATCCCGCAACAATGAGCTTGCAATCAAATATTTGGCAATCGAATATCTCGCAAAAATGAGCTAGCATTCAAATGTCTGACAGTTTAACATGCCCCAGATTGTTGGTGAATGCTAACTTGGATCATAATTACAATAAATTATTGAATAAATAACGAATTCAAACAAACATTAGGGTGAACCAACGGCTTAAAATATTTCATATTTTTGACAATACAGTCACAAATGTGAAATATTTCGAGTAATTAGTTCACATAAATATTTATTTGAATTCGCTATAACTGTAATCCTAGTTAGTATTGACCAAATCGATGTTCAATTGTCAGACGTGATTGACAGCCTACTGTTACTAGATGTTCGGTGGTTGCCAGGCATCAACTGTCAGACAATTGAATGTTGGCCCATTGTCGGCTTAAGTATATACGAGCGTGAGCTAGGAGAGGAAGGGATTCAGTGATTCAGTAAATGTAACTGTGAGTGAAATAGTGATCATACAAGTGTATAAAGTGAATATTGACACTGTAATCTGTGTAAATAAATTATTCTCAATAAAATTTGTGACAATATACTATCACGAACTTTCTTCAAATACTAGAATCCTTCTACAGAAGTTTTAGCAGCGTCTTATGAATTGTTATCGAGTTTACGGTTGATCGATAAATAACATGGCGTAAGTAATGGCGTAGTGAATAAATAAAAGTATGGTGTGAAATAAATATAGTTTATATAAATTAAAAATTGATATTAGTCTGATTAATTTAGTGTTTAAATATTTTTAGTGTAGTTTTGGAAGCTATATTTCGGGATATCAACACATTTTTCTATCCATTTGAAGCATGTTTATCCACTTTTCGTATTTTGAGCTACATTTTCAGTAACACAAAAAGAAAAATTCTAAGCATTTACTAAATTTGACAGAATACAGAGAATTATCAAAAATTACAAGTGCGTTACATCACCTTTCCGCTTATTAACTATCTTAATAGTCTCAATATAGTATCAACTTATATTGAGAGATCTTTTGGAGATAATTGCTTCTGATTTTTTTAAACTTTTCTTGCGCTCTATGTTCGGAGCTTCTTTTTCATGATGTGCTACAAGTTTCCAGTCGGTAAGGAATTCTGAATATTTGTTTCCAACATTCAATCTTCCACGATTCCACCCACATGATACCTGCGTCATCTTAAAGGAAGATACATTTGATATCATTCAAACGCATCTACTCAATTTGTGGTGTTAAATTTTATAAAGGATTTTAATTTATTTAATGTCCGACTATAGTTTATTGTTGTCATAATAATAATACTAATTCTAGGGTATTTACGTAGCAAATAATTTTTCAAAATAATGTCCAAGGGTATTTTGAAACATATCAAACAAGAATATTACGTTCCCTAGTTACAGCAAGTAACTACAGTAATTTCTCTGACAGAAATCATAATGACAGGACATACATTGCTGAAAATTTCGATTGAAATAGTTAGTGTTTCACAAGAATCAAGAAATAGTCTTGATCTTGTCTTGATCTTGTCTTGAAATCAAGAAGTGTTTTTTATTTTCCAAGACAAGACAAGAACGTGCTATCAAGAATCAAGACTTCTTGTCAAGAAATCTTGATATCTTGACAATTAACTATTCAAATCTGCATATTTATTATTCTATTATTGAAACATTGAAATCTGCTGTGGTCATCACAGTTATTTCCCGACAATGAATTTCATGACCAGTTTTATTACTGTTTCATGAATTCAGGAGTATCATACCAACTTTCAAAGTTATATTTGCTATCGTCAAATTGACAGTTCAAAGTGACAGCGTCATTGTAAAAATGACAGCTGTCATTTTCAAAGTGACAGCTGTCATTGTCGAAGTGACGGCTGTAATTGTCTAAATGACAGCTGTTATTGTTAAGGTGACATATGGCGGCTTACAATATAAGTATTTTTGAAAATGAAGAGTCTTTTTCTGAATTTTCTAGTTGAAAAAGCTCATTTACAGATTTAAACCTATTCGGGGGAGTAAAAAGTATCGGAAACTATGATTTACAAAACAAATATTTGATACATATCGAAAGCATAAGTCGTCAGTTTCCGGTGATTAAATCGTTTATGTAAAAGAGAAATGTATTGGTAGAATTCTCAATACTCTAAGAAAGTTGTTGATTCTTCATATAACAATAATAATTGCAAATACTGATTGAAACATGAAAATGACAGACTTTTCATTTATTTCTATTGGTGGCAATCTTGGAAAAAGTTGCTAGAATCGATTCATAACATAACTAACAGGGAGGATAAAGGGTAGAAATTAACGCTAAGCTGAGTGTTCAGATTGGATAAAACAATGAAGAAAGGAGATTCCCCCTAAAAGTCAAGATCAAGAAATATCAAGAATTCTTGAAACAAGACAAGAAATGCGTCGTCAAGAAATGGGCAAGACAAGAAATTTTTATTTTCTTGTCTTGAAAATCAAGACAAGACAAGAAATGGTCATCAAGACAAGAAATCTTGTCTTGATGAAACACTAGAAATAGTACATAAGTCGGGCATTAAACATTGAAGGCACCACGGGAGTTGAACGGACGATAATGCCTACGGTTAGCGTACACACCTCAGGCCAGAGGCTCTCGGAAAGTACATTGTTGATCTCAGGCAGTATTGTCCTTTTAACATCCTTGATACCTTCATTACTATATTAAGCTCGCCGCACACGATGCAATTTTTCAAGCAATTTTGTTCACTTGGCGCCGCACTGGGTGCCACGCTTGCTCCGATGCAAGAAATTTGGTGCGATGCGGGGTACTAGACTTACCACGAGACTTGTTTTTCAAGATAGGTTCGGTGCTATTTTTCGCACTTGCTGCGCCACTGACTGCTGTCCACAGCCAATCAAAGCAGACGACGAAATCACGTGAATACATCACGGAGTTGTATGTCGCATCAGAATGCTGTGCCTCGTTAGTACATTGCTTTTTGTGGTGTTTTAAGATGCAAATAAGTAAAAATTATGGCTGGTGGAAATTAGGTAATGTTTACGTACCCTAGCTCAGGGTGTATACTAAAAAATTAAATGAAAATTCCCTGACTTCCAGGTTATTTTCTATAAAATTCTAGACAGTAAAAAACAAAAGTTTGATACAAGTTTACATATAATCACAGATTAATGTTGCAATTCTGTGTGAACCCTATAAGTCTGTGAATTAAAAACAAAATCGCAACGAACTTGATATCATAAACGAATTTACATTAATCGACAAAAGTAAATGTACTTTGATAAATTTTTTTTTCATGAATTTATAGATCTGGAAGACTTATAGATTTGCACAGATGGCCCTAGTATCTTAAAGAGTGAAAATATACTTTTATGAGTAATAATGCATAAATATCCTATGATGTATTTTTTCCAGACAAATATCAGAAATTCCCTGACGATTCCATGACATTTCCAGTTTATCTAAATTCCCTGACATTTCCAGGTTTTTTACGTTTGGTATACACCTTACTAGCTCGTCAAACAAAATGTTGAAAACTCTGTGGCCTTGATTCCTTCTCAAAAGTCACTCTCTTGACCAAAGTTTTTTCTTATTTTTTTTCTGTCTCGTAATTCGCAAGCTATGACTGCAGCAAATGCTCCTGCTCTTCTCCGACGATTAGTTTCGGCAACATCCATACTTGTAATGTGAAAATCTACCAAGTCTACGTTCTAGTGTTAGAATGAGTGGCGCAGCTTGCATCGTGTGATGCGAAAATAAGTGTCACACCAAGTGTACCTCAAAGTGGTCCAGTGCGCAAGAAAACTTGCTGCAAATTAAGTGAACAAAATTGCATGGAAAATTGCCTCGTGTGCGGCGGGCTTTAGCACTTAAAGTGATAGATTCCAGATTGATTCTTTACAACTCGGTTCTGCCCCTCACAAACGCAAATGCACAACTATAACTGCTTTTCGTTCGTGAAAATGAAGGCTGAGTTGTAAGTACTCGAGAATAAACTAACTACCTTTAGAACACGCCTTTGCAATTCCCTATCTTAACTGTGTTGCATAAGTGAAGCCAAAAATGTAATATTGTTAGAGAGAGAAAGTAACTGAGAGATAGGTTAAGGCGGGCCCATGTTTGTATGGAGTTAAATGGCTAGGTTCGGTTTATTTAGTATTTTCATGTGAAAATATATTGTAAAATGGGAAGAAAATATTTTGTGGCAAATTGTGATACCGGGTACAGAACATGTAAAGAGAATTTTTTTTTCTGCACCCAAAGATGATATTTTATTAAATAAGTGGCGAGGATATCATAAAAGAATGCTCGTCTGGAGATGTAAAAGTGAGGAGAAATTATTTTAAAATTATATTAAAATTAAAGGTTGTATCAATGTTTCAAATTATTGAACATATCTAATCTAAACTTTTAGTGAAAAATTCAACTTCTTATCAATAAAGAGTATAAATATTTCTATTTATGTTTTGAAATCAATAGAGATGTGATAATTTTTTATAAATTCACCGTACAGTATAGTATGGAATTGTTCAATTATGTGACAAATATATTATTACAGATACCGTTCAAATATTTCCGACTAGAAGAAAATGCATGTCCGAGTATTTTTCCAAATTGCCCGAAATATTTAAGCGTCTCTAAAAAAAAACAAGGAAATCTCTTATAAAACAGGATGGATCTTTGAAAAAGCCCAAGCTGTGCAAAAAAGAGAAAGATATTAAAATGTAGATAGAATTCATCTTCCATTTATTCGATTAAAATAATTTTTAATTCTTAGTAAAAGTCACATAAAAGCTAGAAATAAATTTAAATCCAAAGCAAAACTTGGATTCAGAGGACTTGTAAGAATTTTTTCGATTTGAAAATTATATCCATTGAAGAAAAACTAATTTTCATCAATGAGATGTTGGAGACAAAATACTTTGTTTTCATTTAATAAATAATGAAGTATTTAACGTAATAAAAATGTTGAATTAATCTGGCAATTGTTTTTTATTGAAAAAAATCCAAATATAATTTCATTTCTGTATATGAAGCATGCAAAGCTGGGCCCGCTCTCGCTATCTCTCTCACGTCTGCCGCATTACATTTCCAACTGAGTGTCCGCTCCTCTATTATTCTCCTTCTTGCTTTAGAATAATTGATTTTGACTTCAGTGATAATTTGGAGATTCATCATGTCAATTAGAATTGGCAGTGAATTAAACTTTATAGACGACAACAGGAACGCCGATAGAATCAACGTCTTTCGAAAGTATTTAGGCCACGAACTGAAGAATAAAAAGCACCAAACACAGTCCGTAGGAAACATTCCAAAGCTACGTGCTTGTCTCCAAGAAATAAGAAGCAATTCTAGAATTTCTATTCAAAAATTATCATCTATTTTTTATCTAAGTATTCTACTAGCTATGCTAGATGACTCTTATTCTAAATTAAAGTTCAGTAGCAATAATTATTGTGTGATTTTCCAACAAGCAATGACTAACTAAATTTGTAGAAAATATGAAAAAAGATAATTATTAATATATGTGGTTTATAAATGTTACATTATCTCCATGCAATTTCCGGGAGCAAATTTTAGATTAATAACGAGGAAAATCTCATGAGAATTATATTAAAAATTTGTTCAATCCTATCACGTGAGGAAACTAGTAGAAAATTATTCTAATTAAATTTAAATTATGTAATAAATAATTTTCAACTTCCTCATTAAGAAAAAATTTGTCGGATCTATTGGTATTGCGATAATATAAATCTAGTTCCAGGTTTATTGTTTATATATTGTTCGCGGTTCCGTAATTCCACGAAAGAGGAAGGAATATCAAAATTAGACCAATTTAAGATAATTCAGAGAAGTTGAATTGTCTATTGTATTGGAGGAAATAATAATGTTTTTATCATTAAATCATTTAAGGTCAATAAAAATGTTATAAGAATACTTGAAAATGAGCATAAACATTAAATTGAGATTAGTAACATATTCTGTCTTCTTTTGTGAAGGTTATCTCCAAAAAAAGAGGATATAAGAAGTAATGTGCCAACGAAGTCTATTATCGTTGTATTTTATGCGGAATTTTTTATTTTTCGAAGATGTAAAGTGTGGTTCACAATCTTCCGGATCCGATTTTTTTCAGCTTCGCAAAAAAGAGATTTAATTAGTCCGGGCCTTATGTACAAGAACAGACGCCCTACAGCAAAAATAGGATAATTTGGATCCTTCAAATTCCACGTCTAACTGTAATTTGAATTCTAAATTACCTTCTGTATAAAAAAGATATAACAAAGAAACTTAGAAATTCATCACGCATTCCCAACTGATTTCTTGGTATAAACATGCAATAAAATACCGGGTGGTTTCATTACGACACTAGATGGCGCTTCTCCTTTACCCCTCAGTAGAACAATGTCCAAGAATTATAAACCACAGACAATAAATGCTGCTAATGGTTAACTATGAAGAAAAAGGTGGATAAATACTTAATACAAAATGCAAACAGTGAGAGCTAAAATGAAAATTAATGTGGTGAGCATACAAATTTATTTTGTCTACTGTTTGCTCTAATTTTACTGATTTATCAAAAAAAAATCATATTGTTATCAGGTTTTCGAACAAGGAACAAGGTGATGCATTTCTGGCTTCACTAATCATTCCAGAGCACAAAAGTGAGCCCAAAGTAATCTTGAAATTCAGTTTAATTTTTTTATGACCTAATGATTGAAGGCTTTAGATCAGCAGCCTATTGACACTGCGAATGCTAGGCCTATTAGTTCGAATCCGCTTAAGACATCGATGTATATATTCTTTACGATTGGAAATTTCAAGTTGAATTGCAGCAGGAAGAATAAAAGTTTAAAATAATTAAAATACAATAGAAAATAGTAACAAAAATCAATCAATTTTTACAAAGTTATAAATATTTACAGCAAATAAAAAGTAGTAATAGTAGAAAAAATTCAAGACAGATTAATTTTTGGCATGAACAATTTATTTCCAGGCATGCTCTTTTTCATTTGGTGAAAAATAGATAAGCAAGCTTCAAGCAAAATAACATTCAAATGTAGAATAACAAAAAGCAATCAAAATTATTATAATTATCTTATAAGTGACAGCGTTATTTTAAGCACAAGCGAATCCAAAACAAAGGACTTTTCTCCCTTCTGCAGGAGTGATTATACAAACATTGTCCATGCAGTTTTATTTATAGACCATTGGGTTTCCATTTGACTCATATTTGCGTAAGTAGAAATGTGGATGAATATAGAACATAATTTAAACACGGTTGTGAAGCCTTTCACCTTATAACGTGCTTACTTTCATACCAGAAAAAATATTCACAAAAAAATAATAATCACTCACTTGGGCTACCTAAAATGAAGTCAATTATTTTTAACCAAATTAAATCTCAATATCAAAATTTGATCCGAAAATTGATATTCCCATCAATGACAGGTTCAAGTAGTTACCCAAGGCCGATTCTAGTATAAATGAATGAAAAAAATTTAGCCAAATCAAGTGGAAGGTTCGATAAAAGCGCGTAAATTCTGTAAACGAGTTCTATAGGTTTTAACTTTCGAAATTTGGTTGAAGATTTCCACATTACGTAAATGTCAAATAGAAAAAAAGTAATATAATATTTAAATATGAAAATTTACAAACAGGTGGAGCTAAACTTAGCATACCTAATTATGAATAAAATTATTCAGTTTTATTTTTAAATTTCATTTCATGTTATAAACAAGTTTTTGTTCTACTAGAATTTAAAATATCTTTCAATTAGCAAATTGATAAAAAAAAGTTTCCAGGCAGGTACATCAATCAATTGTCAATTTTATAATAATTGGAAAACTTATTTTTCTTCATAAGAAAGTGTACCCATTTTTTTCTAATCCATACATATGATAAATCTGTAGCTATTTTTCACGCATCACGCGGAAAGTGCTTGACAGATTTCAATAATACTTGATATAGAGGTAGCTCACATTTTGGGTTACCAGTAAGGATATATTTTTTTCGGAAAATAAGAGGGTTTTTACAATATAAATGATATCGTAGCTTGCTGCGTGTCGTGTCAGCCATAGTATGTGTGCACATGCGTTAGGTGATGAGAGGGCAATACATTCTGCCTCACATCATTTGCGCGAGCGATCTGATAATATGCAGTTCTCTTATAAAATACAGTTGCTTTCTCAAATGATAATATTATTTATGAAAAATCATTGTTAACAACGATATCTACATTCATTCTTCACGATTATTATTCTAATTATGCTGAGCCATGCAGACGAAGCTGCAAGCACTGTCTAGTATTATATAAATATATACTATATAGAAGATCCACAGGTTGTCTAGATTCTAGGATATGTGTAGAAAGCCTAAATCCTAGAACAGTCTAGGTATATATATAATCTTGTTCATATTTACTTACTTGTACGAAGTACAAGGAAGTATAGTGAGACCTACAAAATTCACATATGAAGATTTTGATGGATATATCCTTTTTGAGCATCCATAAATCCATTTTGACTATTTTCGGCTTGATGTCAGTACGTATGTAAGTGCGAATGTACGTAACTCGCAAATCTCAACACCAGTCAAACATATAATGCCGAAATTTTGTATTTTAAACTGATGTGCACTTCGCATTATGGTTGCAAGTTGCAATCGCCTGTACCAATATTGGAATTCAATATTTGAGACGATTGTATCATCTACATGCTCATATTCTATTTTCATTGAAATCGACTGAGACGGAAGTGCACTTTATTTGACAGTCTTTTAGAATTCCTCGCATGAATTCGAAACGATCAGCCGTAGAGTATTGAAATCCAGTATTTTAGTCTGCTGTAGCATCTGAATGATTGCCTACTATTCTCATAACAATCGACTGTACTGAAAGAGCACTTCAGTTGAAATTTGATTTTATTTTCGCGTATAAATTCCGTACTGTTAGCCTTAGAATCTTGGCAATCAGAATTTAGGAATGTTGTAGCATAAGAATGATGACCTACTGTTTCTATAGCAACCGACAGGCCGAAAGCGCTCTTTACTTGACAAATTTTCAGAATTAGAACTATTAGCCGTTGAAAGATGCAATTTTGTGTTTGATTACCGTATTATTATATGCAAAAAAATGTATCCAATGATGTACAAGTAAGTTACGTTATGTCCACGTTAGATTTTTCATACAGAACTACTTTGTTTGTTCTTATCTAGATTCTAGGATATCTATAAAAACCTTTGACATAGAATATACATAAATGTGTAATCATAGATCTTTTTTATTCAACAGTTTAATGAAATTCAGATTCTCAAAGATCTAGGAGCTCTGGATCCCAGAAAAAAACAGTTAAATTTTTAGTCATAATAATTTTTTTGTACAAAACTCTTTTATTGATCTAGAAGATCCGTAGGAGTCCTAGATATTAAAATAAAGCAGTAAAATAAAACAGTATTCAACGGATATTACGGTGGTTGTAGGGCAGAAAAACTTCAGAGAAAAAGTTTAATTCAGATATTATTTTTATTTCAAATCCAATATTTCGTAACAATTTTGTTACTTCATCAGGAATAAAATAGTTTAAACTTGGAATAAAATTGTAAATTTTCTTTTTTGAAACAGTTGAATATTTAATCTTGGTCCTTTTTCGTTCAGGGCCTCTTTGTTTGATATTATTTAGATTCTAGAAGACCCTGTAAAAGATTAATTAAAATAATAGATCTTTTTTGCTCAGAGCTTCTTTGCTTGTTCTTATCTAGATTCTAAAAGATCTGCAAGAATCCTAGACCTAAGACAGACACCAATCAAATGTATAATAGAAACCCTAAGCCTAGGACAGATCAGTTGAATGTATTAGAAATCCTAAACCTAAAACAGACAGATCATAATCTTAGTCCTTTTTTGTTTTAGGTCTTCTATATTTGATATTATCTAGATTCTTTGAGAACTGTACGATCTGTAGATAATAGAACAGATTATTTGGATTCCAGGAGAGAGGTAGGAACTCCAGGTCCTAGGTTAGATCAGTTAATTGTACAATCTTGATCCTTTTTCGTTCATGACTTCTTAAGAGATTTGCAGAAGCCCCAGCTCCTGAGAAAGATTAGTTAGAATATACTATAGTGCTTTTTTGTTCGGAACTTTTTTGTTTGATATTATCTAGATCCTAGATTTGCAAAGAATCTGAAAGATTAGTTTAAATGTATTATTACTCTTTTTCTTGAATATCTCTTTGTTACTTAATTGTACTAAGTACAAGAAAGTATTGTGAAACCGACAAAATTCACCTATCGAGATTTTGATGGAAATATCCGTTTTGAGCATCCCTGAATCCATTTTGACTATTTTTGGCTTGATGTCGGTACGTACATGTTCGTGCGTGCGTGCGTAATTCGCAAATCTCAAAACTGGTTGAACGTATAATGTTGAAATTTTGTATTTAAGACTGGTACAGGGTCTAGCTATGCAACTCGCATTGTGGTTCCAATCGTCTGTACCGGAAGTACACTTTACTTGAAACTTTTTTCGAATTTTTCCAATAAATCCAGAATGATCAACCGTAGGATATTGAAATTTGAACTTGATGTTATATCAGAATGGTCATCTGCTATTTTTGTATGAATCGGCCAAGCCAGAAGTGCACTTTACTTAGAACTTTTTTTGATTTTTTTGCAGAAATATAAAATGATCCGCCAATGCATATTAAAATTTCGTATAAAAAACTTCTATAATATTTTATTGTAAATCTTGCATTATGATTGCGATCGGCTGAGCCGGAGGTGCACTTTACTTGAAACTTGTTTTTAATTTTCCGCATAAATTCAGAATGATCAGCCATAGGATACTGGAATTTAGTATTTAACATTGCTGTAGCATCTTAAGGTCATCTTCTGTTTTTGTAATAATCGGCTGAGCCGGAAGTGCACTTTATATGACAGACTTATGAATTTTCCGCATCAATTCTAAACAATCAGTCGTAGAATATTCAATTTTGTATTAGGCACTTTTATAATATCTAGTTGTACACCTTGCATTATAATTGCTATTGACTGAGCCGTAAGAGAACTTTATTCGAAGCATTTTTTGAATTTTTCACATAAATCCAGAACGATTAAACATAGATTGTTAGAATCAGTATTAAGGACGAATATACCGTCTAGATGCTCATATCCTATTTTTATTGAGATCCACCGAGCCGGAAGTGCACTTTACTTGACAATCTTTTGGAGTTTTTCTCATAAATTCGAAACGATCAGGTGTAGAATATTGAAATTTTGTATTTCAGTCTGCTGTAGCATCTGAATGTTTGCTTCTATTTTTATAACAATAGACTGAACCGGAAGTGCACTTCAGTAGGAATTTATTTTTTAATTTTGCCCATAAATTCAGATCTGTTGGTAGTCGTAGAGTTTTGGAAATCAGTATTTAGGAATGTTGTAGTATAAGAATAATGGCCTACTGTTTCCATAGCAACCGACTTCGGTGATTCCCAACTCGGCACATACGAGTATCACAGGTACCTGCAGCGATACCCAACTCGGCACACTTGCAGGTAGTCTCTGATGATAATGAAATGATTCAGGTACCTCAGCAAAAGGAGGACTAGACATTCTAATATTTTTAAATTAAATAAAATAGATTTTATAGTTTCTTTTTTGTTATCATACAAAATTTTACATATAATAATACAAAATCATAAAATAAATAGGTTGCATAATACAATAAAAATAATAATTTCAGCGTGATCGTCGATTAAATTTTTTGTCGTCATTACTCGATTATTGGACTCGCTCATGGTATGGAAAAAGGCTTTGCACTTTCGATTAACACACCGCCACTTCACTTCACCAGATAAATATTTTCGATTTAATTTACTGAATTTATATTGCTCTGCAATCAGTAGTCTTTTACCACGTTGGCTAGTTATCTCGCGAATTGATATCTTTGATGTTGTTGATTGAACTGTTAGATTGATAATAGATAGCTACTGAACAAAACATTTTTAATTGTTAAGCCCATAATAGGGAGGGGTTTTTCAGCAAACACTTGTTTAAAATGTGCCGAGTTGGTCATAAGGATTACCATCAACCCTTGATTGATGTCCCATCGGAAGATTAAATGTGCCGAGTTGGGGGTGTGCCCACCGACTTGGCTGAAAGCGCATTTTACTTGACAGATTCTTAGAATCTCTTGGGTAAATCCAAAACGATTAACTGTGGAACGATGAGATTTTGTGTTTGATTATCCAATAATATATATAATCAAACACAGAATCACGTCGTATTATATATATCCAATGATATACAAGCAAGTCACGTCAGATTTTTTGATTTCATCTATAATATATAGGAGACAGTAGAAAGCCTAGACCTAGGATCAGTAGAAACTCTAGACTAGATCCTAGAATAGATCAGTTGACCGTACGGGCGGCCTCGATCTCGGCACCAAACTACCTGGATCTTTTATCCCCTACTCGACTCGGCACTATACTATGGATTAGGATTAATGACTTAATCTTCCTACCTGAGTGAGATTCTCTGGACACATGAGATTTTATATTAATAATAAACCAGACCAGATTTAATCGCACATTTGAACACTCATTTATAAATTGGATTTCGACGCAACATGAGGAGTTCAGTGCACTCTTCTTGGCTGTCTCGGACTCGAGTTCTGTCCCACAGGCACGCGCAGCGCAATTCGATAATATTCAGGAATGTTTTTCAAGAACGCGAACGTAGCGAGCTGGTCTGCAATCATTGTTATATACTGTATTTCAGCTCAACATGAGTAATTCCAAAGTTGTACCCACTTGTAAAACTAGGGCCCAGTTGCATAAAGCATTGTTAACTCTTATCACATAGTTCCTGACCTGATTTTTTGACATCTAAATAGAAGTTATGATACTTTTATGTATAATTTTACAACAAAGGCAATTTTATATCGTAATCTACTTAACAGCATGTTAACTGACAGCCTGTTTATTATTTTTGTGCAACTGTCCCTAAATCTTGCAGGGTAATTGTGGGTTTATTCAAAATTGACAGTGCCGAGTTCATATGCGCTCCGCGCTAATCGGCCTAGCATCGGTGCCGAGTTCATGTTCTTGGTGCCGAATTCGTGTACGCCCGACCGTACAATCCTGGTCCTTTTTCGTACTTGACTTCTTTGGAGATGCTTATAAGCCTTACATATTATTTAAAATGTATAATAGATCTTTTTCGTTCAGAATCTCTTTAGGTGATCTCATCTAGATTTTTGAAAATCTGTAGGAATGCTAGACTTAGAACATGCCACTTAAATGTATAATAGGAGCCCTGAATTTAGGACAAACTAGTCAAATGTATAATAGAAACCCTAGACCTAGAATGGATCAGCTAAATGTATTATGTTAGTCTTTTTTTATTCATGGACTTCTTTGTTTGATATTATCTAGATTCCAGGAGATCTGTAAGAGCCCTAGATCCTGAGATAGACTTATTAAAATGTATAATAATAAAGAATTTTGTTTAATGTTAACTAGATTCTAGGAGGTCTGTAAGAACCTTAGATTCATGGTCAGACCAGTTAAATGTGTAATCATAGTTCTCTATTGTTAGGACTGCTTTGTTTGATCTTATTTAGCTTCTAGAAAAGAAATCTGTAGAAACTCTATATCCTAGGATAGATCAGTTAGATGTTTAATCTAAATACCCTATCGTTCAGGCCCTTCTTGTTTGATCTAATCTAAATTCTAGGCAAAAATCGAGACCTAAGACACCTAAACCTATTTTGGTATTGATGTATAACAGTGCCTGCAACCTGTGTAGATGCACTTCGTGAGAAAAATGTCTTTTTCTTTCAGCGCTTCTCGTACATACGAATATAACTGTTATAGCATGAATAAAAGAAATATATGAATCACTTTCTATGCAAATCGTTAGATTATTATAATTATCAATGACAGATCAGATTTTACAAGGATATTTTTTTCAGGTGCTTAAACAAAAGACAATATAAATGTCTCAGGCCAGATATTTCGTGAAAATGTATCTAAAAATAGGTGGTAACCCTGTAATAGGTAACTAGATACTTTAGTGTTGAGTTTAGTTTATTGAACTTGTCCCTAACATAACGACATTTATAGTTCTTGGAATTGTGTGGAACTACACATATTTAATGATGTATTGTTTTGAACTTCGCACGAATCGAACGACTGCGTGACCATTTCGAAATTGAACACAATTTGCTTATTCATAACAAGAGAACATTTCATATTCATAAGTTTGACGGCTCATCTTATCTAGCCTTAGATTATTCAATTCAGATCAGTACAAGTCCCTGGAGTATATGTTACTCTTAAGGATTGAAAAAACAGGCACAACGCGATGTGGTTGATGCTGAATGTTGAGGAATGTTGTTGCATATTATTCTACATTCATACAAATATTAGAAGAAATCTGAATCATAATATTTCAGTGTATTGCGTAAAAGTAAAAAGGTTCCCTACTTTCTGAGTAGAAGAGTGTTGTTTGACCTTGAGTGACGACGTCAATTATTATTACATAGCACTTCATTTGATTCGTTTTTTTTTTCAATTATCCAACACATACATTCAAACTGGAGCTAGAGATATTGTGAATTTCTAAAATTGATATTTCAAAGTTTAAGTAATATGTTTTCTATTGGGAGCTTTATGATATCAAAATCATTTCTTCACCTATTTCTGTTGCCTAATTTAGATGAATTTTGTAATAATCAAGAGATTTCACAAAAATATATTTCTGATGGAAATATTACTTTAAGTGTTGCTGAATTTGAAATGTCAAATTGTTTATCCAAAATATTCTTCCGGATTTTGTAATATTGAGAAATAATGGAGTGAATAATTTGTTGTTAACAAATGCATTCATTTTTTACTCTAGGTAAGAAAGTGAAATACAGCTTCCGCAAGAGGGAAGAAGAATTTATTACTAAATCACCTTACTGTGCTTAATTAACCGGACTACATAAACGGAATTGATTACCAGGCCGGGGCTTTGTCTTAAAATCGTTATCACTAGTTACCCAGAATTTTGCAATGCAATTTATAATAAAGCAAAGGCAAGAGGTATAATTAAAATTGTGCCGCAATCGAAGGCAGGGTTGATACTGGTTTTATAATAAAAGGCACAGCTTGAACTTTTTATTAGCGGGTTCATTATTATACGATTGATAACGTAGGAGATACGAGCTTCCACAGTATGACATATTTTATTTTTATCACTTAATCTTTTTTAGCGCAGTTCGTTTTTCTACTATTGTTATTTTAGGAGATAAAAGCTTTAAATGTGTGACAAATTATTGTTGCATCTTTCAACCTCTTTTGAAAGATGAAGAGTTGAAATTAATGACATCACAGAAGCTTCCCACCAAACTCTAGAAGATCATGCTTTTGATTTTTATTCTAGGGAGTTTAAGGTACTAAAATTGTGGCAGATTTTTCTTGCATCATTTAACGTCCTATACTACAGAGTCGAAAAGTGAATGGTTGTAACTGGTTTAATAATAAGATATATATATATATATATATATATATATATATATATATATATATATATATATATATATATATATATATATATATATATATATATATATATATATATATATATATATATATATATATATATATATATATATATATATATAATCTATTTAAATCTCATTTTACCCTTTCGGGTGTCGAGATTAGTTTTTCTATCCTTTGTTATTCTATGTTATTTGTGAAATCTTTCTATTCCTTCCTGTTTGATGCTTTTCTTTTTGCTTCTTGACAGCTGATATTGTTCTTTTTCAGTATGTCTTCTATATTATTTTCCCATGTCTTCTGTGGTCTTCCTCTACTCTTCTTTTTTGTCGTCTTAGCCTTCCATACCATTTTTGTTTGGCTATCATCTGGCATTCTTATAAGATGGCCGTACCAAGCAAGTTGTTTTTTTCCATGGTAGTATGTATTCTCTCTATTTGTAACCTTTTTCGTATATCTTCGTTTCTTATTCTATCTAGTCTTGTTACCCTTTCTACTTTTCTCAGGTATCTTATTTCCGCAGCTTGTATTCTACTCTTTGCTCTCTGATTCGTCGTCCATGTTTCACTTCCATATAACAGTATTGGTCTGTATAATACTTTGAATAGTGTCATTTTTGTCTTTTTCTTAACTTGTTTATTGCTTAGGATAATTTTGTTCATTGCGTAGTAGCTTTTGTTTGCTGTCAAAATTCTGTTGTTTATTTCTTGCTCCAAGTTACCTTTGTTGTTCAATGTGTGTCCTAAATATGTGAATGTTTCTACCTGTTCGATTTCTCTTTGATTTATTTTTATCTCCGTTGCTATTTCTTCTTTCGCTATTACCATTATTTTTGTTTTGTTTATGTTTATCGTCATATTGTGCTTTATTAATTCCTCATTCCACAAGTTAATGTTATGTTGTAAGTCTTTTTCACTTTTTGCAAGTATTGCAATGTCATCTGCAAAGGCGCACTCCGCTATCATAATCCTTTCTAAGTAATGGTGTCCTACTTCAATTTTTTTAGTTTTGTCTTTTATATTTTTTGAGATGTTGTCCAGGTATATAATGAATAACAGTGGGCTTAATGATCCTCCTTGCCTTAGTCCCTGTGTTGTGATGAATTCCTTTGAAATTTCATTTCCTGTTCTAACATAGTTGGATGTCTTTTTATAGATACTTTTTATTGCTTGCGTTAGCTGTTTGTCAATCTGTCTTATTTTTAAGAATTCCCACATCTTTTCCCTCGGCACCCTGTCAAAAGCTTTTTCCAGGTCCAGAAATGCTATGTACAGTTTACTGTCTTCTCTTATGGTTTTTTCTGTTAGTTTTCTTATGGTAAAAATGTGATCCTGTGTCGAGTGTCCTTTTCTGAAACCACTTTGTGCTTTCTCCATCTTTACCTCTATTAATTTTCTTAATTTATTTTCTAATATTGCCTCATAAATTTTTGCAGCTGTACATAGCAGTGATATTCCTCGGTAATTACTGCATATTCTATTGTCTCCTTTCTTGTGTATTGGGAATATCACTGCCATTTTCCAGTCTTTTGGTATTTGCCCTATTTCCCATATTTTATTCAGCATTATTAATAATATTTGTTCTCCTTCCTCTCCCATATATTTCAATTGTTCCGCTCTTATTCCGTCATGACCTGGTGCTTCGCCGTTTTTTAATTTTTTTATTACTGTCTTCATTTCTTCCTCTGTAATATTTTCTTGATTCACTATTCCTGTGTTTTCCAGTTCTTTACTTTCTTCTTCTCTACTGACATTGTTAATGTGTATTTCTTCCAATAATTCTTCAAAATGTTCTTTCCATCTTTCCATGATTTCTTTGTCTTCTTTTATTATGACTCCTTGCTGGTTTACTATCTGTTTCAATGTTATGTGTTTTTCTTTCTTGCAGTTCTTAATTGTTCTGTAGAATAATTTTTGATTCTCCTTAAAGTTTTCCTCAATTTTGTTTCCAAATTCTTCCCAGGTTCTTTCTTTTCATTTTTTTTATCTCTGTCTTCGTTATCTTCCTTTGTCTTTAATAATCTTCATTATTGTTCCTCTTCTTTTTTGGTATTGATATATTTTTTCCATTTTTGTTTTTTTTTTCTTGACTTCTTTTATTTTTTCATTCCACCAGTGTGTTTGTCTTCTCTTGTGTGAATTTTTGACTATTCCGCATGATCTTTTTGTTGCTTCTGTTAGTATGTGTTTAAATGTATTCCACATTTCTTCTATATTGTTTAAATCTAGCTTGGGTGTATCTTTTATTAATTCGTTAATGCAATTTTGATATTCTGCTTTTATCTGTCCATCTTTCAGTTTTTCTACTCTAAATTTTACTGTTTGTTTTTTGTTAGAATTGATTTCTTGATTATGTTTTGTCTCGTTTCGATAATAAGAAATAATTCATAAACTTGTCATTCATCTACAGTTCATTTTTCTATCACTATTATTTTAGGAAGTACAAGCTTTCAAATTGTGCCAGATTTTGGTTGCGTCATTCAACCCCCTATACCGATGGGGTTGTAAGATAGAGGATTGAAACTGGTTCTATAATAAATAGTACTACATTGAGCTTTTTATTAGTGTTTGGTTCATCTTCCTATGATTATTATTTTAGCAAGTATAAGCTTTCAAAGTGTGACAGATTCTAGTTGCATATACCAACAGGATTTATTTAAAATTGAAGAGTAGAAACAGGTATTATAATAAGTAGCACTACAGAAGCTTCTTAGCAATCTTTAGTTCATATTCTTATGGTTATTATTTCAGGAGGTGTGAGTTTTCGAAGTATAACAGATTTTTGTAGTATTATTCCACTTCCTACTACATTTTCGTGGTTGAAAGTTGAGAGATTGAAATTGCTCTTTTAATAAATGACACAATATAAGCTTTTTATCAGCGTTTCATTCTAAAATTAATAATTTAAGAGATAAAAATGTCCACAATACGGCAGATCTTTGTTGTTGAAAATGAACTTTGAGACTGGTTTCATAACAAATAGCACTTTATGAACTCTTTAACAACATCTAGTTCGTTATTCTATGACTATTATTCCAAGGGGTACAAGCTTTTAAATTATGACAGATTTTTGTTGCAATCTTCAACCTCCTGCACCAACAGTGTTGTAAGTTCGTCAAATTATTTTATCCTTCATACCTCTAGGAGAGAGAGCTGACAATCCTGATCTTCAAAATGATATTTTCCGATACCCACCAAATATATTCACTCGAAAAAAAAGCAAAACGGTAGCTACACATCAACTTTACATGATATATTTTCTTTACAACTTTCATCCGAATACTAGAAGTATAAACACTAACTACTAATTTCTTATTAATTTATTATAAATGATGCTCAAGAGTAACAGGATAAGAGACAACCACCAGAAAAAAAAATTGTAATCCTCTACTATCTATTCATTGCTTGTGGAAGTATGAAGGGTGCAAAATTAGTAGAACATGATTAAAATATCCAAATGAATTTCAGGGAGATATAAAGATTGTGATCAAAAGATTCGACCGTCCTTCAATTCACAAAACTGCACAATAGGCACCACAATAAATATTTTAATTTTATGCTTGATTACGAGTTCTATTATCGTCACATCGCAAAATTTTCTGGAACCAGTAGTGCATTTACAAATTAAAATATCCCACAATTTTATCAGCCGTTTTGATTGAAACATAAAAATTTTCTCAAATTGTGCAATATTAAACTCACAGTTATTTCAATTAAAAGATCATTTCTGCAATCACAAGTACTAAATGAATGAAACATGACAGGATGAAGTTACTGAATCATACGCATTTTTTGTTTTTGCTTGCGGTTACAAACACTGCAGGATAATGATTCATTAAATATAAAAAGTAAATTTAAATGTCTACTTGTAAATCTATTAGTGAATATTATTTCGACCATTTATACCTTGTATCTACTTTCACTATCATTACATTACCTTCGGAATATATTTTTAGTAGGAAAAAGTCAATTAAAAACATGTGGAATATAATGTTTCATTTTTATTTTTTATTATACATAAATTAGTTTTTATACTTAACCAGAAGTGAATAAGTGAATGCGGGTCTCCAAAGATGCCAATCATTTCTTTCAATAACAAAATAATCATATTAATGAAATCATGAAATTTTGACCTTTTAATCTTGCTGTGATTTCTGTTTTTGCCTTTATGAATATAAAAAAAACTTAGTCGCTAGTAGCATGCAGAAAAACAATTATTTATAATTATTCCTCATCGTTCATTAAAAAATAATATTTCAATTAAAAAATTATGATAATAGGAGTATTAATACTGCATTATTAAAATTTCACCATGAAACACTTTTTAAAAAAATATTTTTAAGCTGGTCATGATTTCTCTTAATAAACTGCTCTTTAGTCTTAAGTATTGTTTGTTACAAGGGTGAGAATTCTTATTGTTTTGTTTAACAGCTGAACATAGTAATAGCAACAAATACCTCGATATCATAGGTTCCTATTTTTTCAATAATATCAACTTTTTTCGATAAATTGATCATTTTATTGAAAAAGATTATCGGTTATTTTAAATCAGGAGACCAAAAGAAGTTTTACCAGCATTGTGGTCGTCCTGTTTTTTTTTTCTAAATGCAACGGATATATATTCTTTCGAGGTCTCCTAAATTATTTTTGTTATTTTCCACGATAGTAGGGTCAGTGTTTGACCAATCTAGTTGTAATTTATTATATAGGCATCGATTATTCGACCGTATCAAATTGTAGTCGGAATATGTTCACTGATTTCCAGGTACTACTCTAATTTTCTGCTCAACTTGTATAATTTTGTATACAAAGACAGTTTTGAAAATTTTCTCAAACGGCATACCTATCCCGAAAGATTAGATACTTAAGTTTCTTAAACTGTGGGCTTTCTTTATGCTTGTTGACAAAAATTTGTCTTTTTTTCCAAGTAGCAGTCTGCCTCTTCCGGAGACGCTTCAAAAATACGAAAAAGGAAAAAAAATACATGGACTACTCGATAAGGACGATGAACTAAAATGCTACAAGAGAAAACGTACTTTGCACTGTACTAAACATGAGAAGGTGTCTTCTCAACAATTCCCATCCACAATACCGTTTAATGCTTTGCACTTTGCGTTCAACACGTATAGAAATATTAGAGTACAGAATTATAGCAAAAATGATTCATTCATTTCTAAAAAATTATAATCAAAGAGTCGGCCGTACTTTATGTTTGCTGATTGAACTTATGGCCAAATGGTATATGAATCGATCAGGAACATAGTGGGCAATAGGGTGCCAGACTTTAAAAATCTAGAATACTGTCCTAAGTGTCAAAAAAAGGATACTTCCAAAACTTTTTTCGAGGTCAACTTCCCTGACAGAGCTTACGATTGAAACTAGTACCAGTCGTTAGCGAAGGTCAAGTATTTTAAGAAAAAAAAAAGGGTACCATCTCTTGCCCTCTCCGAAAGGGCGACAGCCACCCCTAAGTGTAACCCGTTTTCGTATTCAATTTCCATGATCGAATTTACGATTGTTGTGTTTTTTCCTGCCTCGGACAGGACAGAAGGTGGCATCCTGACTTTATCTTAAAAGACTTTGCCTCCGTTATCTATTGAAACCAGTTTCAATCATAAGTTCTATCGAGGAACTTAAGACATGATCCTGGATTTATAAAGTCTGGCACCTAATTTATCACTATATTCCCGATTAATTCATATAAAATTTGACCGTAAGTCCGATCAGGGAAGATAAGGTGCAGTCGGCTTCTGGACTACTATATTTTTAAAAGTATTACACGTACACATTTGAAAGATATATGAAGAGCACAACAAACTCACCAAGTTTTAATTGGGTGTATTGGTGAGAATAACCTTTGTTGCTCTGGCCTCCCAGATTCCCTGATTTAACGCCCTGCGACTTCTTTCTGTGAAGATACGTTAAAGACCTTATTTACGTATCCCTACTACCGCAATTTTAGTGCAGTCAGTAGTGCAATTAATTGACTACAAAATGTATGGAATGAGCTCGATTATTGTCTGGACATGTGTTGTGTCATCAAAGGGGCACATATTGAACATTTGTAGAGGGTGTATAAACTTGGTGAGTTTGTGATTCTTTTCATATATCTTTCATGTGTGTACGTGTAATATTTTTGAAAATATAGCCTTTTCATAGTAGCTCTGTATATATATATAGTAGGGGAGGTACAAGAGCGCATGTAAGTGGGAACGTAGTACCGATAGACAGAAAGCGAAGCTAGAAGACCTTTAACTATCTCTTTTCAAAATTGCATGCGAAATGAAACTTTAGTCCGTTCTTAACGCGTTCGGAGCATAGAGATATCGTGAATAGAGTAAGCAAGGGCACAAGAGCACATGTAAGATGTAAAGAGGAATGTAGCACCGATATAAAGAGGAAGAATATGAAAGACCTCTTTCTATTTTTCTTCAATACAGCATGCACATTATAAGGTTAGTAAATATGGATCCCAACACCTAGACCGTGTTTAATGCGTCCAGAGCATAGAGATATTATATAGAATAGAAAGGAAGGACATAAGAGCACATGTAAGTGGAAATGTAGCACCGATGGAAAAAGAGAAAAAATAGAGGAATTCTCTCTACCTCTTTTGAATCCCGCATGTGATTTGAGTCTAATAATTATGGATCCCAACTTCTAGTCCACATTGATCGCGTTCAGAATATAGAGATATTATTGCTAGAGTAGGGAAGATATGGAAGTGCTTGTAATTGAGAACGTAGCACAGATAGAAATAGAGAAGGTGGGAAACCTCTCTCTGTCTCTCTTCAAAACCGCAAGCGCAGTAAAACGTTAGCAAGTATGGATCTTACACCTAGCCCGCGTGTAACTCATATTATAGATATATTAGGGTAGACATGTAGGTGGATATGTAGTACCGATAGAAAAAGAGAGAAGATGGAAGACTCCTTCCTATCTCTCTTCAATATAATAATCCCTAACCTGAGACTCTAGCTGATGAACCAGCTGCTACTAAACGCAACTCTCTTGGCTGTATCCTCAATTCTATCTATAATATCTCTATGGTCCAGAGTCGCGAAGGAAGTATTCTCTTTAAAAACTTATGTCTTACGACGATAGATACTATCGAGAAAATACTGGAGCGAGACCCAATCATTTTTTTTTATAGTCGTCTGCATCGTTTCTGTGCTTTATTTTTCATGAAGTAAATTTATTGAACCAGTTGGACTGCTGACAATGTCTAAATAGAATTTAAAATAAATTTCACAATTTAATAGCACTAGATCATTATCCGTAAGTGGAGAAAAAAAGTTTAGAGACAAGTCTCTTTTGAAAAGTTGAATATAAGTACCTACATAGGATTGGGACTCAAAATACTATGGGCCGGATTCAAAATTCTAGAGACCCGGTCGGACCGGTAATCGAAATTTTACTTTAAATACTGGGCCGAACCGAGAGGGCCTTTCAATGACAATCACTAAAAGTAACATTCTCAGTTAGACTTCAATAGAAACCTAGATTAGGAACAGCAAAAAATTCAAAGGAATAATGATGTTATAAATGCAAAATAAACAAAATTATAAATCAGTGGCAGAGAAATTTCTTGGATAGTAACTTGCTCTTCAGTGCCACCACCAAATTTTCCCATCTTTAATTATTTGATTTGCGGCCATACTTGAAATAACTACAGCGCCTTGATTTTCCCAATATTTTCTATATTTAGAATGATTTCTTGTTGAGTGAAGTACCATTGCCACCTAAGATAAATAAAAACGTCATTTGTCTTGCGTAAAAAGCGTGTATGTTATAATTCTTATTGTATTTGGACATAAAGGTGACAATGTGTAATTCACTGCTGTAAACAAATCGTGGTACGCGTTCACTTTCTCTACAACTTTCTTTGATCTGAAAGTGGAACATTATTACTTCAAGCGCAAGTATCTAATCTTTGACCATACACTACAGATACAGTAGAGAGTAGACAATATAAAAAACATCATAGAATTTAAAAAGTTGCTCATCTCTTATTCCTTGTTTCTCAATTATATAATAGCATTGAAATAGACGTGAAATATATTTCTCGCACCCTACATTATTTGTTAAATATTGGTTTTGGTTTCGTACATATAAAGAAATTCCTTCAAGATATCATTTTCTACTTATATGTGCTGCTTTTGATCATTTTTCTGTTCATCTGATCAACAAATAATTGATAATCGATCACAAATGTTCACTTTCGTCATTTAATTAGCAGTTTAATACAAGTGTATCTGAAGATAGGGCAGCACAAACTTGAAAAGTGATCGATCTCCATTGTTCAAAACAATCAATTTGATCGATATTTCAGATCTTTGCTCACAGATTAGATTTTCGCGTTGCTATCGAGTATGAGATACTATTGATTATATTCAAATATTATACAAAATTATTTCCATCGACAGATAGGTGCTGTATTAAATCAGAATGGATAGTTTTTGTAATGGTTTTCTAAAATTATATTTAACTTTGCAGAAGTGATAATTTCCGTTTTATTGTCGTGGAACAAGTTAGTCTTCTCATTTTCACACTTAGCTTTGAACTTCAAAGTGTAATAGACTACTAGGAAAATGTTTCCCACAAAAACAAATCGACGATCACGTAGGTTATGAAAAAGTTGAAGATTAACCGATTGTCAATTTACTTTCACAGCACGTTTGTTGTTTGTAGAAAACGAAAACGACTTTTTAATATTTTCTTGGTGTAATTTAAGAGCCATGAATTAGCATAAACATAATAATGTTGCTGTGAAGAATGACGTCATCGATAGTAATTTCTTTTTATTTTAGTATGTTTCGTGGAATTCTTTGACTTCTTATATTTTCCAGAAGTTGAGAAGTAATTATCTTTCCATTATACTGCCTTTTAACATGAGATTTTACCACTTATTTGACAAAGCAAAAATGAACGCCTTATTTGTTAAATTATTTTTGTCCTTTAAATCCTAAATTAGAAAACGATTTGAATAACAATCGAATTTGCTGCAAATCTTAAGCAATTAAAAAAATAATTATTCTATAGCTACCCAGATCTTACATACATATCGAATTTATGCAAAATTATGTTTTTCCTGTAATGACCCCATTATAAAGTTTAAATATTAGAGTTGGCATACAAAATAGAACTCTACTAAAAATCGTTATCATTCTGAACAAACAGTGTGCAAAGGTTATTGCCCTATGAATATTAATTATGTATTATCTATCATGTACTCAAATAGCAAATAAACCGATTTGATTGAATAAAATAACATTTTCTGATTGCTTCATTGTTATTTAAAAATCTTGACAATTTAAATATTTTTTGGTAACTAGGAGATAATGAGATAAATTTTGATAAAATCAGTTTCATGCACAATAAAAATCATCACCTGACAACATTTATCGCAAGATAGAAAATCAAAACATTATCAGTTCAACTCAAAATTATCTCCTTAACATTTTTGACAAACATCTATTTTCTGGGTGATTTGAGAACAGTCAATTCTCAAATGAACCAGAAAGAACTTTTAGAAATTATTTAGTTGGGCAGGTTTGTTTTCTCAGGACCCTTGTAAAAGAAAATCTTATTAAAATATTTTCAAGTAATTTCAAATGTGGCAGATATATACAGTTTTTCTACAGTATCACCGATTGGTATTTATTAAGTGATTATAGTCATTTGTGAAAATGTATTAAATACTATATAACCTGGTTGGGTTGGCAGAGTTGGCACAAACTTAAAAAAAAAATGAATATCAATGACGCCTTTTACCCAGTACGGATGAGGCAAACACTTATAGTGCACTTGGTAGATTGATTGACATTTCCTGAGCCGCAGAGTGCGGTTACCAGTCGTCAAAGTACGGGTACTCTTAGTTTTTGTGGAGAGTACGCCGCAGAGTATATTATAATTTTGATATTCAATTATCTCTGACTTTGCTAGGTTTTCCAGACTGAATTCCAGATAATATTTCACAATGACGATAAGCAAATTTATCTTCAATGGCAAAATAATAATTTCATATTGATTCCCAACAATAGGAAACGTAAAATGTGATTCTCACTTTTTCACGGACAAATGAGCTTCATAATTATATAAAATTTCACGACAATAAAGTATTCTGACCCTGAGAAAATTTACTTTAACAATAAGTCTCTATTTGTACTTTAGAAAATAATTATATACTAGAATCTTGAAAAATTGTATATTGGAGAACAATGTCTTAGTACAAGCAATAGAGTCAAAAGTTAATCCAAGATTTTACTGACTCGATGAAAATTCAGGTATAGGTATTTGATAAGATGTTCAATGAGTTATCAAAGTTGCTATCATGTGAAATGCTGAAGAATTGGAACATGGAAAATTGATTTCGAAAATCAGTCTTCCACAAATAACTTGGGAACTATGCGCTAAGGAAAAAAAGTTGTGGCTGACGTAGTTTTGTACGACTTTTCAGCACATAAGTTAGCTGAGATATGTCACTTCAAATATGAATACTTATTACATTTATTTATTATTATTATACATGATTTTTTAAAGAAATAATTCACCTTTCCAATAATATCATTCTCAAACTGATTGGTTCATCCGCAAATAATTATACATTTTAATATAAAAAAAATTTATTTAGTCCAGTCGGCATGTCGAAAAACAAGGAGGGGTTAGGAAAAAATGCGAACTTGATGAAACTTTGGTATGTTGTTTTTGATTACCCAATAGTGTTATTTCCATGTTTTCCGACCAAAATTTCGCGAAGCAATTTTCAAGGGGAGGAAAAAACCACGATATTTTGACACATTTTTCAGTTTTTGCCCTGTAACTTTTTCCCCTTCATTCCTACGACTTAGATCATTAAGTTCAATTTCGTAGAGCAATAAATTTCCGATGCGTTTGACTAGTAAAACTTATTTGTGGATTTACTAAGTTCCACGAAACAGCACTTCAAAAAGGTGAAAAATTCTTGAAAATCTAAAAAACGTAAAAATTGTGGTTTTCGCTAAATATCTTTTATGTTTAGATATTTTCAAGGGTATTATGGTACCTAGTTCCATTCTGACGCAAAAATCAATCAATAACCCACCCCCTTTCCTACCTATCTACGCCACAATATCTGGGGCCACTACCGGGAGTACCGGAGTTCCTCCACTTTTACCTGTTTTTCACCATCACTATTAATCCTAATTCCGCTTGTGTTTTGTTTGCTACTAGATAAAAATTCTCACAAAAAAATGTATAGAACTTAATTTGATCCACAGCAAATAGTTATTGATTTTGAAAGTGCAATTCATAATGCTGCTCGCAATGTATGGTCAAGTGTTAAAATCATTTCATTTGATGCAAGCTTGGCTCCGAAAAATTCAAGCATTAGGTTTAAGTCAAGTTTACAAAGAACGTAATTATTTTGGTAGTCAATATTCAAAACAAGACCAGGTAGCTATAATCACATAGCTGAGTTGCTCCACCACCGATAACCGCAGGGATTAAAATAATTCTGGGAACTTGAATGGTATGTTCAGGTCATACATGATAACGCATCATATAAATATCATTCTGTACAGGGATATTTTATTTACAATGTATTTTGGTTACGAAACATTAGACACGAGCTTGTTGTTCTGTACATAGAACCATTAGCTCAGGCCCATAGTTTGGGAGGAAACCGAGCTTCTTCCCTCGTCCAGGATTAAAACAGGTAAAAGTGAAGAAACTCCAGTACTCCCGTTATCATTTATGACCTGAACATACCTTTCAAGTTCTCCGAATTGTCTTAATTCCTGCAGTTATCGGTGGTGGAGCAGCCCAGCTATGAGATTATAGCTACCTGAGGTATGGTGGAGCAACTCCGCTATGCCCCCACTACCTACCTTTTCTCGAAGAGCTTCGTCGCTGTTTTGAACCCTCATAACTTGGGTTTGGATTATACCATTATAAAATTCTCGGGATATGATATCAATAGTAGACTTATTGAACAAATAAAGTTTCAATTGCATAGCTCTCATATTTTAGATTCTATTGATATCTAAAAAACCCTGATTTCGTCATTGACTCGCTCACTGATGATCATCAAAACTTTTAGGGTACTTTCTGAAGTCCTAGAATGCTGAAATTTGGTATGTAAGCTAGTATTAGTACACAGACAACAACAAAATTCTGAAACTTAGAACTTTTACCGTATCCCTTAATCTCTTGAACTAGGGGATGGAAGTTTGTTTGAGACTTCCGCAAATTTTGCAAATTTAGAAGCTTTTGGCCCTACATGAGATCTGATAACTTTTTGACAGTGCAAGCCATATGGTCTCGTCTTGGCAACATTTTACATGAAAATGTTTTTGGTGGGATACATACAAGACTCTTATCCATTTACAAGAATTTTATTCATTTTTATAAGAATTGGAGGGAGGAACAGTTCCTTTTACTAAGACTAATATAATTTAGTAGCGTTTTAACCCTCGAATATTCAATTTTCTTTGATATTTGAAGAGGAATATCAACCAGAACGTTTTTAGATATTATCACTATTATTATTGAGATTTAAAGATTAATAATCGTTTGATTATTAAGGCCCAGTTATACAATCTACGCTTATCCAAAGTTTAGTACAACCAAGTTTAGTTTCTATGGTTACAATTACTGAAATAATTATAACCATAGAAATTAAACTTGGTTTTACTGAACTTTGGATAAGCTTAGACTGTACAACTGTGCCTTATTATCATTAATTGGAGATTGAATTATAATCTTCATTAATATAATTTCCAATTTTTTGCAAATGTAACAAATGCTTGTAAAAATTAATTTTAAATATTTTTACGTAGTTCCCTACTGAATGAGTACGTTAGAGAAAGTGGTGGATAGACAGGTGGAGGAGGATGGGAGTTTGATTGATCGAATGATTGATTAATTGCTGTGTTAAAATGGAACTAGATACCATAATACCATGAAAAAATATTGAAAAATAAAAGATATATAGCGAAAACCATCATTTTTTGACGTTCTTTTGGATTTTGAGGAATTCATCACTTTTTTGAAGTGCTGTATCTTGGAACCTAATGAGTCTACAAACAAGTTTTATGAGTTAAACTTATTGTAAATTTGATGTTCTACGGAACTGAACTGGATAGTCTAAAGCGTAGGAATAAAGGGAAAAAAGGTACAGGATAAAAACTTAAAAAAGGGCCAAAATTTCGTGGCTTTTTCCTTCCCCTGCTTCGCGAAGTTTTGGTCGGAAAATATGAATATAATATAATTGGGTGATCAAAAACAACGTACCAAAGTTTCAATAAGTTCGCATTTTTTCCGACTCCAAAGTACATGTCGACTGGACTAATTTTCAGATTTGAAATAAATGTTTTTTTTTTTATTAATATTAATATGGATTGAAAAAATATTCAATTTCGAAATAATGTTATCACAAAGTCCAAATGATCACTTTCAAAAATTTTTTTCTATTTGTTGAATAATGAAGAAGTTATCGCAGTTTTTTATTTGTCATAAAACGCGAAAGCCCAATTAAATAAATTTAAATTAAAACAGTGATAGCTTCCTCATTTCCTGAAAGATTGTAAAAAACTATAAGGCATTTTGAAGGTGAAGATTCAAACTTTGTGATTGTATGGTTCTGTAGTTGAATAATTTTCTAATTTTAACAAAGAAAATGGAACGCATTTTTCAAATTTTTTGTAAATATTACTAAATATGAATACTTAAAATACCGTCATTATTCTTGCCCCTATAAAAATAATTTTTTGTTGTGTCATACCCTATTATTTTTTTTTTTATTATTTTTACTTAAATGAAAAATAATTAAAATATATAATTTATTTGTGTATAAACCAATCAGTTTGAGAATAATTTTGTGAGACCGACAAAATTCACATTTAGAGATTTTGATGAAAATATCCGTTTGAACATCCCTGAATCTATTTTTACTATTTTCGGCTTGATGTCGGTACGTATCTATGTGCGTACGTATGTTCGTAACTCGCAAATCTCAAAACCCGTCAAACGTATAATGCTGAAATTTTGTATGTAAGACTGGTTTAAGATCTAGTTGTACACTTCGCATGTACCGAAAGTGCACTTTACTTGAAGCTTTTTTTGAATTTTCCCCTTAAATCCAGAATGCTTAGCCATAGGATACTGAAATTCAGTATTTGAAATTACTGTAGCATCTAAATGGTTATCTTTTATTTTTGTATCTATCGGCTGAGCCGGAAGTGTACTTTATATAACAGACTTTTCGAACGGTTGAAAGTAAAATGTTGGAATTCAGTATTTACGATGAATGTACCACCTAAATTTTCCCTGAGATCGACTGATCCAAACAATCTTTTCGAATTTTTCGCATAAATTCGAAACGATCGGCGGTAGAGTATAATAATTTGGTATATCAATCTGCTGCAGCATTTAAATGATTGCCTATTATTCTAATAACAATCGACAGAGCCGGAAGTGCAGTTGAATTTTTTTTCAAATTTTGCGCATAAATTCAGAACTGTCAGCTGTAGAATCTTTGAAATTAGTATTTAGGAATGTTGTAGCATAAGAATGATAATCTTGTGTGACCATAGCAACCGACTCGACCAAATGCGCACTCTACTTGACAGATTTTAGGAATTTTTTGTAAAATCCAAAACGATTAGCCGAGGAAACATGATATTTTATATTTGATTATCATATACAAAAAATATATCTAATGATGTACAAGTAACTCACGTGATATCTACATCAAATTTTTCTTATTCGGTGTAATATTCAAAGTGACATTTCTCAGTCAATTTTTGTTCTAAAAAGTCGTATAAAATCACGTCAGCTACAAATTTTGTATAAGCCGCATAGTTTCCAAGTTATTTGTGAGAAACTGAATTTTTAAGAATAATTTTCCAAACTTTTACATCCTATTAATAACTAACTATACTGAAATTCTCATGAAATGAGAAAAAAATTGCAGCTTAAAAATCTCTATTACTTGTATCATCTGTATGAGACAGACAAGCACAATAAGCAGACAGTTGTTGGATGCGCTGTTCCAAGAATATTTCACGCGTAAGGCTACCTAAGAGAATTATTTATTAATGTTAGTAATGCAGTAAATTAGATCCTTGATAATCTTGAATAACATCTAAATTCGGTTATTAATTCACAATTCTATCATTTTAATAGAAAAAAAATTATCTTATTATGACTTACAGGTCAGAAGTTAAGGGAAAGAATGTGCAGGAAGTCTTCGAAATTAATGTTGATACATAGTTTCCACATAAAATGGATCAAATAGTTTTTTTTATAAAACTGAAATATTCTACAGCAAATTTGGACTATTATTATTATTAATCTTTGAAAATCTATTTATACCCTTTCGGGTGTCTAGATTGTAATTATTTTCACTTTAGATTATTGGTCAGTTCTTTCCACTCTTGTCTATTTTGTGCTATTCTCTTCGCTTCTTGCCAGCTGATGCAGTTTCTATGAAGAATTTCATTTATGTTTTTTTCCCATGGCTTCTTTGATCTTCCTTTTTTTTTCTTTCTTGTGGGTCTTGCTTTCCAAACTTGCTTCGTCTGATTTTCCTCTGGCATTCTGACTAAATGACCATACCATGAAACTTGTTTCTTTTCTATGGTCTTATTTATGCTCTCTATTTCTAAATTATCTCTTATTCGTTCGTTCTTATTCTGTCTATCCTTGTAACACCTTCAACTCTTCTTAAGTATCGCATTTCTGATGCTTGTACTTTGCGAGTATCCACGACTCACTTCCATATATTAAAGCTGGTCGGTATACCGTTTTGTACAGTGTCATTTTTGTATTCTTGGATACTTGCTTATTTCCTGGTACCGCTTTGTTGAGTGCATAGTAGTTTCTGCTAGCTGCTTGTATTCTTCTGTTGATTTCTGGTTCCATATTTCCTTTATTATTTATTGTTGCTCTAGATACGTACAGTCCTCTACTTGCTCTATCTCGCATCCATTTAGCTGTATATTAGTGATTATGTCCTCTTTCGATATCACCATTACTTTTGTTTTTTTGACATTTATGTTTATGTTGTGTTTTCTCAATTCCTCGTTCCATACATTTAAATTATATTTCATATCTTCCTCATTCTTAGCCAGGACTGCTAGATCGTCTGCAAATGCACACTCTGCTATTTTAATTACGGTCAACAGGTAATGTCCATTGTCTACTTTCTTCGTTTTATCTTTTATTTGCTTCATTATATTATCTAAGAAGACAATAAATAATAATGGGCTTAATGCTCCTCCTTGTCTTAAACCCTGCGTGGTGTTGAATTCTCCTGATATTTTGTTACCTGTTCTTATGTAATTTGTTGTTTCTCTATACACGCTTTTTATGGCGTTTAGTAGTTCTTTGTTTATTTGTCTATCTCCCAGTATTTTCCACATTTGTTTCCGTGGTACTCGGTCAAAAGCTTTTTCTAGATCGACAAACGTAATATAGAGCTTGCTTTCTTGTATCAGAGTTTTTTCTATCAGCCTCCTAATTGTGTATATGTGGTCTTGTGTGCAATGTCCTTTCCTGAATCCGCTTTGTGACCTTTCCATTTTTGATTCCATCTCTTGTCTTAGTTTCTTTTCTAGTATGGCTTCATATACTTTGGCTGTCGTGCATATTAGTGATATCCCTCTGTAATTGTTGCAATTTCTCTTGTCTCCTTTTTTATGAATGGGGAAAATCACTGCATTTTCCCAATCTTTAGGGATTTTTCCTATTGAAATTTGGACTAATATGTACTTATTAATTCTTGTGGCCCTTCAAATTTAGGAGCCCCTTACATGCACCAGCTCTGTCACTCTATAGATGTACCACTGTTTCTTACAAAAGATTCAAGATTATTATTGGATTGTTTATTTCCGAAATGCGGACAAGCAATGTCATTTGACAGGTCATGATTTTCTACATCTGCTTCTGAATTACTTAATCAGAACTCATAGAAGTGCATTAAATCAATGCATTTTCTCTGCTCAATAAAATGGAAAACAACCAATAGGATATTTTTATCTGAGTGATAAAATTACCATACGCTATAGTGAAATATGAAAATCACCAGATACTGATGGCTATTAAGATAGATTTGTTTGTGCGACCTATTTGTTCACTGTCATTATACAAATATGTTTTCAAATTACTATCACAAAAAAGTTTATACATAAACGTATAAGATTTTTGATTGACTATTTTTAGAATTTATTATTCGATCAAGGATTTCGTAAAATTTGCGTAATTTGATCAAGTTATAACATAAACAAACGCAAACGCATCCAGAGGTTATCAATATAGGAAAACTACTATCTCAATAATCATTAATCAATTTGTTATTTATTTATTTACCAGCTTCACAAACAATTATTTTCTTCCCTAAATTCAGTAACCATTCTTTTTCTAATTGATATTGTCAAATGGTCGCCATGTCACCATATTTGCTATTGACATTGTTATAATGGGCGGCCAAATGATTCCAAGCAATTAAAAACAAAATCAATAGTGAAAGAATGTTGTCATTTATAATTATAGCTCAGGCAATTAAGTTTAATTGGGATTGCTTTGTTTGGAGAAAGCATTCTAGGCTAAAGTCTCGGAAACACTAGAAAACGAACGTTACAATAAGCAATTGAAAGTGATTCAACTATTACTTTTTCTAATATCGTTACAAGTTACAAAAAAAAGAATCAATTTGAAATATTCATCCCGTTCAATCATTATACCTATACGTAGCAGTTGAGTTTCATTGACTAAATTTAGTGTGGTAAATCTGTCCCGGGATATTTGCTAGGTTATTTGTCAAGTCTAAATGACAATTTATGGTCTGTCTATTTTCTATTTGCTTGATAATTATTAAAATATGGAAGTTGAGGCTCATGAAAAAATCACGTGTGTTATAAGTATTATGGCATTCGAATAACAATTTTCGTGACTCCGTACCTAAGCAAAGTCTTGAAATACTTGGCCTCATGTCATGATGCCTAAATTTACATACATTTCAGAAAATTGAGATATTAATATTAATATGTTCTATGAATGTTTTATTCGCTATTTAAATTCCTCATACGTTTTCTCAGCAGGATAACTGCTAATGTGGAAATTCCACCAAGAAAAAATTAATTTAAATAAAAAGTTGGTTAATATTCTCACAAAGTAGTTGTATTTATTATGCATATCTTGTCTTTCATTCAAGGTCAGATTTAAATAATAGTGAACCGTTTTACAACAAAGTATAGTACTCGTACAGTCGTACATTAATTTAATTTATAGTTTAATACTGACTTACGCAATTCGATCCAAAAACATTTGAAGTACGCGACATAAACACTTTTTACACTTTCCCGCAATGCAAAAGATGTGAATTAATTAAATAATAAAAGACTTATTTTTAGATGTACTTGGCAAGTAAAGGTTATAGAGATTTTATTGCTGTATCTCCTCTTGAAATTGTAACTTGTGAATATTTCCATCATAATAAAATAGTTTGAAGCGATAATCTAAGATTAGAAGACATATTTTCATTTTATCGCATATTATGGCGCCATTAATTTTAAACAAGATGTTTAAATTCATTTCTATTATTTCACGACAGGATTTTATATCGCTTTTATCAAGAAATTTTGTATGAATGTAACTGAATAATAAAAAAATTTAAAACCATATACCCAATATTTTTCAAGTCCAAAAATGGCTAAAAGTCACATATTGCCAAATCTTATATTTTTCAGCCAAACTGAAGTGTTGCAACAGCCATATGCGAAGACACATTATCTATATCATAATATCTTTCTCTGGAACCCTGTACATTTTTCAGTGCACCATTTAGAAGTAACTATGTTTTATCTATCTAGCTACTTGCATTCACCAGGCCCTTACTTGTACTGAATACTTCATACATTACTTTTGACTGCTTCTTGATTATTGTTCGAGATTCTCTAGTTTGCAGACAACATTTCTGAATGCAAATAACTGAGGAACCATTCTTAAGAAATACAGGACACTGTAAAGTGACCTTTAAAAAATGTCCGTGTAAAAGAATTTGATAAATTGTTAAAAATCAGTACCTGAGTAGTTTCACAAAATTACAAATTCAGTAGTCGGTTTTCACACCATCGCCCTGAACAGGGCAGCAGCTTCGCAGCTGCAAGTCCGACTATCTGCAGCTTGCTATACTGTACTGAGGAGTCCTAATAAGAACGAAACACGTGTCAACAATTGCTGTCCGATTTAGCTTGATGATGTAAAAACCGACTCCTGAATTTGTAATTTTGTGAAACTACTCAGGTCTTGATTTTGACCAACTTATCCATTCTTAAGTTGATGCTCCTATTATTGCATAATTTGCTTCACCATCTTCGATTATACTCTTAACTAGCAGCCTGTACCGGATTCGCACGGATGGACATTTTTTAATTCTCAACATTTTTATTCGAATGTGTCATCAGTATTTAATGAAATAAATTACAGGAGATTGAAGATTATACTGCAGCGCACGCAAAATAAGGAGTTTTATTGAAATTTTTTTCACGTCTTAGGCTACATTATTGAAGTTTTCGTGAAGATGCGTTCTTTTAAAAATGAATTATAGCCAATGTTAATATAGGATTCTACTGGTGCAAGAATAGTAGTTTTTAATTTACTCATTACAAACAAAAATACAATTAATTTTCTGCATAACATTGGCATAGATAGATAATAATAACTTTCACGCAAGCGTCAGCAACAATTGTTGAAAGTTTCAATTCAATCGGATGAACGATGCTTGGACAAATATCACTTGTGCGTCATCTAGTTGATGTTAGTAGTACTATGTCAAAACCTTCATGCAAGTGCCAACAGCAACTATACAAAGTTCCAACTCAATCGGATTAACGATGTGCGAACGAATGAATACGACTCATACGCAATTTAATGTATGTTGATGGCACTGTAATAAAAACCTTTACCTTTACAAAAGTACCAACAACAACTATAGTAAGTTTCAACCCAATCGGTTGAGCGAAGCGCGAACGAATAAATACGGCTCGTGTGCCACTTAATTTATGTTGATGGTACTGTAATAAAAACCTTCACAAAAATGCCATCAACAACTATAGGAAGTTTCAACCTAATCGGATAAACGGTGCTGGAACGAACAAATACGGCTCATGTGCTACCTCTTATAAAGTTGTTCATTATAGGCTATGTTATACAAGATTCTATAGGCAAAGAAAAAAAAATCGGTCCAGTAGTTTTTGAGTTCATTCATTGCAAACAAAAATACAAATCTTTTCTCTTTATAATATTAGTATAGATAGAAGCAATGTTAGGCTTGAATTTTTTCTACTAGATTTTAGTCCGAGTTTCGTTCGAGAAGCTTCTAGCCAATTCTAGAATAATATAAATCACAGATTTCCGTTAACTTAAATATATCATAGAAAATACATCTAACTCTATTTTTCCATTCGAGTTTTATCTAGATTTCCAAAATTGCTCACTAATGCTCAAAAAAAGCTTGGTACAGTTCCAAAGCAGTATCTGCTTTTTCAAGAAATAACAGAGCTCAAATCCACCATAAGCTAGTTGAAAAATTTATAACGAACTTCAAGGTCATGGTTTACAGAATGCCTTTGAAGATTCATATGCTACATACTCATTAAGAATAATTGAGAAACAACAATGAGTATACTCTGAAAAACATAACAAACGTTTTCATCAATACATTATTGGCATAGAACGCCGTTATCAACGCTAATATGATGAAAATATGACGGGAGATTATATTTGGAGTTCAATCAGAGCAAGTATTTATGAACATAATCAAAAAAGTAAATGGGATTAATTTTTAGTTCTTTCAAATATTTTGTATACTTATATTGCAGTTGATATACGAACATATTTGATTCGGATTTTCAATGGACGAAAGATTAAAATTATAGATTCTCATATATAATATCATAAGTGGTTAAATTTCACCGGAAAAATTTTTAGATTGTTACGAGAGCTTGTTGCTTAGCAATTTATTGAGTGATATTGACAGAAAAATCACGAGCTGTCAAGCGAGTGATTCTTGATCAATATCACGAAATAAATTGGTAGCAAGCTCTCGTAACAATCTAAAAATTTTGCCAGGTTAAATTTAATCACGAATGGTATTCGGAAGATTATTTTTCCCATCCAAATTCATCAATATATTCCAGAGACTCGACTCTGAATCTGCTCATTTTCACATTCAATCTGTCTGTCAGTTTGACAGATGCTGAATCAACGCGGCTGAATATTCTTTGTTTTGTATATATAACCAACAGACAAAATTTCCAAAAAAATTCCACTTGAAAACCGTGTAGGTTGTACCATGTGACGTCGAATGGTGCAATTCTATTGGTCGAAATTTGGATGGTGAAAATAATCTTGAATATTCCATTGATATTCTCCTGGCTATAAAAGCAAACTTTTTTAGAGAGTATAACATTTTTTTCGGATGAGAATCACTTAACCCATAGTAATTGCATATTCATATCTAAAGCACAAATTTTGTGTTGACCTGTGTAATTTGTAGATTTTGCCTTCTCTCTACTATTTTCTAATATATTAGTAGCATACCTGAAAATATTTTAACATACATGAAATAAACAATGGGATGTCGTTGTTCTGTTCATTCAAATATTAAATGCTGTAAGTATACTACACCTATAGTATAATATTTCCAGATTTCATAAATAAAATAAAACACCATTATTTAAAAATAACTGAAAATGAATGGTATATTATGTAACAAGGACCGAACGACTGTTATTTTGGTCCAGGGTGAATTTAGCTGCACTCGGAGAAGACGAGGGCAAAGTCCGAGGCAAAGGCGAGGGCGAAGTACGAGGCGAAGTACGAGGCGAAGACGAGGGCGAAGCATGAGGCGAAGGCGTGAGTGAAGCCCAAGGCGTATCCTCGTGCAGCCATATTTGTCCGTGACAAAATGGCAGTCGTTCAGTGTCCGTGTTGCATACGATACTTTTTGTAACAAGTGCACCGAAGTATCCCCATAACTGAGCTTTTTAAATAAATTTAGATATATTGAAACTATCTTATCAGTTTGACTCTGCAATTGCGATCACATTACAGTAAACTAATTCTATGAAACATAACTTACATAATTTATTTTATCGATTGATATTTTTCACATTTTTGTGCTATCCTGTTCACAATCAATGCACGCACTATGACAAACACCTCCTATAATACAAATTTCTTTCAAATATTAATTTTTAGGCGATCATAACAAAAAAGGTGTTTCTATGGCTCCTTTTGCGGCCGTGAAGTTTAATTTTTTGGTACACATCTGTCAAATTTCACTTTTTGGGACTGATCTGTCAAACACTACTTTTTTTGGACTGATCTGTCAAAAACTACTTTATAAACATTTCATACTTACCTATATGGGCTGCTTAATGAACTCTTTAAGATACAGTTTTCGCCTAAGTACATATTATATTCCTCCGTCAATTTTAATAGTTCGTGAAATTAAAGAAATTGATTAGCATTTTTTACAAATGTCACTTTGATAGAAGACAATAATATAAAACAATTTCAACGGAAATTAAGATTTACAATAGCAATGTTCTAGAAATAAATAGATAAAATTCTGTGGTTTTGAATTATTTCGTGATGATCGCCTAAAAAACGTTGTGTTCACCTCGGCCTACAGTTCTTTTTTGGTCTCACTTGAATTGCAGCCTCAGCTGCGCTTCGGCCTCTAAACAACAGATTCGACCAAAAATGATAACCTTTACGGCCTTGATAAACAAATAACTATTGACATATACCAATAGAATAAGAAAAACTCCTACGGCATCCATGATCCACAATTTCTTTATTTTTACCTAGCGGACAAAAATATCCATTAATTCCCTGTCAACTGAGAATTAATGAAAATTGTTATCATGGTTTGGAATAGAGAACTTTCGGAGCAGAATTTAGCTCAGTAATAAATTATTTTCGGTGCACGTGTTACAAAAAGTCTTATAATTGATACAAAACACTAAAGATAGCTATTACTGTACACTTAATAATAATAATGCAATTAATATTTATTTCTAGAGATATTTATGTCACTTCAATTTGATGGTTCGTAGTTTGCTGTCCGGCCGTTCAATTTATCCTGACTATTCCAGATGAACGACGCCTTTCCTTTATATATGTCACTTTTCAAGAAACCACTAGAATTATTCTTGGAATATTCCAGACATTAATTTGGAAAATCTGTATATGGTCAACTATTCCGATCGAAGTATTACGCACGCTTTACATTCACAGATTTTTGTATAATCGATGTTGTATGAAAGCGGTGTGTATCTGGACAACGTCCGTTATGCACAAACTGTGGTTTAATTGGATACGTGATTTTAATTTTTTCTCTAATTAATTCTCGGCATCATGAAAGATGTTCTCTAATACTGTTTTGAAATCAGCACATTCCACAGCTAAAAACTAAGCGGTAACAGGTGACATCCCAACATATCGTATAGAATTATGCCATCTATCGTTTAGAATCATTTTGTCATCATTTTCGACGAATCAGAAGCTGTTAGTTTCGTAACTATGGTTGCGTCTCAACAATTCCGATATTCATTTTTGGCTTTGCGTTTGATGTTTAAAAATTTGGAGCATTTCTTTGTGAATTTCTAAAATCTTGTTAGAAAGCTACTTCTTGGGCTTCGCCGTCACCTTTGTCGAGTGCAGCCAACTTTACTCTGGACAAAAATGCCTGTCGTTCGGTCCTTGTAGCATAATACACTAATTCGTTTATTTGGAGGATTATGAACGCAATTTTAGAAACATTAAGTATAAACAGTAGGCACTAACCATAACTACACACTAACGACTGATTTCATATTGTGAATGAGGTTTAAGCAAGAACCAAAGCAAAAAAGAAAATGAAGAAAAATTGGATATTTGTTACAAAAAAGTTCGCAGATTTTTACCTGAAGTGACAAAAACAAGTCAATTGGAGGTAACCTCTCTCTAGATTTAAGAAATTTTTATTTACTATATTCTGCTTGAATCGTGAAGCTCAACAAATAAATCAGAGGTCAGAATTTTACGCTCCAGATATCGTCACCTATGTGAGAGACAGATATTTTATCATCCAATATTATTTGAAGGAGAGCCGTCAAAAATATAATAGAGTTTTTCAGCTTAAGTGTCAGATGAATATTATAATTTATTGCACAAATTATAAAATTCATCAAACTGAATTATTAATATTGAATAAGAAAACGCAAGACATGCCAACTCTTGAGTTCAAGAAATATTGAAGAATTTATTTATTATCAGTAGATATTTATTTCGAAAGGCACTACCCACTAGGCAGTCTTTTTGCTAACTCGCCCTTGTCACTTACAGAACATTAAATGAACAAATATTGTATAATTTTTTGCCAAGCAAATGAATTCAAACATCATTGGACATAAACTTCAATTAAATTGACAATATTGAAACAATCGTGTTGTTATTTCTTATATTGCTTGCTAACATGCAAATTGTGAAATATTTCAAATCTCTTGGTTAAACCACCCTCTCGATAATAAATAATCAACCTCATGAAAGTATTCAACTTTTACTGGATAATTGTTATTTCAATACCAAAATTCAATAAATATTTTCAGGATTAATTGTGTCTATAAAAACTTGATCAGTTTTATTCAGCAACAATTTTCTAACAACTTAATCCTGAAAATTTACTAGAGGTCTAACATTGTATCGTTGTACAACTGAATGGTCACAGATTATATCAATAAGGGAGACATAATGGAGCAATAATAATAATAAAATAATTTCAAGATTATGAAATTATTGTCTATCGAGTACCAAATTCCAAATCTCTATAAAATAAATTTCTATTTCTATAAAAAATTCAAGGTTTTGAAATCCTCATTTCTGAAATTTTACTCGTGTGAAAAAAACTTTACGATCTTCTAAAACTAATTTTAAGATTTCTAGTTTACCATTTTACGACTGGTTTCAAATTTCAATAATAAGATATCTCAAAATCTTTGTGTTGAAAATTTGCGACACCGTGTAAAATTTTTGAGCAAACAAGCTTCAACCGAAATTTCATTTAGCATGATGTGAAATCTCTCCAGCAAAAGCGAAAAGGTGCATTGACCCTGTGATCCGTTAGTAGGAGTTGGCCCTTTCGGGTTAGACCTTCCAATTGGAAGAAAACTGGTCTTTATGTCCAGAAGATAAAAGAAGCAAAGTTGTGTGGGACATGGAATCATTTTTATGTTGTGATATTTTTGGTTTTCGTTTTTGAAATGCGGTTAGGTAGTTTTATCAAGTTTGTTCTGACTTTAGTGGTTGGTTGTCAGATTTGAGAGGTGATTCATAACTTCGAAGCTTTTGTTTTGCTAAATACATCGCTCGAAATACAAAATGTATATTCTTCTCCATCCAAGGATCGAATAAATTGTTTGAAATCTTTAGCTCATTATTTCACGTACTAAAACTAATTCAACATCGGCAGATGACATCACTTCCGCGAAAACAAAACAATAATGAACGAAAGCTACATTCATTTGTTTTGTATAGTACTACGAACAAATTATGGCAAATTGGTGGTTAGTTACTAGTAAATATAGAACACTTTCCTTGAAAATTATAGTGGAAGCATAAAATTTTTAGGGCCATCTAAGAAGTGTTCCTTTTAGCTATTAGCGGTTAAAAAGATAACCTCAGTTTACGAGTATTTTGACATTGTAGAATGCAGTTACCTAGAAAACTATAATTATCTATTGTTTCAAAGCCAGGATTCCCAAACTTTTCTAAACCATACACGCGAAAATGATAATTGGAAAAAAAAGAAATTTACTGAAAGGAATTATATTCTATAATAATTCTCAGAAATTTGCTAATAAAAGTTATCTCAAAAAGCTTTTTAACCTGAATATATCTTTTAAATGTACCTTATCTTAAGATTATTCCCTCACTATCCTGAAAATCATGACAAAATCTAGATTTTTGTTTCACTAAAATAAGAAATATGAACATGTTATGTTAATCAATAACTTCAATTTAGATGTTAAATAAGATCACTCTAAATTGAATTTACTTTATTATTTATTTACTAACAATAATAAATAAATGACTTTTGACCTCAGTATTTTTTGTTTGAAATTAACTTGGCAACAGCGCATCTCAACCTGCTAGAGTTCAGTGTTCATTCGAAGCAGGGGTGGCTCTATAATACTGTAATGAATTTAGGTCTATAAATTAGTCATTTCGGCTTTACCGGTGCTTAGAATTATTGTGGGAATATTTTACCTCAAGAAATAGAAGCGAATATATTTGTTTTCCAGAAAATTGCTGGCACCTTCTAGCGTTTTTCTAGAAATGCCTGGACGTTTGCGGGCAGAACGTAGTGGGGAGAGACCCGAGGTATATATATATGCGACTGACAGCGAGAAGTATTATTGATTTTTTAGCACAGTGACCTTATAAGATGGACTGTTGAAATAAATTGTGTTATTTAAAATAAATCAACATTGTCATTAATAATTGAAGTCAAGTTATAGTATAGTGTATAATAATCTTTAGTTTAAATTAGACTTGATTATTAAAAATAGTGTTAGTTTATTTTAATAAATCATAAAAATAAATAGTAGTGTTTAGTAACCTTTGCTCCCTAAATTAAAATAAATAATGTTACAATACCTTCTAGTTTCAATTTGGATTCCACTGTCTCGAATTCGAATCTGTGATGGCATATTTATTTTAATTTCCTTTTTTCACTAAAAATTTTAGTTCTCCATACGTTTTTGTTGATAATATCTCTTTACAACCTATGCTTTTTATATAATATATAATGTTTGTGATTCAACACCATTCCAAAAATGAATTCTAACTCTAATTTTGATCTTACTGATGATAAATTTCAAATCCAAATTCGAAAAATATGATTCTTATAATTTCAATTCCTAGGCCCCGAAAAACTTAGATACATCCCTGTTTCGAGTGCATTCAACGTCGCCAAATAGGATGTCATTTATTTTCAGTATGACTGATTGATATTTTCGTTTCGCAGATTGAAATATCTACAAAACTGCACATCAAAATACTTTTTCAATGTTTTTGCATATTCTTCGTGAATTGTTTTATATAAATTAGAGTTTTTCGTATTTATATCTTTAGTAGTTCTAGTTAAATTTTAATAAAAAGGGTATTTTCGGTAATTACTCCAATTTATTCTGTATTGAAAACTGTTTCTTTAATAATCAATTATTCAACAACCAGACGCTCAATATTTAAAAAAAAATTATGTATAAGATACCCAAAATCAACAAATTAAAATTTCAAATTATTATATTTACTTTGCTCTAAAGGTCGATTGATATTAAAGCAAAATTAAAAAAGTTTCATATGAAAAAAAAAAATGTTGCAAAACATTTGGTGGAAACGAGTGGATAGTGTACATAGTTCAGGTATTCCAGAAGAAATATTGATATTCTAAAAAAAACACAGGAATTCTACAGGAAATACAGGTATTTCACAGGAAAACCAAGTACAGCATTAGAAAAAAAGATATTCCATAGAAAATACAAATATATCAGAGAAAAAACAAGTATTCTAGGAAAATACAGATATTATAAAGAAAATACAGGCATTCTCGAGATATTCTATAGGAAATACATATATTTCAGTGGAATACAGGAATTTCAGATAGAAGATACAGGTATACCTAAGAGATTTCAAAGAAAGTACAGGAATTCTAGAGGTATCTCGCTAGAAACACGTACATATAATGCACAGATATTTCCTAGAAAATACAGGTATTCTATTGGAATTACTGATATACCACAAGAAATACAATTGAATCTGAGGTATTCCGGAAGAAATACAGGCATTTCCGAGGTATTCTGCAGTAAATGAAGAGTTTTTAGGGGAATACCGGTTTTCCAGAGAAGAAATTTGGGTATCTCTGTGGTTTTCGGAAGACTATTTCACTCATAGATTTCTGAACCAATCAAAATTCAAAATTTTACCTAGTTACCTTGTTTTATTTCGACAAAACACCCTCACACAAATTTTTTCGCAACCTTCTAGCCAATAAACTGCTGTATTTTCGTATCTAAGACAGTTTTGACAAGTGAAAAAATTTTGACGTTTAAATAACTTCCTTAGCAATATTTTGTTTACATTGTTTATTCCTGTAAAAATTCCGAATGTCACACAAATTTGACATAAGAATGAGTAGATTCGGACAGGAATCAAAACAAAGTATACAAGAAGCGATTGTCAATGTTACACCTCCATATACAGTTAAAACGCAATCATCTATATAAAATCAATTTAGTGAGTTCTGTCAGGAAAAAAATTATAAGTTATTGGCTGATACTCCAGTGATTCGAATATCTGATATTCTTCAAGGTTGGAGGTATAAAATGGAGAAAAAGAATGGGGATGATTATAAAGAAGTGTGTGTTAAGATAATCTGGAAGACAACAGCAAAAATTATACAAGAAAAATACTTCAACGAGTATAACCGTAAGATTGTTTGGAGAACAACAGCTTATTAAAATTACTGGGCATTCGAATACTAATTCTATAAAACTATACCTTCAGCTCGACTACTTTATCTGCACCTGGACCATCAGCTTCTACTTCTGAAACTAAAAATAATTACCAGAATCCTTTTAATGTGTATCATAATTGTACGTTTAATATATACAATAAATAATTCGTAAAAATTCTGGAAATAGTCTTCCGAATACCATTCGTGATTAAATTTAACCAGGCAAAATTTTCAGATTGTTTTACGAGAGCTTGCTACAAATTTATTTTTTAACATTAGTCAAAAATCAATTCAATAAATTGCTAAGCAACAAGCTCTCGTAACAATCTAAAAATTTTTTCGTATATAATATCACAAGGGACTGTAATTTTATCAATAAATTTTTCTTGAAAACATTGATTACCTAGCAACATCGTGAGAGTCATCTGTCCGATTAAATCACAAGAGTGTAGCTCGAGGGATTTCATCTGAGCAGATGACTCGAAGGTAATCAATGTTTGAAAGAAAAATTTATGATAAAATTAAAGTCACGAGAGGTATTTGTGTGTATCAAAAGTATCTTCATGAAATAAAGTTATTTATTTATTTTGAAAACTACGTTACCGACATTTCAAGAACACAATGGCGCATATTTTATGACGGATTCATCCATAATCTGATTCAATAAACAAAAAAAATAAGTAAATAGCTGTATTATTGACTAATTATTGAGAATTTATTATTATTCTACCAAATTATTAAGTTAGAATAGTGTTTTTAGAAGAACTGTCATCTGTTCCTTGAAGGTCACTATCTCAAGCAGGCGGCAAAGAAAAAATCAGAACAAAGCGGCACGGACAATCATTTTTGATCACTCTGTATATGACAATAATATTTTCCAGGTATTTCAGGAAAATACTGGTATTTTAAAGAAGAAATACCAAAATTCCTGGAGAATTTTAGAGGATATACAGATATTTCATATATATTTAAAAAATATTTCACAGGATATAGAGATGTATCGACAGAATGTATGAAAAAAAGACCCCACGATATAAAATTCTGCAAAAAAGGGCAGGAAAAAACCCCTGAAATTAAAATCCCTGAATAGAAAGCCCCAAGAAAAATCTCGCTCTCATAAAACCCGAAGAATAGTATAAATTAGGTATATAAGGGTGTTTTCATTATGTTTGATAATAAAACCAAGAATTATAAGCAACAATAAATTCCATATTACGTTTAATGTACAATGTACATAAATACAGTGTCTTCTATTTTATTTATCTGTTACCGTCAAAAATTTAGGAGTTATTTACAGAAGAAACAATCGGCCAAAATCAGTTTTTCTTAATTATCTAGTGATCTGTGAGAATTTTTCAAAAAAACAAAAATATTGAGATCGTCTCTTAGATGTGCACAAAAATTAAATGTATATAAATCTTTATAATCCACAAATAAATGAAACAGAAGACACTGTACAGGGTGTAACAGCTAAACGAGCTACCTTGAAAAACTTTTATGATACCAAAGATACAATAAAATACTATGCGGGACCAAAAGGGAAACACCCAATTATTCAATCATCTATTCATTTTAAACCCTTATATGATGAAAATATTGAGAAAAAATATGATTTAAATTTGAATAAATTTTATTTTCATAGTTTTTTTCCAGTAGGCTATGAACAATTGAGCTACATAAATATATTAAACTATTTGTTGATAAATTCACAAATAGTGTTGTAGCTAATTTCCATCTATTTCTAAACATAATTCAAATCTTTTCAAAACTGATTCAAAAGTAGCATTATCAATTTCTTTCGGTGCTCAAGTAGCACACGCATCTCTTACGCAATCCATCAAATTTTCTTGTGTTGTTACACTTCAAAGCAATCTGTAACAATAAGAATTATGGATTAAATAATTCAAATTGACAGATGACAGATTTTTTTTATAGTCTACTGAGGAATAACTTTGAAAATAAAGTTTATTTAAATTGCAACCGCATTTTTCTCAATATTTTTATCATGTAAGGGCTTGAAACGAATACATGCGGTTGAATTCAGAAAAAAAACTCTATCGAATGAGCCTAAAAAATATATAGCATCTTATTTGAAAAAATGTAACTTTGTTTTGTAGCTTCAGAAGCACTGGTTCAAAAATATATTTTCTCCCATAAATGGATGTCTCCTTTAGTCCTGCATAAGATTGTAGTATTTTATTGTATCTTCAATAACATAGAAGTTATTCGAGGTAACCAGTGGCGCACCCAGAAATGTTTTTCGGAGGGGATTCTGATTTTCTTGGAGGGGATTTTGAAAGTAAAAGTAGAACAACCAGCTTGTTTGAATAACATATTTTTTCCAACAACCCCAACTATTAGAATAAAATCACAGTTTTAAAGATAAATCTTGATTATAATTCAGACTGCAGCGAAACCGAGCTGAACCGAGATCTGACGAGTTGAATTTCGGAAGAGGTTTGAACCCCCCACCTCCCTTCCTTGGGTGCGCCACTGGAGGTAGCTCGTTTCGCTGTTACATCCTGTATATGTATAACATTGTACATTACATGTAATATAAAATTGTTATTTATAAAGCTTCGGTTTATTATTAAACAATGAAAACACCCTTATATACCTAATTTATACTATTATATAAACTTTCTTCGGTTTTTATCATAAGGGGCTTTTCTTCCTGAAGGTTTTTCCAGCAGTTTTTTTTCCTGTTACCGTACCAATCACTGAAACTTGACTCAACATCTTTACACATGACTGTACAAACAAGTGTTCCCAGCTGTTGACACTAGTTGGGATTGTATAAGAAAAGAGCCAGTGGTCAGTTCGAAAATATTCCTGGATGTCGTTAGTTCATGCGTCTGATATAGGTACATTTTTTAGTATATTTCGAATTGTAAATAAATTTGTATATAGAAAATGCAGTGGTTCATTTTATTTTAAAGTTAGAAATGTTACAGAGATATCCTAGAAAATTATAGTTATTCCAGAGAAATAACAGATATTCCTGGATTATACCAAAAAAAAAAAAATTATTCACATTATATTTCCTAGAGAATGCAGATATTCCATAGGAAAAACAGATATTCCACAGGGCATACAAGTATTCCTGGGGTATTCCAAAGGGATTACAGGTATTCCTAAAGTATTCCAAAGGAAAAACTAGCATTCCAGAAGCATTTTAGAGGCATTTCACGAAAAATACAAGCACATCTGAGAAAATATAGATGGTCCTGGAGTATTTTAAAGAAAATACAGGTATTTTAGAGGTATTCACAGAAAATATGCACATTTCATAGGATATACAGATATTTCACAGTTAAAATAGGTATTCACGGGGTATCTCGCACAGCAAATACAAATATAATTTTAAAGAAAGTACAAATATTCTAGAGATATTCCGCAAGAAATATATACACGTGATCCACGATTATTTCCTGGGAAGTTCAGGTGTTACATAGAAAAATCAGGCAGTGTCCTAAAATCTACTAAAAAAATTGAAAATATCCACTACTTCTGAATTTTTAAAAACCTGGAATAATAAATTTAAAGCAAAGGTGATCATGAATATAATAAGCTAAATCAAATAGAACCCTCTTTTTCATGGATTATCCTCCATCAAGCTGTTAATATGTAAAGCGCTTATTTCGTTATATTCAAAGAGTTGGGATGTTTCCAAGCAGATGGCAATAATAGTTGGAGATCGTTAATTCCTCGATAAAGCTTTTTTTCTACTTGCGTTTTTATTTTATTGTTGAAAGAAGTTCATACAGGATACAGGTAATGAAGGAAAAAAGCTTTCCGAGCTGATTTTATCGAATAAATGAGACGTTATTTGACAATTAACACATTGCGTCTTGATTACCGGTATTAGAGGTTAGTGTGGCCCTAGCACAGTAGCACTATCCACCAAAAATTACCCGAAGATAAAAGAAAACCAATTATTATCGAATGGAAATTATTTGAACCACTGCCCCAATAAATAGTAATTGAACTAATTTAAAACTTTCCAGAAATGTTTGAGTATCGCTGTTTTAAGGCAAAAGTGATACTAAGAAAACAGAAACAGCATTTATCACGTATTTTAAGATATAAAACAAAACCAAGAATTTAAGTACACCGTTAAAATCGAAACTTCCCTCAGCTTTAAAATATCTTACACAATAAACTTTCAATTCGAAGAAATATTAATTTCCTTTTGGAATTAATTAATCGGGAATCAAAAACAAATTTACTTCAAACACAATAAGTCATAAAACACGGAGGACCATAAATGTGTCTTTGCCATTACGTATACCTATAATCTACAACACTTTTGTAATTAACAGTGCGAGATTATTTTTTTATTTTGATTACTCACTAGAATAGGAATCTTTGATTGAAAACGGTTGCTTATGACTTTTTGTCATAAATAAGATAGATTTATGAGATTTAAGGTCTTCAGTTTTTGAGATAGTTACTGGTATCTTGTACAACACTAGAGATATTGAAATGCATTCAACAAACTATGATGTAATAGGTAATATAGCTACTTTTATGCAATCTGCAGAACAAAACTGAAAAGTAAATAATATTTTATTGAAGATCATTGCCCCTACAAGTATAATAATTTCTAGAACAGTTTTTCCACTATTTGAGCTAACTAGCAACTCTAAAAAAAATTGGAACTTTTACTAGTTGAAGGACGGAGCAGCTATAAATGTAAAAAATCAGCTGTAACCACACAGTACTTCTCTGACCATAAATTACTTGGGCAGTTTCATCGCTGTTTCAGAAAGTGACAACTGTCATTGTAAGAGTGATAGCTGTTATTTATCGTATTCGGCTTACAAAACTGTCAGCGAGCAGGGCGGCCGAATAGTTACGAGACAAACCGAACAGCTTCAATTTTTATCGGGATTCGAGATTCAAACAACATCGGTGATTTTCGGTTTTCTTTTTGGCTAATATTGGCTATATTCGTTTGTTCTACCCCGGGGCCGTTCTGTAAGCCGAATACGATAATTGCTAAAGTGACAGCTGTGATTGTCAAAGTGACAGCTGTGATTGTCAAAGTGACAGCTGTCATTGTTAAAGTGGCAAACGGCAACTATATTTTAGTCCTTATATAATTGTAAGTATTTTTGAAAATAGAGAATCTACTAGATTTTCTGGGTCTTCAATTCATTGTAACATACATTCTCTACATTTGATCGCCGAAAAAGTAATTTAAAGATGATATCGTGGATTCCACTGATTAATTATTTTCAATATTTACCAAGCTTATCTCTCCGAGAGCTTTAAATTAATACCAAACTAGACAATTGACAATCGTTCAAATATTCTCTCTCACACTTCTACTAGAAGTAGGATTATTTACACAAGAGCTTTAATTTGATACCAAACACGATAGAGCCAAATTACTTATTTTAAAAAACGGTATGTAGGGATTAAGAGAAAAATGCTCAAATGGTCTATGGGATTAGGACAAAACTGACCGCCGCGCTCAAACGGTATATCCCCTAAAAACTAACGTGGCATTTGGATACATGATGAATACTGTCGTGGGGCGTACACGAATTCGGCACCAAGAACATGAACTTGGCACCGATGTTAAACACATGAACTGGGCACTGTCAATTTTGAATAAACCCACGATCACCCTGGAAGATTTAATTTTATAAGTGAGTCCAACTTTAAAATCACTCATGTTGGGCTGAAATACAGTCTATAACAATGATTGTAGGCTACCTCTACGTTCGCGCTTTTGAAAAACATCCCTGAATATTATCGAATTACGCTGCGCGTGCCTAGCGACAGAAATTGAACCCGAGACAGCCGAGAAGGATGCACTGAGCTCATGTTGGGTCGGAATTCAGTTTATAAATGATTGTTCAAATGTACGGCTAAATTTGAGTCTGGTTTATTATTAATATAAAATCGCATGTGTCCAGAGAATTTCACTCAGGTAGAAAGATGGTTCATTAGTACTAATCCATAGTATAGTGCCGAGTTCGAGTAGAGGATTGAAGATCCAGGTAGTTTGGTGCCGAGATCGAGGTATATGGATCCAATTTATTTTTGGTAGAATGAAAAATCTTGCCCTCACACTTATTTTCTAGGTTTGGAACGAATGCGTACCGCATCGTCGAATACCCATGCCAACGAATATCCGCTACGGCGAAAGTCCACATCGTCGAATACCCCCTGCGGCAAATTTATCCCCATTACTGCTTTGTATGTCAGTGGCACTAAAACAGTGGGTTTTGTTTTCGTCTTCGCTTGCCATTTCAGCTTTTTCAATTCGCGAGTTTTATGGCAAAAATCCAATGAGTGTTTTCCTCAGTCCTCTTCCTTTCTTGCAACTTTCTTTTGTTTCCAAACTTGAAATAAAAGCTGTAAGAACGTTTAATGATATTAATAAAAGTCCATCATTGATATTGAACATTGTTCCAAAAAAAGCATCGCTAGGACAAGACCAGAAAACTGTGTATTGAATAAAATTTTAAAAAAAGTTGGATATTTTTTGAATAGATATCGTATATCTCTTCAAATATTAGAATTTATATTCAATTTTAAGGTCGGTTGTTCAATTCAGGTTTGCTCAAAGTTTACCTATAGGTTAAATTATATGAATAAGTAATTTCATAAATACTTCAATTCAAATTTAATCGACAATTGTATGACTGCCCTTAGGGGATTAATAATATCCTTTTTTGATCGCTTTTTTATTGAATCATATTTCTTACAGCAGTATTTAAAATGTTTCCTTTTTTTGTATCCTATGTAAATTCGATAGTACTGGCATTTGCATTTATTCCCAATCATTCAACAAAGTTTTCAAAATATTTTCAATACATAATCATAAGTAAAAACGATTTGGTTGGATGTGTATGTATAGTAAACATGCGTGTGGCCTCGATAATACTAAATATGCCCAGGCCAACGACACATGCAATTGCTGTTGTAGGTATGGTAGTCGCGCGGGCAGACTTAGTTCAAGATTGTGAATGAGGCTGTTAGTTTTGTTATCGCAAATGTGAAACGTAAGACACACTAAAATTTATTTTTGTGTAATATTCTTTAAAGATACCTCATCCAAAAACAACAGCAAAGAAAGTGCATGAAACACTGCAAATTTATAAATTTCCTTTATCAATAAAGACGCCGCAAATTAATCACTTTTGCAATGTAGACCAACCATACCGCTGCAATAAAAACTTGAAAATCTTATCCATAGAATGTACAAGTCCTGATATATGGCTAACATTATATTTAGAGCAAGTATGTTCGAAGATAACATTCAACAACTATACTCAACGAGAATTGCTTGATGACTGCTTAAGCAGCAGCTGTTAATTACAACGCTGTTCATTAATTAAACGACTCGTACTGTTATATTTTATTGACGGCTGGTGACTGTTGATGTCAATGAAGGCTACATCCTTCACTATCACTCCAGAGATTAATTTCTTTAACCTCTCCCCTTGGAAGATATCAATGCGAAGAACAGAATGAGACATATCTTTTTAGGATTGAATACTTAATTTCTCTCAGATGAAATCAAATAACATTGTAGAAATGTGTATTTACTCTAGTCACAGTACTTTTTCTTTGGACACCTATGAACTTCTTGGTTTATACGAGCCATGAAGGGATTTGGACTCTTTTTGAAGTCAAACTTCTTTGCTTAGTAAACTGCATTTCCAATTTATCGCAATCATAATGCAAAGTGTACAACTAGATTTTATAGAAGTGCTTCATACGAAATTTCAATATTCTACGGCTGATTGTTTGAATTTATGCAAAAAATTCGAAAAGACTGTTATATAAAGTGCACTTTCGGTTCAGCCGATTGGTACAAAATAATCGTTTAGATGCTACAGCAATTTCAAATACTAACCATTTTAGATTTATGCGAAAAATCCAAAAAAAGTTACAAGTAAAGTGCACTTCCGCTACAGACGATTGAAACCATAATGCGAGGTGCATAACTAGATCATATCAGTCTTAAATACAAAATTTTAACATTACACATTCAACGGGTTTTGAGATTTGTGAGATTGTGAGGTACAAACGCACATACATACATGTATATACATAGTACATACTTACGTATCGATGTGAAGCCGAAAATAGTCAAAATGGATTTAGGAATACTCAAAACGAATATTTCAACAAAATCTCGAAATGTGAATTCTATCGGTTTTACAATACTTACTGTTACTTTGTTGAAGTAAAAAGAAAAATTCTACGCAATTTCCTTACACTGTCAAAGTACAGAAAATAAACGGAAGTTATTAGGAAAGGAAATAATCTCTGAGGTAAATAGCCTTTTCGTCTATTCACGCCTTGATAGTCCCAATAAAATGTCAACTGATTCAAGTAATCATCTAAATTTTACTCCCAATCTTTTGAAGTCGAAGGTATAACTTTAAAGTGTTTCTTGTGGGTTGAGATGGAGCTTTTTCTTCATAATAAGCTACAAGGTTTCGATCGACACTACTAGATATTCATTTTAAAAATGGCATATTGTTTTTCAACATCTAATCTTCCACGAGTCCAGCCGTATGACAAGCGGCATGATCTTGTTGAAAGATATTGGTTGTAAATCCTTTTTAAGAAAGTGATTGTAAGTATTCATTAGCGTATATGATGTAATCCTTGTCTACATGGCATAATTTACCGTTCCTTCTTTAGTTGACAAGGATTCCCAAATCGTCACAGAGGTCGAGAACAAAGTTGTTCGAATGACGCTTAATTTGAGATATTTCTTCTTGATTCTTTGAGACTCGGTTTCGACCATCATTACCATCGCACATATTATCATCTCTAACTGCACCACCTCATTGTATGAGTCTCCATTATTCCATACTATGAAGTGACTGGATTAGATTTAAAATTTGTGTCGTTTCATGAAATTCCACTTTGCTTTCTCAGAAAATTATGATTTGTAATTTCATCAATATAGTTCAAGAAAAATTGAAGTTCCACAAAAAAAAAAATGCAAAAGTTATAAACAATTTATTAAAAACAAGAGATGCTTTTGTTTTTTGCAAATATTTCAAAAATTATTGTAGCTATCGGAAATCAGAAAGAAGAATCTTAAAGAATAGGAGATTTCCTAAAATAAAAAGTCCAAACTCTCGAAACTCCACCACCAATATTTATAATTTTAATTTGCAGGTAAAAATACTAAAAACTAGTGAAGTTGCTCATGCGCGCGCTTGACGGATCGCTCAGTAAAACGAAATAATTTTTTTCAAGTATTAAATGTGAATATTTAGAAATAATAAAATTCAGGTACTATAGGCTACGTGCATGAAGTCTACTAGCGCCTCTAGCGGGCAATGGAGAACGATTGAACTCCGATTTTATCATTGTTTCATAGCTATAATTTTTTAAATGTACTAATATTATTTAATTCAGCTGTGTGCGTATAATATAACTTGCATAGCATAAAAGGTACGTCGAAATCATTTATTTTGAATTTTTTTTTCTTCAATTATAACGTACATATTTGAGAAAACGTCTTAATTCGTCCAAATTGATAATATAACCTCAAATTATAATGCCGATGATCTTGCGGATCGGGTTTGTACATTTCAAACACTGTATCTCTTTTACCGAGGAAGCATCGAAGAAAAGTGTAAAATTAGTTTTGCCATATTAAACATGTTGAAGAATATGTTGCAGACAATATTAATAACAAAATTATTGCGAAGTGCATCCGACAAACTTCTACCACTGAGACACCTTACAACTTAGAGATAGAGGTGAATTCATGAATCCCAAATCGATGATGAATTTTTCTAATTTCACAATTGAATTACAAACATCTTTGTTATATAGATCAATAATGAAAGACAGATAATACTCTATTTACCGCTTTCATCCACTTCACTCATTTTCCTATGTTATAATTGCGTACATGAAATCTATGAAACTATATTTCACTTGAATCATCCTTAACACAACAGTCTGAAACAAAACAAGCGTTTTCTTATGTTTTATATGCAATTATTCTCACTTTTAAACTACAATTCTCAATGACGTATTCTGAAAATGGAGTTCGATGCTTACAATGGTGCTCACCATGAGCGCTCGCATCGATATTTGTTCAAACTCCGCCCCCTTGCACATATTTTGGGATACATGGGTGAACAAAATTCCGTTGGAAAACAATTTTTTCCGCAATTTTTCAAGTATATATATATTTGTTAATTAAGGTCATTTTACAAGTTGCATTTTTACATAAGATGCCTGATAATTTGCAATCTGAATATCTGAGATTTTTTCCACTCTTTGTAAAAAAGATTACCGTTGAGAAAATTGAAAAAGTTGCATTTTCTATTTTTATATCAACAATGGAAGTCATTAAAAAATTTAAAATCGAATGAATATATAATAAAATTATTTTTTTTTCCCAAATATTCCAATCATTTAATTTCAATTTCATTGCCAAAATACGAAGGCCAAGGGCAGTGTTTTGTACACAACGCGAGTATAAATAACTTTTATAATAATAAATAGACTTTTTTGGTTTTAATTCTGTATATTTCATTTTATTTTTGACGTTTCGACTTTCTAACCGAAAGTCTTCATCAGAAAAAATGATACAAAAATAAACAAGGCAAGAAGGTATCTGGATAATTAGAAATAAAAAATTGAAAATATACAGATAACTAGATGTGAATACGTGAATTCCACATTTAGTGCAAAAAGAACAAAATTCCTGTGGCATTTACCCAAAGTCTGAGGAAAAAACACGTAAAAACCTCAACAGAGGAATCAACGATATGAGTCTTGACAATTATTGAAGAGAAGAAGATTTAATTGATATAACACATAATAATAATAATATAATGCTCAAGATTACACTCTCCTCTGTTCAATTTTATCATTGAAAACTGAAGTTAAACTGAAAAGTGACTGTTTCCATTATCAATCTTCGAAAATAATAATTCTCCATACTGCTACAGAATTATAACAGACTCCTTGGCAAGTAGAGAAAAATACTTGCAGCATTATTTTCATATACATATACGTTAGATTACGATTATTGTATAGTGTCAAGCCAAATGAAGTAATTTTTTTTTTATCCAATTATTCCTACATAATTCTTTGCTGCAGGTCCATAGATCTAATACCCAATCTATTGTACATCACTTTAAACCGCGCGTAACTCCGCATAGCCTCTATAATTTCTAAAGTTTCGTAGTAATCCTGAATATATCCGATAAAAAGCAGCTTGAATTACTTGCCAATGAAAATTCCGTCAAAATCGATTCAGCCGTCCCGGAGATTAACCAAAATTAGACAAAAATTTGAAAAACGCGTGTTTGGGTTTTGATATCCTGTAAATAAAAAGTATGAGATTGAGATGAAATCCTTATTGCGAAATCACAGACAGACACTTAAATTTCATTTATTTGTATAGACAGATTAGTTAAGACTAAGAGAATATTTACTCTGCAGCACGTGTCATACTTTGATTTTTGATGCAACAACAATTATTCAAAGTTTCAACTCAATAATATGAACGATGTACGAACGAACAGTTATCAGATATAATTTGAGCATCAACTATTGTTACGTTAATATAACCATGTCAGAAACTTTCACGCAAGTGCCAACAGCTGTACAAACTTTTAACTCAATTGAATGAACGATACGCGAATGAATTTATACAACAAGTTAAACGTTGATGGTATTATGTCAGAGATTTGTAAGCAAGTGTCAGTAGTAACTCAATCGGATGGACGATGTGCGAACAAATATAACTCGTGCGTCACTTTTTGTAAATTGACGATACTATGCCAGAAATCTTTACGCAAGAACCAACAAGAACTGTTTCATCTCAATCGATTTAGCTGTTTTGAAGCTTAGCTCGGACATAAACAGACAGACAAATAAAAATTCAAAAAACGCGTGTTTGGGCTTTGATATCCTCTAAAAGTGTAAATAAGCATATGAGATTGAGAAAAAGTCATTATTGCGAAAATGCAGACTGGCACTTCACTCTCATTTATTTATATGATAGAAAGTGTTTTGTGAAGTTGGTTTTGAAATAAGTATTCAAGAAAACGGAATATCTCATTTGGAAATGATAAATTAAACTGTCATATCTAATGAATCAACATGCAAACAGATTTGTAAATAAATTCTTGCGTATCCTATAAATTATTCAGTTCAAAAGGTGATAAAAAATATGTACTTTTTAGTCATATAAGTCGAATGTCATAGAAATACTTATAAACATGCCAAAAATTAGTATGCACGTTTTGTTTATCATATTTTACAATTTGTGGACGTAATTAGAGACTATTTTTATGCTCCAACGTCATAAAAATTCATATGAGTTGAAGCTAGTCTTCAACATGTATTGTTTATATTTTACGAAGAGGCACAGAGTTACAATACACAAAAAAAATTATGTACATGTAATTTAACTGTAGTTACCAATAGTCTGGCACATATTATTGAAAAACTAAATAATCTTTTGAAGAATATTTGACGTTTCACTCACAATTCAGGCACTAACAGACCATTTTTAAAAAAAGTTTTGAACTAATTCACAGATTTGAATTAGCAAAATCAAATTCATTTCTTCAATACTTCAAACTGAAACTTACTTGATCCCTAACAATAATATTAACTATAAAAGTGACTCACTGTGATATTCCAGAAGTTTAGCAAGTAATCCATGAAAACGATCCTCGTCTCCCCACCTAAAACAATAAAACAAACAAAACATCATCATTTACAGTCTAACAAATTTCAAAATAAAGCAGCAAAAAAAAAACAGAGCTCCACATGTGTGTACCACTCGTAGAAGCCCCAAAAAAATAACAAACGAAACGAATTGCGTTTGTTTTCACAAAAACCTCGATCTGTCATTCCGTTCCATTTGCAAACCCTACCCCAGAAGAAATTATAACCGACATCGATGAATAACGCGTAGTATATTTTACACCTGTTAGTAAAGATTAAAAAGAAAAAATAGTCCTTATAGGAAACGATATAAGATACAAGGTTAGGGTTCTTTTTTTTGTTCTCTTTTCGTTTTCAAACGCAGGTGTCTTCAGAGGGTGGATCTTCTAAAGACTCCCCAACCATCTTAAAATTTCAACACAATTCTTAAATCTCCAACTCGTAAATATTCATTCCCTACTGTTATCTAAACCTGATTCAAGGGCTTTGATTGTACCAACTTAAACTTTCAACATCCCTATTACCCAACCTCAATTTTTCTAACCTATCTTGTAGTGAAACTTTTACTTGATATGCTAGGGTGAGTTCTCCCATTTTTTGTTTACTGTGTTTTGTATGAACGTCACATCTGGAAATAAGTAATCGTTTGGTGAGATTTTATGCTGGTATGGAACCACATGTTCGGGTTCCCACGATGCGAGATTGTCAGCCATGTGTAAGGTTATGTTGGGTTAGGTCAAGTTACAGCTAGGGTGAGGGTGGCTACCCTTAAACACTTGTGGATAGGAAGAAATCTCTGCCAAGACGTAAAAAATCTTACGGCTAAATTCCGTTAGAAAATATTTTTCTTTAGTGGTTTTAAAATGAAATATTACAGAACGCAAATTGATGCTACAATAAACTCCGTTATTAAACGATTGCACACATAGAATATGTTGTATTCAATTAGAACCAACATGTCTTGAACATTCAATAATGCTTAATTTATAAGACGTAATATACTTTAGCTACGTATCTCTAGTGACAACGTCACGTTGGCTTTTTGTGAATTCAAGCTACTTTTATTAATTACACTGTGATCAGCGTAATATATTTAAAAAGCATCGCCTACTTTCAATTTATACAAAGGGGAAAGTATTTGCTGCAATTCTATTTCTTTAAATAATTTGATTAATTATTTTTCTTCTTAGAATTTGACGCAAATAAGCTCGTAATCAAGAGCCTTTGATAGAGAGCAGCAGCGTAGGGAACTAGGAAATCATCGTGAAATGAGTTTCTTTTTATCAGACGGAGCTGGCGGCTGGTTTTTATACTGCTTTCCTCTAGCTATTTATTTTGTTGCAACTGTTGAACCCTTCTTATATTTGTTTAGTTGTAATTTGAGGTGGATGGTTTCACATTATAGGCATATCTTCATTGATCTATCTTTATGTTTTTATATTTATGTTTTTGGTGAGAAGACTATGTTCTTATTTGAGGCGCTTCATTTCTTATTCATTCTCTAAACATAAATTAGCTCATATGTATACATAGAAGAATGTAAATGAGAATAGAAGAAGTATAATTGATTTCATCATGTATTGATACGAAAGTAAAGCATACGTATGATCACTATTTGGTGGTGTCCCGCATACGGCTGGATAAATGTTGGCGAATGAGAGTGAAAGGTAATGACGATGTTAGAGAATCTTTTGTTGAAAAGTCGCATGAATCTCTGCCAGAATGTGAGCTTGATTTTGATAGCAATGTAAATTATGTTTGGACGAGATTAAAGACCAATATTCTTGAATGGGCAAAAGATGTTTGTGGTGAATGTAGATTAGACTGCCGATTGAAAAATGAATGGTGGGATAATATAATGTACGTGATGAATATTTGATGAAATGTGTAATAGAATTAATGAAAAGTTGACGAATGATTTTTGTACTGTTTTGTTTGAGCCTCAGAAGATTGAAAGATGAGAATGTTAAGAGGGTGAAAGCTATCAAGAGTGTGACTGGTGAATTGCTATGGAACGAATCTGATGTTAGGATGTTAAAGAAAGATGGTGTGAATATGTTTTTGACAAACGACCATTTTTCAGTGGTTTTTCACGATTTTTCGGTGAAAACAACTCCGATCAAGAAAATTTAGCTTTTATTTTAAGGATTTTGCAGTTCTCTCATTTGGGCATTATGATTACTCTTATAATAGCATATATCAACTTTCTAATTCCAAATAAACGCACGAGGTCTAATGATTTATTCTATGTACCTTATTGTAAGACTAATAATTATAAAAACTCTCCTGTAAATAGAATATTAGCTGCTTATAATTGTCTCTTCAGTCATATTGACTTTTTCCATTTGCCATTGAATAAATTCAAGCAGCTATTATTCTAATTGTATTTGTCACTTCAGCTTCATGTTTTGTAATATTAATTTTTGTTTTTTAACTTTAAACTTATGTCATGTATGTTTCCTATACATTATTGTAGAAAAAAATGAACTATATTTGTGATTAATTTATGAAAATCTGTAATTGGGTTCTACCTGTTGATTTTCGTTAGTAAATAAATAAATAAATAAATAAATAAATAAATAAATAAGTGAAAGTGAAATTGAAAATAATTATTATTAGAAAACATGAAATTTAGAAGAAATGAATATTATTTTGAATGTTGAATAATGTGAAGTTTTGAAGTTTGAGAAAAGTGAATCAATGACTGATTGCAATGTTTTGATTAATGAAGTCTTTCACTGTTTTTTTTTTTATTGTTTTTTTCTGAAAGTTGAATTCAAAATAATAACTTTAAAATTTGTCAAACTCACCAAAACTCTGTAGTTTTCCAAATATATTTTTTTGGAAATTTCATCATGTTTCAAATTTTGTAATGACGTAAGAATTGCCAGTTATCTAACTGCCAATCAGAGTTGTCTACATTTGAACACGTGATGCGCGCGCTTTGTGCGCACGGACTTTTACATATATCTATAACCCGTCCAAGCACGAATATTACATGTTTGGAATAATTTTAGTTCCATTTTATCAGTCAGAATGGAATATTGCTTCTATATATCCTACTTTGGCATCCAAATGTATTTTAAAATAAATTAAGATACCAAAATAGATATATAACATTTATAAAAGAATGTTCATATTCGCTTGGTGTTACTATACATAATTCTGGCAGCTGTGACGTCACTTTGGATATCGCGGATTGTTTTTATCAAAATTATGAATGATTTTTCTCTGTATAAAGATGTTTAAAATTACTAAATCTATCATAATAATAAGAAATAAATGGAAGTTTTTTTTTTCGAAAGTCTCCAATGGATCAAGTGGATGAGTTTGCATATTTCGGTAGTGTAATGTGGAATGAGGGAAGAATTAATAAGGAGATCGAAAGGAAAGTATCTGCTGTTTTTCAGATTTTGGGTGTTTTATGGACGTTTGCACGGAATGTGTTGCAAGGGATGCAATATTAAGTGTATATAACGTAGTATTTGCATCTGCATTGATGTATGTTTGTGATTGCTGGGTGTGACTGAAGAAGCATTAACAGATAGTGACTGCTGTGGAAATAAGATTTCATTCAATGGTATTTGTGGATATGCCAGAAGAGATCGGATGCAGAAGAAATTGGTAAGTGAAGAATATAATATTGAGAACAATGTGGTAAAAAGAGTGAGATGAGTAAGTTATGTTGATTTAGGCATGTGGAATGAATGATGAGTTGAAGGTTTTTGAAAGAATATATGTGGGTGAAAGACTGCGTGCACGTCCAGTATATAGATGAAAGGATACGATTATTGGTTTGCTGCGCAATAGAAATTTCCCGAATTTGTATAAATAGGATTATAAATGTGGATGAGGTGTGTTTGGAAAGATGATCAACCGAAAAATGATTGCTGGTTGAATGATAAATTGTATATTCTAGAAAAATCGCAAAACTTTCCCTGCCATGCACCTTTTTTTATTCTTATGACAGTTCCTCATTTTATCTCGTAAAATCCCAATTATTTCTTATTACTAAAGTCAATAGTCAGCTCAAAGAAATTACAAACAGTTTCAAAAGTTGCACCTGTGGATTCAATGACCCTAAAGTCTTTTCAAGCTTCCAGCTAAATAATTTTGTTCTGCAAGTTGCATTCATGAATGAGTTACTTTTCAACACTTTTAAAGAATTTATAAGGGAATGATATAATTGTTATTTATGTTACTAGTGGGGAGGGGGACAGGAGGTGTATGCATCATTATTGCACTTGAGTGTGGATTACGACCTCGTTATGTAACCACACGAGTGACATACAAAATTTTATCTACACCAGAATAAAGACGAAAATATATAAATTATTTACATTTAATAAGAGCAGAGCCGGAGCTAGGGCGTGGCAAAGGTGGCCCCTGCCACGGACGCAGACTCCTAGGGGGCACAAAATTCTATGAGCCGCATTAAACAAATGATTCGAATTCAAATTTAAGAAATGTTTCATGACGAGATTTGGGTGAGAAAGCTCATACACCGATATACTACCTGCTACCCATCTCATCTTGGTCAACTATAAGATTTTACTTGGATCTATATTGGTTATTGGAGATGTACACTGCTCTATCAGCAAATAGTCAAGCTTCTGCATTTCGTGCATTGTGTTAGGAATGCTGAGCCAGCCGCTACGCTTGATTTGTTTAAGAAGAATATATTTTTGACTTTTAACTTTCCATCTATTGTTCAGAATCAATTAATTCTGGTTTTAAACCCTGCTAAACCCAAAAAAAAAGTTTTAAAAAAATTTGGTCTGTCTGTCGGTTCGTCTGTATGGAAGCACGATAACTTGAGAACGCACACGAATTTTCGAATGAAATTTCATATCCCAGTTGTTATACAAAAAGCTAGGTTCAAGTTCGTGGATAAGCTTTTTCAACCAGTGATACCAAAACTTTATTGATGGAACTTTTAGATTTTTTGCGTTTATTTTAGGAACGGTAGTATTTATCACAGAATATAAAATAACTAGAATTGATCTTCGAATAATTTGGCATAACATTTATCCTAAATATTTTTCGAAATTATCAGCGGTTCATTTGTCATTATTAAAATTTGAATTTTCATAAAATTCGTTATGTTTTTCTGAAGCAAAGAAATAATGAGAATCATTATGAGAAATTAAAATTATTATCACTCATATTCGGACATCACATGCAAACGTGTGTCAATTGTTCTTTTAAATTAAGTAATTAAGCTCTATCGTGTTTAGTATAAATTTAAAGCTCTTGCGATATGTAATTGTAGTGGAAGTGTCAAAGAGGATATTTAAACAATCATCAATTGTTTCTTCTACAAATTTTTCAAATGATATCTAGTTTGGTATCAATTTAAAGCTCTCTGGAAGATAAAATTAGTAGATGTCAAGAATGAATATTAATTAGTGGAATCCAGGTTACCATCTTTCAATTACACTTTCGGCGATCAAATGTCTGAACTGTATGTTCCAATGAACTGAAGACTCCGAAAATCTAGAAAAGGACTATTTATTTTCAAGAATACTTATTTTATGTAGGACTGAAATATAACTGCCGTCTGTCACTATAACATTGACAGTTATCCCTTTGACAATGACAGCTGTCATTTTTACAATGACAGATGTCACTTTGACAATGGCAACTGCCACTTTGAAATATGCAATTAATTGATGCGACACTCTAAATTTCTGAAACAGTGATGACACTGGCCGGGAAATTCATGGTCGAGGAAGTACTGTATGGCCACAGCAGATTTTTTGTATTATGATATCGATTTTTGATTCATATATAGATATTGAGATGTTAGTAGTTTTTAATGTACCTGATTGACTATAACATTTATAGTATTTCTGTTAGACATTTCTAGTGCTCGCGCCGTGAGCATAACCTACAAACAATAGTGGATTAAAACATTTTGTGAAAGAAGATAAACTTACTTACGTAATACCATTTACTAAGTTAAACAGTGTGAATCAAGTGTTAGACTAACTATTAATACTATAATTAAGTGTTCAAATAAGTTAAAGTTATAATTGTTGGACATCTGACAGATAAAAGCGCCATTGCGCAGAAATGCGTATAACCAAGATGGCGGCGATACGAATATGTTTCAACTTTGTGCTAAGAGATGGCGCTGACGACACTTAATCGTTCTACTGTCATAAAGGCACGATGGATTTAATAGGGTAGACTTGCATTTCAAGTGTAATCCAAGAGTTGCTGAGTACTTTAAGTATGCACTCTTCATTTTTCTGAGTCTGTGGGATCAGATAATGGAAGCATCTTCTTTGTGAAGCGCTACGCTATCTAATTCCAATAAGACAATTGAATTTAAATGAGATTTTCAGATTTAGTTCATTTCTTCTAAATGTGAACTGGTTGGTAGCATTGTTGGGTTTGAATTAGCATCTTCTTCGCGAAGCGCTTGTTCAACAATGAAATCACCCAGGGCCTATAACAGGTTGTTCTAGTCATTTTCTAAATTATTTTTGACTATTCTATTCGTAGTATTTATAACAAGGTTAACAATGCTAAATCGCCATAGAAACGGTGCATATCAGTGGGTATTTGGACGTGTAGAAATACCATCGGGTATTACACTAGTAGTCCAAGTGAGTATTTTACTCAAAGACGTGGATACCTCCAATTTGTGCTTTCTTCGTATTTAATGGAATATTTTTCTGAATATCTTCATCAATTTTATCTTCTGATCTATCACCAAACCTTTCTGAACTAGTTCCCATATCAAGATGCAATATATTTCTCTATTATTCGTCAAAGAAAATGCAAGAAATTCTAATTTTTCAGTTTGACAGAAGTTAGTTTACTTGTTCCTATGAAAATTACGTGAGTTGTTACTAGATTCATAGAAAACTAATTTGAAAAAATGGTTTGACTGCTGGAATAGTCCTCCATATACCATTTGTAGTTAAAGTATTATAGACTATTTTTGTGGTGCAATCACTCATGTTTATTGTGCTTGCGTTTGGATACCACGAGTGTGCAGCACATTCATGATAGCACAACAAAAATAATCGATAATACTTCAACTTCTTATGGTATAATGAATGAAAAGTTCTAAATTCTTTTAAAAAAAAACGCCACCTCTCTTAAAACTAATTTCTATTCACATATTTTACAGTTTTTGTGTGAAATTTTTATTTATGTGATTTCTTTATAATTTCTATTTGTTAAATAATTGTTTATGATAAATCAATCCGTTGTGATTATTGTTTGATTCATGATTTATTCCTTTGCCTTTGTTTAATTAGATTGATGAGTCAATCTGTTGTAATTGTTGTTTCGTTTGCTTTATTAATTTTCCTTTGATCAAATTAAATTCCTAAAACTCATTCTGTGGTTCCATTTTGGGGAAAATATTTTTACTTTTCAGAACTGGACTTCCTTTGATAAAAGGTCCAGTGTTTCGTTTCTTTTTAGCTAAAAAGATCCTGGCGCCCGAGCATATAAAGCCTCATGTGAGTAATTGAGATGGTAAAAATTGAGTAATGTATAAATTGTAATTACAACTGTCATTGTGGTTGTTGTGTTTTTATAAGTCAAGTAAAAATCTTGCATTGCATTGTTGCCTGTTTAATACATTACAAACATATTCCTACTATGGTAGAGGTAAAATGGTGAAGATTTCTTGTATACATTTCATTTAATTAATTATTTTCATAGGTTGCATTGATCATTGGGCTTGCCGAGTAAATGAATTGATAAATTTACTCTTGAAAAATGCCAGAGACAAAAACAAAAATTTATCGAGAATTTTTCACCACATTTGGTGGCATGGACGGAATTAATATTGTTGAAATAGCTCAAAAATATGCAGCATTGCGTCCAGATATTGCTGACTACGGATGATTTTTGTTGATTTCAGGAAAGGAGACTGTTGGCATAAATACAATAGCGGACATGCCAAAAATTATTCATTTCTTCAACTTCCAAATCCTGAACGATATACAAGTCATTGTTTTCGAAGGTCTTCAATATCATTACTCGCAAATTCAGGGGCTGATCTTCAAACTGTCAAAAGACACGGGAGCTGGAAGTCTAATACTGTTGCTGAGGGATATATTGAGACGTCAATAGAAAACAAAAAAAAAATGGAGCTACTACTAGTAACGTTCATTTGGACAATGAGCAAACAGGAATGAATAATTGTAATACTAGCAACCAAAAATGTATGACCCTGAGCTCGTCTTATACTAATCTTAGTTACTCAAACTGTGTTATTAATATTTGTAATAGGGAATAATCTAACTGTATTTTGAAAATAAAATTATAAAACAAATGCACATCGTATTGTCTCACTCAATAGGGTAGTGTGTTCCATTATTTCACTCAAATGATCAGAATAATTTGTTAAGTATAACATACAACATATATGTATATATATATAGGATCACACTCAAATATGTGTTTCAAATATATTCAACATTAATTTGATTGTTTACTATACTTTCAAGTATATTGATTATTCTATGTTGATATATGATAAAAAAATTATCAACTGACATTAAATAATAATATAGTTTCAGTATATAATTCAGTTATTATTAATAAACAATGAATATAGATAAAGTGGTTCAAAATACGTAGTAACAGAATTAATGAGACAATTTATTTGCTATTTTGATAACATTGTTTGGGCTATATGATTAAAATTTATTATCCAGAAGTAGATTTACTTTTGATTTTATCTTTTAACTGGACGAGACACATGATTACTCTTAAATTTTTCCGTGACATCAAAAATGGAACGATTTAAATTTAAAAACTGGTTGAAAGTTGCTATCGTGGAAGATCACAGACCGATAAATCATTTTAGGTGACATCAAAACGAATATATCTAACGTTTTTAGACTATTACTTCTTAATCCAGACAGAGCGGGAAAGTAAAAACTAATGAAAGAGCTTTCGAATTTTTTTGCGGCATCTACACAATAAAATATTTTTGATAATAGAAAGCATTTTCATAAATTGAAACAACTGTAATCTTTTCGAGCCCGCATAAATTTTGCCAAGGGTATCAACTTCACAAATACTGGTAGTGACATTGCTTTCTTATAAATACAGACTATAATTTATTTAATACAGTGAACTTTCAGATGGATGTACTGTCTCTAATTGGAGTCACATTTGGCGGCGAATGAACAAGTACTTCCGCCATTTTTCATGGCTGGTGCTAAATCAGTAAAGTGCGGAAATTGCAAAGAATGAAAGGTTATTATTCTAAAATGATTTAGAATTGCATTGAATTATATATTCTAGAAGTCAATGGTTTTATTATATGCAAATGAGTGTATTATATGCTAATTAAAAAAACATAAGTTTCAGTTTCAAATATTTGGTGTGTCGTTATACACATCTGAAGCGAAGACTTCTTATAACGAATTAATTGAATGACGTAGAAGAACGAAAAAAGATAACGTTGATCTTGTAATTACAGAAGTACTCATAGACGTTTAATTAATGTAAAAGATCTAAATGGACTGAAGTCGATTCAATAGCACATTTTATAAGACTCGATATGGACGATGCACGAAAATGCTACAAGGGAATATGTGATCGTGTGTTGCCTTAAGCGCATGTTTCTGCGTTTCTTTTGCAGTCTCGTTTAACGCTTTGCTCTTCACATTCAATGCGCCCAGAGTATTTAAAAAAGTGAATATAATGTTTCTTTATGTTTTACATCTAACCCCTGCCACCGACGAACGTCATTGGCAGATGTCAATCAATTAAAATCATTTCTGTAAGTTTAAGTGAGTTGTTTTCTTACTCAGTAACAATGAAAGCTACTATTCCATTTAGAATAACATACTCAATGATAAGCCAATAAAAACTCATAATTTCAATAAGTTATCGTATGATTTCGTCGACAGACATGCTGATAAATTGTGGAGATAATAAGGGTAAAGGCTAAACTGAAGGTTATCGGAATGAATACATATTTTTTTCAAGTGTTGAAATACTACCTACTTATACTATAAGTACTTTATCTATCAATCAAAATTTTAAATTATTTTGCGAGTCATTAGATGTTATTCTATGATGTTAATATTTATAATAATTTTTCTGAAATATCTCATTAATTATGACGTCATTCGGAAGATAGCTTTCATTTCAAAACAACAAAAAACTCAAAGATAAAAATTAATCAAAGTATCCAGACAAGTACTTATTTAAAATTCATCAATTTGTGGCCATCTCTTGGATAATATTGTTAAAGCTGACTGGAATAGTGAATGTAAATGTAAGTATAGAAATGAGGGAATTCAAAATTGATTGAATTCTTTGATTTTTATATTCCAGAAGCTATCTCTATTTGAAGTTACCAGTTAAAAATAAAAAAAATTATTGTGTCATTTTTGTTATTTTTTATCTTGGATCTATCAATTAATGAAACAGCAGATTTTTCCTTTTGAAGGGTGCTTAAGAATTATCTTTACTTTTTATGCATCCTAAGCTATTTGCTATTTTTGACGCGTTTAACGCAAAGTGCAAAGTGTCAAACGATAGAAGGAGAATGTAGAAAAGAGAGAGCGGATACGGATCACACATGCGCAGTTCTTTTTGTGCTTGAATCTCAAGTCCAATAACCAATGAAAGAGAACATTTTTCTTTTAAGGGCGCTCAGATTTATCCCTATTTATTATACACCCCAATAGTCCAGGAACCGACCGCACCTCTTTATAACTTTATAAATCCAGGATCCTGTCCTAAGTATCGAAAAAAGGCCATTTCCGATCAATTTTTTCGAGGTTATCTTTCTTGATAGAACAATCGATCGTGAAGGTTAAGTACTTCAAGACAAAACCTGGGTGCCACCTCCTATCCTGTTCGGGGCAGGAAGAAAAAACAATCGTAAGTTCAATCAGAAAAGTTGAATACGAAATTAGGTTACACTCAGCGGTGGCTGTCGCTTTCCTGGACAAGTCAGGGGGGTAGTATCCTGATTTTACTTAAAGTACTTGACCTTCGCTATCGATTGGTACTAGTTTCAATCGATAATTCTATCAGGGAAGCTAAACCCGCACAAACTAATCAGAAACAGCCTCTTTCCCGATTCTAGGGCAGGACACTGGATTTATAAAGTCGGGTATCCTATCGACCACTAATTTGGCCGTAAGTCCAATCAGGGAGCATAAAGTGTGGCCGGCTCCCTGACTACAACAACTTATTCCATTTGAAGTCGACTCATAAGAACATGAGAGAGGCACTAGTTGTCTTCATTAGTTGTACATTGAAGTCGACTACAAAGTATCAAAAATCATAGGAGATTCAAAAATACTAATTTCTTACTTTTTAGTGGTCTATGTTGAAGTTGGCTTCTATTTTTTTTTAAAAGAAAAATTTTTATTTTTCTCTTTTTAGTTCTTGCAGACGCAGCTACCAATTTAATTATGAAAAATTTACGAAACATTCATTCAGCAATCTTAGATAATTTCTGAACGAATTTATATTAACAATTCTTCATTCAACATTGATAAAATACCATCGTTCGCTTCTCTATGTCGTGGCCGGCTTCTGCTCCATTTTTTTTTTTTGTACTGATTTTGTTTCATTATGTTTTAAATGTTACGAATGTATTTTCTATATCTGGGTGCCATTGCCAGCGCATTGCAATATAGTGCGCATACTATCTGCGCAATTAATTGACGAAAACATTGAACAAAATAGGGCGAGTTCTATTATTTCATTGAACGAAAAATTGAGTAAATCATTGAACATTTTAACCTGCTTGCAACAGTCAATTTTTTCACAAACAAAACATTGAACTGAAAAATGTACGAAAAAATTGAGCGTGTCATACGGGCTTAAGAGTAGAATTTTTGCTTCAAATTTTAATAAGACCATCCAGAAATATTGCCTATTCGATAAAAAAATCATCATTCCATTTTTAGGGTAGAAATTTTCCTTCAAAATTAAATGAAATTCTCTCGAATAGTCTATCCAATAAAAAAAATCTGCTGTGGCCATCACAGTACTTATCCGACCATGAATTTCATGGCCAATTTCATCGCTGTTTCAGAAATTTAGAGTGTCGCATCAATTATTTGCATATTTCAAAGTGACAGCTGTCATGGTCAAAATGACATAAAATTAGTATTTTTGAAAATGAAGAATCTTTTTCTAGATTTCCAGAATTTTCAATTCATTGGAAAATACAGTTTCGACATTTGATCGCTGGAAGTGGAAGTGGATTCTACCAAGTATTTATTTTTAGTATCTACTAAGCTCATCTCCTCGAGAGCTTCAAAGTGATACCAAACTATACATCAATTAAATAACTTATAAAAAACAATTGATAATCGTTCAAATATCCTCTTTTACACTTTCACTAGAATTATATCCGCAAGAGCTTCAGTATGATACCAAACATGATAGAGCCAAATTACTTATTTGAAAAAACAATTGACGATCGTTTGCATGTGATGTCAAAATACGAGTGATAATAATTCCAGCCCCACATTATAATTCTCATCATTTCTTTGCTTCAGAAAAATATAACGAATTTTATAATAATTCCAAACTTGATAATAACAAATAAACCGCTAATAATTTTGAAAAATGTTCCAGGTGAATGTTGTATCAAATCAGTCGAGGATTAATTTTAATTATTTCATAATTTATGATAAATAGTACCATTTATAAAATAAACCCAAAAAAACAAAAAATTCCATCAATAAAGTTTGGTGCCACTGGTTGAAAAAATCTTATCTACGAATATGAAACTAGCTTTTTGATGAAGACCTTAGTGAAAAATTTCAGTCGGAAATTCGTACGCATAATTATATCGTACTTCCAGACAGACCGACAGACCGACTTTTTTCAAATTATGTTTTTTGTGTTCAGTAGGGTCTAGAATGTGAAGATTCATCAAAATCTCAAAATGTCAAAGAATCACGATTATAATACTTCCCCTATTATATTATAGGTCAGGAAAGTAAAAAACCATCATCAAAATCGGTCCTCAATCAATAAAAACATGACATATTTGAAGTCAGTTAGAAAAAAAATCATTACTCTACCCTTATTTCACCATCAAGATATTAGTCTGTGAGACAGCGCATAAATTTTTTGTTGATTACCGCTCACTTGAAACTTTGTGAGTGGCTTCATTGTGATGAGTCCGACAACTTTTTCATTTGGCAAAATTCTAGATTTGGGGGCGTTTACCCGCGAGGGCTAATTAATTTAAAGAATATTACCGTAATACTGATCTTTACACTAATCGAAAGATTTTTTGATAATAAAATGAAGGAAAAATATTGTCCGACATGAATATTGAGGCTACCGGTGAGTCCGACTTGTCATAAGTACCAATATACTTACCATTAGTACCAACATACTTATGACAAGTGCGGCTTGTCGGACTCACCGGTAGCCTCAATATTCATGTCGGACAATATTTTTCCTTCATTTTATTATCAAAAAATCTTTCGATTAGTGTCAAGATCAGAATTACGGTAATATTCTTTCAATTAATTAGCCCTCGCGGGTGAACGCCCCCAAATCTAGAATTTTGCTAAATGAAAAAGTTGTCGGACTCATCACAATGAAGCCACTCACAAAGTTTCAAATGAGCGGTAATCAACAAAAAATTTAGGCGCTGTCTCACGGACTATATAGCCTATTCAATAGAAAAAATAATTTTTTAAATCGTTTCTCAATCAGTCGAATTTAGAGCCTCCTCCATTTTACTTACTTGTACTACGTACAAGAAAGTATTGTGATACCGACAAAATTCATCTATCAAGATTTTGATGGAAATATCCGTTTTGAGCATCCCTGAATCCATTTTGACTATTTTCGGCTTGATGTCGGTACATATGTTCGTTCGTGCGTATACCTCGCAAATCTCAAAACTGGCTGAACGTATAATATTGAAATTTTGTATTTAAGACTGGTATAGGATCTAGTTGTGCACCTCGCATTATGGTTCCAATCGTTTGTACCGGAAGTGCACTTTACTTGTAACTTTTTTCGAATTTCTCTAATAAATTCAGAATGATCAACCGTAGGATATTGAAATTCAGTATTTGAACTTGATGTTATATCAGAATGGTTATCTGCTATTTTTGTATGAATCGGCCAAGTCAAAAGTGATTTTTAGTTGAAATTTTTTTTAAATTTCTTCCATAAATCTAGAATGATCAGTTATAGCATATTGAAATTTAGTGTTTGAACTTGTTGTAGCATCAAAATAGTTATCTACTATTTTTGTATCAATCGGCTGAGCCGGAAGTGCAGTTTATATGTATAACAGACATTCAGAATTTGCCGTATTAAACAATCAGTTTAATTGAAATGGTAATCTGTTGTCAATTTTTGGATTTTGTTTGACATTTCACATGTCAAAATATTATTAAAATTATATTAATTATAATTTGAAGTGACAGAAAACTTTATTGAATAAATTTGTGTATATATCAAATGATGTACAAGTAAGTCACGTGATGTTCACGTCAGATTTTTTTTGAAGACGGTTGAAAATACAATGAACTGTTTACTAAATTATCGTAGCATGCTATTTTCAAACATTTTTTCAAAGTGAATACATCTGGACGCGTAAATCGCAATGCCATTTTTTATGCTTCAATTTTGAGTCCAACAACCAATGAAAGAGCAGATTTTTCCCCTTTTAAGAGTGCTTGAGAAATACCCTTATTCATTATGCACCCCGAGATTTGAGTCTATTTGATACGCAGTACCTTACAAAGAAATTTTATGCATTCCAATCAGAATTTGCCAGTAAAAATATACGCCATTTTCGGAAATAAAAACAGTCAATGCCAAATTATCTATTAGATATCCGGACACTGTCCACTTTTTAAGAGCAAATTATATTTTTTAAATTGACACACATTCTCAAATGATTCACGAGATTTTAAGATAAATTTGGATACTTTCATTTCTAGAATCAGTGGTCAAAAATTGTGAAACTTTGTGTGCATCCCGAGGAAGATTGAAGGTATGCTTAACCATGAAATTAATTATTTACTGATCTCTGTTCAGCAGTTATTAGAATGAAAATTAAAATTTTCAATGGTGTGTTATCCAAAGACAAATTATTGATCTATTTCTAAATCAGCAGCCCAAAAATTTAAAACTTTGTATGAATCTAAAAGAAGGTCATAGGTATGCTTAGACGTGAAGTAATTTTTTTATTCGTCCTCGTTTAGAAATTATTGACACGCAAATTTGAATTTCCAATAGCTGCTTGAAATTATTTGTGTTCTTCAAAGACAAAATATTGATTTCCTGAACCAATGACGCAAAATGAGAAACTTTGTGTGCATTCTGAGGAAGGTTAAAAATATGCTTAGCCATAAAACCAATCAAATCATGTACTTATTATACTCCATTGCGCAATTATAGTCATGCAATTTAAATTTTTCAATGGTTTGCTCTTCCAAGACAAAATACTGATTTATTCTTAAACCAGATGCTCAAAAATTAAGAGACATTAAGTGGATCGGAAGATCATAGGTATGCTTGGACATGAAATCAATCTTCGTTCAGGAATTCTTGGCAAAGAAATCAGAATTTCCAACAGCTACTTGAATTCATCCTTCAATACAAATCATATGTAGGATAGTCACTCAGTTTTATTAATCCTGCAGAGTATTAGGAATTCCAAAATGAAAGGAAAATGTTACAGTTCTTTTTCCTTGTGCATTTTTGTGAGTCGGGCTAAAATGAGACTGTTCGAAGTTTTTCTAGTAAACCTATGTTTCAATATTATTTATTAAACATTAATTAATATACTATTTTCGTATTGAAGCTCAAATAGGGTATATCCATGAATTTTTTTGTATTTTTAATTCACTGATTACATCGTTATAATATAGTAAAAAATATAAATTATGTTTAAAAGTGCTGTAATCAAGTTTTAAAAAATATTTAAAATTGAGAATAATTTTGAGCTGTTTAAACGCAGCCATTTTCGCGCGCTCTATGGATGACGTCAAATAACATGTCCAGGGACATTACAATCCATTGTTTACTACAGGTGTTTTTCATTCTCAACTTATTTCAGCCTTAAAAAACGTCAAAAGTCAGTTTATAAGTATTGCATTGTGCCTGAATGCAAAATACTAACAGAAATGTACCTGATAAAGTATTTTTTCTAATCCAGACAGGTTTTAAAATACGTAAGAAATGGTGTAAGGTTTAGAAGAGATGAAGTGTCATAATAAACTTGACAGATCATGAATAACATATGGGTACGTTCCACTAGACGGCCGCAACGCTCATGTCCTCTCAATAATCGTTCCACAAGACGATCGCAGTCTTGGCGTTCATGATAAATACGTCATAGATGATGTCATTGATCTTGACTACTTCAAGCTCCATACGCCTGCGATTTAAAGGTGGGTCGAAGCGGTCGTTAAGTTCATTTTTGAATAAATCGCCAAGAAGTTCAAATTAGATAAGAAGATGCCTCTCCAATTTGTACTTTCGATTCCAAGCTATGTCAATTGATTCAAGATTTTCCATTTGTCATATGACAGATAATTTCATGGTCTCTCATTATCATTATTTATTATTCAAGAGCGATTAATTTACACAGGCATATTGGATTTATTCCATTGGTATATCCTTTTTCCTACAGGTTAGTTTAATCTTATTTATTATTTACTTTTCGATTCTAATCAAAAAATGTCAGTTCATTTGACATTTAACTGGCACTCGCATCGTTCCACTTGAAGCACCAGCCAAATCGACCATGAGTTAGTGGAACAGCAAAAACCGCGGTCGTGAGCGTGAGCGTTGCGGTCTTTAAGTGGAACGTCCTCTAAATGTGATTAGTTTTAGCAATAAAATTCAGTGTATGTATGCGGCTTCGTTTACTGCTCATCATATTTCGGATTGTATTTATTAAAATAGCGTACATAATGGGTTATTATTGGATAATTACTTTGCAGTGTTCACTCTTTTTACTTCAGTGGACGTAAAATTTGGATTTGAAAGAAAATGAGACGACATCATGAATAGATCTATTCTTGACAGATTATCCGATTGTGCTTCTACAAGACCACTGTCTTAAATGATTTATAATCTCACTAGGATGCTAAAATTACACTTAAACAATAAATGAACTTACAACACACTTTATTACTATGTTTTCTAATCAAAAGCCTGCAGTGCCATACAAATGTAAGCAGTATTAGTAGTATCTGACGTCACAATTTGTTTTAACCAATGGTGTTGCGTTTTGGAACTTTGAATTTCCCGCGTTCAATTTGCATTTTTATTCATTAATTTTGAGTAATTAAAGAGAAATTAAATACCAAAATGTTGGTTTAGTACAAAAGTCCGGCAAATATAAATTCGGAAAAAAAATATTTGAACCAAATTTAAATTTCATGCATATTTCCTATTGTGTTTTTAATATCAATCAAACTTTAAAATTCAATCAAAAAAAATGGTGAAGGAACCCTCTCCCTTGTTAGTTATCTTCAAACACTTAATATTTTGGTCCATCTCAATGACAGTAACAGAACTCGTAACTTACTCCATGCATTAACCATATGGCACAGTTAGGCCATCTTTTACACACAACTCATTTATACATTACACACATGTAGATCAAGTTAACGTTTCGTTGACGACGTTCACTTTTTTCCGTCTGCAAATGAACAAGAGCAAACACAATGACGTCATCCAACATATGCCAGAAATGATGAGATGATGTTTCTCTTCATTATAGAGGAAAAAATTAAGTAATGTGACTATCTCATGACCACACAGCATCAAATTTAATATCAGAATTAATAAGAACAAAGATTATGATACTGGACCAAGTAATAAAATATAAAAATTATTGTTTTTGAGAGATAAAATATTATTAAAAAGAAACTTCTTAAGCCACTGCGTTTTTTAAATGCACTAAAAAGTAAAAAAATAATTTTGGTAGCTACCAGTCTAAAACTGACAACGTTGTCTGAAATTTCGATTACAAGATTACCGACTCACAGACAAACAAGAAAGTGAGTTAATATTGCATTTTGATGATGTTTCGAGACAGACCAGAAGCGAGTTAATAAAAACCTAGTGATATATTAAAAAGATTTATTTTGAGATATTACATAAAAAAAATATATAAAAACATCAGTCAGGCTTTTTACCCGATACGGGTATGGCAGATATTATTTTAGTGCAAATTGGTAAATTTATTGATACCTCCCTAAGCCGTAAGGTGTCAGTTTTTGTAGAGAATACGCTACAGAATATATTCAGTGAAAATCATACTGATTTTTTCTCTAAAGATGGGATCGATCACATATTGAGGGAGGACATCGCACCTTATGTTAAAAACAATTCTTATTCATCACGTGATAAAAATAATACTACATTTGCGATAAAAAAAGAAGTTTAATGCAGAAAAACAAGATATTGAGAATTTTATTGCAAGTCGACAAGATAAAAACAAGTAAAAAGAAATAATTTCTTCCGAGGTGAACCAACAGGAAAGGTAACTAAATAGCGTAAACCTTTCACCAGTCAATGAAATTTACATACATTCACACACAGTCAATAAAATCAATTTCTCAATGCTCATTTCCTTATGTGAACTTTTTATATTCGTGATTTTTTTTGAAAAAATTTCTTTCACATTTAATATGTTACAAACCTATTCTCATGGTGTATCTAATGATTTTCTTATCTAAATGGGCTCTGAACAGGAGGCGAGTTTATTAGCTGAAGGATTAAAAATTCCAGCATAGATGAGTCAGAAAATATTCGTTATTTAAAATCTTACAAATTGAAATATGATTCACAAAGCGTAGCTATAGCTATAGCTACACAAATGAATGTTTGAATAGCTTTATGTAACAGTATTTAATTGAACCTCTTCTGATAAGAATATATGAAATGCTTGAGAAATCCCATAAAATCATTGGCTCCTAGCTAAAACCAGAGCGTAAAATGGAGGAGGCAAATACATAACTGACGTCAGTAATATTGACAAGTTGGATTTTAAAATAAAATAAATATTATAACGCTTAAGGTTATTCGACCTTCAGAGCAATGTAAAGATAAAAATTTAAAATTTTAATAGTCTGGGTTTCTTATACATTGCACTTAATTTTTTTTTTTTAGTATCGGTGTAATTAATTATTGAAAATTTAATCACAACTACTGAAGATATAAATACAAAAAACTGTAATTCATATAAATCAGTAAAAGCATTCAAAAAGTATTCTGACGTACAGTTTTGTAGATATTTTAATCTGAATTTTCAAAAATGCAAGAAAATATCACCCAATCATACTTGAAAACTAATGAAATATTCTATGCACTCAAATCAGGGACATTATCTAATTCTCTCGGGACCTAGAAGTTAAAATTCAATAAGGATCATATTTTTTTGCTAAACTAAGAATTTTGGAATTGGGAGTTGAAATTCATTTTCAATAAGATCAAAATCAGAGTTGAAAATCATTTATAAAATGATATTGAATGACAAACATTATATATTATATAAAAAGCATAGAAAATAAAAAGATATTATTAAAGAAAACTTATGAGCAAACAAAATTTAATTAAAAAATCTGACGTGAACATCACGTGACTTACTTGTACATCATTTGATATAAACACAAATTTATTCAATCAAGTTTTCTGTCACTTCAGATTATAATTAATATAATTTTAACAATATTTTGACATGTACAATGTCAAACAAAATCATAAAATTGACAACAGATTATTATCATTGCCTACCTTATCATTTCAATTAAACTGATTGTTTTATACGGCAAATTCTGAATATCTGTTATACATATAAACTGCATTTCCAGCTCAGCCGATTGATACAAAAATAGTAGAACAAGTTCAAACGCTAAATTACAATATGCTATGGCTGATCATTCTAGATTCATGCAGGAAATTTAAAAAAAGTTTCAAGTAAAGTACACTTCTGGCTTGGCCGATTCATACAAAAATAGCAGATAACCATTTTGATACAACATCAAGTTCAAATACTGAATTTCAACATCCTATTGTTGATCATTCTGGATTTATTATAAAAATTCAAAAAACATTTTAAGTAAAGTGCACTTCCGGTACACATGATTGGAACCATAATGCGAGGTGCACAACTAGACCCTATACCAGTCTTAAATACAAAATTTCAACATTATACGTTCAACCAGTTTTGAGATTTGCGAGTTACGCACGCACGCACGAACGCACGCACGAACGCACGCACGAACGCACGAACATGCGTACCGACATCAAGCCAAAAATAGTCAAAATGGACTCAGATATGCTCAAAAAGGATATTTCCATCAAAATCTTGATAGGTGAATTTTGTCGGTTGCACAATATTTACTTGTTACTTTGTACAAGTAAGTAAAAACCTAGATTTTGTCACGACTGTCGGATTTATGGACAAATAACCTTGATAAGGAAAAATATAAAACAAAAATAATACAAATAAAAGACACTTTTAGTGCACTTGGTAGATTGATTGCTATTTTCTCAGCTGTACGGTGAGGTTACCAGTCGTCAAGCTACAGGTACTCTTAGTTTTTATGGAGAGTACTCCATAAAGTATATTATAATTCAATGAAAATCTTACTGACTTTTTGTCAGGAGAGGGAGAGGACAAATTTTAAATGAATTGTTAGGCTATCCATTGACTGATATATGTAGCAACAAATCTCAAATGGTGGAAGTACATAAATGACGTCAGTATCATAGACCGTCAGATAGTCGAAAATTTGAGTGCCCCATTTTGTTTTCTCTGCCTTCAAGAGTTTTGATAAGTATGTATATTTAGAGTATAATAATGCCAAAATTAAAACTGGACCGTGTGGCCAACATAATAATAATTAATCTTAAATTTTTATGAAAAATCCTGTTTTGATCCAATTTTCTCGTCTCTGCCATGCTTACGAAATGAAATTTAAGGAAAAAAGAGTCAGCGAAAAACGATAGACAGAAGTGATCCACTTGGCCAAGGGTTTGGAATGAGGGCTCGATTATGCAAAAAAATATATCAATTTTTCACGTTTTTCTCGTTTCTGCCGTTTGGCCATATGAAAGTTGATATCATAAGTATCTCGTAAGAACGAATGGCATAAGTTTTTCGAATGGCCAAGTCGAGATATGCACAAAAACATTCAGACTTTCGCAAGATGTTTTCGTGCATATCTTGACTTGGCCATTCGAAAAACTTATGCCATTCGTTTTTACGAGATACTTATGATATCAACTTTCATATGGCCAAACGGCAGAAACGAGAAAAACGTGAAAAATGTATATATTTTTAGCGCATTTTTCAGAAAAAAGCGCTATTATATTCACTTTGGCTGGCTGGCTGGCTGGCTGGCTGGCTGGCTGGCTGGCTGGCTGGCGTGACGCTGAGATCTCAGCAACTATACTATTTACAGAGTTGAAACTGGTACTAAATAAAAGCTGCTATTTCGTAGGTTTGCACAAATTGCTTTAATTCAAGCTCAGTGATTGTAGAAGATCAAATTATTCAATTACTTGTGTCAAGTGAAACAATATCCATAGGTATATATGACATTTGGGATATGGCAACTAGAATTTATTAAAGTAGATAAAAATTTAGTTGCAACTTTCGCCGCGGGTGTCACTATTATTATGTACAGCAGGCCTGTGTCACTCTTATGGAAAGAAAAATACAAAGTTTGCGTATGTGTTAGTGAGTGTTAGTTATTGCACGGCACCGCATACTTGCCATGGCGCTAGTATAGCACCAAAATGTCCAGGATTTGAAAATTAAGAAGGCTGTTACTTCTGTCCGCTGTCTTTGCAATCGCCAGTGTATTGTGTCATGTATTGTGTATTACATTATTTAATATTATTGTGAGAGTGACACCATTGATTTTATTAGTGATGCCGAGTAGAGAAAATCTTGTAAGTATATAATTATTAATATTTGATATGATCTCGATATATTTGTCATTACTAATGTAACAAAATAATGTGTCATCATAAAAATTTTAGTATGAAATTTACCTAATGTCATAATAAAAAACTATTCTATCTGTAATATTTCTAGAAAAAAAGTTCTGCGTGCAACTGGTCAACTCCCTGCCTATGAAGGAAAGAGAGGGCCTGTTCTGTTTTCCACGTGCAGAGGCACAAATGGTTAGCGGATATGATTTGGAATGAGCTAACAGAGTTGAGCTATCAGCAACTGCTTCATCGTGGCTATCAAGTTTGTGGACTGCATTTTGATGATAGACAGTTCAAAAATGAATTGGAACAACGTCTCAACGTGGAACAGATACCTCATCTTGTACGTATTCAAGGTAAGACCTCTCCTATCACAGTAATAATAACAAAAGTTTTGATAAAATGCACGTATATTATAGATGCACCCGATACTTCACGAATCGAACCAGCTCAAATCAATTCAGCTAGAATCGAACCAGCTGAAATTGAACCTACTTGAATTGATATCACCGAGGAGCATGGAGACGTTGAAAATATTCCACCAAGGCCTGTGTGGAGGAAACTCTCCACCATCAACTTCACAATTCGTTGATGCATGAAGACTGCTATTTTAAATAATACTGTTAGGTGTAGTATCGGTTCGAATTGTGAGGATTACCGAATTCTACTATCCTATGTATTCAAAATCAATCTAATTCAGAATCTTTTCCGACATCCCCAATTTCCAATAATCCTATCCCATGTATTGTTCCCCAGACCACTTGCATAGATGCTGTAGCATCAGAGATAGATATTCAAACAACCTCTGGATATTTAATTCAAAAATTGCTAAATTATGAATGTGATTCATGTTTTCAGTTCTTTTGTTCTGAAAACGTAACTCACATCCATGATTTAACCGTTTCACGGGACTATGGGTCCAATGAGGAGTTTTATCTCTGATATGCAAGCGCAGAATTTTCGCAAATAGTCGATAATTGTGAAAAACAGATTTTTGCTTCGATTCCCAATTTCATTCCATCCTCTAACATCCTATCCCATATAGACATCCACTGAATACCTTCTAATTTTTGTGAACAGCATGGAACAACCATGCAGAATAAAGTTATGCGATCATTACATTTATTATTATCAAGTCATTTTTCAAAACTGATTAATAAGAAAAATAGATACAGTAAGAAATAACGACGTTGTTAAGCCTTTTTTTTATCAATTATTGTAGATATTTTTTTTTTTTATATTTTTTGTAATTCTGTGTATGTTTCATATTCTTTTGTAGTATAACAATTTAGTTTTCATTTACGATCCTATAAAAAGTGACAGTTGTTTGCATTTTGAACTTGATATTTTAAACTCAAATTCACAAGAAAATTTATGTCAACTTCAACGAAATCAGCTCAATTTCTAATATCTGTGACTTTTTTACGATAATTAGGACGATCGAAGATAAAACATTGTAAGACACACCATATCTAATTTTATTTGCACAAATATTTGTTTCTATTTGTACATGTTCTTATAGTATTCCGTATTTTTGTATATATTTTTAATATTTTTCCTAATATTTATATGTAATTTATTTATATGTAAAAATATATGTATATATTTGAAACGAAATTCTGGTTGATTTTAAATTTTACCTGTTCAAGAATATTATATAAATTAGTATAATTCAAATTACGCGCTTCAAAATTAGTACGTGCACGGCACCGCTTGGAGCGCTCTTGTGTTGATGTGAAACTTTGTAAATTTTGGTAACATTGTACTGTCAAGTCTTCTCTCTATTGGTAGTCTTTGATGTACAGTTGTCAAATCTGTCCGGGCTTCATTCAATGACTTGTTTGACGCGAATTTGAAGCTTATTAGAATGAATTATTATTATTGGATAAAAATTTGTTTACTTTTGGTGTATTTCTTTTATATAGCTTTGAAGAAGATCAAATTATCATATTAAGGTACAGCACCCGATCTCCCGTCAGTCAATAACTAAACAATGAAGATTAAAAGATATTTTTGAGTTTGTACATGCATAAATTATGTACCTATCAAATAGTCAACTTGAAACTAGTACTAAATGGAAGCTGCTGGTTCGTAAGTTTGTCCAAACTCCTTGATTCCAAGCTCAGTAATTGTGAGAGATGGTAATTTGAGAAATCTCTAAAGTAACAAGCATTCATGAGTTGTCAAAAATGCGCTTCCATCATCCAGATGATTCTTCCATTTTTTGGAAAAAAGCGCTATTATATCCACTTTGGCTGTCTGGCTGGCTGGCTGGCTTGCTGGCGTGACGCTGAGTTCTCAGCGACTATACTATTTACAGACTTGAAACTGGTACTAGATAAATGCTACTGTTTCGCAGGTTTGCACAAATTGCTTTAATTCAAGCTCAGTGATTGTGGAAGATTAAATTATTAAATTACTTGTTTTGCATAATCGAGCCCTCATTCCAAGATCTTGGCCAAGTGGATCACTTCTGTCTATCGTTTTTCGCTGACTCTTTTTTCCTTAAATTTCATTTCGTAAGCATGGCAGAGACGAGAAAATTGGATCAAAACAGGATTTTTCATAAAAATTTAAAATTAATTATTATTATGTTGGCCACACGGTCCAGCTTTAATTTTGGCATTATTATACTCTAAATATACATACTTATCAAAACTCTTGAAGGCACAGAAAACAAAATGGGGCACTCAAATCTACGACTATCTGACGGTCTATCAGAAGAAAGTTGGATTTTAAGACTGAAGAAAACATATAGAACCGAAGAAAATATTAAAACGATAAATTTAGAACTTGAAGAACGAAATGGGAGCAAATAACATCCAGCTGGGCTATTAGTTCGTCCGTTGTCTGGTGATGAAACAAAAAGCGTGAAATGGAAGGGACAAATACATAAATGACATCAGTAACATTAAAAAATTACAGTTTAAAAAAAAAAACGTTGTATGTTTTGTGTTCTAAATTTCATAGTGAATTGATGAAATAGATCAGAATAGGAAACAATTTGTATTGGATATATTTTTGCATATAATAATACGATAATCAAATACAAAAATTTCATCGTTCCATGGCTAATCGTATGGACTTATCCAAATAATTCTAAAAATCTGTCAAGTAAAGTGCACCTTCGGCCCAGTCGGTTGCTTTGGAAACAGTAGGTCATCATTTTCATGCTACAGCATTCCTAAATACTGATTTCCAAGATTCTACGGCTAAATGTTTCGAATTTATGCCCAAAATAAAAAAAAATTCAGCCGAAATGCACTTCCGGTTCAGTCGATTGTTATGAAAATAAAAGGCAATCATTCAGATGCTACAGCAGACTGATATACTAAATTTCAACACTCTACAGCCGATATAGATGTCTGCCCAGATAAATTTAACTGACGTTGGTGAAACTGATCCTTAGACACTGATGAAGGTTTAATAAAAAGTCGAAACGTTCAAAAATTAGGAGATGTAAGTAAATTCATTCATCCTTCTAATTATACATCATTCGATGAACTTTTGGCTATTACAATATTCCTGGATACGACCATCAAGATATTAAATTTATTTCAAAATTCATATAATAAATCTATATAGATAAAGTGTCTGTCTGTGATTTCAAAATAAATACAAAAATTCAAGTAGGAATTGCTATTTAAACCGTTATTATAATTTCTCTCTGTCTGTGTATATTCCACTTCGATATCTATCACAAATATGTGTATACATCGTATCAGCGTAACTGTGGAAATGATAAAAAATATGCACATGCATAAGTTGCCTCATCGTAAAGTAAGCGTAATCTACGTATCAATTGCTCTCTTGGGCTTGGTTATACTGTACTGAAGAGTCCTAATAAAAACGAAACATATGTCTACAGTTGCATCCCCGATCTAAGATGATGGTGGCGTAAGCCTCTAGTCTTAGGTTTGGAATTCTTATGGAAAACAATTATTTTTTAGAACTATTCATTCTTTTTGAATGTTCCATAGCACTTCACATATTTCACAAAAAAAGTGGAAGAATCATCTAGATGATGAAAGCGCATTTTTGACAGCTCATGAATGCTTGTTACTTCAGAGATTTCGCAAATTACCATCTCTCACAATTACTTAGCTTGAAATCAAGCAGTTTGAGCCAACTTACGAAACAGCAGCTTCCATTTAGTACTAGTTTCAAGTTGACTATTTGATAGGTACATAATTTATGCATGTACAAACTCAAAAATACCATTTAATCTTCATTGTTTAGTTATTGACTGACGGGAGGTCAAGTGCTGTACCTTAAAATGATAATTTGATCTTTATCAAAGCTATATAAAAAAATAAACAAATTTTCATCCATTAATAATAATTCATTCTAATAAGCTTCAAATTCGTGTCAAACAAGTCATTGAATGAATCCCGGACAGATTTGACAACTGTACATAATAATAGTGACATCCGCGGCTAAAGTTGTAACTAAATTTTTATCTACTTTAATAAATTTTAGTTGCCATATCCCTAATGTCATATATATCTATGGGTATTGTTTCACTTGAAACAAGTAATTGAATAATTTAATCTTCCACAATCACTGAGCTTGAATTAAAGCAATTTGTGCAAACCTACGAAGCAGCAGCTTCTATTTAGTACCAGTTTCAAGTCTGTAAATAGTATAGTTGCTGAGATCTCAGCGTCACGCCAGCCAGCCAGCCAGCCAGCCAACCAGCCAGCCAGCCAGCTAGCCAGCCAGCCAGACAGCCAAAGTGAATATAATAGCGCTTTTTTCGGAAAAATGCGCTAAAAAAAATTGTGATATTTTCTTTAGCTCTCAAGCTGGCTAGTAAATTAATAAAATTTGAAGAGTTTCTTTATGAATGAGATTTTTAGAAGAATAAGACCCACCGTTTGAAGGAAAATAAAGGCATTCGCACGTCATCACAATTAAAAAAATGAAATTCTCTTATATAATGATGTGTTTATATCGTGTTTTTACTTAAACCTTCACTAATTTATGCCCTATTCCTACTTTTTATTTCTTTTCAGCGCTTTGTAAGCCCCGAACTTTAAATTTCATCTATCCCTTGATGATTAATACTTTTTAATTAGAAAAGCCCTGAATTCGGAAGCCCCCAAAAGTCTAGGCTCTAGGCGGTCAAACTATTAAAAATATATCGAAAATTCGTTTTTTCAATATTAAATGCTATTAGTAATTCTCTAGAAAAACATGCCTACTTAAATCCGGGAAGAATTATTAATTTATCTTTTTTGTTAAATATAAAATTACCATTTAATGGCTATAAAATCTGAATATTACAACCTTGAAGGTTTGATATGATCGTTATTAAAAACATTCAACAGTTTTTCGTTGTTCCTAAAAAAGATTGTTTCACATAAATTACGAAAGATCGCGATGATAGAGACATGCTCGATTGAATAAATTTATTTTGAAACCATAAATCAATTAAAATCTTACAAGTCATACTTGAGGAGTGCAATTTGTTTGTAATTTTATATTGGCTGCTGCATTATCAGTACATTTTTTAATAATTTGATCTATGAACCCGACTCAATTATTATTTATAAGATATTTATAACAAAAATTTCTCAAGAATATATGTTTGATAAGGTCAGAGTTCATTTATAGCATTAATTTCTTTTCTAGAATAATAATCAAGTTTTTCACCTAATAAAAATCTAGTTTATTCTATAAAAACATGTTCCCATATTCTTTGATACACAGAACTATTGCATCATTTCAGAATTTTGTTTCTGACAAAAAATTTTAGATAGTAAATTATAATGACGTCATTTCGCAGTGCTTAATTTTTTCAAATCTTGCACAATTATTTTTCCACTAGTGTGTAGTGACGTCAAGAATTTATAGGTAATGTTCGAAGAAATCCCATGTGAATTCTAATAACTTTGGTCACAAAAAAATTGTTTTAAATGTGACGTCACTTCGAAGAAACTAACCCGAATTTCTGGCAAACATTTGTATCTATAATACGGTATTTAGTTATTTATCCAAGGTAAAATATTATTTTTATTTCCTGTTATTGATAAAAGGAGGTACGGCAGTCATGAGAAAATATGATAGCAAAACGTTTCAAGGTTCATATAAACACTTATTTATTATTTTCTTGAAAAAATTGTAATTTTTAGAACAAATGTAGAAGGTGGTTTTTATTTTCCAACTGGGTTTTTTTTTATTGAGCTGTTTAAATTTTTTGACTTCTTCCGAAGAACAGGATAGGTCCAACTCGGCAAAAAAGGCATTTGTTTTCGCAATCACATTTCATAGAGCCAAATCTGGAGATTAGGGCTGATGCGAAACGAGTTGGTATATTAAACACATCAATTTCGCGACCACAACTCCGCGTTATTTTGATAAATTTTTTTGTGGATCGATCGTGGACGTTTGCATAATTTGCAATCTTTGTCATCGACGAGCCCATTCAGCACAACAAACACGTGCCTAGGAGCCTCAGATCTTTGAAGGTTCTCTAATCAAAATAGCATATTGTTCATCAAGAGAGGGAAGAAATATGAAGTTCGACGAAAAGCACTGGAAAAAATTAAGAGGCAGAAGCTGCTCCTTTATTTTTTTCTGGTTGGACATAAAATAATGAAAGTGTCAGTAGACACGAGACTCTCAAAAACCTCTTAAAATAAATACTCATTAGTTGAAAATACCCAACATGTCCTGACCCATATTTTTGTCTTCGAAATGCGAAAAGACTCTTGACACACACTGCTATACCAATATGACCCAAAAACCGTAGAATACATAAAACCTAGTTTCGAGTAAACAACCCTAATCGATTCTAAGGTCAAACCTAACAGGAAGCGTGTGCTGCAAACACATTTGCGTCATTTTTAAGTTGAACTTTGAGCGTTCAGTTTATCTGTGTGGTGCATTGATTACTTTTATTATCTGAGCTTAATTAGCTATCATATTATTCAATTCAGTGTTGCGAAGTAGCTGAGAACTTCTATTAATTGGTGAGTTTGTCTGTCATTGAGTTTTATGAGTTTGGTATGTTTAGCGTCCCATGCGGTTGAGTGTGTGTGGGATATAATCCTTTTCCTTTTAAGTGTTGGTATCCTTAGCCACCTGAGGTACAAATACCATCGGTGCGCACACCTTGACCGAGTGTTGGCGGTGATTGTTGTCATCCGCATGTACTGTGTGTTATTGCGGCAACGGGGTTGTTCCAAGAGTGGATAAATCAACCAACATGCGTGTGTCGCAGGCATCGGTACGACATTATGGTACTGATATACCATCCGTTGGTGTCGTCCAACGAGAGATAAACAGTACTAGTGACTTAGCTATCTGGGAGCTAGTACCACCAATGCTGCGCGGGAATATGTGTATGCCAACCGCATATACAGTGTGTTATTGCGGACAACGGAGTTGTTCCAAGAGTGGGTAAATGGACTAACTCGCGTGTGTCGCGGGCATCGATGTTTACTATAGTACTGGTAGCTATCTCAACAGCCTATCTGTTAACCAGATATCCTATCTAGCCTCTGAGACAGATGTATCATTTTTATATCCGTTCTCGTTTTCTAAACTAAAATGCCTCGATTGCGGGGAATTGATGTGTGTGATTCTTTGATGACATCTCACAAAGCATTGTGGCTCAAACTCATATTACTTTCAGGAGAATTCGGCTTAATTACGCCCTAACACCTGACCAGCCTCTTATGCCTGGCGGTAAGGCCACCAATAGCTCATCAGCCAAACATAAGTTTTTTTTATATTTTCTACTTATATTTTATTATATCTATTATTTATTATTAATTATTATTATCACCTCCCGACCCCATTAACAACTTGTTTTGTGAGATTTACTTCCATTGTAAATTTAATAATGTGATCAAAAAAACAATGAAGACCAGGAATGTCTGATCGAATACTGCAGGCAAGATTAGGGGTACTTACGGGTGTGGCCCGCGGGCCGTAGTTTGAGGACTCTTGACATAAATCAATGACTACATGATTGTAATCTCATAAAAAAATCTAATAGTCTTAAATCGCAGCTTCTTGGAGGCCTAGGCATCTAGACAAAGCTGTTTAATTCGTCTTGAGTTCCTCGCATCATGAGAAATCAATGTTTCAGAAAATTTTTTTCCTAATAAGTTAATGGTTTCACCGGTAGAGTTACGTGGCACCGTCCTGTTCACTAGCAATGTTGTCTTGATTTCTTGCATTTAGTTGTCGCTGTGGTGTTATTTTATCGTGTAGAAGAATAAATTCATTCATAGCTATTGAACAATCCTTCATATGAATCTTACTGAGTAGGTATTTATTTATTAGTATTTTATGCAGTTTCTAGACATATTTACTGGGCTCCCTGATCAGATTTTGACTGAAGTTGCTAGAGGCTCAAAGTGTCTCAATCTGGCACTGTCAACGTGGTTTATTCCTTGCAAATCCCAAAATACAGTTGCCATAAGTTTCCCGGCCGAAGAAATGATCCATTCTTTGCTGGCAATCTATTTTTTAAGTAGTTCTTTGGTGTCAGATGTGTAGTTAAACATCCATGTTTCATCCACAGTAATGAAATGACATCTGGAGTGCTGTGAATTCTGCTGAACCATCCTTGGAAAACATCCCACGATTATTGGTCAACTGTAAGCAATCGAGTAACCCACCTTGCGAATAGCTTTCTCATGTTCAAATTCCGTTACAATAAAGACAAAAATCAATCATGCTTTTTATCCGCTACGGGTGTGGCAGACACATATAGCGCACTCGGTAGATTGATTGATATTTCCTCAGTCGTAAGGTGCGGTTACCAGTCATCAAGCTATGGATACTCTTAGTTTTTGTGGAGAGTAAGCCACAGAGTATAATTATTATAATTCAGAGACCTCCGCATTACAAAGCCAGCATATTTACACTGAGCTATGAATACTCATACAATAAATTGATTGATTTTAATCCTTTTTCATACTCATATTATATTTCTCTGCGTGCCTTTCAATATTTTTAATTCTTCACACATTTTTATTCCTTTATTACTAAGAAAGATCTTTTTATAAATTCTAAAAGTGTATAAAAGTAGAAAAAGCCGGTTAAGAAAGTGCACCTAAAAAGACAATTATCTCTCCCGCTGAGCATCTCCGAACGACGCAAAAAATAGAAAAATGACTCCTTGTCTATCTAACCAACCATGATAACTCATCTGCAGAAAAAGAGAACTTCATATATACAGCGTATTCTTTTTATTGTTGAGTCAACAAGAAGTAAAAATAAAAGCTGTTTCTTTATCTACATACTTATAAGATAATTTTTTAGATATTATAATTTTTCATAATGTGTTAATTATTGTCATAAATTATTGTTGTGTTTATTTGCTGCGTAATAAAATTTATTTTAGCATCTAGATTTGATTAGCGATTCGGGATTATATTTTCATTTCCGTTCATTATTTGATAACATATCTGAACAAAAAAATATGTGTCAAACAATTTCAACGCATTGATAGATACATACGAGGATGGTTTGGTCTGAAAAGTCCGTGCGAAATCAGAGAAGTAGCAATTTTATTTTTATATTCGTAAGAATTGCTGTTAATTAACATTTTTGTTCAATATAATTCCATAAAATAAAAAAGTGTCAAAGCATCAATAAGCGAACTGGAATATCTTATTTTAATAACAAAAGACAACTAATACTCATATCAGCATATTTCTAATAGTGTTCATGAATCAAATAATAATACGTGGTCTCAGCATTGCCAAAGCTTATATATAGCCTTCATTTTCCCGCGTTTAACTGGCAACATCGCATAAAAACAGGCTCGCATTCATGATACCAAACGCCTTACTAGGAAACTTATTTACACAAATTTATCACTCAAGTCAGCAAACATCAAAAGTTAGAACTCAACATTAAATAAATAATGAAAAAATCTTTGTATTAATGTGTTCGCATTTTGACTAAATATTCTCTTCACATCTACGCATGTGATCAACTTTGCGTAGTGAACTCCCATTTATTCGTTCCGGGTATGACGTGCAACCTTCAAACTTAAAAATAACTAATCACTTCCTATAATACATAGTACCTGTACTGTAGATACCGTGCTACACGCTACATGGCTAGAAGTTAGCGCCTAGTGATGCGTCATGTACGACCTTGCCCCCCCCCCTAGGGCCCCTTTTTGGCCCCACAATCGCACGCCACTGTATCAACACGATGACAATGAAATAAATTAAAGATTTTTAAAAAGTGCAACTTTTTTGGATTTAAGACCTAAATCTCCAAAAGATCCTGTTGGTCATCAATGGAAATGATCAAAAGCATGATGGTTGTTACTGAAAAATATGTCTCCTCTCGAAAATCAGAACAACTGTAGTATTTTTTGAAATTTTTACAAATTTATTGAGATTTATTAATTTATGCACAAGTACAGTACGAAGATATCTCAAAGAAGAGCACAATTTTTAACATTTGGATTTCGCGACAAACTGCTTTCTTTTATTTCTATTACTCCTCGTTTCTACCTGAACGCTTATCATTCGATTTTCCACTAAATTCCTTGATCTTAATCAATCAGAAGTATTGCCAGGCGTTAGTGGACCAATCAAATAACAATTTTCTCTACTACGTAAAATTGAATTACGCAACAATGAATTATAGTTCATACTTCTAGTAATAGGTCAATCATTTTAGCACAAAAATATTGAATTTTTGTAAAAAAAAAAAAATTTACAGCAATTCGAGTATACCACCATGCAAAGTGGGTATCTGGCAATACAAAAACTGCTGTAAATAAAAAATACTGTATGCCCCAGTTAAGCTGGTGCACTCCGAGCAGCCCCGACTCGGCCGCCTACTTCCTCCACTACTGCTCCACTGCCGCTTCTTTTCCAAGCGTTCGGATGGAAAGAGCAATGTTAGTATCCTTTTTTTGATTATTTATGACTATTCCATTCGTAGTATTTATAACAAGGTTAACAATGCTGAATCGCCATAGAAACGGTGCATATCAGTGAGTATTCGGACCCGTAGAAATACCATCGGGTATTACACTAGTGGTTTAAGTGAGTATTTTACTCAAAGACGTGGATGCCTCCAATTTGTAATCTCGTGCTTTCTCCGCATATATTTCTGAATATCTTTATCAATTTCATCTTCTGATTAATCACCAAACCTTTTTGAACTAGTTTCCATACCAGAACGCAATTTATTTCTCTATTATTCGTGAAAGAAAATGCAGGAAATTCTAATTTTTCAATTTGATAGAAGTTTGTTTACTCGTTCCTATGAAAATTACGTGACTTGTTACTTGGTTCATAGAAAACTAATTTGAGAAAATGGCTTGACTCCTGGAATAGTCTTCCATATACCATTTGTAGTTAAGGTGAAACATCACTCGGAAGAATTATTTTAGCGCGAAATTTGAATTGATGAATCTTGTAGCAATATGTTTGATAAATACTTTCTTATAATAAATTAACAAAGTTTTCAGTGGCGTGTATATTAAAAATTAGATGATTTGTCAAAGTTTCATTATGTCTGCAATAAATCTGTATAAAATTAGTGCTAACGTATAAAATCAGCATGCAAATCCTATATCTCAGAGACTTTGATAACAGCTTATCTGGAAAAAATATATATACTAGGCGCTATACTTGCAGTTATCATATGAAAAATTTCATTAAAATTGAACTTGACAATTTCGAGAAAAAAAATAATTAGTGCTGAGAATATTAATTTCTCAGAGCTTATCCAGTTTTTTGGAACAAAATTTGGTAAACTTATAGATGACATTATTCTGCAGAGTGCTGTGCAAAAATTTTTGATTTTTATTAATTAATATTCCGTTTATAACTCTTTCTGTGCACTTCTAAAAGTATAATATTTATACTGAAAATTGTAGGAAAATCAAAGTCTTGTATTCAAAAATTATATATATTTGAATAATTAATTTTTTTTGACAACGGCCACTGGATTTTGGGCTCAAAATTCTCGATATTTTGGGTACTTCTCTGATGTCCATTTACACTTTTTTTATTCCCTGCAAGGTTACTTAAGACAAAAGTAATTATATTCTATGGCCAAATATTTCTTGGAGATAATATATTTTTTTGAGAGTCTTGAGATTTCAAGTCTTCGAGAAATTCATTTTTTTTTGTTCAAATCATAGATTTTGTTATGAAGAAACGTCAAATGAACAAAAAGAAATATATTTATTATATCTAAAAATTAGGAGCATTTTTTTACAATATTTTCCAGAGATTCAGCGGCTGTATATTTCAAAATAATAATTTAGGAAAATATTCTTCAATTTCTTTACTAGTTCTTTTAGTAGTGTGAATATGACTTTTTACTAGTTGATTTGTTCTGTGGCGTTATCTAGTATCCAAATTTTGTATTACATTACAAGTGTCAAAGATTAATTTTATCATGAATTTATTCATTAGAGAATAAATAGCCTTTGACTGATTTTAGTAACAAAAACCATTTAGAATATTTGCTTCTGGCTGTGTGTGTAGTTTTACCGATCTTGTCACACTAGTAAGAAAAATGGTTCGGATTCCAGGATATTTGACAAATCTGATTTATGTTACAGTAAGTTCATTGGATAAATACATTAAAAATCAATCTTCAAATCTAATTTTGTAAAACCTATCTCTTTTAGATTTCTGAATACTACTATAGCTGGAAGTGTACAGATGAGAATTTCAAGTTATCAATATCATATTTCTCAAGAAAGCGACAAAATATTTTATTTATGTCCATCAATTATTATTGGGATCTGTCATTCTACAAATAATTATACTTGATCCGAATCTGCATTGCTCTAAGGCCCGAGATATTCACCTTCAAATAAATTACAAGTATTAGTTTCTTAGTGAATACATCAAGGGTAAATACTTTAAAGAAAACATAGATTAACAGCTTCAAATTTTGGTCTAGTCTGTAAGCGAAAACTGCCAGCCGGATCCCTAGTAGAAAACATACATTATGTTCGAAATCTATCTACTAGTGCTACGGAATGGGGTAAGAGTCATGAGCAAGTAGCAATACACAATTATGGAAATGTAATAGGTGTTACAGTTGCACATTTTGGGCTGAAGGTAGCATCGAGCAATTCTTCTTTGAAGAAACAACTGATCATCAGGCAAAAACATTTAATGGTGCTCGCTAAGGCGACATGATAATCAGGCGTCTGTATGTACCAACAAAGTCGTGGAGATCATTTGCTCTATATAATATTCCATACATAATCCTTGTATTGTATACTTTACGGTTCAATAAAAAAATCATAATTTTCAATTTAAAACCAGTTTTCTATCAAAATTAGATAACCCTTTACTTTACCTTATCCTTTATGATTCAATAAAAAACTCATAATTTTTTATTTAAGACATGTTACTATCAAAATTAGTTCTTGCGTGAATTTTGGGGCAATTTTATATCATAATTTCATATTCTCATTATGAATAATTTCATTAAAACTTAGGTCTTTGAAAAATGATTTTGTATGCGAGCATTAATTTCCGTAAATTTCTCTATAAAATGTTTTTTTTCTGAAATGTCAAATTTGAATTCTTGTGTATCCCGCCGTCATCACTGACCTTCCATAAGCCTCACTTACTCCAAAACAAGATTAGACTAGACAGAGATAGCTAGTATTTCCGGGTGATGTTAAAGTATTGTGACGTGCGAGAGTGGGGGGAAGCTCGTAAAGACGACGTAGTATGGGGAGGGGCTTTTCATCCTCGCTTACGCCGCGCCTCGTCGCAGCACATCACCCCTCCCAATGGAAGCCTCTAGTGATATTCTAGAAATGGAAAAAGTCGAGAAATAGAAACATTCGAGAAATCAATATTTCTCTATATAAGGTCAAACAAAAGACGTGAGGACAGTACAGTAGTAAGAGTAGTACTGGTGAAATAAATATCGAACAGTAAAGTGAACAGTGTATATAAATAGTGAAATATAAATATCTGTGACCTTGTTTGAATTAGAATTAAGTGACGAATAAATAAATATAGTGTTATTAGTGACATAAGGAGAATAAAGCTTTTATTTCATTTAGATTATTAAATAGTGACTTTTATTTAATTACAAATTAGATTTCGTCAAGCAATAAACATTACAGTATTATAGACTATTTTTGTGGTGCAATCACTCATGTTTATTGTGCTTGTGAATACCACTCGTGCTGCACACTCGTGGTATTCAAACGCAGGCACAATAAACATTCGTGACAGCACCACAAAAATAATCGATAATACTTCAACTAAGTATTTATGGTATAATAAATAAGTATTTAACCAAGAAAGTTGAGTATACATTTAGTTCTTTGAATTTTGAACTTTAGTATTATTTACAAAAATTTGACATACGATTCTCAGGAGAGGTAGAGTGCTTATGCACAATTACTTGTCACAATATTGTTATTGCAACTGTGAAAAACTATAATTCTGACTGAATCTCTGTTTCGCTCACTTATTGTACTTGATAATTACTATTTTTTCCCAAAAAGCTGAGGCTACAAACATTTAATTAGTGAAATTATGAATTTTATTTTATAGATCTTACAATTCACTGAAAATTGTTTCATTTGGGAATTACGATTACTCTGATAGTTTTCGATATAAACGCGAAAAACTAGTCGAAATCAAAATGTCCCCTAGAATATTGAAAACAACAACTTAAATTAACATTCCCATAAATAATAAGTGTAAACAAATAAGTAACTTAATTAAATGAAATTGTAACAATATTCATGTTATCGTGCTTTAAGATTGACCGGTTTTTTTAAAATTATGTTTTCAGGTTCAGTAGGGTCTAGAACGTGAAGAATCATCAAAATCTCGTACTATCAAAAAATCGCGTTTACAATACTTTATTCCCTATTATATTATAAGTCAGGGAAGTAAAATGCGATCACTCTCATCGTTACAATCTCCCTACTTCCTAAAACATACCTGATAGTTGCCTGCGATGCCCTGCACAGATTAAATCAGTTTTATTGTCATCTACGTACAATATTTGGCTTTGCAGGGCCCATATTTGGCGCTGCAAGCACCTACAGGAAATGTTTTTGAAAAAAGGAACTGTGAGAGTGATACTAAAAATGAAAATTGGGATCACGCTCATCGTGGTTACTCTCAAAAACATCACTGACAGTGACAGATGCCTGCAGCACCGGTGCTATGTAGATTCTGCGGAGTTTGGTAGTTGGGCAAGTTTTGCATTTAGGCACCTCGCATGGCTCATGTTTGGAAATTATCATGAAGGTGATATAGTTTTTCTTTATATACTCTCACGGTTTCATTTTTCAAAAACATCTTTCACAAAGGCCTACGGCGGCCAGAATAGACCCTGCAGGCAAATCTTGCATCTAAACCGACCGACTCCTTTCGCTTATCTCACGATAACTTTCACTGAAATTGATAAAATTTAACAACTAATAATGGGAATTATATGTTATAAAAATCATTTGTGTAGTCATAAACAATGGGCCACAGGCACCTGATATGGATGTTTTTAACAGAAGCAATTGTAATTCACGTTTTGCGTTTGGGCACAAAATTCGGCCCCGCGGAGTCATTGTTAGACGCAGCAGTCACCAGTTAGAGATACTTTTCGAAAGAAACAACAATTACGATCACTCCCACCATTTTTACTATCAATAAAATCCCTAACAAGTGCCTGTGGCGCCCAGCTTAGATTATGCGAAGCTGAATCCAACGTGATAGACACCTCTCGCTCATGTTTAGGAGTTATATATGTAAAGAAAGTATACTTTCTTTAATCAAATTTGCCGCGCTTGACATAAAAAAAAACAATTAATCTCAAAAGAGTGATGAGAATAGACAGATGAAAGAATAATTCAAAGTATTGATAGAGTGTATAAAAAGATAGGATAAGAATAGACTTTAATTGTCGTTTCTTTAATTTTTAGGTAAAGTAACGATAACATTTGTAAATAATAATTGACATTAAAAATCTTTAATTTTTAGCAACAAAATTTAGCCTGTTCAACCTAATAACCTGTACGATTGTAGTGAATTGTCTTATAAAACGACAATTTTGTCTTAACATGGAAAAACTACAGTTTGAAATTTTAGTTGTGCCTTCACCAGCAGATTCTAAGACAAACACTACGATTATAACTTCAATTTCAACAGAAAAAGGGGAAAAATATATGCTACCTGCGAAAATCCAAAACATAGCACACCACACGGAGTTGAAAAAAACATCCACTTATAACAGTTTAAAAACCGGGATGAGAAGACATGATGAGAAGAAAGTGTGGATTGCTTTATCAGAAGAGTTGAAAAAAGTGTATTTGGATGAGGTTGGTAATATAAAATTGGCTGCATCTATTCGTCCGGCGACCGGACGAAAATATTTTTTCAAATTTTTCCGGTAACCGGATGAATAATATATTTTTATTCATCCGGCTAGAAAAATGTATGATCAACTGTCCAATTCTGCATCAATAAACACGGTATACCTTCGAAGGTTATATTATATCTTTCCAAAATTCTTTTAAACCATGCTTTGATACTTTTATACTAGTTATATACACTTTGAAGTATCCAAAATATAATTGGAAAGTATTTGAACATCATGAAATGAATAGTAATTACAAGAGTAATTCATTTATTGTAGAGATTCGAAATAACCTCCATGTCAGAATTCATGAAAACAATGTCAAATGTCTCAAAATTATATTTGCTTCAATTACGTTATATATTAAAGTTCACATTTATCACACATCCATAATTCTTTTGTTAATCTCTTGAGTCCTGAATATTCCAAATGATACCATATATCACAATAATCACAATCTATGCTTTTTTTCAATTTTAAGAATATGTCAATAAATTTTTGGAATTTTTTATTGAGAGTACTCTTTTACAACAGTTTTCCTCGCTTTCGTAGTAAAATATAGCTGTTGACATGAATTGAAGTTTTTATTGGACTGAATTAATGAATTACATGATTATTTGAATATAAACAGGAATGACAGATCGACGTGTTTCGAAAAATTGAAAATCAGATAAATAAGTTCATTCTATCAATTTACCTTTGCATGTATTTGAATAAGTTCTAAGAAGATGGATTTAATTCTATCAAATATACCAGGAACGGCTTTAGAGAATTGATTTTATCACGATTAACTATCCCCACTAACATTTAATTGAATGACGGATAAAATGTAGGCTATTGTTTTGCACGTGAAAAAAATAACCGGACGAATAAAAATATCTTATTCCTCCGGTAGCCGGATCATTAGTCACTTCGTATAAAATTCAACGAATATTTTTTAGATATGGTAGAAGACAAAGGACAACAGACAAATGGGGATGTAAGAAAATTGTTAGAGCAATTAATATTGTCAAACCAAAAGAAAAATAATTATAAAGATTTGAAGCAGATTTCGGAAAAATTTATGTTGGAAAAATTTTCAACTAAGACAGATGGATAGAAACTTTTGAAAAAGAATGTCTAATGCCTGTATTACACGATACAATTTATTGACCAATAAATTGACCAAGTTTTCTATCAAGTTTTCAACAATTTATTGTCGAGCTCAAAAATATTTTGTACCATATTACACGATACAAGTTTTCGTCAAGAAAAATCAGAACTACCAACTTATAATTTTTGACGTAACTTCAAAAAGTGTGGTTAGAGAGAAAGTGAGATAGTAGAGATGACAAAAAATTAATATACTGAGGGCAACTGTATATAAAATTATATTAATACTTTGTCAACACTTAGATTATCATTTGACGCGAAATAACTAATATGAGTGATGTTGGCAACGACAGAATCTCCCTAGAATACCCCAGAATATTGGTGAAAAATAGAGCCAGTTCTATTTCAAAAATTACTTGGTCAATTATTGCTCAAGAAAAAATTGTGGAAATTTTGGACACATTACACACAACAATAAATTGAAGGTCAACTTTTGAAAAGAATTGACCAATAAATTGTATCGTGTAATACAAGCATAAGATTTGAAATTGAAGAGGATAGTACAAAAATTGAAATATTGAGATTGTTTCTAGATAAATCAGGCACAGATTGGTATTACGCCACAAGTGTAAAATTAGAAGCAAATAACAACTGGCAGGAATGGAAAAAGAGAATATTTGACACATTTGCGGATAAAGGATGGAATATATGGAGATATGCTCTTGCATTCAGATACAAAGAAGGCTCGTTAATAGAATATGCTATAAAAAAGGAAAGATTGTTAATAAAAATCAATTGTTTCAGGCACCAGATGCACCATTTAGAGATGCTACAATTGTTACTTCCAAAAATATCACTGACAGATGCTTGCGGAACCAAATCCGTTTGATTGTAGGGCACGTTTTGTGTTCAGCCCCAAAAGTTATCCCCACAAGATTCATGTTTGGCAACGCAGGAACTTGTTAGAGATATTAAATGAGAGTAATACACAAAAAAAATTCGATCAGTCTGACCGTTGTTACTTTCAAAAACGTCTCTGATAGATGCCAGCAGTGTCTAGCACAGAAACTGCGAGACCAAATCAGTTTAGTTTTCGATCACGTTTAACATTTAGGTACACAAAGTCTAGTCTTAGCACTACAAACACATGATAGAAATAACTATGCGAATGATGCATGATCAATCTCAGTATCGTTACTTTTAAAAACATGCCTGACAGGTGCCAGCGAGGCCCAACACGGGTCATTCAGGGCCAAAGCTTTCATGTAAACACAATGTAATTAAGACGAACTTTTTCCCCGAAATTGATAAACAAACAATGGCAATTATTATTAATAACAACGGATTAGTTTAAAACGGGATCCCACAACTCTCGCGCAAGATTGGTAACAGCAAACGAAGTTTGGTTTATACTAAGAGTACGTTCCGCTAGGCGATCGCAACGATTCACTCACAACCGCAGTATTTGCCGTTCCACTTACATATGATTGCTGTGGTAAGCGCTTCAAGTGCAACGATGCGAGTGTCTGTTAAATGTCAAATAAATTGAAAATTCGTGGTTAATATCGAAAAGTAAATCATTAAGATCCGGATTCATCAAAGTCAGTTAAACTTATCTAGAGGTTATTATGAGTTAGTAACTAGAGTTACAATTGTAACAACAGTAGTTTAAGAATAAAATAACCTATGGATGAGTTGATTCAAGTGGCGAAGGTGAAACTGGTTCTAATACGATTAAACTAACCTGTAGCAAAAAGAATATATGAATGGAATGAATCGAATATACCTGTGTAAATCAATCTCTCATAACTCTCATAAATAATGAATGATGATAATGAGAGGCCGTGAAATTTTCTGTCATATTGACAAATGAAAATTTTTGATTCAATCGACATAATTTGGAATCGAAATTACAATTTAGAAAGATGCCTTAAATATTAATTCAAATTTTTTGGTGATTTCTGCAAAAATGAACGCAACGGCCGCTTCGATCCACCTTACAATCGCGAGCGTTGCGATCTTGAAGCGGTCGCAATTGATGACATCATCTATGATGTATTAATCTCAAACGCAAAGAACGCGATCGTCTTGTCGCCTAGTGGAACGTACCCTAAACATTCAGTTCTACCACCATATAAATGCGTGGCAGTCAAGCTTCCAAAACTAAATTTACTTTTCCTGTAAACACGTATTGATAGACTGACCCATTAATTAGGTTATTTTTAAAGTCTGAATGTCAGCTTATGATCCGAGGTCCCTTGCTATATGCTTATTATTAATATAGGGAAGTTTGAAGTCATAGAAAAAATTTTATACGCAACACGTGTATAAAATTTAGTGATAAAACATTTATACTATAATTTTTATGACTCAACGATATTTTATTCGCGATAATGTTTGTTTAATATGTTGGCTTCATACGAGAATTAGTATCTATAGTAAAATGGTTTAAGATTGAATGTATGGAATGGTTTTTTACTGAGTAGAATTGCGACTGGTAGAATACAAATGTGCAATAAGATACTTCTGGTTTGGAGCCTTCATTTCACATTGCGTATGTTAAACATCTAGAATTTAGCCCTGATCAAATGTAGACAAACAAAGGAACAAACGTTAATTAATTCAATGATCTTTTTATTTAAATTAAAGAGGATTTTGTTTTTGTTTCAATATATCTATAAATAGACAATAGAATTCCAATCAGTTTTTTTTGGAATATTATTATTGATGCTGTTGTTTCTATTCTTTAATCACAACAAAAAAAAGTAATTACTAAGTTTTGAAATCAAATTTGGCCGTGGAAATACTTTCAAAAATTGTTTTGTCTGCAACTATTTATATCTAGCATTAGACAAGAGTTGCGTAGTGCTACGAACATGAATTCACAGATAAACTAAATTTAGATTACAACATTTTAATATCACGCGTTCTCATGGTGGTAGAACTCAGTTTACGATGTGCAAATCAACAAGTTTAAATATGTAATATTTGCATCCACAATTTAATTAATTTTAATCAGAACTCAACTATTTTTGTGAATGTTATAAAGTGTTTCCGACATCTAAGGAAACAATGCACCACTTCCTTCCCTTGCGACACAAATAACTATTCATTTATCTTTATTTATAAGAACATTCAACTTCTTGCAAACCACTAGGTGTAGCAAAAGTATCTATTTTTATATTTGCGCTACACGTCAGTGAAGAAAGTGAAAGTGCAAAATCTTTTTTATATTGCGAATAGCTACGTCGCTCAACGTTGGAATGAGAAATTGCTGCTGACGTCACCAACCGCTTTTCGTGCAATGATTTTGTTCGATTATAAAAAAGGATAATTGTCCTTCAAAATCCATGGTTGGCAGGTGGTTTCGTGAATTTAAACGAGTAAGGTGTCACCTGGAAGATGATTGGAGACCTGGGAGGTCTGCATTAGCAAAATATTCGTGGTGCGGAATTCTGAAGGGGTAAATTGAGCGGAGTCTAGTCATCGATAATAATATTTCACATCAGTAAAAAAAAAGGAAAACGCACGCAAATTTGACCGATGGGTGTATAATATTTTTACAGATGATGAATCTTGGATAAAAGTCAGCAATTTGGATCTTTGAAAATGAAAATAGGACCACAAGAGTCATGCGCGGAAAAAGCTCAAACAAGAATTGCTGCTTTCATAAGAAAGATGTTCTAGTTGCAGTGATACCTCTTGAGAATCATAAATCCGTAAACACAGATTGGTATGCGGAAATATATATCCGAAGTTTTTAATAAATTACGTGAAGAGCGGCCAAAGACTGGTTTACGTGGCATTTTTATGCAAGCGACTTAGCAACAGCCTCAATAAGTTTTTTTTATATGAATAGACGAGGGTGCCTTACAGTCCAGATTCACCTCAAACTATTTTTTTCTTGTTTCCCAACCTTAACCCTTAGATCACTAATATAAAAAAGTTACGTAGACTACCAGAAAGGATCCATTGCGGCTCCCGTTAATTTTTGGCTTATATAGTTGTTTTCTATATTTTTTCGTATGGTATTAATTAATACATATGAGTTATTTGAACTATTTATGATATAAATAAAAATTTCAAGCTCCCATATAACCTATTTTTTTGTATACTTGATTGAAAACATCAGGTTTAATATGTAGAAATCAGTAAAGAAAAGTGCCAGTTTTCCAATGAGCAACATTTTTATAATTAGCAACACAAAATAACAAACAAAATACGCACTATGACACGCACCCAAATACAGCTTTGACCTGATCAAGAAAAAATTTTCAGGTTAAACATATAAGAAAACAAAAATTCTCTCGATTTCGCTGGAAACGAATGTAAAGTCTCTTCTTTAGATGCATCCAGAATTACGTAAGAATCTTTAGCTTCTGATGTTTCAGACAAATTAATTTTTAATCATTTTTAATATCGTTCATTTGTTAATGTCCGACTAGTTTATTATTGTTGTTATAATAACACTGATTTCAGGGTAATTATTTAACAAATAATACTCGAGGGCATTATTTTGAAAAATAACAAACAAGTTTCCTAGTTACAGCAAGTAACTAGAGTAATTTCTCTGACAGAAATCACAATGACAGGACATACATTGCTAAAAATTTTGATTGAAATACAACAAAAGTCGGAGATTAAACATTGAAGGCACCACGGGAGTTGAACAGACAATAATGCCTACGGTCAACGTACATACCTCGGGCTAGAGGCTCCCGGAAAGTACACTGTTGACCTCAGGCATTATTGTCCTTTTAACACCCTTGATACCTTAATTACTATTATGCTTTCGCTTGGCAGTTGTCAAAACTGTTACTACATTTTTGGAAGAGCACAACCTTGATTAGTATTTCTGTAGAATAGTATATTATGCTACAAGGACCGAACGACTGTCATTTTTGTCCAGGATAAATTTGGCTGCATTATGAAGACGAGGGCAAAGCGCAAGGCGTAGCTCCGTGCAGCCAAATTTGTCCGTGACAATATTGACAGTCGTTCAGTGTCCGTGTTGCATATGATAATTTTTGTAACAAGTGCACCGAAGTACTCCCATTACTAAACTTTTTAAATTAATTTGGATGTATCGAAACTATCTTATCGATTTGACAGACAGATTTTTGCAAATGCAATCACATTACAGTAAACTAATACAATGAAACATAACTTACATGATTTATTTTATTGATTGATATTTTTTCACATTTTCTGTGCTATCCAGTTCACAATAAATGCACATACTATAACGAACACATTCTATAATACAAATTTCTTTCGAATATCAATTTGACATATCAATGAAATAAAAAAATCCAACGGCATGCCCCATGATCCATGATCTACAATTTCATTTTTACCCAGCGGACAAAAATATCCATTAATTCCCAGTCAATAGAGAATTAATGACAATTGTTACCATGGTTTGGAATTGAGAACTTTCGAAGCAGAAGTCAGCTCAGTAATAGGGCACTTTCGGTGCATGTGTTACAAAAAATCATTTCTATTCTTGCCGTCTTCCACTCAAGTTTTTCCATCAAGTATACAAACAAATAGCATATTCAACACGTAAGAAAAGCGATATTATTTTGCTCGTGTAAATTTAATTTACTCGCCCGTTGCTCTCGCTCGTGAATTAAAACATTTACACTTGCTAGTAACCTCTCACTTTTCTCTACTTGTCAAACAATCTACTATATTTAACTTATTTTAAGATTCCGTAAAGAATAAAAAGAAAATGTCGAAATTACTCTATTTTTCATATTTTTTTCTATTTGCTACAGTCATTGTTGCAAAAACTTTCATAATCTTTTTTTTATGATCTTTGCACACAGAATTTAACAATATTTATTACCAAAGAGGCGAAAAATATATAATATTTATGTTACATTGTAACAAGAACAGAGATATATAATCTCAAAAAAATTAAAGAATCATCTTGATGATCAACACGCATTTTTGGCAGTTCATGAATGTTTGTTCACTGAGCTTAAAATCAAGCAGCTTGGGCAAACCAACGGAACATCAGCTTTAATTTATTAATTTATGTAGTACCAGTTTCAAGTTGTGCCTATTTTATACCTAATTTGTGCACATATAAACTTATTGTTTGGTTATTGAATGACGGGAGGTCATGTGATGAACCCTAAAATAATAATTTGATATTTACATAACAAAAAATTCCCTCCAAAACTACAAATTTAAGAAAATAAATAATAAGTGGTCATGTACTGGCCTAAATTGATCATAAAAACAAAAGTTTAATTCATTTTGATTCTAAGATCGAAAGCCGTATGTCAATATCTTGTGTAACTCACAAGATATTGAGATAAATAGCTTGTATCCTAAAATGGGTACTAGCCCATATCAATTAGAGATTTAAAGTATAAAATCTAACAACTGACATGTTGCTCATTCTGTACAGCAATTTTCTAATCTCAATCATGCATAGTTCAGCAGTAATTACTTTTTGAATTTTTATTTAATTTTTACCCCAAAACTGGGAGTATGAATGGAAAAATCAAGCAGTTTGTGCGAGCCTACGAAACAGTAGCTTTCATTTAGTACCAGTTTCAAGTCTGTAAGTGCTGTAGTTGTTGAGAACTCAGCGTCACGCCAGCCAGTCAGCCAGACAGCCAAAGTGAATATAATGGCGTATCTTTTTTGCAAAAATGCGCTAAAAACTACGTTTGACACATACATGGAGTACTGGGACTGCAAATATCAAAAAACCAAAGTTACTAGCAATTATCTAACTGTGGGCGCACAAAGGATCTCTGTTAATCATCTAAAGGCCAATTCCACCTAACTCAGTTAAATTTATCTGGAGGTTATTTTGAGTTAGTAACTATGGCAACAATTGAGTCAATAATGGTTTCCAGATAAAATAACCTGAGAATAAATAAAATAAATAAACATGCGTAACCGAATATGCTGTTCGTTGTTCTCAAAGAATAGATAAGTATATTCAGGTCGTAAAGGATTATTCTGGAAAGAAATAAAGTATTTTATTTCAGAAAAATCTTTTTAATTTTCAGAACAGCTCTCGTATTAAGATAATTGAACTATTATGGGCGTTTTTATTCAAAATTGCTCATAAATTTTATCTTCATGAATTATGTTGCAATTAAGAACATACTAGATTCGTCATTTTTATCTGAATATGTTTCAAATTAATAGAAATATAATGACAACATAGAAATAATTCTTTGTGGTAAATTATTTCGATAGGCAATTTTTATCAGAGGAAGTGTTGTATAGTAAAACCTGATAAAACAATTCACATGACTGTAATATTACTATGAGTAAGCAAAAATAAATAACTAAAGCGACTATTTATCAAGTTTTCCACCATATTTTGAACTTGAAATATAATATATATATCTATATATATATAATAATCAGGAGTCAGTATTTTCAAGGATTTAATTAATATAACTGTCCTGATGCTCATGTGCTGGCCGCTTCAGATTTCTTTTAATTTCTACACCTTTCACTGTGTAATAAAAGTTAAAAATTTGTAATAAATTTCAATTTAAAATTGCATAAGTAAAATAAATTACCAACTAGTAGAAACTTAAAAATTCGAATTCATACAAACTAAAAAGAAAATCATCGTTTGACGCCTCTTAATATTTTAATAAAAAGTGAAGGTGTTCCAATTCCAAAAGTTGAATGATCATAACATTAAAAACAAAATTACATCGCGAAATGAAACTCATAAAAGTTCTAATTTCAACGCATCGTGAATTTTGCCCATTGTGGAGTCAAAAACAAATTAGTGAACAAAAGGAGACAGTGGAGCACGCAATAGAAGGGGCTCATATTAAAATATGTACTTTTCAAGCCAATATTAGCATATCAAGCCTAATAATTTTTTAATATTGATAACGAAATAGTACTTTATGCAACAATGTAAAGTTGAGCATTATGACATGAGGCAAAGTATAGTTAGCCAAATGACATAATACTTGTTTACTCTCGAATTGTAAACAAGATTTTTTCTATAGTCCCTAATTTCCATATTTTAACAATTACCAAATTGACATTTAGATTCAACAAATATCCAAATTCATGGATCAGTGAGGACGGCCAAAGACACATTTTTAAAGGAACATGAATTCATTTTATACATCGTTTGCAATGCGCAAACTACCTACTTTATACACGATCGTAGAAAATAGTTATTTATTTAATTACGCAGTAAAGTAGCAGATTTACAGCCGCAGCTTGTCGTTTCAAACAGGGCAATAAGTCCAATTTTCTGCTGTGCTAGTGAAATCAAATCAAATAATCTCGGGCTTTCGCTGCCATTTTGATATTAGGTGATATTTTTCGTTTTGTTAACCTGTAGATAGAAACTTTTCAGACAATAAGTGTCGAGGAAAGCGTACTGCACATTTTTTGTCCTTATCGCGAATCCAAATAATTCGTAAATTGAAAGCTACCAAAAATCGTTTGGAAGTTGTTTTGGTGAACAATCAGACTGGAGAAAAGCCTTCTAAGCTCAAGGTCACAAGATCAACCAGAAACCAGAATGATGCCACCTAATAACGGGTTTTCGCCACCATCTTGATAAAAAAAAAAATATTTTTCATGTCCTATACACGGTATAAAATTTTTTTCTAAAAATAAATGTAGAGAATAATGGCAATAAATCTCATTATCCTGACGTTTTGAAACGAACAGACTGTCAAAATAAAGAAAATCCCTTGAATTTCTTTTGCGCAAAGGTCTTAGGTCCAAAAATTACGCTCCTTCAAACCTTCGGGATTTCATTTCCATGTTGAAGAAACTTTGAAATCGATTTTTCATGTTTCCTATTGCCCGTAAACAGTATCTTTTCAGATAAGATTTATAAAGGATAACTTCCTACACATTTTTTGTTAATGTTATGAATCCCTGTAGTTTATATTCCAGGCGTAAGAGAGCGCAAACTGCAAAAATTTTTTTTCGCCGTTAATGCTCCGTAAAAATTATGGTGTTGAGAATAGCCCAACATCTCTAAAATTTATTTTGCACAGAGATTCAAGGTAACCATTGAGCTGTAGCCACCATCTTGGAAGAATTTGAAATCGATTTTTTTTTGTTTTATATTAACCGTAGAAAAATACTTCCCAGACAATAGATATAGATAGAAGATAAAATTTGTATAGTTCATATTCCGAGCGTCAGAGGGCGCAAAAAATCGTTCTTTCAGCGTTATTACTTTGTAGAAGTCGTTTTTTGTATTAATTTGGTCAATTTTCTGCCCTCAATTGAATAATACAAAATATTTAAACTTCATTTAGCAATGCGTTTTATTTCTGTTTGTATTCGAACAAAATGGTCATATTTCAATTATTTATTTTGTACTCCTACATAAATTATTCGTACGCCACTGATTGTAATAATGTAGGAGCTCATTGTAGCGTATAGTCGCGCATGCATGGGCTTTTATACAGAAACAGCGAGAGCAAATCATAAAAAGTAAAATAAGGTAACTGTAATCAGGTTTCTATTACTAACACAGTCTTTTTGGTCGAGTATAACTGACTTTGATTGTTCTCCATCAAAATAAATTATGAAAGAGTCAGCTGATATCAAATAAAACGATGAATTGTGGAACAAATTTGGTTTATTGAACTTTGATTATCATTTAATATCTACGAACACATTAATGATTGTCAGTTAACATATTGAGACATATTGGAGCCCACAATAGGGCCACTGAAGTTCGGAAGCCCTTGAAATATCAAAAACATTTAAACAATTCAAAATATTTGGTTATGTATATCTTAAATGTAATTCATAGAAACATTGTACGATTTTTGAAGTAAACTGCCTGGGAATTTTATTTATTTAAATGATAGAATATTTGGTAAAAAAATACGTACATTTTTGGATGAATTCTAGTATAAAAACCACAAAATATTCACAGAGCACTCGCTATTCGATTCACAACTTACTATACAAGTTTGTTCCACAATTTACTGCTCATTCAACTGCCCATGTTCATACAAGATTTCTATAATAAAAATTGCGAATGTAAAGGCTTGTCCACACTCTCAAAGACAAAAATAAATAATATATACACAGATTTAATTTATTCATTCATATTTTTTTTCAACATAAACAATACTGAATATTCCAATTTTCTTATAAATTCAATTAAAGTTCCTAAAGGAAACAGATTTTATAATAATGTGCATAAAATTGATCAATAACACTTCGATAACAATTAAAATTATAGAAATGTAATGTGTGAATAAAAGAGAATGCAAATAGTAAGCTTAGTCACTTTTTCAAAGGAAATGTGCTCATAGAAAAGTGAATTTGAATCGAAAGGGGGCATTCATAAATAATTAATTCTTTGTTAGCCAAACACGAAACAACGACGAGTTCAAGAATTCACAATCAAAGCATACTATATTTTAATTAAATATGTGAATGTCATGGTAATCTCTCTGAAAATATTCACTATTGTTGTATAGCTAATAAAATTGCTGTATTCAAAGCGAGACCTTGGTTTTAATTCCTTTAGTTGTGGCAACACTGACAATTTATTTGTATATAAAGAAGACATTCTCAAAATATTCACATATGAATTCATATACCAATTGAATAATAGAAATTGATTAGGAATCAATGTGATTCTGGACGCGTTTAAAGCAAAATGCAATGCATCAAACGGTACTGTGGGAGGGAACGTAGAAAAGAGGGAATACTGTTCAAAAAATAGAGAGCACCAAAAAAATTCGAAGGGTTTTGAAGAAAGTAGTTCCCTCCGGCCTAAATACATTTTTTCATTATTTGGAACTATTTCTCAAAGTAGCATATTCGGTTTTTAGTAGCTCCTCAGAAGCCTCTGAAACTCTGTAACGTTTTTTAGGTCATTTCTCAAACAAAGCTATCGCGTTGTAAATACTACTTCAACGCACTCGATTGCGATCCCTTTTCAACAATTTTTCCACAGCAAGAATATGTAGCTAATGCAGGCTACCAGAATTCTGTTCAACTTCCAGGTATAAAAAATTTAAATGCACGGAGGCCCCTGCGAACCATAGATTTTAAAGGACAACTATCCCCAAAATTATTTTACTCGAACTTCAATCCTCTTTTATAATGGTACAATTGCACGAAAAGCGATGAATATTAAAATTAGTCACTCTGTCCACTTTATTTTTCTTTTTCAAATATAGATATAAACTGTTAAAATAATAAATTTTTGAATATTCACCCATTTCTACTTCCTTTCAAGTGTGATTAACAATTTAATTAATGTAACATTTTGACGGTCACTGGAGTAATAAGTACTATGTCAACGATGTTAGCATTATGTTGTAGTGTTAGTTCGTACTCAAATCATCTTGAACTTTGTAACATAAACCAAGATACGGTTTTTTTTAATCTTTTATGCTTACAAAGAAAATTTGGTGTACGCATTATCTCCTTTTTAATTAATACTGACTCAATTCATTTTGAAATATTAGTTACTTCCACTAAAACCATCTCATTTTATTTATTTCTCGAATTACATGGCTGTCACCCTCAATACACAATTGCCTGACCTGAACTTTCAAAAAACATAATCATAGTATATTACGTAATTCGTGGATTCATGGTTTGAATGGATCAATTAATTAAGCTTTGAGCGGACAATGTCTGCACTTGATATATGTACTATAGTTCGTTCACTTGAAATTTAAATTATTATTTTTTTCATAATTTCGTAATAACAGCATTGAAGTGGAAATATTTTTTCCATATTAATTTACAATGAAAGTCAGTTTTATAATAAAACAGAATTGTAAATTTTAAAACCATTGAAATATAAAAACTATAAAATGAAAAATGAAAGCGTATGACGGTACTTTCATAAAAATAAAAGTGTTCAACACGCTATGCTTATTCTCCTGCTACAACAGTCAACAGAAATTCATTTTCTGTTGTTCAGAAAGTTATCAAGCTTCATTCTACCACTGAAGTTCATTTCACGTTTGAGATACGGAAAAAACATTAATTTAGTTGCCTATTATTTTTTTGTTGTGTACGTCATATATTATTTTATTGTTAAGCCATTTTAACAGTTAATTAACATGATTCTCTTTGAAAACAGCAACAATATCACACTTTCAAGTAGACACAAATAAATAGTTTCTAATGGAAAATAATTAAATTATTTATACAAGATAACGAGAAAAATATTAAAAATATATTAAATTACTACTCTCTTCAGTTGAACAGAAAATTCACGGATCTATGACGTAGATTATGTATGAAGATTGTCGATTATATTCACCAGTAAACAAACAATGACAGATGAATAGCTACATCAATATCTATCTCTCTCTGACTAGTTTACGAGTGAAAATGAACAGAATCTACGTCACACTTTATTCAATAATTATTTTCTCAAAAACAGTTAATATTTTTTTGTTATAGAGATTAAAAAAATAAATAAACGTTTCTTTCTATAAAAAAAATTGCAGATATATTTTTGTGTAGGGCTGGGCCAGCATCATATCTTGTCAATTAACACACATTCAGGGCTGTATCAAGATAAATTTTACTCAAAAGTCTTTGAAATCAATTATTGATTACAATTGATATATTTAATAATGACGTCATAAATAAAAATAGATCAAAATCTCATCGAATATTGTGATAAAAATTATGTTAATGATTCTAATAATTATTAAGACAAATAACTGATATCAATAGCTTAGAAGTGTTGTTTTGAAGAATGTTTTAAGGCAATAAGATTGTTCCAAATTATTCAAATGGAAATATTTCAAACGGATATTATAGACAATTGTATTATCTGTAATTTATACCGGCAGATTTTTCTTCAAAATAATTTGGAATATTTTTATCGCCTGGAAATATTTCCTAGAACAAAGTTTTTAAAACAGTCAAAAATTGGAGGTACTATTATAATCAAATTGAAACAAAATAATGGCCTATCTGGTACAGTAATGACGTCATTCCTTCATCATAAAAATTATTACTTTATTGAACCTGATTCTGGACAGGATTAGACTGGCAATTAGTTGAACCACCAGGCGTTAAAACAACGTTATCCCTCTAAACAATAATTTAACCTCCCAAACAATAATTTAATCTGAATAATCATACAAAAAAAGTTATATTTAATTTTCGCGGTTCAATGAATTTTAATTTGAATAATCAAACAAAATAAAAATAAATCGCCAACTAGCCTGCCTGAAGGCTAGTCCGGGTCTGATTTTGAATAAAACTTGTGTTTTAAAAATGATTTTAGTAAAATATTTTTTCAATAACTGTATTATGAGAATAAGTGAAGAACAATAAATAAAGAGCTATATTATCCTTAAGTGTTTTTCTAAAAGTTTCTATTTAAAAGTGAACGTAGTGGTTATAGAAAAAATCTGCTACCAACATCAATATACGCGAGATTGCGTGACCTAAATTTGTTTTTTTTGCAAATTCATATAAACAACACTGCGCGCAATGTCTGTCACCTATCCTTTGTTGGGTTATTATTAGGTTATAAAATGTGACGTGATGAAATTTTGAAATACTTACGTGAATTATAGTCCAATTTTTTTCTAAATTGTAAATTTAATTTTTCAGTAATGTTCAGATCAACCCTGACTATTTTCTTCGTCTCGTAAAATTCGAAATTTAAAAATAATAAAAAGGTGAAAGAGTTAAAAATGCATGGATTTTTATAGATGGCCCCTCAGGGCCATAAAAAATCTTGTGTGTAATAAGGGTGTAAAATTTAATGACTCAAAATATTTGACTTCATGTCATAATGCTTAAATTTACACTTTTTTTGTGTAAATCAATACTACAAGTCACCTATTTATTTTTTTTCTGTTGAAAAAATATAAAAGCTCTAAATTCATACTAATTATAAAAAAAAAATCACTTTCTGACACTCCAAACAAAACAAAAATTCAAGTCAATGAAAAAAAATAAATAAAAGTAAATTTAAGAGTAGTTACACAATAATTTAACTCAAAAATAATTGTACATTTATGGTAGAAATAAAATAATTGAACCAACTTCATGGTAATAAATGTGAAATATTTCAAAATATTGAGTTAATAAAAGGAAATCGGTAATTATACATTATTCGTAATATGCAAGCTCACTTATGTGGAAAATATGTTGACAGAAAACTGACGCACCTTTCTCTACAACTTTTGCATACATGTTTTTATTAATTTGATTCATAACAAAGTCCAAAAAAAATATATTCGATAACATTTACAGTCATTTGTTATTGTCGATAAAAAAGCAATCATTAAAAATGTTTCAAGGAAGAAAACAAGCGGTAAATTTGAAATTGAAGCGTGACGACACAAAATTCACTTTCATTTAAACAATCCTAGTATTTTCTGGAGCAGTGAGATCATGAAAGCAATCGCATCTTCAGTTGAGTACAGTAGTCCGCTTCGTTAGTCTGTCAACTCTGTCAATTACTTCAATTATCAACTTATAAGGACCAAATTCACTTTGAGTTTGTTCTTAGAACCCAAGCCAGACGAGCGCGCCACGCCGTTGAAAAACAAACGAATATCATCCTTCTAGAAACTACTACTCAGGGATTGGTGCGCGCTTAACCCCTCCACTTCACGCGCTAGTACTAACACCGCGCTGTACTAACTTTTGCTCACAGTAAGCAAGAGATCTCTGTATTGAGTGCACGAATTGCGGCCACACGACGGAGTTTTACAATTGTTACGTTCGGTTTACACTGCGCAATTTTAAGTTACGAAAGCATTGACTATTGGAATTACAGTGTTTCTACATCTGTGCTGTGCAGTGCTGTGATTTGGTTTTAATATCTGTGAAGTGTAGCCAAACGGAATAATATGTCAACCGCCGTAATGCCACAATCTGCGGTGTATGATTTTGGAGACATGTTAAAGGTGAGACTCGTTTTTTTTTCCCAACTAAATTTAATACTGAAAAAGTCCAACAACTCTCGAAATTGGGGTAAAATAACAACAAAACGAATAGTGTGCTAGGTAATGGAATTGTTCGGTATTCTACCTGCAGCCTACCTGTTGTTCGTCCTACCCAATGTACTTTGCTCGCGCAGCGCTCAACAGGTAGGCAAAGTTCTACGCGCAAGCAAGGCCAGAAAATACAAATTTTTTCCAGTCACAACGTGTAACGATTTCTAAATTTAGCGACTGGTTTTCAAACTGTTCAGAACTCATTATTCTGTATTGGAGCCCTTATATTTATAATTACTATGAAAATTTCCCTAAATTGAGTATTTAAATACTCATCAATTTGTAATCACAGTTGTGTTCACTTAATTGGATGCTTGTTTTGATCGTTTGTTGAGAACGTTCAGAAGTCGCTTGATGGATCTCTTCTTCGTGAAAAGAGAAATGCCGGGTCCATTCTCGTGTTCTCGGGTGCAAACTCCCACCAGACCAGCTGTAGCTTTCATACGAGTCTAGCTAGTGTTCGTTCAACGTTGTTGTCATTGCGAGAAAGTAGGATTCTGGAACGAACTTTTACCAATTGTTGTTTGCCGAGGCGCGTTGGGATGAAAGTGTGTTTTCATAGTACATCGATTTGTGATATTGTCGCTCAGACAGCGATTCGTTGGCGCCACCAATTTAAATTAATTTAAATTTATAATTCAGTTTAGTTATAAGTTATGTGTTTTGTTTTTCTAGAGCATCCCTGGGTCGCAGGGATCGGAGTCAAGCGGGGTAGGTGGGCATTTGGCCGTGGGGGCGCCGCCCCTGAGTCCTCGGCGACTGCGCTACGCTTTGTCGCGTATGAGCTCGAGCCCGGCGACAGCCACGGCCACCGCCTCGCTCTTCACCTCGCTGCTGGACAACCTGTCGAGTCAACACGCCGCCGCCGTAACAGCTTCGGCCCAACACAAGCGATTGGAACGAACACAATCAGCACCCGCGCCTGCAGTTTCTGCACCCGCAGCAGCAGCCGCTGTCAATACTTCACGTTACAAGACGGAATTGTGTAGGCCCTACGAAGAATTCGGCGTTTGCAAGTATGGCGATAAGTGTCAGTTTGCTCACGGAATGGCTGAGTTGCGTTCTTTAGCTCGCCACCCGAAATATAAAACGGAATTATGCCGCACGTATCATACGGCAGGATTCTGTCCATACGGTCCTCGGTGCCATTTCGTTCATAATGAAGAAGAGGCTCGTCAACATAACCGTGCGGTTGCTGCGATTTTAGCGAGTCGCTCTTCGGCAACACCCGCAATTAGGCCTAGACCTTCGGCGTTGAGCCCTGCGTTAAGCTTGGATAGTCCAAGCCCGGCGTCAAGCTTGAGCCAATCTCCAACTTCAAGTATGGGTTCATTTTTTAGTAGTGAACCCGAGTTGCACTCCCCGGTGCTTCCTCCTCAGCATAGCGATGTGTGTCCGCCGTCGCCCTCTTCCGAATCGGTCGAGTTCAGGCTGCCCGTGTTCAACCGGCTGTCCGCCCCCGTGCTCGCATTCGGCGATCTCATGCTCTAACTGACTGCGGGCCCCAATGTGCCTTACTGTACATATTGTGCGAGGTGGCATTTACAATTATTATCCAAAATCTTTGTGAATGGCATCTCCCACTTTCTAGCTCTAGGTTTTAGCGCTTTATGGGCAGATCATGCAATCATAAATGCAGATGACGTTTATTTAAATACAGTCTTTATTTATATTTTGAAGTCCGGTGTTTTAGATACCGGGCGTGATTTTGATATCGTGTGATTTTTTTAATATATTATACAAATCTTATAAATGTAAGAGAGATTGCTAGAATGGCGTGTTTTGTTTTTGTTTTATTATTTTTTTAAGAAGAATGTCGAGAATAAGTGTCGTCTTTGTGAATTGAATCTAGACTTTATATAAGTGATCCAACTCTCGGTCAGCGTCTTTCCATTTATTTTGTAGATTTTCCCCAGCTGTTAACATTCCTTGCAACAATTTATTTATTTTCTCTTCAACTCGCATTTCTCATTTCGTTGACGCAATGACCGGTAGGAGAAACATTCGATTTGTTATTTAAACCATTTATTTAAATAAATCCGTTTATTTTCTCATTACAACCTTTTTATGTTATTGTAATTATTAATTATTATTGAAATATAATTTATATGTAACTTATTATTTATATTGCAAATATGTAGGTGACGCGACATTGTATACTGCACGTTTTTTAAAAAGTGAGGACACAAAACCCAGTGCTTCCTCACAGACTACCTGTATATTTATATTCTAGTTCAAGTGTATCTATGTAGCTATAATCTTCAGTAATATCAATAAATTATATTTGTTGTATACTCACATGCGTTTGTTTTGAAAGAATCCGTTTGTCTCTTAGTTATGTTGTGGGCGCCAACCTCACCGCAATGAAGAATCCCCTCTACACACTCTTCAGCTCACCTCCATATGACCAAGCCTCGTTTCTGTTACGTACAAACATAAGAAACTTTTACTTTCCCTCCAAGAAAACAACATGACTCTCATACCACACAACATAATTACATTTACACAAATTGAGAACATGAAAAAAAAAGAATTTTATTGATAACAAAAGGGTAAGTACTTTGAAATATGTTGCGTAAGTATTTGATTGAATAATTCATTAATTTAAATTTAAAAATATCAAACAAGCTTTAATTTACCTTTTAATGCAGACAGTATTGATTTATAAATTGAGGGCCAGTTTTTTAATTATCGATTAATATAAATAGAAACAATTGTTGACACAATTACAACTAATCATTAAAGTTAATCGGGTGTGGAAAAACCAGCCCTGAAACACAAGACTAAACGAATAAAGGACAAAACTGTTGTAAAAAGCACAAATATTATGATAATAACTCAATTTCTTATTTTCTGAATTAGTTTATTAAAGATAAGTGCCTCATTAAAGAAATTATTGACCACTGCTGTACTAGAAACAAATGAATTGTTCAATTTGAGCTATGTGTCGCCACCTGTACGACAATAGCTGAACTTGCAAAGTTTCGTAGCACAATTGTGACAAATATTGCTATCCATGTACCATGTAATTCAACCAATATATTTAAATGTCATGCTTTATAATTCTAATAACAATAATAATTACTCTGTGGAATAGTTTATCACTTATATTGCAATAATAAAATGCCATCTGTGAATCATGACATGAACCTAGCTGCTCTGCGACTCATTTGATATTTACTGTTTTGCAAACCAAACTGTCAGCTTTTTGACATAAATTACAAGTCATCAAAGAAAAAAGATGGAAGGAATCGAAATAATTCTGCCTGATAAGGTGAGTACATTTGTATAGAGTAAAATAGGCAGTACATAACATTGTTTATTAAAAAAAAATATATTAATTGACAATTTTTGCACACTCATCTTAACCTTTAATGCTTTTATTTTAGGATGAAGGCAGTCCTGCAGAACAAAAACAGACTCTGCAAGACATGGACATGGAAGATCTATACACAAAATATAAGGTAAGATGCCGTTTTACCTAATATAAAATTATACCAGATTTATACTTTAATAAATTTGTATGACAGAAACTTCAACAAATGCTCGAGTTCTTGGAAGTTCAAGAAGAGTACATAAAGGATGAACAAAGAAACTTGAAGAAAGAATATCTCCACGCACAAGAAGAAGTAAAACGTATTCAATCCGTTCCGTTGGTAATTGGGCAGTTCCTGGAAGCTGTGGACCAAAATACTGGTATCGTGGGTTCTACAACTGGTTCTAATTATTACGTTCGTATTTTGTCTACAATCGACAGAGAATTGTTGAAGCCTTCGGCTAGTGTTGCTCTTCATAAGCACAGTAATGCATTGGTTGATGTTCTGCCTCCAGAAGCTGATTCTTCCATTAGTATGCTTCAAGCAGGTAATATTCTGAACTTATAATGAATTAAACATTCTTATAAAACAATTTTTTGCAGATGAGAAACCAGACGTTCAATACAGCGACATCGGAGGCATGGACATGCAGAAGCAAGAAATCCGTGAAGCGGTTGAGCTCCCTTTAACCCATTTCGAACTATACAAACAAATCGGTATTGACCCCCCTCGCGGCGTTTTGATGTATGGTCCACCAGGTTGCGGAAAAACAATGTTGGCTAAAGCCGTTGCCCACCACACAACAGCAGCTTTCATTCGCGTCGTTGGTTCTGAATTCGTTCAAAAATATCTTGGCGAGGGCCCTCGAATGGTTCGTGACGTTTTTCGCCTTGCAAAAGAAAATTCGCCCGCTATTATTTTCATTGATGAAATTGATGCGATTGCTACAAAGCGTTTTGATGCTCAAACTGGCGCCGATCGAGAAGTACAAAGAATTCTACTCGAACTTTTGAATCAAATGGACGGTTTTGACCAAACTACTAATGTTAAAGTCATCATGGCAACTAACAGAGCTGATACTTTGGATCCAGCGTTGCTTAGACCCGGACGTTTGGATAGGAAAATAGAGTTTCCATTGCCCGATCGCAGACAAAAACGATTAATCTTCAGTACTATTACTGCTAAGATGAATCTTTCTGAAGAAGTTGATTTAGAAGATTTTGTTGCGCGCCCTGATAGAATTTCTGGGGCTGATATCAACGCGATTTGTCAAGAAGCTGGTATGCACGCTGTGAGAGAAAATCGATACATTGTTCTCCCAAAAGATTTTGAAAAAGGTTATAAAAATAATATCAAGAAAGATGAAAGTGAACATGAATTTTATAAATAATTTTTTGCGAATAAAATTAATTGTATTACTGTCTAATCATTGCTTATTTATTGTACTTTTCTTTATTGCTTTTTCGAGAAGTTCTATTTAATTTACAGCAATCTCTCTAATATGTATATGTTTTTAAATATAAATAGAAAAATATTTAAACAGTATTTGGACAACACATGACAAAAGGATCGATTTCAGGCAGAAATAGTTTCGCCTTGACTAAGGTTGCCAATCTTCCCATTTTCTAGGTCTATGATTACAATGAATATTCGCATTCACAATATGCGAAAGATTCGCAGCTTGTCAACATTTGGGTTTTATTCTCGTGTAGTAATGTAAAGAATGTTTTGGAAGAAGACGCGCATTCAGTTGGAATGCTGTCTTTATTTCAAGCACCAAGTTTAAAGTTGGAAAAGTGTGGAGGAACATCAAGGAGAGTTACTTTTCACATCAAAACTTTATTGCTAATCCTTTTTGGCATCAAATCTGTAAACTAGGTGATTTTTAATCCCTCGCCATGCCATTTTAATTGCTTGTTCATCAACAGCTTTTCCTCGAAGGGAACGAGAGATAAATGAGAATGATTTCTTATTGGTTTAATCGTTACAACTACCTAGGATAAGTCCTGTTGATACGGTATCCTGCGTTGATCTTAAGTAGTGATCTAGATTTGTTAAGCATCCTTTTCAGCGCATTTTTACAAAAAAAAAATACGCTATTATATGCACTTTGGCTGTCTGGCTGGCGTGGCGCTGGGATCTCAGCAACTACAGCACTTACAGACTTCAAACAGGTATACTAAATGAAAGATGCTGTTTTGTAGGTTTGCACAAACTGCTAGATTTTCTTATTCATACACCCAGTTTTGGGTAGATTGAAACAAAAGTTGAAAAATTAATTACTGCTGAACTATGCATAATTGAAATCTGAAAATTGCTGCACAGAATGAGCAGCATGTCAGTAATTATATTTTAAACCCTAAAATTCGAACCGATATGGGTTAGTACCCATTTTAGGGTAGAAATTATTTATTTCAATATTTCGCGAGTTACGCAAGATATTGACATACGGTTTCCGATGTTATTAGTATCAGAATGAGTTCGAATTTTGTTTTTACGATCAATTTAGACCAGTACATGACCACCAGTTACTTATTTTCTTGAATCTGTAGCTTTGGAGGTAATTTTCAGGGTTTTTTTTTTTATATAGCTTTGATAAAGATCAAATTATTATTTTAAGGTACAGCACATGACTTCCCGTCAGTCAATAACTAAACAATGAAAATTAAAAGGTATTTTTAAACTTGTACGTGCACAAATTATGTACCTATCAAATAGTCAACTTGAAACTGGTTCTAAATGAAAGCTGCTTGATTTCAAGCTCAGTGATTGGGGGAGATGGTAATTTGCGAAATCTCTGAGGTAACAAGCATTCATGAGCTGTCAAAAATGCGCTTTCATCAAGATGATTCTTCAATTTTTTTACAATTCATTTCTATCATGCCGGTCGATTAACTAAAATAAGTCGGTAATATGTACACTGCTGTTTCGTAGGTTTGCACAAACTGCTTGATTTTAAGCTCAGTGGTTGTAATGCAGGGGCCACATTTATGTCTAATGCCGTTAAGTAAGGCGATATGTGACAATTGACATATTGTCATTGGCAATGTGTTCATTATTGAATAACGCCTTAATTAATGACATTAGACGTAAATGTGGCCCCAGCATAAGAGATAGTAATTTGAAAAATCTCTAAACTAGCAAATATTCATGAACTGCCAAAAATGCGCTTTGATTATTAAGATGATTCTTTAATTTTGTATTTTTCTTAAAGTAATGTACATAAGTAAAACTATAATTCTAATTAATTTTACTTGGTTTAATGTATTTTTTTCTTAGATACTTTGTGCCTTCTATTCATTTTCCTTATAACTATTGTTCATTACAGCTAAGTACGGTCCAAAGGCTCTTATGAGATTCCAATTTAAGCCTTTTGATTAGCCAAAATGTAAACACGATTCACTCACAGTAAATGCAGGATTTGAGACCAGCTTTAAGAAAATTAATTCAAGAAATATATTCATATTCACATTATTACCTATAGTCCAATTGTCAGAGATTTTGACCTCTCATAAAATGTGATATAGCTGAAATTTGGCTCGTTGATAGTTTTTTGAGTGTAGAAGAAGATAGAGAAATCTTTGCAGCTCTTAAGTGTATGCTAAGTTCATAATCTTGAAAACAAAATCGAAAATTTTGTTTTTGTCCTATATCTCGAAAAATAGAATAGAAAAATCGAAAAACTAATTGTAGTCCAAGAGCTGACGACAAATTTAGGGAACGTATTTTAGGCAAGTTGAAATACCAAGAAAATAATATTTTATTAATTGGTGAACCTAGAATCTTGCGTCAGGCAGAGGTTTGGCGGTTATTTCGCTACTGTGCAAGAGATATAGTTTATCAAGAGCTACCGAAAGCTGACAAGGGCTTGGCTCCTCAGGCTGTGATTGGTTGCTAAGAGACCATGTGACTCGAGTTTACCGTATAGATCGAACTCTACCTATACAATAAAGTATTTTGGAGTGGTGGAATTTTTCAGAAAAATCAACAAATATAGAATGAAATGGGAATAATTTTTTCAATGACAATGTATCATAAGAATCTTTTGAAAAAGAAGACTTTTCAATTAAAATATTTTGTATCTTAACTTTACTTGACATTTTTTTTTGAATTTTCTGCATAAAACCACAATGGTTCGTCGTAGGCAGAGCCGGAACTGGGGCGTGGCGAAGGTGGCCCCTGCCACGGGCGCAGACTCCTAGAGGGCGCAAAATTCTATAAACTGCATTAAACAAATCATTTAAATTCAAATTTGGAAAATGTTTTATGACGGGCTTTGGATGAGAAAGTTTATACCGTTATACTACATGCTACCCATCTCATCTTAAGGTCAACTATAAAATTTTACTTTGGGCTTATTGGTTATTAGAGATGTACACTGCTCTATCAGCAAATAGTCTAGCTTCTGCATTTAGTGCACTGTGTTAGAAATGCCGAGCCACTCGTTACGCTTGATTTGTTGAACAAGAATATTTTTATCTTTTCATTTTTCATCTTTTGTTAGAAATTGAATAATTCTGATTTTAGACCCTACTGAACCCAAAATAAATATTTTAAAAGAAAAGTTGGTCTGTCTGTCGATTCGTCTGTGTGGAAGCACGATAACATAAGAACGCGTACGAATTTTTGAGCGAAATTTCATATTCAAGTTTGTTATCAAAAAGCTAAGATCAAGTTTGTAGATGAGCTTTTTTCAACCAGTGGTACCAAAACTTTATTGACGAAACTTTTTAATTTTTTGCGTTCATTTTAGAAACGGCAGTATTTATCATAGGATATAAAATGACTAGAATTGATCCTCGAATAATTTGGCACAACATTTACCCGAAACATTTTTCGAAATTATCAGCGGTCCATTTATTATTAATAAAATTTGAATTCTAATGAAATTCGTTGTTTTTCTGAAGCAAAGACTTAATGAGAACCGTAATGTGAAATTCGAATTATTATCACTCATATTCGGACACCACATGCAAATTGTTCTTTTAAATTAAATAATTTAGCTCTGTCGTGTTTGCTATCAAATTGATGCTCTTGCGGAGATATGTAATTGTAGTAGAAGTGTCAAAGAGGATATTTAAGCGATCATCAATTGTTTCTCCTACAAATTATTTAAATGATATTTAGTTTGATATCAATTTGAAGCGCTCGGGAAGATAAAATTAGTGGATATCAAGAATTGATATTAATTAATGGAATCCACGTTACCCTCTTCAAATTACACTTCCGGAAATCAAATGTCAAAACTGTATGTTCCAATGAACTTAAGACTCCAGAAATCCAGAAAAGGACTATTTATTTTCAAGAATACCTATTTTATGTAGGACTAATATATAACTGCCATCTGCCACTTTAAGATTGACAGTTATTCCTTTGACAATGACAGCTGTCACTTCGACAATGACAGATGTCATTTTGACAATGACAGCTACCACTTTGAAATATGTAATTAATTGATGCGACGTTCTAAATTTCTGAAACAGTGACGAAACTGACCAGAAAATTTATGGTCGGGAAAGTACTGTGTGGCCACAGCAGATTTTTTTGTACTATAGATAGATATTAAGAAATTATTAATATTCAATGTACCTGCTTGATTATAATTTTGTTCCTATTATGTCTCCACTTGTTCTGAAGTATATATATTTTTTGTATTATATCTTTTTTGCCTCATATTCATAAGAATAGGGGCGAAATTTTATGATTCGCCACGGGCGGCCAATACCCTAGTTCCGGCTCTGGTCGTAGGATACTGAAATTCAGTATTTGAAATTGCTGTAGCATTTCAATAGTCATCTTCTATTTTTGTATCAATCGGCTAAGCTGGAAGTGCACTTTATATAACAGACTTTTCGAATTTTCCGCATAAATTCAAAACAATCAGTCGTAGAATATTGAAATTCCGTTTTAGGCACTTCTATAACATTTAGTTATGCACCTCGTATTATGATTGCAATCGTCTGTACCGGAAATGCAGCACTTTGCTCGATTTTTTTTTTTAATTTTCCGCATAAATCCAGAACGTAGAATGATGGAGTTCAGTATTTAAGACGATTTTACCAACTGAATGCTCATATCCTATTTTCATTGAGATCGACTAAGCCAGAAGCGCACTTTACCTGACAGCCTTTTAGAATTCCTTGCATAAATTCGAAATTATCAGCCGTAGAGTATTAAAATTTAGTATTTCAGTCTGCTGTAGCATCTGAATGATTGCCTACTATTCTCATAACAATCGACTCTACCGGAAGCGCACTTCAGCTGAATTTTTTTTCTTATCTTGCGCATAAATTCAAATCTGTCAGCCGTAGAGTAGAAGTAGCTCAGCAACCAATCACAGCCCGAAGAGTCAGGGCCCCGCCAACTCGCAATAAACTATATCTCTCGCAAAAATACGAAAGCGAATCCGAAAACTCAACGCGCGTCAAGCCGCTGAATAAAAATATTCAAGCGAGGCGTTCGAGGAAAAGCTAAAGTTTCTTTATCTAAAATATATGCAGAACAAAAAAAAACAAAAAGCATCTTAAAAATGAGACACTATAACCTTTCTGAGGAAGACATTAGTTTTCAATATTTTTTTTTTTTCTCTCATAGAAAATTCTCACTGACTTTTATGAAATTGAAGATATATATTAATAGAGGCATAAAACAATTAAATCCTTGTAAATTTATCATCACTATACTTTTACTTTTGATGTAAAAATAATTAAAATGATGAACATTGTCTCTGTTTGATAAAACTCATGTTTTAAAATAATCATTTTCTTTCGTAGCATTCATTCGACAACATTTTCATTTTCAAAATGGTTTTTATTAATTTATATGAATCAGAAATTATTACATCTGCTTTTTTAAATGAAGTTGAAAATACACTTAATAATGTGTGATAATTCAGAAATCGATAAAACTTGATATTTTTGAGTAATCTTCAATATAAGAAATATGTAAGAAAATACATGTTCTTTGCTTATTCCTGCAACTTGAAGTTAAGCTTCAAAAAATTATTTAAAAATAAAAAATTAAAGTTGAAATCCTGAGCTTCAAGAATATATAATTTATTTTTTGATTACGCATTCAGGTTGTAAGTAAACATTGATCGAAAAATGGACGATTCTAACTCAAAGATATCCAGTCCTGTCAAAATGATAAAACTGCCAACTTCGAAATCTCTTTAAGATTTGATTTTTTGCAATTATTGCAAAAAAAAAGATGTGAGAGAGCTTGTTATTGTAAATAAACAAACTTACTGAGTTCTGCAATATGTGGTCCTTGTTCAACAGATGATGTTTGTAGAAATTCACCTAAAATTTCAGTGCTAGAGCAAGACAGCGATGTTGAAGATGTTTGTAATGTCAAAGAATAAGAAGACAGTAAGTACAAATTTGAAACAGAATTTTCATCAATTTTTCAATTGTTTTTTGAAATACATCTTATTCTTTTGCTCATTTATTGACAAATTTTCACTCATTTTAAAAACCTCTATATTGAATACACCATTTTAATTTTTACTCCATTTATATAAAATGATCTTAGTCAGCAGAAAAACCATGTTCATATCCACCCGTCCACACTTTCAGAATATATAAATTGAATTTTACAATATAGAGACTGAAAATTTTTGGTACGTTCCAAATTACCGACATATTGTATCCGCCATTCTCAATTTTGAAAATCTCATATCAAATTATTAATCAGCATTCCAAAAAAACTCCGGGTACTCATTAACAAAGAATATGCATATTGTTTTTAGCAAACTTTATTATTTTTTTTCGATATAAAAATTTTCGATTTTGTTTTCGAGATTATAAACTTGGCATGTACTTTAGAGCAGCAAAGATTTTTTTATCGTTTTCTACACCCAAAAAAGTACCTAAAAACCTATTTTCAGCGATATCACGTTTTATGAGAGATTTTGGTTTGAATTTGTCTCTGACAACTGGGCTAACAAGTAAATACAAATTTTAAAACTACAAATTGCTCAAATTCATTTATAATCATTGATGCATTTATCAGATAGCCAAGTACAATTTTTGTGCTATGGTAAAATTGGTTTGCATTTCGGTCAATCAGAAGACTTAATTCATAGTCCCATAGGAGTTCTTAGATAAATAAATAGACTATAGCTTTCTTTTATTATCCGTAAGGACTTCGCTCTTTTTATTTCGATTTAAAGGAGTTCTATTGTACATATTCAATATTAATACTCAAATATTGTCTCCATTTTTAAACAAAATTATCCTGATTTATTTACGTTCATATCCTGCTTTTCAAAATTTGAAGACAACTTGAGCCTTAAGAATATAGTTTAGTCAAATTTTTAAAAAAATTCAAAGTAATGGGGTACTTCGGTGCATTTGTTACAAAAATTATAGTAAGCAATACGGACACTGAACATCGTCATTATTGTCACAGGTGAAGCTAGCTGCAGTCGACGACAGCGAGGGCGAAGCCCGAGGAGTAGTCGCGCGCAGCCAACTCCACTCATGTCCTTGTAGCATAATATACTAGTTTTTTTAAATTTCTAGATTTAAAAATTAATTACAGAGCTGGATTTATATGAATGATTTTTCAATGAGTTCTAATTTAAAAAATATTTTGTATCTTTTTATTTATTTTACTAAAATTTGTATGAAATAAAATGTATCTTGTATTTTTGGTTTTTTATCTTCGTAAATATTTTATTGAAAATAACAAATACAATAATAGTTATTTATTAAATAAAGATATATAAGTAGGTGATTCTAAGATACACTCAGATCATATTCTAAACAAAACATAATTTCCTGATAACAAATTTTAAGTTAACAATAGAAGTTCAACAAATTTTGGCTGTTCTTTGGTGAAGCATAACAAAATTATACATTATCTGCATTATTATTATCATAAAGCTATTTAAAGATAGAAATATATTTATATAAAATTGGACTTGCTCTCAGATTTCATAACAATCGTGTATTCACAAATCCAATCTCCAAACTTAAAATATTGATTGAATCTGCTGAACTTGATACTGTAATACCTGTTTGGAAGAAAACTTTACATTATACCTACGTTATCTTTAGTGATATGCGCTTTAAAAGTAAAAAAATTCCATATACTCTGTCGATTTGCAATCGTTGGAACAACTGAAATTTTATAAGAAAAATAAAAAAAAGGACTGAAAAAAGGCACTTTTAGTATCCCGTAGGTATAATTCATAAATGTTTAGTTTATTTAAAACATGTTCTATAATCATAATAAAAATATAAGTATCACATTCTTTTTCTTGTACGTACCAATCAAAGGTACTTTATATAAATAGTATAATACACTGAATAATTAAATAAAGAAAACAATAATAATAGGTTAGTGGAGTTATATCATACCGTAAGAAGAATAAAATATCCTTTTTGCAATCGTAAGTATAATCTAAGTGATTCAAATTATCTCATACGGTTTAAGTAATACTTCATGTAAATAAAATACACTCTAGACTTTTAAGAATAGTACATCTCTCTCGATGTATTATAAAATTGTCATATAGATATATATTTTTGATAAATTTCTACATCTGTGTTGATATTAGATTTATAAAATTTAAAAATAGAAAGCGAATAATAGTGAATCATTATTGCGTTTTATATATTTTACATATATCTCGCATATCTTAAAATCTATCATTACTTGTCAATACAATAACAGGTTTCAATTAAAATAAGCTATATAAAAACAGTATTTTCTGTAACAATATTAAAAATCCTTCAAATCATTGAGAAATATTTGAGAGGCAACATTTTTTAAATATCTTTGCAGAATAATTGATAGCAGTATAACAAAAATTTTCAATTAACTGTGTATAAATAAATTATATGCAAATCTATAAATCGGAGTTCTTTAATTCTTATACAGGTATTCATATAAATGCGGAGCAGAGGAGTATTATTTGAAAAGAGCCCTTCTGTGCATTTTAGACCAGAAACAAAATCGGTTTGGATCAGACTGTTTAAAAAAAAAATCTTTCGCTAAGGTCACATTTGTTTGATGCCATTTGAAAATAGTCAGATTCTTAAACAACTTCTTAATTAACGGCAAAAGACATCAGTATGGTCCCAGCATTAATATAGTATCTTGAGTGTTTGAAATTATGAAGACTACAAAAGAAGCACAAGCTGAAAATGGCTTCCCAAAATAAGAAGGCACTAGTGTCCCATTTGTACTGAAACAGTGAGGGATATATTTTTGCAATGCTTAAAATATTATTTTTAAATTAGAATATTCTCAAACCAATCAAATTTTCTTAGACAAATTATGTTGCAGTATTAGACAAAATAATTACATACATTACTTTTTTTTTACTTTGTGAATCAGATTCATCATTATTAAAAGTGAATTATAGTCTATAGTAATGACACAATTTAATATTTGTATATTTTGTATTGGATTGTTAAACTGACAATCAATTATATTAGTTTCATTTGCATTGCAATGATTTCAGACCAAATTGCTTAGATTTATTACTATGCCGATTCGCATTTTATTAACAAATAACTTTTCAGGGCTGTATTTTATTCTAATAAATTCTTATTTCTGGATTTTAGTTTAAAATGAACAAGAGAGCTAATTTCCGCAAAATTTATAATAAAAATCCACGTTTAATTTTTTATTGTAAACATCCTGTTTGAGATTTTTTGTTTAAAATCTAATCTCTTTTAAATTTACAGATAAGTAAATGAATAAGACACATATTTGCAAACAATTCTTCCTTAAGATAAAAATCATTTACGAAAAAAGTTTTGAAGATGGCCCGCCATTTTTATTCATAAGAAAAAAGTGGTACAAAAATGCGTTATCATAATCCTCCGTACTTTCTACAATTTTTGAGAAGTCGCGAGCATATTAGCGACGCAAGATATAACATCATTATTAAGAAAAAATTATAAATGACGAAGCTATATTTCTAGACGTATTTTAAAGTGCACTATTAAAAATTATTGCTGAGTGTCATTTTAAAATCAATTATGTTATGTTGTACCAGCATCGTTCCAATTTTTCAACCGAAAATAAACTAAGTTTTCATTTAAAAACAAACATAAAATTTCATCAGGATTAATGGGTTTTCGAGAAAACTTGAAAAAAAGTCTTTTCCACATTGTTCTATATTTTCATTCTATAAAAATGCTAACCGGTTTCGATTATTTAAATAATCATCATCCGATCCGGGTCCGACTACGACCACAAAAAATTTGTTTAGTACAAAACGAAAACAATCTTACAGTTCAGCAAATATCTCGTGATGTTTTACTTTAATACAAGTGACGCTAGTGTTCATTTCACTAGAAAATACAATCTGAGGCAGAGATATGGAATTGAATATGTTCTATGCCTTCCACCATACCTTTTATTTTTTATTTTCAGCTGAAGAATGGGACACACGTTGCTTACATGCCAAAAAATGTAAAGAAAAATTCTCAAGTTGAGAATAAAACATTGGAAATAATGTATATAGATTTATAATCAATCTTTGAAGAGATGAGTTTATTATCAACTAATAGATTTATTGTATATTTTTGTTATAAAATTCTGAGTAAATGTTATTTGCTCTACAAACGTTATTTAATTATTGCTAATGAGACTTGAAGAATATGTAAATTTTGGAGGATTACAAAATTTTTAATAATATACAGATCGTACTATGAAACATTTAAGACTAAATTTTTGTCGCGTATTGTATACGCCGAGCGTACATTCTATCTTTCTCCCGCCTAGTGCGTTCTATGTCTGCGCAGTATTCATCCACACACGCCACGAGATATTTGTCGGACTGTATTTTCCAAATTAACGACCAATTGAATTTTAAAAATAGTACGCTTCTTAATATTTCATTAGATTTTGGCGCTGAGACTTGATTTCATACCTCCGATACATTCTTTTTTTCCAAAAATTTTAACTCGTGCGTATTCGATGCACTATTACAATTGAATAAAAATTTCTTTTATTCTATGAATTTATTTTTATATCGAATATATACTTTTTAAATATTTTCTTAATTTCGTTTTGTGCGTATTTTTGTACTCAAATTTTTTTGTGATCGTTTTTATTGTAGTCTAAACCGTCTCAGATGATGATTATTTAAATAATCGAAAATGACCAGCATTTATATAAAATAAAAATATTGAACAATGTGGACAAGCCTTTTTTCATGTTTTTTTCGAAAATCCAGTCATCCCGATATTATTTTCCTTGAATTATAAAATATTAATAAATAAGTTTAATTTAGGTGAAGTTCTGTACATAAATTATTAGAAACACAATTTTTTAACAGAAAGTTCTGTGGATGGTTCAGTTATGCGCCAAACCAAAAAGAATAGAGCCACAAGGAGTTGACAATTTTCCTATTTAGACCTTCATTTTTATCTCCTGAAGACCTGTGGACAATGAATTATAAGCTAAACCACAAGCAGAGCTCTACGATCCTAGGAGTTGATATTTCATACTTATCTAGTTACTTTTGTATTTTTGTTGTCTTGACAATTTTGTTTATTTATTTATCATACATTTATACACTTGAAAAGGGCAGCACATTGTTGTTGAAACGTTGTGTTTCTAATAATGCATATACAGAACTTTACCCAAATAAAACTTATTTATTAAAAATGAGTTCTGAAAAGTTTATTCCTGCATTATAAAATGTTAGTTTGAAAATTAAAATGGTTACAATATAAATTTAAATTGTTATTTCCATTTCTGTGAAAATAAAATTTCTCTTATCTCAAAAAATCAATATAGTAATAATTTTCTGTTTAGCTGTCGAGTTTCAGATCCGAATTCATGACTGTTCCTAAGGAATCTCTTAAGCAAAGGCTTCTTTCATTTATCTGATTTTGTGTTATAAAACCAACCTAAATATAAGAATAAAGGTCCATATTCAGAACTCGATTCTGGCAGCGTCGGTAACTGATACCATTGTTATGATATAGAAGTGGTCGACCGTTCTCAGCTAATAATAATTGTGAAGATGTTTAGCTGCGCGTTGTTATGACGATAGAAACAAATTGTGAACATTGATTGAAAAATATACATTTTCATTAATCAAAGGTTCTACAAAGATCCACTTTTCCTAAGTGATCTCTAGAGTTTTTCGAATTAAGATAGTTCAAAAATTACTTTTTCTTCACATTCAAGAAAGCCTGTTATTTTGACGTTCAAGATTCTTTAAGCTAAAGCGTCCTTGATCTATTCTTATTTTGTCAATTTTAATTCTGTAACCAATTTAAATGTAGAGAAAGAGGTTCAAAAATTACTTCCAATCCACATTCAGGAGGATTGACGCTTTGCTCAAATTCAGACTTGAAAAATGAATTTATATACACGTTCCTTAGAGATATCTTCAGCGTTCCCAACTTATCTGTCAATTTTTAAATCTGTAATTACATTAAATATAGAGAAAAAGTAATCTTCAAAGCTTTCCTAAAAAGAATTATTTTCACTTTACATTCAGAAAAAAAAATTCCAAATAAAATTGTCAGTTTGACAAATCTTGAAGGAACCTTAACCTAAGGGGTTCCCTAGGAACTAAGGTTTCCTTATGAAATGTCAAGCTGACGGTTACTTCATTGAAATATTTCAATTGAAGGTAACCAGGAGGGAGTTGAAAAGTAGAAATAAAAATTCAAATTTTGCCTTTTTTATAACTGTAGTTCAGTTTGCAATAATTTTACAACCGTTTTGAATAATTTTGCACACAAATTGTACCATTTCAATTCTTGTTTGTAGTTCCTCGACCTGATAAATTAATTGGATTGCCGAAACTGGTAGCAGAGTAAACGACTGTTATAAGAGAGCAAAATTGAGACTTTATTTCTACATCCTAGATCCTTCTTTGTTACCTTTAACTGACCCTCTTAAATGAGAAATTAATGTAATTTTTTTATCTTCTGGGAATAGTAGAAGACTGAAGTTTAATAATTTAATTTACTTTGGCTTATATGCTGAATAAAATACAAGTTTACAGTGCTGTATTTATTTTTGATGCTTCGGAGCAATAATTAGCGTCTATTAACAGCTGTAAAAATTAAAAATAATGATCAAATCAATAAGAAATGTCAATATTTTTTAGGAATGTTTCACTACTTTAAAATTCTCTTAATGAGTTATCCATTATTATAAATTTTTACAATTGATGATGGACGCTAATTATAAATTCGAAACGTTCATAAAAATACAATACTGTAAACTTACATTTTATTCAGCGTACAATAAATTTTCTATATATTTGAGTTGGTTTTAGAATAAAAAATTGATATAAGAAAGACAGGTTAAGATGATGAACGTTTGTGAATTCGGACCGCATTATTCATTTGTTAGTACAAAATATTTGTTGCTCCTGCAAATATTTCACGTAAATTTGAATGATTCTCTAATCTCCGTATTGGAAATTCAACTGGTTCATAATATTCATATTAGAACATCCATTCAATAAAATAACAAAATAAAATTCAAAAACATAACACACTATAATAAAATTTAAACACAATATAATAATATGTTAGTAGCAAAATATCTTATAGATTAGGTATATTGGTTACAAAATTATATTAGTATATTTATAGGCACAGGTAACTCTAGGTAACTAACAGATTTCATTTTTGATCGATCTTTGCCTTTTTGGCCGCGACTTCTGCCAGCGTCGCTAACCCAAAGAGATCCAATTCTGTCGAAGAACTGGCACTTTGCTTTGATTCAGTCGATGGCTGCTCCAATCCTAGCCTCGTGATGCTCTGCTTCCGAGGTTTTCTCTTTTTGGACCCAGTCAAACAGTTGCTGCTTTTACTACTATTATCACATTCAGATCTATTTGTCTCCAATTTTTTCTCTCTTTGTTCTGTTGATTCCTTCATTTTAGTGGCACGTAAAAATTTTCTTTTCTTATTCTCTTTCTTCTTTTGCTGAAACTTATCAAGACTTAAACTTGGGAGAGCTTCGATTTTCTCATCTAAATTAAAGTCGGCTGCCCGAAACATTTTGTGAGGTTCATAAACAGGTTCTGGTTCATAATCACTGTTGTTGTCATTGTGGTCTAATTCAGTTTGAGATTTGGCAATACTCATAGTTCTTTCTGTTAATTTTTTAATGGTTTCGTTCAATTCAATTGTTTCAGTATTTCGAGGCACTTTTTCGCTTGCATTTGAGCTTGTGTACGAAGGCTTTGGTAATTTTGTTACAGACATATGTTTCTTATTACGTTTATTGACAAATAACTTCCCTTCAGCCATAAATTTCATGTATCGTAATCCTTTGCAAGATCGAACAGACTTTCTGGTTTCTTTCGAATTGGAATCTTCCCCTTGCAAGCAATTATTACAATCGGAGTCTTCCAAATCGTCCATGTTACTGTCAGTGGATTCTGATTTTGTAGAACACATATGATCCACTACTTTGTTTATTATTTCTTGCTGTGTAAAATTAGAATTTGTATTACTAATAAATGGTCTTTCTTCAGTATTGTCTCTAATTTGATCCTCTAAATCTTCATTCCTTACAGTATCAACAAAATTTTCAAGCGCTTGTTCAAGTAAAGAACTGTCAAAAATATTTCTCTCTGGTTTCTTTTCATCGTCATTTGTACAAAAAATACTTCTTACAATATTCTTATTATCCTTATGATTATGAAGTACTCGTTTTTTGAAAGGTTTGGGGGGCTGGCACAATGTATTTGAGGCAGGAGTTGGCGATAATAAATAATTTTGATATTCATTATTAGTTGGTTGTTCTTCGAGTTTAGTATCGGGGATAATTGATGTCTTGTGTTGGACATCGCAGTTAATGAGACTGGAAAGACTGCCGAGTTGCGTCTCATCTGCAAGTTTTCCTGGAGTAAATAGCTGCTGTTGCTGCGGTTTTTCTTCTTCTTCTGAGCATAAATTTGGTTTCAAAGGCGGTGGAGTTTTTACTATATTACCTGGACGTGTGTTTAGAGTACGCAATGGCGGTGCTGGAAGTTTGTACCATTTGAAGTTTGGGTTGGCCGAGAAAAATGCATTTTTGTACTATAATCAAAATAAGATCATAAGTTCTATATATCCTAAAATTTATTAGTAAGTGTTTCGTAAAATGAATCTTCTTTACACGGGCCCTGGTTACAAAATTGTAATTTTCTTTGCCTTCACTAAATTGAAGGTAATTTGAAGGTGTTTTAAAAAATTTTAAATATTCATTATTATCTATGGTGATTCCTTTTTCCATCGATTATTTAACTACCAGAATAGAATTCTACTGATTTGTCAAATAGACAACTGATTTTGCGCGGGGTGTGCAGTTTTACCAACGATTTTGTTTCAATTGATTTTCAGAATTCATATAACAGTAACCAGGGGTGGTTCAACCAAGTTGCATTTACGGAATACTGAAGGTAAGTACTTGTTTGTTCTTAAATTCATTACGCCACTTCTCCATTTGATTGTTCTTGATATACTGAATTCCTTCTGTTTTTCAAGTTATTTTCTACTTCATAGACAGGAAACAAAGTTATCTGATCGTATTTGTAAAATTAAATTACAATACAACATTATTAAACAAAACGCAAATATTTATAAATTCTATTTTTATCTGCCTAACATATTTTATTACAAAACATAGTTGTCAAAACAACTGTTTGAATGGTAATTAAAAAATTAGAGCCATTAAAACGACTGGTTTTTCAATTCAGAATAAATTTTGCGGTAGTATAGTTATTCTAAGATAACTGAACATCCAAATAAAAATCAAGTTTGGAACACTTTTAGGATGATTTTCACGGGCATAAAGATATTATTATTAATTTAGTATGCTGAAATTTGACTTTCAACAGTTTAATGTAGCTTCAAATTGTTAGAACATAATTTGTATTACTGATTCGCTCAAATATGTAATTATTATTGATTCCGTAGAACGAAATCGCTTAAATTTCCATACTTTGTAGGTATATACGAGGGTATATCAAAAAGTTCCCGAAAAGTTTTATAATTCATAGAAAAATAAATATTATTTTTTCACATAATCGCCCCTATATCCAAACACTTTGGTGTTCCCATCTTTCTAGTCCTTAGTAAAGAAGAGATATCCTTATTTTCTAACCATCTTTTTGAGAAAGTTTCTGCTTCATTTAACGACCCCCATCGTTTCCTCTTTAAATCTGTGGTAGAAGTACAACGAATTGACATTGACATTGGCTTGGTAATTATTGTAAATATGAAATTTAGAAATGTTTCCGATAAATATTTATTGTAGAGACATGACAGAGACCAGATCTATCAAAATAAAATCTAGATAATGATGACAAAGATCTGGAGCTCAAGACGAGATGGAAATTGGAAATATGCCAGGGCTGTTTTTAATTTTAGAAATAAACAATAAACAGAAGGGGTAGATTTTGGCTGTAAGAGATTGACACAACATTTTCCTTGTTCCTCCAGCGGAATGTGCAGGAGCATCATCATGGTGAAAAATAGCTCATTCATAAACTTTGCCTGATTTTTTTTTATTAATTCCGGTTTAAATTATTTGAGTGCACCGTTATAATAGTCCCTGAAAACGGTGGCCTTGACTTTTATCAACAAAGCGGCCCAGTTTGAAATTTAGTTCCTGATGATTCTCGTCCTCGTGATAGTTTGATTTAATCAAGGTTTCATCTTCGGTTACGATTCGACGGTAAATATTTTAGGGGATATCTAGTTCTTGTCTAAAATGGCTACCGCAGGATCTACTGTTAAAGGTTTATGATCTTCGTTATAACGTGCAGAGATCTTCAACAATTCTAAATGGTCGATTAGAATTAATTGAGTTGATCCATATGCCAACCCTTTCAGCAATTTATTTTCGTCCAACAAGGTCCTTACGCAAATAAGGATCAACGGTCTTCTTTCTCGATGGTCGCCCCCAACACTACCCACCTTTGTATCGATTGATCTACTCATGGATGGAGGTCTTCTTTAAATTGTCCCCAGGACAATTACCAAGAATTCGAGGATCGTAGATGAGCTTCATTCCATACTTTATCACAAAACAACTGTTTGAATGGTAATTAAAAATTAGAGTCATCAAAACGACTGATTCAGAATAAATTTTGCCATAGCAGTTATTCTAAAAATTAAAACACGGGTCGCAAATGAGATTCATTCCAGTTTAACGAGCTTAATGTTAATCTGCTGCTCAAAAATGTATCTTTCCATGTAGGGTTGAAAAAATTTTAAATGTAGAAGAGAATGGCAGAATCTTATTAACAACTTTTTGATATACCCTCGTATATATTTGTTGAAAAAAATCAATTCGATTTAATTTATTAACACTATCATATCCAATAAGTAACGAAACAAATTGTTGTAGCCCAAAAATGGTTCATTTGATCAATGCAGTTCTAAGCATAAAATTGATGAAAAACAAATGGTTAGTACATTTAAAAAACTGCTGTGGCCACACAGTACTTCTCCGACCAAGAATTTCATAAAAAATTGTCATTTAATTGCATATTTCATTATGATCTCATTATTCCTCTTCTTCAAAAAATCACAACGAATTTTATGATTATTTAAATTTTAATAATAACAAATAAATCGCAAATAATTTATAAAAAACAATTGACAATTGTTTAATTATTCTCTTTGACACTTCTACTAGAAATATTTCCGCAGGAGTTTTAATTTGATACCAAACACGATCAAACCGAATTACTCATTTTGATAGAACAATTGACGAACATTTATATGTGATGTCCAAATATAAGTAATAATGTGAGTAGTCAAAATACTTGAATTCAGTCAATTATTTAATAATATTTTTTAACTTTACAATTTCGGCTGCACCTCAGCCATCTTCAGAAGTAAAAAGAATTATTGTGTGCAGTATCTAATGTGTAAATCTGTTTGTAATTTTGTTAACATAATAAAATAGCAGGAAAATAAAAGTTTAGATTTGTCAATAACCACAAGTGACTTTTAAGGTCGTCAGCGTCTTTATTCAAAATAAGCTTCAATACAAGAAAAAAATTGGACAAGCCCGATTTGGAATCGCATCCTAAAGGTACCGTACCATACAGTGAAAATCAATTTCTTCCATGCACGCTGTTTTAAAAAAACTTCCAAAATAATTTTGTCACATAGTAATTCCACATACAATATGATATTAAATATTTTCGAATATTTTTCTTTACTTATGCTATGAGATCTTCCTTCATATCAAATTTAAAAATTCTAGATTTTGATATGTCATCATAAGAATACACTTTGAAAGGTCGTATTTTTTTATTGGCAAATTACAGACATCCACAAAGAGCCCAGATTTAGAATCAGAGAACAGAGATCTCAAATCTGTTGATAGGGCCTCGTAAGATTAAATTCGGTTCCAACGAAGAAGTGAAGATTCATGGGCAAGTTTATATTAATTTAATTAAATTTAGTTAGAGCAATTTGTCTTGTTACTTATTGTATGACCCTCGATCGATTTCTTCCATATCTACCACTCTAATTCATTTTCAAAAATATTATTTTACATTTGTTGCATAATTAGCTTTCTTTTTTTGAACGGAATGACACAAATATAAATAAATATTTCTGATAATCTTACCTGTTTAGCCAGATCAGTGTAGCAAGCCTTTTCCTCGGTCTCTAAAGCAGCCCACCATTCCCCTAGAATTTTTGTTACAGCCCTGTTCTCCAGATGCGGGTACCTGTTCTTCACAACCGTCCGGTGTCTCTTGCAAAATATCAAAAAGGCGTTCATTGGTCTCCTGGCATGATGTGAGGGCTCGCTCGCTTCAGACTCACTATTTACTGTCTGCATTTCTCCACAAAACTCTTTCTGATATGAATGATCATCATTGAGATTCTCATCAACAGCTGCTGACTTCTTTTCATTTGTTTTCGATGAAGGATATTTTTTATTATCATTTTTATCGTGAGCGGTGTTTTGTTTTGGTGTTGTATTATTATAGCTATACTGTAATTGGTCAGTTTGAATTATTGCAGTTTCTGATGTTGCTTCATTTGTTTTTCTAGTCTCACTGGGTTTAACAGACGTTACATCATCCTGAGTACAGGGATGTATATCTTCATTAATAAACACATTTGCTTTTTCTTTGGTGTGATTGCTTCGGAAAGGAATCTGACAGTTTTTATTCAAAAAACTGTTGATTTGAGAAGAGTTCGACCACATATTTGAATGATTTTCATCATATTTCATAATATTGTGCTTGAATGATGAAAGATTATTGTTGTTAAGAAGGGTGGTTCCATTTTGAAGACAAGCCATTTTGTATACCTCAGTAGCAGTCTGTGAAATGAGAAATTTGTCATTGAGTAATCAAATGATTTTAAATTGTAGGGCAATGACTACTTTGTCCGTGTGCTGAATTATATAACTAAAAATATATGTTTCTTTATTGTAACATCTAATTTTCAAACTTCTAATCGTATCGGAATGTCGATAATAATAAAAACTTTCATAAAAATAAAGCTTATTTAAAAACAGTACGGTAGTCACAAATAAACATTTTATTTATCGCAAGGAATAAAATTTTGATAAACTCTTGTATGAAAACTAGTTCTAATATAACACTAATTATAGCATAAATACTAACAAAAACTTCTATCCAAAGATACCTGCCTATATCAAGTTAATTTTCCTCACGTATTATTTATAAATATTTATCTTTATATAAACCTACATTATGCTGAACAGTAAACTAAACATTTTCTTATCTTTCCGTATTGTTATCAATTACAGTGAACTGAACAAATCCCATTTGATTTCCATTAAGCAAAAACGAATAAATTATAATCCATATTTTAGAGTATAATTAAAAAATTTCCTTCACGACCTTGGAACAAGTAATAAAAAATGTTCCACGAATATGCGATAGTAAAAACAAACCAAAAAAGTATTACATCAACTTTATAAATTGAAAAGAAAACAAAAATGGTTGAAATCAGGATCATTTAATGAAATGGACATGATTCTATACATAATATAGGTAGGCATCAATTAAAGAGTTAAGTAAACGGTAAAAAATAAATGTACTTTTCAATGTCACCAATTTAGCGTATGTAAACCAAACTGTTATAAACGAAATTGCGAAATACGTCCTACTTAATACTCACTTTCTCACTTATTTCTACGGCAGATGTTACTCTTAAATAAGTATCACTTAAAAACACAAAAATTATTCTGAAATTTCACTTTTAAAATGTTATTCTAAATATGTTGCCCATTTTTTGTTGCTATATTTCGTAAACCTTCAAGGACAATGAATACACAAATGCATAGTCGCTTTATTACCTCTGTTTTAAATGAAATTCAACTCTGATTATGTACATAGCATTCGTGCAAACGTCGAATATACATTTATCAATAATCTAACGAGAATTTAATATCGCGACTCAACCCATACTAAATGAAAATATATATTTACCTGTGATTAAACGCTCCATGACAAATGTATACGTATGACGTCACTAGAGTCACAACAATAAGTACAAAACCTGATAAATGTCATTAACTGTATGTTACACTCACAAATAAAGTACACTGTTACTTGTTTGTAGAAATTAATTTACATTATCTTCACAGTTTCTGTCATTTTTATTAGGTAAAGAAGTTCTGACCAACTTACAACGCTCAAGATGTCTGTCACGTCTGTTTAGTTCGTCAGCTGATCCCTACCCGCCCTCACCGGCCGAAAACAGCCGATGTTCGAGAATGACAGCAGTTCGTAACGCATGCGCATAATTGGGTGTCTTCCATGTTGCTAGCAGGTGGATGATATGTATATTTATTAAAAAACTTTTCTTCTTTCCAAATATAGAATTATTTGTCATTGCGAGATATATAGCGCACACAACTATAACTTATTATCTCAATTCATAATTCTTTAATGAAATAATGGCGCGTTATGTTTTTAATTTAACATTTTAAACTTAAAAGTAGCACAAATTTCAATTGTTTATTTTTAAATATTTCCTTATTTTTACAACTGTCGGAACTTTGTTCCTCATAATCAGTGATAGAAACTACCAGATATAGTTAAACAAAATTTCGAATAAACAAAACATTGATAAGGCTTGTTTTTAAAAATTAGAAAAAGAATACAAGATTTGGATAAAAAATATAAACACGGGGAGCGTAAAATTCGAATTCTTTATTCCAAATATAGATTATTTTATCCAGTAGATATATCGTTACAAATATTATAACATATGAAAAATATGCAAAAAATTAAACAATATACGAAATTATCTAACTGTATCGCTCCAATAAGTCTTAAATGAATTTAAAATAAATGTAGATGAATAAATAACAGCAAAATATGTACAAAATCACACAATAATATAAAACTATACAAAATATAATAAATTAATCAGTTGGAAACATTATTGAATGATCTCTCTTCTATACCATCACTTTCAGTTACCAAAGCCCGTTCCAAAATTACTCTACCTTCTTTGTAACGTTGGTTGTCTTCTGTGGCAAATTCATACATCCATCCTAACTTAGAATCACAGGATTTACAAGCTACATCGCGGACCTGTAAGCAAATTTTTGTATTCAAAACAAACTACACTAAAAAAAAAGGATGGAATGCCGAAAGCCCCATCTCTGATTGACTTGCAAACTTTTTTACACACTCCGTATGAAAAAAAATGTATAAAGTAAAATAAATAAGTTTGAGAGGAACTACACTACACACACGTTATTCGGTGTCAGTGTGTTGAGAAGATAACCAAATCAACTCATAGATAGGAACATTTCAAACTGTTTCCTTGCGGACGTCTACAGCTCGATGCGGCACTTGACCTGCGGCAAGAAGGCTTGACTGTTTGAGCGAACGGAAGGAACGTTTGATACCATCTTTTTATTAGGATCATGAAACGATGTAAGGCAAAAATAAAATATTGCACTGAATGGTGAATGGCATACGCCGCTACTTTTAGGTTTTTTTTCTTTTTCAAGCAAATTTGAATGTTCTTGCAGATTTCAAGTTAATAGGGGTTGGGGGTGCCCGGTTCTCCCACTAAAAGGGCTATGTTTTATACTGCCAGCCTTGAAATTAAAATAAGAACAATAAAAACTGGAAAAACTTGAAAATTAATCATTGTTATCTCACATGAGTGTCAACTGTTATTTTACTAGTAAATACTGTCTTTTGAATTGATGTATTTTATTTTGACTAGGAGATACATTTTATATCCTGATAAAATAACGTCAAAATTTATTCTGATATAAATTTGTTTTTTCTCCTTCACTGCCTTCTTTTTCGGGGTGTTTTTGATAATTTCCACCAAGTGTAAATATAAAATCCACGATTTTATGTTCACATCTCTTATTGCTTCACTTGTTAAATGTATTAGTCCGCATACAAGTTACCAGTAGCATAGATAACAAACTTAAATGATAACTTAAGAAACAGCGAGAAAAAATTTATTGTGGGGCTAAGATCGAAATGTCCGGATTTCTCGGCCTATAGGCTACATGCATGAAGTCTACTAGCGCCTCTAGTGGGCAATGGACAACGATTGAACTTTAATTTTATAATAAGGGAATAGGAAATTTTATCATTGTTTCATACCTATAATTTTTTAAATGTACTAATATTATTTAATTCAGCTGTATGCGTATAATATAAATTGCATAGCATAAAAAGGTACGTTAAAATTATTTATTTTGAGTATTTTTTTTCTTCAATTAAAACGTACCTATTAGAGAAAACGTCTTAATTCGTCCAAATTGATAGGATAACCTCAAATTATGACGCCGATGATCTTGCGGATCGGATTTGTTTGTATCAAACACTGTATCACTTATACCGAGGAAGCATTGAAGAAAAGTGTGAAATTAGTTTTGCCATATTAAACATGTTGACGAATATGTTGCTGACAATATTAACAACAAAATTATTTCGAAGTGCATCCGACAAACTTCTATCATTGAAACACCTTACAAATTAGAGATAGAGGTAAATTCATGAATCCCAAATCGATGATGAATGTTTGTAATTTTACAATTGAATTACAAACATCTTTGTTATACAGATTAATAATGAAAGACAGATAATACTCTATTTACCGCTTTGATCCACTTCACTCGTTTTTTTATGTTATAACTGGGTACATGAAATCTATGAAACTATATTTCACTTGAATCATTCTTAACACAACAGCCTGAAACAGAACAAGCGTTTTCCTATATTTTATATGCAATTATTTTCACTTTTAAACTACAGTGCTCAATGACAGCTCAATGACGTATTCTGAAAAATGGAGTTCGATGCTGACAATGATGCTCACCATGAGCGCTCGCATCGATATTTGTTAAAACTCCGCCTCCTTGCACATAGCCAATAAGTCGTAGATTTCTATCTTTTGCTATGACAACCCTATAGGCTATGTGCAAGGGGTCGGAGTTTAAGCAAATATCGATGCGAGCGCGCATGTTGAGCACCATTGTAACCATTAAACTCCATTTCTTAGAATACGTCATTGATCATTGTAGTTTAGAAGTGAAAATAGTTGCATATAAAACATAGGAAAACGCTTGTTCTGTTTCAGGCTGTTGTGTTAAGGATGATTCAAGTGAAATATAGTTTCATAGATTTCATGTACCCAGTTATAACATAAAAAAACGAGTGAAGTGGATCAAAGCGATAAATAGAGTATTATCTGTCTTTTATTATTGATCTATATAACAAAGATGTTTGTTGTTAATATTGTCAGCAACATGTTTAATATGGCAAAACTAATTTCACACTTTTCTTCAATGCTGTCTCGGTAAAAGGGATACAGTGTTTGATGCATACAAACCCGATCCGCAAGATCATCGGCGTCATAATTTGAGGTTATCCTGTTAATTTGGACGAATTAAGACGTTTTCTCTAATAGGTATGTTATAATTGAAGAAGAAAATACTCAAAATAAATAATTTCAACGTACTTTTATGCTATGCAAGTTATATTATACGCACACAGCTGAATTAAATAAATATAAGTACATTTAAAAAAATATAGGTATGAAACAATGATAAAATGGGAGTTCAATCGTTCTCCATTGCCCGCTAGAGGCGCTAATAGACTTCATGCACGTAGCCTATTGAGGGATCAACTAATTTCACTAAGTCAAAATCAGTTTATCCTTGAAACAAATAAATACCGACAAAATCCCGATTTCAGGTCAAATTAGTTCTGCCTAGAGCAGTTCTAAACTAGTTCGACCTGCAATCGAATTTTGGCCGTATTTTAAGTCAAACTACATTTACCTAGGCCAAATCTAGTTCATAAACACGTTTGTTCTGAAATCGAATCAAGCCACAAAAATTTAGAGAGAACCTTCGCGTGTTCCCTTCACCAAACTGCATAACGAGTTAGTAGTTCAGTCGAGCATAGCATGCTTTTGTGTAAGCGTCGAATCTCAGATATGCTGCATTTTACAATAAAGGGATGCAATTAACAAAGAATTTGCATTTTGCTAGAAAATCTTGTTTCTTGTTCGAGAACAATTGCTTTGATTTAAAAAATGTATGAGAATGAAACTACAACCCTAAAAAAAGAGCTCAGATCCTCTCAGTGGAAAAGTAACTGGCCGAGGATGGTGTCACAGTCATGACAACATTAAGACAAATGCTTATTGTTTGTCTTTGACTCAAACTATGTTTTTTATCAGGAAAATGCTTCAAAAGGTCAGATAGTAAACAAAGAGTATTACTCTGCAGTTTAGAAGTGATTATGTAACGCAGTGAGAAGGAAAAGGCCTAATGTGTTGAACAGTTGCTCATTTATCTCAATTTGTTTTTGATCTTTCGATTAAGTCAGCTGCCATATAGCTTCCTACGATTTTCGGTTAGTTGCAAATCGGAAAATACTTTTTAAGAGGGAAAATTTAAAGACCTAGAGATAAACGTCCGACGAAGTAGCTGTTAGCAATTGCGTAAAATGAATATAAGTACTTCTAAAAGATGGAAAATTGCGGGAGGAAGGTTGTGACATTCAAAAAGATGTATCTTCAAGCATCGAAATTGATCAAAACTAGATCACCCTCCTCCTAGTCCTCCTACAGTATAATAGGATAATTTCCGAACAGTAATCTGTTGTTCACATGTTTGCAATTATGAAGCCAAACATTTTTCAATTTTATTTGGACATGAGAGTTAATGATCTATCTGTAATAATGAAATGATATAGAAAAGGCCAAATGTTGATTTAGTTTGTAATTATGCTACTAGAACTCAATATTTTATTATCATTAAGCTACAAATATATGTGCAATAAAATGAATGAAAAAATAAAAAAGGATAGAATCTATTACCTTTAGAGCTTTACTGCACAAGTAATTATCATAAATAACAAGTTCCGATGAACGAAACAGTATTAGAATCGAATCTTATTAAATAATAAGAATATTAATTCAAAAATACGTTAATAATACTTCAAATAATTGTCAATTTACCATATGTCTGCCAGTTAACATAACACGATCTTGTACATCGCTATAAGTTAAATTGACAACACGATTGAAAAGAAATGCCCTTCCAGTAGCTCCTGTAAATCGAGTACTAATCAATTCAGAACGATTTGTCAGATTTGTATCACATCTAGCACAGGAAAATAAACGAGCTCCTCCCATATGCTCCAGAAAAATTTTACCCATTTCTGTAATAACAATACAATTATTCAAACAAAGACACATGACATTTTGATTAAAATAAGGTCATGCATATAAATTTAGGAATCACCTGTGTTTATTTAGGTAAATATTCGAAGTTAAATACAGACAAATTCTCCTGTTTTCGTCTTCCGTCAGTGACAAAACAGATAAAGTGTATAATTTAGCAGAGAAAGCACAAAATGATAGCAAAAATACCACAACAAATATTTAATGTCATATTCGTAAACGTAGAACAGGGGCTGATACTTTGCTAAACTTTAAAATATCTTGGTTTTCTGCATATAATTAACAGATGAACTTGAACATAAAAAGCATTTATTTTATATAACAATCTATAAGCAACAGTACTAAGTGATTTGAATAGTTGTATTACTATCATTTTTCTATTATTAAGTAAATAAAAACACCCAATAAAAATATTTAAGCGCGCCCATGTGTAAGACTATGCTAGCACTATCTATTAACGAATAGCTAAACTACAGAGAAAAAGCTCATAATCTTATTTATTTAAATTATAAATTATATTATGTTCCTAATTATGTATCAAGCAATATGAAACTGTAAGAATACTGTTTAAAGCAAAAATTCGGCAAACTTATTTTTTTAATTTGACAGTTGTTATGACAAAATTTGACACTTGGAGATAACCTTAACTTTTATGTTTAAACTTCTAAAAAATTCTGTTACTAAGATAATATACTAATGGTACTCTTGATACATTTATTTATATAGTTTTAACCTTTGCTGTAATTATTAATTTGCATAGAAATTCAATATTTTTAGCTCAATTATTCGATATAACAAATTGTAACCTAAAAATAATATTTATGATAAAAGAAAATACCTTTATGTAAAACAATATCTTATTTAACTCCTACAATGGCGAACCATAAAGGAGGAATACAGGGTAGTCGTAAAAAAGTGCAGGTAGCTTACAGCTGAACAACTTACAGTTACTCAAGTTTGTATGGAAAAGAGTTTAAATAATTTATTCAACAGGTTTCCATGGTTATATGTGAGCAAGAAGAAAAGAAACATAGATCCGGAGTAAATGCTTTGCAACTAGATCCTGTAATGGGTAGGCTCTATTCAGCAGGACGAGATGGTATTATCCGGGTTTGGACACACGAAAATTACTTCCAGAATATGGAGCACCACACAGATTGGGTGAACGATATAGTTCTTTGTTGTGGGGGAAGAAATTGTACGTGAGAAATACATTCAAACTTCATCAAGAGATGTATAATTTATGAATTCTAGTAATATCTGCTAGTTCCGATACAACCGTCAAAGTTTGGAACGCTCATAAAGGCTTCTGTATGTCTACGTTACGAACACATAGAGATTACGTTAAAGCTCTTGCTTACGCTAAAGATCGTGAGCAAGTTGCTTCAGCTGGCTTAGATAAATCCATATTTTTGTGGGATGTTAATACCTTAACGGCTCTTACAGCCAGTAATAATACTGTCACAAGTAAGATCACCTATTACTTTCATCATATGATGTAATTTAAATTACAAATTTTTAGCATCTAGTCTCAACGGTAATAAGGAATCCATATATAGCCTAACAATGAATCCTTCTGGTAGCGTGATTGTAAGTGGTTCAACAGAAAAAGTTTTGCGAATTTGGGATCCCCGTACTTGTACCAAATTAATGAAATTAAAAGGGCACACAGATAATGTAAAAGCATTAGTTGTCTCCAGAGATGGTTCACAATGTTTATCGGGGAGTTCTGATGGAACTATCAAGCTGTGGTCCATTGGACAACAGAGGTTTGTCTCCAAAAGGCAAAATATTTCTAGTACTATTGTTAATATATTTAATTTTGTCTTTTAGATGTGTACAAACTATACGAGTGCATTCCGAAGCTGTTTGGGCTCTTTTAGCCACAGATACCTTTAGTCATGTAATTTCAGGTGGAAAAGACAAAAAAGTAAGCCGAAACATAACAAAATATTTTTTTGATCTAAACTTTTTTTAAATTTCAGGTTATAGTAACAGAATTAAGAAACCCAGCGAATAGCGTAGTAGTTTGTATAGAGACTGCTCCAATTTTAAGACTATGTTTTTCTGCAGATAATCTAAGTATATGGGTATGCAATAATTTATTTATGACTAATTCATTTTAATATTTTTGATAGTAATGAATCTAAAACTGCACATAAAACTACAACTACAGAATTATTTGCTTGCTACATTTAACATGCAAATTTGAACAGAAATGTATATGTAAATCCAAAACCATTTAATGAATCTGAAATTTATATTACAATTCTGTGAAAATCTATAACTCCATAAGAAATAGATTAAAACGAAACGGTTTTTATTGAATAGTATTAGTTTGTTCATGAGGATGATAGATTCATCACGATTTTATTTATAATTTACAAATTTACGGGTCTTGCAGATTTATTGCACAGAATTGCGACATAAGTAAATGCTATAAAGAAGACTTTCGTTTAGAGAGTCGAAACGTCAAAAATAAAAATAGATATACAGAATTAAAACAAAAAAAGTCTATATATTATAAATTTTAAGTTACATGCAATTTTCTATTTGAATTTTTATGTCGAATTGACCGTGTAAAACTAGAAATTTCGTCTTCACAGAATTGTATGTACCGAAAAATGTGCAGTTGAAAGCTGTTTCTAGACTTTTTGTAAATAAAATTCTGTGCAATCGATTTTTTTTTTTAAGTAAAACTTCTTTGCTGAGGAAAGTACAATTTTCGAGCATTAGGGGTATAATATTTTATTTATTCCTGAGGAAAATGTTTACATTTTGTAGGAAGCGTCAGTTATACATAAAATATTCCGCTGCAGTCTAGTTGGGCATTTGGTAAAGGGTACCTTAATCTGAGTATTCCAGTTGGGCATTTTAATCCCCTACAATGCAGATATCGGATTTACCTGTGTCAAGTATACCTGTCCGCATCCATAACTGTATGATTATAATGTTTGCAAAATATTTATACATTTTACATTCTCCATAACATTTAGTTTTTAACTTCGTCTACTCTTAATACTATGTACTGATTGGTCATTTCCCTAATTGTATGTGGAACTTCAAGAGTTAAAAAGTTCTAGAAAAATTTCATTCAAATTGATAGCTTTGCTTTCAGCAACAAATGAAAGTGAAGAAAATATTACATTTGCGTTTTATCAGTTATTTAATATTTAGTGATCATGGAAATAAATCGCATAGTTAGTGAAAAGGGAAAGGAATTGCTAGTTATTAGCAATTTTAAATTTTGCGTATCTTCGACAACAAACGACAGAATGAAATTGTGTTGTACAAATAAAAATTATCGATGTACCGCTAAAGTATATACAAATCGCGAGTCCAAAAATAATAAACAGTGATTTGGTTTATAATCACGAAGAAAAATTAAACATTAAACAGCAGGCGCTAAGTAATATTGTCAAAAAAAAAGCAGTCTCCGACCTTACCGAAAAACCATCCAAGCTGATTCGTTTGGTGTTTGAAAGAAATTAATAGTATCATAACTTTAGAGTCTCGTATGATAATTGAAATTTAACGGAATAAAAATAAAAGCAGTACGAACTCACTATCTTATATACAGAAAAATGCAGATAGAAAAATGCCCAACTGGAAGAGCTTATTGCGCCTATCCTTTCGGTTGTAAGGGATTATCTCAGGTAAAATGCCCAACTCGGATACAGTCAAATATTCAAGCATCGAAGTATTCGTTAAGATCATAGAAGCATGCCTCTATAAGATAGATTTTTAATTTATTTTTAAAGACAGCTAAGGATTTTGACTCTTTTATATTCACTGTAAGTTTATTGAACACTCTAGTTCCTAGAGCATACGGTGATAGATAACTTATTTTGAGTTTTTTAAAAGGAGTTCTTAGTTAATAGTTAAGTATAAGTATGTGATAAGAGAATCGGTAGAGGAGAAGAATGCGTCAGCGGCTTGTTTGTCTACTCCTCAGTTTCGTAGCGGTTAATGATTGACGCTACCATATTTCTTTTATTTAATTTAAAGTATTTGCAATTTATTTATTCGTGTGGAAAAATGTTATTGATTTGTGCAATCAAATTTATAAGTATCATTCCTCCTTAATATATTAAATTCGAATTTTTGTCGAAAATTTCTAAATTTAGATTTTTTGACAAATTGCATCTTCAAAACTGGCAACAAGTGGGAAAAATATATACCATCCGTACCACTCAAATATCTCGCGAAATGCTGAACGGATTGAAAAAAACAAAATACGTGTAAAATGATTTCTAAGATTCTATTGAATAGTAGCAAATTCAACCCCCTGAGGGTAAGGAGGGTGCAACTTTCAAATTTTAAATGGCAACCCCTACTTTTAAATGCGGATTTGGATTATCAACTGAAAAATATGAAGGTTTTGTCTGAAACTTTTTTTCATGTTCCTGACAAATGGCGCTGTAATCGCAAAGATTAGTTATTTTTCGTAATTACTTTAACGGCTAATACTGAGTAATAAATAAATATTTCAGCCGTACATTGTTTTTAAAATTTCAGCGTAGGAGACGTGTTTATAAATAAAATACGGCAAGACTTCTTGTCAGAAGAGTAAAAGCGTTTGAGAAATTTTATTGTTGTTAGAATGGTTTATAACAATAGGGAAGCTGCTGACATGTTGCAAATTTTGGGTGAGTTCAGAGCAGCCGCCAGGAAATGGCAAGAAGGCTTTCCCGAACGCACTCCACACTCAAAAAATGTGTTTTGAAGACTGTGCATGCCTAGGTTACTTAGTATTAGCCGTTGAAGTAATTACGAAAAATAACTAATCTTTGCGATTACAGCGCCATTTGTCAGGAACATGAAAAAAAGTTTCAGACAAAACCTTCATATTTTTCAGTTGATAATCCAAATCCGCATTTAAAAGTAGGGGTTGCCATTTAAAATTTGAAAGTTGCACCCTCCTTACCCTCAGGGGGTGAGGGGGTAGACTTGAATTTGCTACTATTCAATAGAATCTTAGAAATCATTTTACACGTATTTTTTCTTTTTTCAATCCGTTCAGCATTTCGCGAGATATTTGAGGGGTACGGGTGGTCTGAAACACCCGGTATAGTGAATTTATTCACGGAATATAAGAGGTTAAAAATTTTGTGATCTCACTACAGTCTATTCACGTCAAGAACAATCTATGGTTCAGCATAGGATTATGATTTAAGTCTTCTGATTTGCTGAAAGTTTTATAAGTATTGATTACTTAAGATATATTGCATGCTTTCTGTTGCACAAACATAGAGAACAAAAAAAGATCTCACATATTCAACTCAAAAGTTTAACTTCAACATTTATGTGTCTTCAGACACATAATTTTTATTTGTTTTTTTTTATCAAATGTGACATTTTATATGAAAATTCAATCTATAAAACTGTTTCTGTTCAGCATTTGATATGCAATAATTCAATTTGTTGAATTAATTTTGATTTATATACATTTTTGATGTTTGAATTTTGATGTCAGATGTCATATTTGACAGTAAAAAAAAAAAAGAATCATATGCACAGAATTTTACGTGCAATAGTATATTATGCCGAACGTCCGCCATTATTGTTCAGGATGAAGCTGGCTGCACTCAGTGCCGACGAGTACAAAGCCCAAGGCGTAATCTTGTGCAGTTAACTTCATTCGTGACAATAATGATAGTCGTTTAGTGTTCGTGTTGCATACGATACTTTTTGTAACAAGTGCACTGAGCTTTTAAAATAAATTTAAATGTATTAAAACTTATCAATTTTACAAACAAGTTTTTGCAATTGCGATCATATTTTCACTAAACTAATACTACGAAACATAACTTACCCGACTTATTTTATTGACTGATATTTTCCACATTTTTTGTGCTATCACGTCTACAACAAACGCAAATACTATAGCGAACACATCTCATAATACAATTTTTTTCCAAATGTAAATTTAACATAACAATGAAATTAAAAAATACCAACGGCATCCATAATCCACAATTATTATTTTTTTCCTCTTCGCAGGTGATTAATATTCGTCAAATTTACTATTAACAGATAATGAATGATTATTGTTTGCATGATTTAGAATTGAGAACTTTCGAAGCGGATTTTAGTTCAATAATAGGGTACTTTCGGTGTACGTGTTACAAAAAAAAATTATAAAATAGCTTAAAACTGTCAAATATAGTCTCATAAATCAAATTATTTATGAAGTGAAATTCAAATAAAACAACGTTTTAACCACGAATTGCTCATGATAGATCCGTATTCCAACCTCTTAAAAAAGCGCTACTTCAACAAAAATTTTACTAAAAGGAGATAGTGCTATATGATAAAACATGAGATGGTAAGAGAAAGTGCATAATTTTCAAGAAGTAGTGCGATTTCAATAGGTGAGAATATGGACCATTGTATTCAAACAATGGGGTAGGGAATTTTGTTTATTTTTGGCAATCGTTTTGTCTTCATTTCTTTCATCTATGTAGAGCTAATTTGTAAACTAATTTTCCGTAAATCGAATTGGTGAAGAAGTAATCTCTTCATACCAAAAAACGCAACAAAAAATATATTTAAACCACGAATTGCTCATAATAGTATGTTCAAGCAGTTTATCTTGTAAGCCACTTTTTTGGCAATCGGTAACAAAATACTGATAAAAACCGGTTTTAAGTTTTCCTAAGCCAATCTAGTCAAGTTATGATCTATAAGGAACCCAATAAAAAGTAACCCTAATCACAAACTGCTCGTAAGAATATGTTCAAGCAGTTTTGTGTTTTTCAATCGGTTTATTTCAGCTAGTTTGACCTACTAGGGTAAACTGATATATCCTATATGGAACTAGACTCTAGATGAATCTAAATTGCTTTTGTGGATTTAAATTGGCCCAGATAAAACTGAATTGGCTTGAAATAAAATCTTGTATGTAACTTCATTAATACTCAGCACTTATTTATCTAAATCATAAAGTCTAGAATGTTCAGCGTAGAAAACTCAAAGCTCGTAGCTACTAGTGACCGACCGTAACTGACATCGGATTCTCTCAGGAAAAGCGCCTTCGGCCAGACATATGATTCACGTAAACGAATGAAATATTACGATCTGCGCGTAAACGCGACAACAATGTAGAATAACATGCCTGGGTGGGGAGCGGGACATAACAGCAAATGGTTTACCATCGAATAGATAGCAATTTTATTAAGTTGTTTACAATAAATATTCTAGTCTAATTGCACCTTCGGCCGAAGTTGACGGCGACATCTGAACATCGGCTTCGATTGACATACTAATCCTCGGTCGCTATTGTTTTTCATTGCGCATTGTAATGTGCAGCTCATCTGTTACAATATAAAACTTTTTTTTATTATTAGGTTTCAACTGATGAGTCCAATATTAAAAGATGGAAATTGCCAGCATTTGCCAGACATATTGACGAAGATCTACAAAAACAGGCGTCACCAATTTCTGTTATTCAAGGAGGAGCTGCTCTGCGAACGGCATCTGTTTTAAATGACAAAAGGCACATCATCACTAAAGATTCAGATGATAATGTGGCTGTTTATGATGTTTTAAAGGTAAAATATTCAAAACCACTAAAATAATTTTTCCGCTTGGTTAAACAAACAACTATTACAAGATAATTAATTTTTTTTATATCTAAATATAATTTCAGGCCTGTAAAGTTGAAGATTTAGGACAGGTGGACTACGGAGAAGAAATAAAGAAACGTTATAAAGTTGTTTATGTTCCAAATTGGTTCAATGTGGATTTGAAAACAGGAGTAAGTGAATAATAAAATATTTCTTCAGGTGTAGGTAAAATTAATGGAAAAAATTTTTAGATGCTTACAATTCATTTGGGGCAAGACGAAGTGGACTGTTTTTCTGCCTGGGTATCAGCGCGCGATGCTGGACTTACTGGATGTGTCGAACCAGACCAAAAAGTCAATTATGGAAAATTACTCCTTCAGGCTCTTTTGGAACATTGGAGAGGGGTAGAAACAGATCCAGAATCAAGAAGGTTGTATTTTAGTGTTCCTCATCACACACCATTAATTTTCAGGTAGTAGAATATAAAAACATATAAATTTTTTAGAGGTTTCAATTTTTTGTTTGATTATAGTGAAGTCGGAGGTAGAACGTTATACAGGGTGTTAGTAGGTGACGCAGGGGGCGAAAATGAAACTGCTCTATTAAATGAAACAGTTCCTAGTTGGGTAACTTCGAATGTTGAAGAAAATTGTCCAAATAAATTCATTAAAGTACAGTTCTATCTCCTTCCACATTCCACTATGATGAAACAAGATCGCATGAAAAAGGTAGGGAATTAAACCTCATTTGCCGGCATTTTGATTTTTACCCAAGTACATGCGTTTTTATTTCACTTTTATTTGAAATTATAGAAAGCTTTCTGATGATTATTTTTTAATATTTCAGCCTGATAGATTAGTAGCAAACGATTTTATTCAATGTCGAAAAGTAGCTGAACACGTAGTGGAAAAAGTTTTAGGTGAAGGTAATGCTAATTCTCCTGGAGCTGGTGGAGACGCTGAAAGTACGTCTCCTACGACGGCGGCCTCCACGGAGCAAGTCGAGCTACTATGCAACGAACAGGTATTTCAAATGTTTCCAAACAACAGTTTTTCAGTTTTTAATACAAAAAGTGATGTGCCGGATATCCGTATTCGTATCCGTGATCTTTAACGGATCTTTTCATTGAAAAATTCAATTAGCTTCAATTCAAATTACTTTTTATTTCCTAAAATCACATATTTGGCACATTTATATGCCAAAAATTAGACATTTGAACATTTATCGTACTAAGTTATAAGGTATTAATTCACCTATCTTTATAGTGAGATCAACCCTTTTATGTTTGTGATAAGTAGGTACTTTAAACTATAGAATCTGAATGTCACTTTGTGCTTTTGGCTCTCTTGATGAGTGCTTAATAATTGTCAGAATGTGGAAGTTGAGTGCCGTAGAATTTTTTTTGTATGCAATACGAGTCTAAGCAAGCATTATGATCTACAGTCAATACTTGGCCTCATGTCATAATGCTCAACTTAACTCTCTTGTTGCATGAATTACTATCTCAGAAAATTTAAAAGCTATTAAATATCTTCATTAAATGGTAGTAAAAGCAAATTCTACTTCAAAAAGATTAATTTGGCAGCTTTCTCCCTGAAAAGTCTAATACGATGTAAATCATAAATAATTCCTGCTGTACTGAAGAACTGCTCGGTCCAAAGTCACAGGCAAAGTTGAAGTCTGTATTCGTATCCGTATTCGCGGATCGAGATACTAATAATTCGGTTTCTATAACAGAAACACTCCTCATAGAATTATCACAAAATAAACAGATTTGATCTGTCGTGTTGAAAACAGAAATTTCGAGCATCATCTTTATTCTATTCCAGTTGAGAACTGTCCAAGGACTCTTATGGCACTACGATTAAATTTTACATTAGCACAAAAATCGTACGTGGCTACTTTGTGAATATATTTTTTACGTTTATATCTTGAATTCCTTTTTAGACAGCTTGTTTTGATTCTATATTTACTGTGAGTATGTTTGCATTTTGGCAAATCAGAAGATTTAAATAGTAGTTCTATAAGATCTCTTGGACCGTTATGGCAACTAAAATTACTGTTGGCGGTAGCACCGTGCTTACAGAATGGTGGATCAAAAGTGGTTTTACGGCAAGTTTGTAATCTGTTTACAATACGATTATATTCAGCAAAGAAATATTAATATTCCATTGAATAATTTAATTCAATTCTAATTGTCCGGGAAAGTATTGACTTTTTTCTTTCATTCACATATAGTTTTTCTTTTAAACCTGCTGTTCTCCTCGTGAAAGCTATACACATATGCTCTTTAGGTCATAATGACCCGGCATGGTATTTTAAGGGCATGATGATCATAAATGATTGAAAAATTGTTATAATCTTAAATGTAGGTTTAATTGTTATACGATATAAACAAATTTTACAATATTACCAATCTCAAGAATAATGTAAGCTCTAGCCTTCAATGAGCTGTTGCGTAATCAAATTTTACCTATAGTATGAACTGTCAATCTCGGTAGAAATTGGGTGAAGTTTTACTTAGAATATGAACTATCAATCACAGAAAAAATTTCAAGAGTTTCACTTAGAATATAAGCTGTCAAACATAGGAAAAAATTCAAGAGCCTTAATTATAATATTAACGGTCAATCACAGGAGAAATTTCAAGACCTTTACTCAGAATATAAATTGTCAATCACAGGAGGAGTTATAATAGAGCTTTGTTTAGTTGAAATGTAAACCGCCAACCACAGATATATTTGCAATAGCTTGAGTTTCTTTACTTCCAGGGCGCCTCAGCTGTATATCAATTTGTGGGATTTAGGGGTGCATTGGTAGCTGAAAGCAGAGGTTGTATTGTTGAAGGAGTGGGAATATGATGAAAAAATTGTTATACATAAACCCCAGGCATGCAGAAATAAAATTTGAATTTGATATCTGCAAATTCTATAAGATTTTAGGCCCTTCCGGGTCATATTGACCCGAGGAACACGAGTGTAACAAATTAATTTTGAGCAAAAGGGAGGAAAGTATTTTTTTGGGACTCAAATAATGGCAGGTGGCGGCAGGTCCACTACTGCCCAGGGGTGGCAAGAAGAATAAATCCGGCCCTGGCAGGGTTAAAATCTTATTTATATATGATTTTTAGTTGTAACTGAGACTGCGTGAGGCTATAAAATTAATAGCTTTAAAGAAAATAATATTACAGGGTATTTAGTATGACATTTTTGTATTGTACATTTTAGCTTTCAGCTTTCCCTGTACGAATTTTTCTAATCCATACCACTCGTTTATCAACTAGTTCGTAGTTTACCTCAGTTTACTACAGTCAGTGCCAATTCACAATGTGCGTAAACGTAAGAAGTATGTAACCATAAACATAAACATAAAGTTGAACTACTGTATTTCAATGCCCGTGTTCCCAATACTCTTACGTATTTCTTACGTTTTTGTATTGACATAAGAGCTACGTAATGAAAACGTAAAGCTGAGATAAATTCAACTTTATGTTATGTTTACGTACGAAACAACTAATAGCGCATGCGTCATCTTTAAACACATGATTGACATAGAATTATTAATATAAAAAAAAAAACAACAATTTCTTCCTTGTCCTTATATTTCCTTCGTTGGCGACTTTTATAACTCAGTTTCAATAATAATGAAACAATCGCAAGATCTTTTTCAGACATACAATAAAACAAAACAAACTAAACTCCAAACTGTTAAAAGTGGAATCAAAGAAAAATAGTAAACATAAACTCAACAACTTTTATTAACACTTCTTCGTTTAGATTTCATATTTTGAAGAGTATAGTCTTCAGAAAGAGTAATTTCAGTATAGCAATGAGGTTGTATAATTTAAAAATAAAGTCGAAAGCTATGTAATAAGAACTATTGTAGCATAAAATTTCGTATGAACAACTTACAAAATCAGTAATATAACATATGATCATATGGAAATTAAGATTAAATCCACTTTACAATATAGAAACAAAGTTGCCTTTAATTTCAAGGGGAGAGATCCACTACCATATGTTGTTATGCCGTGAGTGCATGCATGTAATTATGTTTCTGAATTTATCACGAAAAATGAAGAAGAATATATTGAGATGACGTTTATTTTTCCCATTCGAAAAACTTTCTAGCGCGCAACAAACCATTTCATTAATCTTTATTCTTCCCAAAAATCTTTCATTTGACCATAATCTTTCTAATAATTCATATTATATCTCATACTATAAAATGAAATAAAATTGTCTGTTTAGGTACTGAACCCGTCAATGGATTTAAGAACTGTAAAACATTTTATTTGGAAATCGACAGCAGACTTGACATTATATTATCGCTCAGTAAAATAATGTCTCGGATTTTATACTATTTATTCATCTAGTGCTATGACACAATCTATGAAGTATCTTCGTATTATCAGTATTTTATGAACACTTTGTATATTATAATCTTTTTATAACTTGTAAAAAATTAAGTCTAATATTGTAATATAAATAATCGGTCTATGTGAGTATTTTATTGTAGAAAGATCAAATGCTATTGTGAAATGGTGAAGAGATTTGATGATATTGTTAAACAAAACTATGAAAGACGTGTATATAATGATGAAGTAATGAAATTGTAAAATACAGAATTAAATATTATAAAATAAGTTTTATTCTAGCCTTGTAAATATCGCGGTATTAATTTTAATTTATATATTAGTTTTTATCACATTATTTTCTTATTTGTTATACCATTGTCATACAATTATTTCTTATAAAAAAAATAATCTTCGAGTATGTGCGTTTTATTTATTACTAATTACAACCATTCGTTCACTTAACAAACTAGCAACTTTAATAGTATGAATTATATTTTCCCGCGCTTTCAATGACGTCACAACCATAATCTCCGGAGGATTTTTTTTCGGGGGTTACCCAGACAACTGTTTCTATGGAGATACTTGTATACAAACATTTAAAACTTTCTAGGACGTCAAAATGACAGATACCAGAAAAAAATATATTATAAATATTACAGGTAAATTAATCAACAAAAGATAAAATTCCAATAATATCTTCTGATCTTTCAGGCAATTACTTCAACACAAATTCTTTTGGAAATGGAGAAGATGTGTTGGGTCAAACTAATTTGGAAAAATTCTTAGATAATGAGCAATGTGTGACTTTATGTGCCACAGCAGATAAAAATAATGCACAAATTGAGTTTCACAATGATGTAATTCAATTGAATAAAGATGAAAAAGAAACACATATATTGTTATATTTTTAGGTTGTGCCCTTTGTTAATCGAATGCTTATTTTCTTCAAAAATCGGCAATGTAGGCTGAACGAAAATAATGTGCACGAAATAGTTCAATTAGTAGTATTAAATGGATCAACTACAGCTTCACTTTATCACACTTTGCAGAACGTTTTCACACCTCTACTTACACAGGTAATATATTATATTTCTCTTCCAAAATCTGCAGCTATAACTTCACGAATGAAGTTAAATGTCTGTTAAATGTATTAAACTCAATAAATGCTTTCCGTTATCTTTTTTTTTAGGAAGGGAAAAAGAGTAACGCAATAAATTTGAATCTGCAAAGACAACTGACAACATTTCAAACCAGTTTGAGGTCTGCAGCTTTTGTATCTGATGGAGATAATACCAATTTGTCTGAAAACAATTCGTTATCAGGTATATAATAATAATTGTAATTCAACTTGATATAGAACTCTATAATATTTGATTTTATTATAGTTATTTCAACTCTTGACCATGAAGTTGAATACTGGAACTCTCTTGCGAATTCTTCAAAAACTTCTGATATTAAAAGCAGTAGTTTGGCTTTTAGAGATATTTTGAAACCACTTGCCCGAGATTTCAGGTAAGTAATCCAATTAAATACGATAAATTGCATAAAAATAATTTTCAAACAGTATGCTAGATGCATTACCACTATTGGAAATTGAAGATGCTTTGGAAGGTGCACATAATGTCCTTGATGATCTTTGGAGACATGATCCACCATATCAAAGAACTAGAATGCAACATTTGATGGACCTTATCGGTGAGCCTTACAGTTTTGCTTCATATTCCAATCCAATTTCGTTGACTTCTCTTCAATTATTACAATTATTCAGCTAAAAATGTAGCGCAAACAGGAACGAATGGGAGGAACGGAACGTTGGGCAATTGCTCGAAGGGGTTGATGATTTATTAGGTCCGATCTGGTTCCATCCATTGTAATTAATACATAATGCATATTCACTGCCGCATTCATATTAAGTTAGATTTCAATGACGCGACGTGTGACGTCAAAAAAGTTAGCACCTTCACTTTGCGCAAAATAAGAAAAAAGTAGCCTATAATTTAGAACTGATTAAGGACTAATTTGCACCCAAAAAATTAGAATCTGTACCCACGCACTTTGGCCATAAAATCAATTTGAAAAGGGGGGGGGGGATACTAACTTGAGCAAAAGCTGACACCCCCCCATTCGCCAATCGAAAAAAAGGTCAGCTCACTAGAAAGACCTAATTTAGAACTAATTTGTAACAAATAGGATTTTTTGACAAAAAAAAAGGTTGGAAAACTCAATCTCAAAGTCAAATTTTGGCTATAAAAACATTATTTATGTTGAAAATCAATTATTTTGAGATCGCGCTGCGCGGAATTTCAAGCAATTATAACCAAATAATTTTAAGAGTGGAGAAAACTTGAAAAACTTGATTTGAAATTAAGGACTCATCTGTATCCACATAGATTATGTTATAAACAAATCATTCTTGTTGAAAATCAAATATTTTCGAATTGCGCGAACCAAAGTTGAAAGCGATTTTAATCAAACAATTTAAGAATGAAATACTTGAATTTGAATTGAGGACTAATTTGTACCTACAAAGATTTTGTTATAAACAAATTATTTATGTTGAATATCAATTATTTGTTTAAAAGCAATTATAAGCAAACAATTTAAGAGTAGGAGAAACTTGTGAAACTTCATTTAGAATTGAGGACTAATTTTTACCCACATAGATTTTGTTCGAATTTTGTTATACACAAATTATTTTTGCTGGAAATCAAATATTCTCGAATTGCGCTGCGCAAAGTTGAAAGCAATTTCAGGCAAACAGTTTGAGAAGAAAGGAAACTTAAGAAATCTCAAATTTGAATTAAGGATTAATTTGTACCTACAAAGATTTTGTCATAAACAAATTATTTATGTTGAAAATCAATTATTTTCGAATTGCGCTGCGCAAAATTTTAAGAGCAATTATAAGCAAACAATTAAAGAGTAGGGGAACCTTGTATTACTTCATTTAGAATTAAGGACTAATTTGTACCAACATGGATTTTGTTATAAACAAATTATTTTTGCTGGAAATCAATTATTTTTAAATTGCGCTGCGCAAAGTTGAAAGCAATTTTAGGCAAACTATTTGAAAAGAAATGAGACTCAAGAAAACTCAAATTTGAATGAAGGACTAATTTGTACCCACAAAGATTTGGTCATAAACAAATTATTCATGTTGAAAATCAATTATTTTCGAATTGCGCTGCGCAAAGTTGAAAGCAATTTTAAGCAAACAATTTGAGAAGAATGAAGACTTGAGAAAACTCAAAATTGAATTAAGGACTAATTTGTACTCACATAGATTTTGTTATAAGCAAATTATCTTTGCTGGAAATCAATTATTTTCGAATTGCGCTGTGCAAAGTTGAAAGCAATTTTAGACAAACTATTTAAAAATAAAGGAGCCTTGAGAAAGCTCAAATTTGAATTAAGGACTAATTTGTACCCAAAACAATTTGGTCATAAATAAATTATTTATATTGGAAATCAACTATTTTCGAATTGCGCTGCGCAAAGTTAAAAGTAATTTTGAGCAAACAATTTGAGAAGAAAGGAGACTTGAGAAAACTCAAATTTGATTTGTACCCAAAAAAATTTTGTCATAAACAAATTTTTTATTTTGAAAATAAATTCTCAATGTCAATAATTGATTTTCAGCAAAAATAATTTGTTTATAACAAAATTTTTGTGGGTACAAATTAGTCCTTGATTCAAAATTGAGTTTTCTCAAGTCTCCTTTATTTTTAAATAGTTTGCCTAAAATTGCTTCTAATGTTGCGCAGCGCAATTAGAAAATTATTGATTTTCAACATGAATAATTTGTTAATCTTTGTAGGCACGAATTTGAGTTTTCTTAAGTCTCCTTTCTTCTTGAATTACCTGGAATTGCTTTCAACTTTGCGCTGCGCAATTCGAGAATAATTGATTTCCAGCAAAAATAATTTGTTTATGACAAAATCTTTGTGGGTAAAAATTAGTCCCTAATTCAAATTCAAGTTTTTTCAACTCCCCTTCATTCTTAAATTGTTTGCTTAAAATCACTTTCAAGTTTGATTCGCGCAATTCGAGAATATTTGATTTTTAACAAGAATAATTTGTTTATAACAAGATCTATGTGGGTACAAATGAGTCCTTAATTCCAAATCAAGTTTTTAAGTTTCCCCCTACTCTCAAATTATTTGGTTATAATGGCTTAAAACTCTGCGCAGCGCAATCTCAAGATAATTGATTTTCAACATAAATAATTTTTTTATAGCAAAAATTTTTTAATTGCTAATTGGTCTTGACTTTGAGATTGAGTTTTCCAAACTTTTTCCCGTCCTGAAATTATTTTTCAAATCTTATTCCGAATTTCACGTACCGCAATGGCAAAAAATTCCATTTGTTATAAAAATATTTTTTTTTTCAAAAACTCTTATTGGGTATAAATTAGTGCTAAATTAAATCTTTCTAGTGAGCTGACTTTTTTTTCGATTGGCGAATGTGGAGGTGCCAGCTTTTGCTCAAAATAGCATCCCCACTTTTCAAATTGATTTTATGGCCAAAGTGCGTGGGTACAAATTCTAATTTTTTGGGTACAAATAAGTCCTTAATTAGTCCTAAATAATAGGCTACTTTTTTTTTTATTTTGCGCAAAGGAGGGGGTGCCAACTTTTTTGACATCGACGTGTGCTTCAGCGACGCGTTCTATTGGGGCACATTTTAACTCATACAAACTGACTTGTGTCTTTTTAAGCTATTAGAGATATAGGCAAGCAAAAAAGTAGCTATTCGTACTGCTATATATTTTATTTTGTGCAATGAATATCCAAAACTTAAAGAGCTTGCTTTGTACATGATATTGAACATTGAGTACAGCAATTTTCACGGCTCGAAGCTTGTTTAGTTCAGATAAAATTTGTTGAAGCTTGCATAGTGAGAACCTCTTTAAAATGGTAGTTTATTAGTCCTTGAGCACAAATATAATAAATTATGGAAATTCAATCAAGAATTTTAATATTTCTTTCTACTTACCGTTTCGGTCCGATCTGGACCATCTTCAGGAGTCCTATAATAATCTTTTTCAACTCTTTCAACCATAACTATCTAAGATTAATTTTAAAAAAATGTATAAGATATCAATCACGCCTTTTACTTGATTCGGGTGTGACAGAGCTTATAGTGCACTAGGTAGATTGATTTATATTTTTTCAGCCGTGAAGTGCGGTTTACCAGTCGTCAAGCCACGGGTACGGTTTTTGTGGAATGTACGCCACAGAGTATATTACAATTTAGTTAAAATCTTACTGACTTTTTATCCGTCGGTGGGACTTGGATTAATTATGACTGCAGAAAAATTTGTTGTAAGTAGTAGACCAAAGGTCAATTGTCAGCTAAAGTCGAAGCTGAAGCTGATGTTCGGCTGTCGCATTAGTCGAAACTAAAAATGAAGGTGCAACTTAATCAGAATATTAATGTCCCAGTGAAGTTTTGACTTCGTTCACTTTCAGCCGCAAATTAGGTGTCGGAGAGAAAAGTGTTGGCTGATACTTCTGGTTTGGCCATATTCGGCTAAACAAAACACTGGTCTCATATTAGACTCCGGCTAAAACCAAGCCGAAAGTTTGGCCGAGGCCGAATGTGCCGCTGAAGGTGCAATTAGTCCGGCTTTGGTGAAAAAAGGTGGCATAAATCGAGCGATCTGCTTGGTCTGATGAATCTCCAGCCTATTCTCCGAAGCCGAATGTGCGACCGAAACTTTGGTCGAATATTGTTTATGAGAATAAAATATTTTAGAAACAATTATAGTTCATTTTAGAAAAATCTTTCCTATCATTAATGGGTACCTGTATTTGATGACTGGTAACCGCATTTGCAGCATAAAAGTATCAAACTACCGAATCACACAGCACGATTTGGTTGTGTATTTGATATTTAAAATTTAGACAACAAAATGTTTATTCAAATCAATTTAATTCCAGCGTCCGATGTGATTCACTGCGTAACCAGACAATTATCAAATATTAAAATATGGGAAAATGATTATACAGATGTCACAGATATATTAGAACAGTCAATAAGTGTTGGAAAAAAGTGGACTTCAGCTTGTACCCATCTGACTCAACTATTCTGGCCTAATTATTCGTTACATCCTTGGACAGGGGATTCCTACTCGCCTCAAAGTTTGGCTGATTTAGTAACTCGATTAGAAGAAGTACGCATTTTTTATTTTAAAAATAAATCAGGATATTTTATTAAATATGAAAAATTATAGGTCTTGAATTTGAGAGCAATCCATCGTCAATTAATAAGGTTATTAAACCACAACGAAATTGAAGATTTACATACATCAGAAATGTTCAAACCGTTCTCCGATTTGAATGTATTACAATGTGGCCCGTATTCGGAAAATCCTTGGAAAACTGCAGTCAAACAATTCGAATATCTACTTTTACCAGCCGAACAAAGAGTTGGTGAAAAGCTAAAAGTGCAGTTAGCTAATGTTTCCAACAATACCAGACAAGTATTTGCATATTGTTAATTTTAACACCCGAAATAATTTATTTAAATTGCAGTTATTATACGAATTCACCAGATATTCTCAATTGATGGATAGGCCAGTTGTGAAAAAAATATTGCTGGCAGAGCGTCAAAATTTATTGTCATCTTTAGGGCAGTACATCAAACAGCTATCGGGGTTAATCATTAATGAATCGTATCCTAAAAACGATACACCTCGAATAATAATTGAGATTTCTAGTGTTCGACAACTTGAATCAAAAGTAATTATTTTATGTTTATTGCTATTGCTAGTGAAATGACTTAAATTGTAGGCACAAGCCGTTCATCAAATAACAGAGAAATTATTGAACGATTTGCCAGGCTATGAGGAATTACAAACACAAGTAAATGATTTTTTAAAAGACATTAAGGTACAGCATAGTGAGCTTTTCGATTCTTGGACTAGAGAATTGACTCAGCAGATCAACAACAAAAGCTTGAGGTAGGTACTATATTATTAAATTTACTACCTGCAATACATTTTTTTTTTTAGTCTCAAGGAATCGGACCCAGTGGTGCAATTCTCTTCAGCACAGCTCATGCGCGTAAATTATTCTCCACGTTTAGTGTCTTTAGTTCAGGAATACCGCCAACTCTGCGCATTAGGGTACAGGATTCCTGCACATATTGCCCAAACAGCCTCTCACGCAAAACAGTTTATGAAATATGCACGGGCTTTAGAACAAGTTGCAAATTTTCACAACACCATCGGAGATCGGATGGTGAGCGCACAAAGACCAATGATGTTGGCTGGTGCTCTAGAATTGTCTAAGTTGGTGCAACAAGAAGAAGTAGTGTCTTGGGGGGATGTTAGATCGGTAGAGAAATATGTGGAGAGTCTGAGGAAAGCGGTGAATAGATTATCTAGAGAAAATAATTTGCTCGCCACCTATCACATGCAAATGCTGGAAAAGGTATGCATATAAAAGATTTTGTTGCGTTATATCAAGACACATCCGAAAAATTTTAACATAAATGCCTTATATTAGAGGTCTCCAAAATTTTCAGTCTAAGGGCCAAAACCTTAATTGGTCATTGAACAAAAATTTTACAACGTAATCAAAATAAAATGGTGAATCGAATAACAGGCGTGTTCGACCAGTCATCGTGAGCCGGATCGAACAAATGGGTAAAAACTGCTATTTTTAACGTGAAAACGTCTATACGCGTGGTCTTGATAGAATTTTCATTCAACTCATTGTAAAGTAGCCATGAAACATCACATGGAAACAAATTAGTTATATCTATATTGCCGACAATTGTCTGCTTCTATCGACTAAGGTCAATCGAATTAATGATAGCATGATTAGACGTGACATGCGTTCGTGTAACTAGCCTACCTATTTTTTTTTTCTATAGACTTTTCCTGTAATTCTGTTTGTATAAATTCTATATATATATATATATATATATATATATATATATATATATATATATATATATATATATATATATATATATATATATATATATATACATCACGCTATCTATCGTGCGTCCTTTCATAATCAAAGCATCGGGCGTCCACCAGATCTACTGCGTATATTGAAATTTTTGTTCGTGTATATACGGTTTTTCGTGACGTAGAATTCAGCTATCACTTTTATACACTAGCTCATTCCAATCACAACTTTCATTTTAATATCTGTTCAGCTCCCTTTTACAAAGAAGTTATCCAACGTCCTCCTATATACTGCAAGTTTCATTCCATGCACTAATTGCATCACATGCGACGTCCGACAGTGTTGCCTGTTTCTAGTCTTTGATATCATGTATCATGACTGCCAGTTCAGTTGAAGATAGACAGAAGCGGTATGAACTGAATGTGCAGGTTATCGATAAATAAAAGAATCAAATTATGTTTTTTGATATATAAGCTGACTAAATTCATATGAATTTGAAAATAATTTTCTATTACCTTAAAAATGATAGAAATTACTTAAATTCAAATAATACTTTTCGTATCTTTTATGCTTGACTCAAAAAATAATAGAATTCACGTCTACAATAAGTGAAATTCAACTAATCAATAACAACCCAAAATTGCATAGCAATGAATGATTTAAAATCACTTATATTTTTTTTTTTGTAAAAAGTAAAATAAGGTTCAATATTCTTCTTCTTTCTAGACTGTGTGTTTTTTGGCAATTACTCCGTAGAATCAGTGCTTCAATGAAACTAAAATACATCTATATCATATGACTCTTATGCCCAGTTGCACCACCGTCACTTAACTTCAAGTAGAGTTTAATATCTATGGCAACTATTGTATTGACAATTGTTACTATGGTTATTATTCCTACCTCAAAGTTAAGTGACGGTGGTGCAACTGGCCATTAGGGCAAGTATTTCAGTCCTCGGTTTATCTTAAACGTAGCTTAGTTTCCGGAGTGATGATTGTTAGAGCAATTATTACTAAGGCTATTAAGCTTTGCTTAAGATAAACCCAAGACTGAAACACCGACCCTTAGGCCCAGTTGTACAATCTAAGCTTATCTACAGTTTAGTTGAACCGAGCTTATTTACTATGGTTACAATTGCTGAAATAATTGTTACCATAGAAAATAAACTCGGTTTAACTAAACTGTAGTTAAGCTTAGATTGTACAACCGGGCCTTAGAGCCGATATTTCAGTCCTCGATTTAACTTAAGCGGAGCTTAATTTCTCAGTAACAATTGTTCTAACAATCATCATTATGGAAATTAAGCTATGTTTAAAGTGAACAATGGACTGAAATACTGGACTAAGCGAATTTTTGAACCCGACTGTGTAATTATGAGAGATTCTTTTTTATATGTGACAATTCTTTACTCTAACACTGCTTGGGAGTTTGTTTATTCTATAATAAAAAATCTGACGTGGACATCACTTGACTTACTTGTATATCATTGGATATATATATAATCAAACACAAAATCTCATCGTACCACGGTTAATCGTTTTGGATTTATTCAAAAGAATTAAAAAATCTGTCAAGTAAAATGCGCTTTCAGCATAGTCGGTTGCTATGGAAACAATAGATCATCATCCGTTTGCTACAATATTAATGAATACTGATTTCCAAGATTCTACGGCTAACAGTTCTGAATTTATGCGCAAAATTGAAAAATAAATTACCACTGAAGTGCACTTCCGGTTTAGTCTATTGTTATGAAAATAGTAGGCAATCATTCAGGTGCTACATCAGACTGAAAAACCAAATTTCAATACTCTATACTCTACAGCCTATCAGACTCTCAAGTTAAGTGCACTTCTGGCTCAATCAATCTCAATGAAAATAGGATATGAGTACTTAAACGGTACTATCGTCTTGAATACCGAATTTTTACATTTTATGTTCAATTGTTTCATATTTATGCGGAAAATTAAAAAAAAAAAATATGGAGTAAAGTGCATTTCCGGTACAGATGATTGCAATCATGATGCGAGGTGCATAACTAAATGTTAAAGAAGTGCTTAATACAAAATTTCAGTATTCTACAATTAATTGTTTTGAATTTATGAGGAAAATTTGAAAATTCTGTTATATAAAGTGCACTTCCGACTAAGCTAGAAAATATCTATTCCGATCGTACAGCAATTTCAAATACAGAATTTCAGTATCCTACGGCTTATCATTCCGGATTTATGCGGAAAATTCCAAGAAAAGTTTCAAGTATAATGCGCAAGACCCTATACCAATCTTGAATGCGGAATTTCAGCAGGGCTTTGAGATTTGCGAGTTACGCACATACATTCGTACCGACATCAAGCCAAAAATAGTCACAATTGAGTCAGAAATTCTCAAAACGGATATATCCATCAGAATCTGGATATTTGAATTTTGTCGGTTTCACAATACTTCCTTGTACTTGTACTTTGTACAGTTGAGCAAAAATTATGTTGGGACAGATGACATTTTAGGTATTCATTTCTAACTTTGCGTTTGACTTTTTATAATTTTGAAAGTATCTTCTGAGATATTGCTGAGTTCCAAAAATCTTGTTAGAGAAAGTATAGTCTACAAAGAATTTGGAATAGCATATTCCACATTCGTGAACCGTAGTCATCGCTTTCGTCTCACATTACAAATTTGTTGCAGAATATATCATTATTATATACAAAGTATTTATATAAATACTACCAATATATCCCAACGAAAAGTATAATATATTTATGTTTTTGTCTTGTTCATGGATCTAGACATAGGGTAATTTTTACTACTCAGTTTGTAATTGATTCATTCCTTCAAACATTTTATTTCAGATATTATTTCGAAGATGATCCACTGTAGGGTCCAAAACGTAAGGATTCATCAAAATCTCGAACTGTCAAAAGAAACACGATCACAATACTTTCCATATTATATATAGGCCGGAGAAATAAAAAGTAAACTATATGTGGATCATCTTCGAAATTATATCTGAAATAAAATGTATGAAGGAATAAATCAAATACAAACTGAGCAATAAAAATTACCATATGTCCAGTTCCATGAACAAGACAAAAATATAAGCCTGAAAGAAATCCAAAGTAAATCAATTTCTCGACTGTTGATTGTTTTCTTACATTTTGACCAATTTTGGGATCAACTAAAGCAACTGGACATAGAACATATGGCTAGAGTAAAATGATATAGTAATTTCATGTTTCATGTAACCGTCATCTGTCACTTTGACGACAGCTGTCACTTTGACAACGACAGCTGTCACTTTGAAATATGCATTTGATTGATACGATACTCTGAATTCATGATACAGCTAAGAAACTAACCATCTAATTTATGGTCGAGCAAGTACTGTGTGGCCACAACAGATTTTTTATGAATTTACATTGTATAGTTTTACGAAATAAAAATCTTGACAAACGTGATCTATTCATTTTAAATCATTAATATTTGAAATCTCTTCTTTCTAAATATGATTTTTTATTATCAATATTATATTTATTCACTTGATCATATTTTCAAACTTCCAACTTACATGATTCTATAATATACATTTCAAATATTCACTTTTTCATAAGTGACTCACACAACTACGAAAACAAATACGCTGAAAACAAATCATGTATTTATAATAATAAGCATAATATATTGATTTTGGATTTAAAAAAATTATGTTGTGTTCTATCTTGAAACCTAATTCATTCGTTTATCATTTACACCTGAATTAAATTCATAAATTTGATTACTTTTAATGTTTCAATTATAGGAGTTTCGCTGCACAAAATTATAATCTGGTATTGCAAGTTGAAAACATTGTTGCCACTTCTTCGGAGTTCGGGTTGTTGAAGCAATGAAAGTTGAATATACAGTTTTGATATACACTTAATTTTAATAGCGAACCTAGCGGAATTATGTCGAACTGAGCTCTCTGGATGACTTTCATAATGAAGTCTTCGAACGTCCATCCAAATTTTTTATTTTGGACTCTTACTCTTGAACCATCACTTTTCTTTATATAGGCACACGTAGAAATGTTTTTATGCTAAATTATCTAACATTTTATCTGAGAACCATTGAGTTTCGATAATTGTACCAAGAGTTATTAGAGTTTTAAAGGTTTGTCATCCGACGTCCATATACGGGACGCAGGATAACACCCGGACGTTCGATGTAATGTAAAACGCCAATACATGGACGCAGGGTTGATAGCGGGATGTATATATATATATATATATATATATATATATATATATATATATATATATATATATATATATATATATATATATATATATATATATATATATATATATATATATATATATATATATATATATATATATATATATATATATATATATATATATATATATATATATATATATATATATATATATATATATATATATATATATATATATATATTCAAATCCTCTTCTACCCGTGGGGTGTTGAGGCTGTTATATACCATTTCTCTTATTCATCTATAAATATCTTCCACTTTTCCCTGTCCTGTGCCAATTCATGTGCATCTCGATTTGTGATCTTCTTCTCATTCAGTATGCTATTTATCGTATCTTCCCATGTTTTCCGTGGTCATCCTCACGTTCTTTTTCCTGTAGTTCGAGCTTTCCATACTGTTTTTACCTGCCTACTATCTGGAAGTCTGATAAGATGGCCGTACCATTGTAGCTGACTGGTCTCTATCGCTTTTTGAGCTGATTTTATGTCGAGTCTCTTTCTAATTTCTTCGTTTCTTATTTTATCCCATTTGGTGATTCCTTCTATTCGTCTAAGGCACTTCATTTCTACCGCCTGTATTTTGCTATTTTCCCTTTGATTTAGTACCCAAGACTCGCTTCCATATATCAGGGTTGGTAATACAATAGTTTTGCATAATGTTAGTTTAGTAATTTTACTTATACTTTTATGTCCGAATATCGCTGTTCTCAGAGAATAATAAGTTCTTGATGCCGCTTGTACCCTATTGTTTACTTCTTCATTATATCCCCCTTTGCTTTCAATTATGCTTCCCAAATATTTGAAACTTGTTACTTGTTCGATTTCTTTTTCATTCAATTTAGTTTTTATTGTTTCATCTTCTCTGGAAACCGCCAGCACTTTTGTTTTTTCTAGATCGATAAAGCATATGAACAGTTTTTTGTTAAATTGCAAGATTCTCTCTATCAATTGGCTGGATACTGAATATGTGGTCCTGTGTGCAATATCCTGATCAGAATCCACTTTGTGCCTTTCCTATATCTTCTCCAATTTCTCTTCTTAATTTTGTTTCTATTATTGTCTCGTACAATTTAGCAGCTACACACAAGAGTGAAATTCCCCTATAGTTTTTGCAGGCTCTCTTATCACCCTTTTTGAAGATTTGCATTATTATTGTCTTTTCCCAATCTTGTGGTATGTTATCCCCTTTCCAGTTTTTATTAAATAACTTGTATAACATACCTATCCCCGATATGCCTAAATATTTTATTTGTTCCGGCTTGATTTCGTCAAAGCCTGCTGCTTTACCAATTTTTATTTTTTTCATTGCATGTTATTTCATTAAATGCTATTTCTTCTTTACCTTGAATTTCCTCATTATATATTACTATTGTTTCTTGTTCCGGTTTACTATCTTCGACCTCCAGTAGCTCTTCAAAGTGTTCTTTCCACCTTCCCATAATTTCTTCGTCCTTTATCAGAATCCGGTCATTTTTATCCTTTATTTGTTTCAAAGGTGGATCTTTTTCTTGCCTCAGGCTTTTGGTTGCTTTGAAAAATAATTTTCTATTTTCCTTGTAATTCTTCTCCATTTGACTGCCAAACTCATCCCACTCCTTTTTCTTTTTTGTTTGTATTATTTCCTTCACTTTTTTCCTCTGGAATTTTGTTTTTTAATTTTAATTTCTTCTTTAATTTCCTCGTTCCACCAATGCGTTCGTTTTTTGTTTATGGGTGTTGTACTTGTACCACACACTCCTCTCGCAGCTTCCTGTGCAATGTTCTTGAAATAATTTCATATTTTTTCTACACTAAGTCTTCCGTAGTCCCCAAGTTTTAATATTTTCTCTTCTATCTTCTGTTGGTATTTATCTTTGTGCTCATCGTTTTTTAATTTGTAGACTTTTAATGTTTCTTTACCGATCCTTCTCCTCTCTTTGTATTTATGGACGTCAGATTTGTTTTCGGTTTTGATATTTGCTTCCACCAGGTAATGATCACTCCCTATTTCCGTCCCTCTTTTACTCGCACATCTTTGATTTTCTCTCTGTAGCTATAATCAGCTATCACATAATCGATTATTAATTTTTCTTTTCTACTCTCTACTTCTCTGGTGTATTTATGTATTTCTTTATGTGTGAACACTGTATTCATTATCACTAGTTCGTTAACTATACAGAAGTCTATTAATCTATTTCCATTATTGTTCATCATTTTCTCGCCATTCTTCCCCATCACATGTTCTATTCCTGCATTGTTGTTCCTTACACGCGCATTAAAATCGCCTATTAGTATAAGTGGTTCTGGCTCTTCATCAATTATTTGTTGCATTTCTTTCCAAAATGTGTCTTTGATTGTACTTTTTTCGTCTTCATTTGGTGCATAAACTACTATCACCGTTGTTTTTATTTGATCTATTTCTAATGTTATAGATAAAATGCGTTCTGTGCAGAATTCCCACTTGTGTACTTTATTTGTGAAATCTTCTCTTATTAAGCAGCCCACTCCTTCCCTCGCATTCTCATGTTGTTCCACTCCACTGTGTATTAGCATGTGCCCTTTAAATGTTTGTGTTCCGTTGCCTTTTTTTTTTTGTTTCAGTAATACCTAAAATACATGAGTCACTTTTTTCGAATTCTTCTACTAGTTCTAGTTCCTTTTCTTTTATGCCTCTTACATTCCATGTGCTTATTTTTATCCTGTGATTTTGTTATTCAAAATTCCGTCTTTTATTTCCGTTTTCTTTACCATTTTCGTCTGAACGGGCTCTTGTTTTAATCATTTTTTGGAAAATTTTTATTTTTTCCATTGCTGTTATTTGAAGTAAACTCTTCTAGTTTTCCACTCTCGTTGCTCCACTTCATCATTTTATCATTAATTGTGATTTTTAGGTGACCAATTTTGACTCTTTCCCCCTTTTCTTTTCTATCTCTAGCAAGTTTTCTTATTTCAAATTGAATTTTCCTTTCTTCTTTTGTTAAATCATTTTCTATATATATACGCTTGTTTCCCAGTTTATTTTATTTCGTGGCTATTTTAGTTGCTTTATCAATTCTAACAATTTATAAAATGGTTTCAATATCTTATAGTAATTTTTGTTGAAGATCAGAGAATTATCCGACATTGATTTATTGAGACATCTACAAAAATGGAAAGATGCCGCAAAAACTTTGAGAGAAACTATGAGCCAAGTTGAACAACAGGTAAATTTCTAAAGAATTTGCATGATTACTTTTACACTCTTATTGTCCCCATAGGGCTTCACAAATATGCACTCCTGGAAGTTAGAAATAGATCGCTGCCTTTCCGATGAATTTGAAAAACAATACCGTCAGAGTTTAGAAACAGTTCATTTACACCTTCCAGAGATTTATGCCGATTTAGTGTACCGAGATAGTCATCTGCAGTTCAATCCCTCTGAAGAAAAGCTTAGAGAAAAATATCAGTATCAATTAAAAAGATTTTTGGATCTTCCTCGTAGTTTTAGAGGAGTCTCAGAAATGACAGAAGGATCAGTTTTTGCTGTGATTATAGAAAAATGTAAGGATTTATACGCACAAACGGAAAAACATACAGAAGAACTGTTCGAAAAACTTAAAGGAGTCGTAGAACATTGGCAGTCGTGGCTTTCTCTAGGTGTGCTTGACACAAGTCAGCTTATTACTTGGCAACACTGGGATTTAAATTTCAGGTGATTTTTTACTAGATGCGCCACCTTTGACTTCGGCCTTTTTTCGTCGAAGTTGAACATGGAGCCTTTTTCGGCTCGAAGTCGAAGCTTCACTAGTTGGTAAAAACTGTAATTATTCACTGTTTATTTTTTTTAGGGCTTCAAAAACTTTCGGTCAAGAAGTAGCTAAGCTTCCCAGCACTGAAGAACGAGTAGGATGTTTTGTAATAAGTTTGTCGTGTCTTCGTTCAGATCTCGAGTCTCATAATCGCAGTTATTGGTCTCAATTGATGTCTTCTCTTCAAGATTCAATTGCACAAGACGTTGTTAGGTTGCAGCAATATGTTAATACATCTACAGCGACTTTAACTAAACAACCTTTGACAATGGAACAAATTGGGCAGGCCCATGCTTCACATACTGATATATTGAAACAAATGCCGGAGGTAGGTACTTACACTTTTTAACGCTCTGTATCAAGTACGGAAACAAGAGAGTTATATTCAGATACCCAACATTTTTCTGCTTCTACCGACTAAAGTCAGTCAAGCTGAGTCGCCATTAATGGCGGCAGTATCTTATTTTTTATTATTAATTTTAAAATAATTTATTTTTTATTATTCTTGTAGATGCAAAAATTATTTGAAGATATGATTGATAAAAACAAAACTCTTGCGAGCTGGACTCGAGAAAGGGTAGAATCCGTTGCAAGATTACAAGCAGCTTGGGAGAGACTGCAAAGTCTTGTTGATAATCATCAACATTTAATCTCAAAACAAGTAATGTACCTTTAGAAAGTATCCTGAATAATACAATTATTTAAATTTTGTAGGTTGAAGCTTTCCAGAGCACAATAAACCGAACTTGTGAAAATTTGAACAACGAAATTGAAAGATTTTCGTTACACTGGGATCAATTTAAACCCAGGCCTGGATCAGGACAAATTGCCAATGATAGTTTGAAAAGTTTAGAAAATTATTTATCAACTATTAAAGAAAAAAGGGCTCAATGGGATGAGCTAGTCAAACAGAAAGATAAAGTTTTGTAAATAAATTAATTGAGGCAGAAATTTCACCGTTTTCATGAGAATTGTTCAAATTTTAGATCTGATTGTGAGCAGTTTGCGATGGAACCTCCTGAATTTGCTTTATGTGATCAAGTACAAACAGATATGGATCAAGAAGAGAAAATTTGGACATTATTTGAAGAATTTAATTCAGGTATACAATTTTTCAAATAGATAAATAAATGACAAATAGTAATTTTACTGGCAATCAGATTTGGAGAAATTAAGTAAAGAAGAATGGATAGTGTTCAGAAAACGAAGTTACAAACTGGAAGAATTCGCATCTGAATGGCAAAAACGTTTAGAATCATCTCAATCAACTGCTTTATCAATCCGTTTACTTCAGGAACTTCAAAAGTATGAGGATGTAGTTCCCGTACTTAAATATCTTCGTGGAGAAGATTTTACTGAAAAACATTGGATGGAGGTTTTTACTTTACTTGGAATTTGTCCAAAACCTGTGGATGTTTTGACACTAAACGATTTTCTAGAGGTAAACCTGTAAAAAAAGAGTCAAACGATTATGTTTATTTGATTTTATTGTAGGTATCTTCCCAAATATCAGAAAATGTATCAGAACTACAAGCGATTTGCAAACGGGCAGCTAGTGAAGTCGTTGTGAGACAAGCCCTTGCTGAATTGGATCAGTGGGAAGTACAAACCAGATTTGTGCTTACAGAACATCAGGATTCACAGAAACTAATTGTTATGCTGGTTAAAGATTTCAAAGATATTTTAAATAAGGTATCGGTTTTTAATTACATCCTGAAAACTTTTACTTAAAATTGTATTTGTTGCAGATTGGGGATAACCAAAGCTTGTTGCAATCAGTTAAAAATTCAGCCGATTATGAAAGTTTTTCGGAACGGGCTGGTCTGTGGGAGTCTAAATTAGCTGATTTGGATCATTATCTCGTTTCTTTATCACAAATTCAGCGGAAGTAAGTGCTTTATTTTAAATTATTATCTTAAGATATACTATTTTTATTTTATAACAACTAGTTAGTGATTTTAAACATAAACTTGAAAATCGAGATGTGGCAATCTCTAGAACAAGAGCTTTTCTTCAACAACGTCTCCGTCAAGTAATAATTGAAACAAGGCTGAAGTCTGAAGATTCCATTCTTGAGACAGAATTAAGAAAGATCAGTAGAAAATTGATGACTTTTCTGGGGTGCATGTGGAAAATTCTAAAAGCTTGCAAGAAGAATATAAGAAAATTCTAGAAATTCACAAGAAAATTCAATAAACTTAATGATCTATACATACTTTCAGAATTATATCATAATAAATAGACTTTTTTGATTTAAATTCTGTATATTTAATTTTATTTTTGACGTTTCGACTCTCTAACCGAAAGTCTTCATCAGATGAAGACTTTCGGTTAGAGAGTCGAAACGTCAAAAATAAAATTAAATATACAGAATTTAAATCAAAAAAGTCTATTTATTTCAATAAACTTGAAAGAAGAACCAAAGAAGATTTGCTGTAAGCAACAAGAAAATTATAAAAGCTTCTATTCTAGACTTTTCCATTAATCAGCCAGAAAAGACATCGATTTTATGATTTATTTTACTATTAACATTGGGTCGAATTTTGCAACATTGTTAAATAATTATTAGTGAAATTGAATGTTGGTATATTTTCAGTCCGACACTCTGAAAATGTGAATTCCCGAGAATAATTGGCTGATAAACACTCATTTATTTTTGAGTTTTTTTCTCTTTGGAATGATGTTTAGAACACATTGGTATGATTGTCCGACAAAATATTTGCTGCATATCCGTAGAAAGAAAATCAAAAACCGTATCACGGAGATACTCAATAAGGATACGCTAGAACCGATCTCTAAAGAGAAGCACATTAGCCATCATTGTATTCTCCAATGTAATACCATAGAAGCTTGAATGATATTTTTTATTTGGCGATAGTCTCTATTCTCTGTTGCACGTGCAACGAAATATTTGTTCGAACCATTATAGTATAAGCAATAGAGTTGAAAGTTCATCCTGAGCTCCAATATTTTTCTGACTCGATGAAAACTTGGGTATACTTAGGTCATTGATAAAATGTACAATAATATAACACAGTTATTGTCACGTTAAGGGAAAAAAGTCTTATACAAAAGTTGTAGCTGATGTAATTCTGCACATTTTGGTTCTATGCACATTTTTCTATCATGAAAATTAACCAAGATATGTCACTTTAAGTAGATTGAAGTGAAAAAAGTAATAAAAGAAAAAGGAAGCAACGTTTTGACATTGTTTGAAATATTATTATTCATTTAAATAATAAATGATGAATAATTCCTCTTCTAAGTTGTTTTTATATTACAAATTTATATTAGCAGTAGTTTGAATCCACTTTTTGTACGGCAAAACTTTTGTGTAAAGAGTGAGCGGAACAGCTTCAAAACCGCAAATATTTCTGCCGTGTTTTTTTGAAACAATTCCTGCTAATTCATTAGTATCAGCCAAAATTAAAGGGGCTCCTTCATCACCCTACAAAAAAATCATGTATAAAAAAGAATCAAACAGCAAAATTTTAAAAAAACTCACGTTGCAAGCTATATAATCTGAACAAAGTTTTTTGTTTGATATCACAATAGGATAATTACTGCAATAACTATTTGAGACAATTTTTAAATCTCTCTGCGTTAAATTGCCGGGATAAACGTCAGTATCAGCTAAAAATATAATTATGATCCTTTAAGTAATTAAGATCACAATATTTATTTACCTGTTTCGTAAAATCCGTATCCCTTGATGGTAGCTGTCACATTACTTAAATCCAAATCAAAATTTAATATATCCAAGACTTCCGTATTGTTATCTGCCGGTTTTTCAAGCTCAATTAAAGCTATATCGTCTGTTAGATTTGTGCTATCAAAATTTGGATAGACAATATATTTTTTAATTTTAATTGCGGTTTCATAAGTGGTATTCGTGAAAGGTTTTCCAATTATTACTCGCATATCGTAAACATTCGTTCTAAAATTAAAAAAAAATAATTTATTGACCATTTGTTTGAAACTTCTAGAATTATTTACATTTGGGCACAAAGCACAGAAGTTAAAACCCAGGAAGGATGAATTAAAGCCCCAGAACAAACATGATTTAAATTTTTATTGAAAATTCCTGCAGTATTTCTTGGAGCATTAACATCAGGCTCTCCTCCTAAAACCCTTCCGGAACTTAATTTGACTAGTACGCCCTTAAAAAGAATTATTTTCACTGTTACAGTTAAATATTTTAAATAATCACTTACTTTTGTATGGCTAAAAGCCAAAATAAACAGAAAGTATGTTGCTAACTGCATTTTGAGCACAATAATAAAACAGTAAAATAATCTGAGCGAAATTATCAATTTATATACTTATTGACATAACTTCAATACATGATAATGCTATATTTTTAAGATGCATTTTTCATTTTGTTTAACTAGTTCGTTGATTAGATTACCTGATTATGTACTCATTTATGTTTATTTTTAAAGCATCGTAAATCATATACGAAGCACCCGAATTATTTCCAGTTTTCTGTGAATATTGTTGTTTCTATGATATTCATTATGAAAATCTTGTTGTTAAATAATAGAATGAACCGAAATGAACTATTGAGGTTCAAAAAACAGCAACGTATGGTTCCCGTGAGCTCATTCAACGGATAATAGTAATCGAATACGGCATTTGAGGAGTTCGTTCAAAGCTATTAATATCAATTAAATCTTCTTTCTTCAAAATTAGTCTCAGTGGTTTGTATCATTAGTAAATACGTAAATACAGTAAATTACAATAAATGTTCAAAGTGGTGGCTGTTTTGAGTTATACACAATCGACACCGCTTTGCAACATTATTAGTAACTTGTACTGTATTGTGATTAACACCGTTAAAAGCCGCCACAACTCCTTCACGCAATTCACAAATAAAAGCTCAGTCTGCTGATCTGGCTGGCCACTGATTAGGAGTATTAATAGCAATTACTATATTAACGGTCATTTGAATTTCTGATAACATCTCTAGAATTGTGCGCAGAAGAGATTTGAGTTTTTAGAAATCAGCGATTTTCAGTATTTTTGAAATCATTTTTAAAACATTCCGAATTTAAATTATATTTCTACAGCATCTAAATTGACCCACAAAATTCAACCAAATCTCTATCTTTAACAATAAGAAAGATACCAATGCTATCCTTCTCTATTTGGGACACACTGTATACTTTAAACTGGAAATGGTCGGACCAGTTCTATATCTTAGCAATAGTTCTAGTCAGAGGCGTTGTTAGAATTCTGAATATGGGCCAATCTCACTGCAATTTTTCATATGCTGGACGGTTTTTGAGATGTCGAATTATGCGCAATAGCTGTAGTTCTTGTGAGAGACAAAACAGGGCAATATTATTTCTTTGGAGTAGTTGAAGCAGACTATCTGGCATTTATGATGGCTTGAATCTTGTAAAAATCGAGAAATGCAGTTAAAAGTTACCCTCTTACTATTACTTATTTTCTTATTGTTGGTATATATAGTCAGCACCTAAATTCAACACAAACATAAATTTACGTGATTGTGTTCAAATGATGTCCGCGAAAAATCTGTTATTTGATCATGAGGGAATAGTTCTAGACTGCTGAGAATTTTCGTGCTTCTAGATTTCCAACTTGTAGTCCCCGGTAAATAATTCATACATAAACATGCGAATCATTAGCTTCCGAAAGTTAATATTAGTCTCTGAAGGAGTTAGACGATAGTTTCAGCTATAGTTATTCGTTTTATGCAAGGTTTTGAGTCATCCTGAGTTTCAAATAGTCTTCTTGAATTATTCCAGTACTTTTTCTCCAACATATAAAAAATTGCAATACCGCGTTGAAGCCAAAAAAAATATAGTATATTCCGATACAAGTGCGGAATGGAGATTATTCCATGCGAATGTGAATAATTCAGCCACGAGACGAGATCGAGTGGCGGAATTCACAAGAGCATGGAATGATCGATCCGCACGGGTTATTTTTTCTACAGCCAAAGGTGTCCGCGTGAATACCTATAACTAAAATCTGTCGCTTTCTGGGAAAGAATTTGCTTCATTGATTTTATTTCAATTCATCAAACGTTGATAAAATTACTCATATTGACTCCATTTTGAAGATAATTGATAAGAAAATCAAAAAGAAATAAAATTATGACAGCAATGAATCAGGTTTTTCGCGATTCCAGACGGCTTTCATAGGAACCTCTGAGCGTGCGGAATGACCCCTATTCCGCACGCTACAGCATGTGGAATGAGTATCATTCTATAGTGACTGTAGAAAAACTATATTTCGCTGTATTTCATACTTTAATAGACCATTTCATTATTTGAGACATGAAATTCTAATCTAAACAAATATGTTTTATTGGGAATAAGTTCTGTATAAAAATAATTGGGAACACATCGTTTCAACAGCAAAGTGCTGCCTTTTTCAAGTGAAATAAAAATATATGTTTATTTATTATACTGAACTTATTCCCAACAAAACATATTTATTAAAGACAAGTTCTGAAAAAATTTTCCTTCTATTCTAAACGTTACAGAAATAAAAATGCTCAGAAACAATTCAGGCGCATCTTTTGTTTTGATTTATTTCAGAAATTATTCTGTACAAATGCTTTTTTATACAAACGCTATTAGAAGTATGATTTTTAATGGTTGCTTAGCGTATTAAAAATAACAATTTATGACATTATTATTACTTTAAACACGTTGCGATTAGCGTCGTGTCCCAACCTGCCCTTATCACAAAATAATATTACACTTTTAGCACTTATGTATATCATAAATAACTATTATATTAGTATTGTAAAATATAACATATTTCAAATGTCTGTTGAACCAATAGTATCAGTAATCCATTTTCGATACAAGAATAAATTAGTGTAAGTTTCGATTGGTTTTAGTCCTAAACCACACAAAGCTTCAACTTGAGCTGATACAGAAATAATTCCAATAAGCTCATTACTTGCTTGAGATACTAAAGGCCCTCCTTGATCACCCTTGAAAAAAAATTAAATACGTGATATAAAATTAAGCTTCAATGCTTAATTATTATAATTAATTATTTTGGGAAATTTACCGTACAAACTCTTCCTCTCAAGGTGCACAGTTTTGTGCTTTGGACTGTGCTGTCATATTTTCTGCATTCCTGTACGTTTACTAGAACACTTCTTGCTTGATAAAGTGCGGATGTTATCGGGCTATCTACATCTAGAAGAAAAAATAAATGCGACTATTTTATTTGTTATTTAAAGCAACTATAGACATACCTGGATTATCTGGACCGTATCCTCTCAATAGCACAACCAAATTTTCAGTATTCTGATTAGTTTTTGTTATTCTGTATGGCTGCATTGGTACATCATCGTTAATCATATTTTCTAATGGCTTGACTAAGGCTATATCATTTGTACGGGTCCTGTCATTGTAACTGGGATGTATAATAATTCTGTCAATAAATGCTCCTTCGCTGTAATGAGTTTCGCCGCTGGCTGCTGCATCTATAGGTCTCCCTCGTTTAATACGAAGATCAACTAAGGAATATCTGAAACAGTTACCATATGAAATTATTGATGGAGAATATGCCAAAGAAAATATTTTTTGAACTACTTTCTAATGCATGAGGCGGCTGTTGCAATCCATTTATAATGAAAAACGGCCCCGGAACAAATGGCACTATTTGGAAATTCCGAAGTAAAAAAGGCTACATTAATTCTTGGATCAGTTGCTGTAGGTACTACTGGAGTGCCAATCAATCTAGGTTGAATTTTGCCCAATCTATGACCCTAAAATTTTTTTTTAATTTCATCATCTAGAATACAATAAAATTGAATATTTTACCTTTATTTGACACAAGGCCAAAATCAAAAAAATCACATATGTCAAGGTATTCATAATTTTTGTAACTAGTATGATACATATTTTTTTTTGTTCTTTTATAAGCTTTATCTTATAATCAATTTGATTCTCGGAAATCGATAAAAATATATCTAATCATTAATTAGGCTTTAGTCCTTAGCATTTTATTTTAACAATGAGATATATTTTACGTATATAGGGCACATTTTTGTATCATTATTTTGTTTCTTAAAATTAGTACATCCTATTTAAGTATTTAATTTTATTAGAGGGATGTAGGCCATGCAACATAGACCAAAAGAGAGGGTGTAGGCAAATTAATTCTCGGAAAGCTAGAAACAGTTTTATGCCTGGTTGCATGAACGTACATTAGCTAAAGAGTTCTTCAAAAATGAACAATATCAAATCGAATATATTCGTCAAATCAGTTGCTTAGCATTGCTGTCAAAAATTCGATTTGATATTATTCATTTTTGAAGAACTGCTTAGCTAATGAACGTTCATGCAACTGGGCATAGTCTCTTTATTTGTATGTAAAAATGGTTTGCACCAATTCTCTGCTTGTGCTGTATGAGGGGTATCCCAAAAACTTCAATTCTTGAGCAAAAACTCCTAAACAATACTTATATAGGAAAATGTTATTTCTTTATAAGTTAAAGAACACAAAATTCTGCGTCGAATGAGTACCATGCATTTTAAATTATGTGAAGTTGTTAAGGAGATATGCAAGTTCAAAGAATGACAATTTTCTCTCATTATTAAAAAAATGTCGTGTTTTGAATGTGAAATGTATTATATGAAATGAATAATATATTCGGACATTATAGTGCATCCTTCAAGGGACAGAATTATGATCGCTCAAAGAGAGGAGAGGAATAGGTGTCTTACAAAGGACAAGTGCATTCTTTCTACTCCGTCCTGCTTTACTCAAGTCCTATAGTTTGAAAACCTATTCAGTCTTACGCCCATTCATCACTGAGAAGTATCTTGTGCGTCGTTGTTGTTTATATTGTGGGTTGATATATCCCAATTTTAATTGACAGAAATGGAAAAAAAAATATTGAAAACACATTTTGTTGGAGGGTAAGACTTCTGTAACTATTCATGAAAAATGCAGAAAAATTTACAACAAGCAGTCAAATATTGATGCTGCACTAACTGAGCAGTCTTCTATGCCTAGCACCTGTAGAAGATCGAATAAACCGTTGTTTGATTTCAAGAGACACTGTTTTGTTTGTCTAGAATGAAGGGAACAAGAATCTCAATGCTTATTCCAAAATTTGTTGATGAAAACATCGCTGTAAAAAGGCTGCAAAGGATACCGATGCAACCATATTGTCAGAATTGCTATAGAAAATGCTGCACCCTCTGAATGTGTGATTGTAGTAGAAGAAGACATAAATATTCTATTAATTATTACTGCATTAGCTTCTAATAGCAATCGGTTGTTTTTGATGAAGCCTGGAAAAGGAAAATCTGAGACCGTATTCTATTCTCCGACACACTTCAAAATGTCAAAATTAAAGAATATATATTATTTCTTCACGTTTTTAACGGATGCGATTCAACATCTGCTATTTTCAGTCAGGGGAAGATGAAGTTGGCAAAACTTCTTGACAAGAATGCGGAGGTACAAAGGATTGTGGAGATATTTAAAAACCATAATGCGATTGTAGATGAAGTTGGTGCTGCCGGCAAAAAAAAAATTGCTGCTCTGTATGCGGGATCGTTTCTTCAATCTTCTTCTGTGAATAAAACACGGTTTAAACTGTTCACCAAATCCTTAGTACAAAATACTTTTAACTTGGCTACTCTTCTTCCAACTGAAGAAACTGCTCGGCTGCACGCAATAAGAGCTTTCTTACAAATTAATTTATTTTATGGACTTAGTTCAATGGGGTTAAAAGATAACTAAGCATGGGCTACTTCCATTACCATCAACCGCCGAACAAGCCCCGCAGGAATTGATTAATACTGCCTGCAAATGTTCGAAAGGGTGCCGAAATGCTTGTGGCTGCAGGTAGCAAGGAATGAGATGTTTTTCAATATGCTATAAAAACTGTCGCTCTTTGAACTCGCATATCTACCAGATGACCTAACGTAACGTCGAATATAAGGTGATCATTGTGTACTTCAATTTATATAGGAGTAACAATTTCCTAAAAATGCATCGTGTAGGAGTTATTAGTGGAAAACTGAAAAAAGTTTGAACATTTTCAGGTTTTAGGGACTTCCCTCATAAAGCACAAGCAAAAAATTAGTACAGATTTCAATCTTTTTTTTACATGCAAATAAAAAGATTGCTGAGAGTTATTTAGCCTATAAACTCCATGTTGCCTGGTCTAATGGTGGATAAATGCATTTTATATTAATTTTTGAAATCCTCAATATTTATTTTATTTTTCTCCTTATTAGATTTATAATCTACAATGATTTTTTTCCGGTATGATAAAAATTTTGTGATAAGATTATTATCAATATAGACGAAATAACATTGCCTTGATTTTTTTTGCTTAATGTTGATAAGATCTTATTAATTGCAAATAAAATATGAATGAAATGATTTATGTTTTGAGATTGAATCATTCTTAGATTTAGATTTTGGGATGAGGAAGGAAGCGATCCTATGAATCTCAAAGACGTATTTTGTACAATTAAATATATATATTTTTTCTATCGCTTGAATAAGATGCCATATTGTAAGACTACACTTAAGGCAAAAGTGCCCTTTTTGGTATTCTAACAAGTTGCCTTGGCAACTGTACAAAAAGCATTGGTTTTTTTGGACTAGTACAAAAAGTAAATCACGATACATAGTTTGTATCTCCTAAATAATAGTTAATCTAAAGATTAATATTTAATTAAATATTCACTTTAAACTTCCTGAAACAAACATATGGTTATATAATTCAGAAATGAAAAGGTCACTAAAATTTGCAACGATTTAATAATAAAGTGCGATACAAGAATGAAATAAAAACAAATATTGTTGAAATATGCTATTCATTCCTTATGCACGCAATCATAGTCCAGTCAAAATAGACATTCACCCTTGCATAAATTCCCAAGAAATTGAAAATTGGCACGAACGTTGAGGAGGCCATTATGATGAAGTTGTGAGAAGTCCGCATTGATCCCATATGTGCAAAAAATTTTATGCGAGGGCTAACTTGACTGGACTATCATCAACAGCCTTTTTTTCTATATTCACAATTGAATTTGTGACAAACTGGTGTCAGGAGTGGGATCCTGAGAAATTGTGTGAAAATAATTTTGGATCCGGACGACGAAGAGTGGATTTGGGTTGCAGTGTTGTGAAGTGTCTATATTTGTGTTGGGACTGTTGTAAATGCCCAAGACAAGAAGCATGACCACCAGCGAGATGCAGGACCAGCTGAAGATGATGATGGAATTCATGAAGACATCGGCAGCTGAACAGGAGACGATTTCTGCGGAACAGATAGCATCTATGGAGAAGAGGATAACAGAATCTTCAGCCAAGCAAATGCAGTCCATAGAAGAGAAAATGTCTGAATCGACAGAGGCCATGGAGAAGAAAATGGCTGAATCTACACAAGGTATTTCTGCTGAACTGAAAGTGGCAATGGCTGAAGAAATGCAAGCAGTGAAAGGCGCAGTAACTGAAGAAATAAAAGTGGTGAAAGAATCGACTGAGGATATGGCCACGGAATTGAAGAAAATAATCTCGGAGCAGAACGAAACTATGGCATGTAAGTTCCAGGAGATTGATGAAGAGCTTACTGGAGTAAAGAATCAAGTCGTGCAGATCGAATATCAAGTAAGGCAAGTTGAACAGGATTTAGAAGCAAAATTAGACTCGATCGTCACCGAGAAACTACAAAGCCTCAGTCTCAATAGCGATGGCGTAGCCATACGAATATAAAGTGCTCCAGCATATACATCAAAGGAAGTTTCAACTAATTTCATCCTGAAACCAACGCCGTACGATGGCAAAACTTGTCGGGATGAATATTTTGCTCAATTTGAGCTCATTTCAAAGAATAATGGCTGGAATACGAGACAAAGAGCTATTGTACTTGCTGGAATGCTTCGAGAGACAGCTTTGACAGTCCTCTCAGGTTTGAATGAAGAAGAACGCCTGGATTATGGGAAGCTTACGTTTGAGCTAAAGCTGCGCTTCGGGGAGGAACACATGAAGGAACTACTACATGGACAGCTTCGAAACCGCACACAACTGCATAAAGAAGATCTAACTACGTTCACATATGCTGTGCAGAGTCTGGCCAGAAAAGATTTTGCAAATTGTCCTGGCTCACCACAGACATCAGCGACGATGAGATTGGGCGAGTTGTCCGGTTAGCGAATCCGAAGACGGTGAGAGAAGCGCTAACGAAAGCCCTGGAAATTGAGGCAGCCACAAAGGCGTCAAGGCTGGCGAAGAGAGGGTGGTGGCTTGAGTACAATGAGGAAGAGCCTGAGATGAGAAGGACCACAACTTAAACAGGGAGCCGCGAACGAGGGCAATCTTCTTCTCGATTTGTACCGACCTCACCTCGACCGAGGAGAAGAATAAGATGTTGGCAGTGCGGCAAGGAGGGTCATATCCAAATAGATTGCCGTATCAAGCGTACAGTTGATTTTGGCACGAATACGTCGCTCAGGCGACAGGGATTACTCAGATTTTGGAGAATGAGGTGCTGGCAGTGTGGTCAGGAAGGACATCTTCGAGCAGATTGTCGTACGAGGCACACCGTTGATTGTGGTACGAATACATCGTCACCAAAATCCAAGTTTACCAGACCAGAAAAGCAGAAGCTGACGGGATCCTCCATCAAGAGTTCCAAGCTTATTGATCTCCAAGTGCGGAGAATTCGAACCAGTCCAACCGTGGAAGGATTCGTGGAGAATGTACCATGTAAAATGGTGCTAGATACTGGAGCAACTCTCACCGCTGTGCATCCAAAAGTTTTTGCAAGAATAATACAAATTCCAGATGATCGCGCCCAGAACCAGCCAATTTTATTAAAGGCAGGCAATGGGAAAAGAATACCAGTTCTTGGCGTAGAGGAGCTTGAAATTACAATGGGCAGTCTAAAGAAAAAACACCAAATGTTTATTGCCGCCATCATGGATGAATGCATTTTGGGTATCGAGTTCTTGCGAGACTTTGGTTGTGTCCTGGATTTGAAGGGTGAAGTCTTGCGGGTTGACAAGGAAGAAGAAATACCTCTCTATTGTCGACAAATAAGAACGGAGTGACTGTTGTTAATGCTCCAGGAAACCTCAGCTCTGATGAGATGATTTCACTTGGAGAGTAGAATCTTTTCAGTGATTTTGGAAATCTGACTAGAATCAAAGAAATCAAGCAAGATGAATCCGTACTATCGATGCACGAAGTACGACAAGCTCAACAGGATGATTCCGTTCTGAAGCCGATCATAAAATGGATAAAGATCGGCCAGAAACCTAGCTTCCAGGAGACATCTGCTATGGATCCGATCACCAAGGCCTATTTGGCACAATGGAGTTCCCTGAGAGTCAGAAACGACTTACTATACGGACTATGGGAGAATTTCGATGGGAAGGAGATAAAAGAAAAATTGATATTGCCAGGAAATCTAAAAGACCGAATTTTGGAACAAATGCATGATGGTGGACATTTCGGCATCAAGAAGACACTTGATAAAGTCCGTGAACGTTTCTACTGGGTTGGCTGTAGAGAAGACGTAGAGCAATTTTGCAAGACTTGTGAACGCTGTAACTCAAGGAAGGGGCCCGCCACTCGGCAGCGCGCTATGAAGCAGCAGTACAACGTGGGCTCTCCGTTTGAGAGGATTGTCGTGAACATACTCGGACCTTTGCCTAGAAGAAGAAGAAAGTGTCCCAAATTGCAGAGAGACTGGGAGGGAACGAACGAGGTCATTGAGTGTTTGAACGACGTTGTATTCCGGATACGGAGGGGCAGAAACGGAAAGCCGAAAGTCGTCCATGGAAACAGGTTGTGGCCGTAACGAGGACAAGATTCTGAGTTCACCGAGGACGACGAGCCATAAGGAGGGAGCAGTGTCACAAATATGAAATATTTGTAGTAATTAGGTCACATAATTATTTATTTGAATTCGCTGTAACTGTAATCCTAGTTAGTACTGACAAGGTCGATGTTCAATTGTCGGACATGATTGACAGGCTATGGTCACTAGATGTTTGGTGGTTGCCAGGCAACAATTGTTAAACAATTGAATGTTGGCCCATTGTCGGCTTAGGTATATAAGAGCGTTAGCTTGGAGAGGAAGTCATTCAGTCAGTGAGTCATTCAGTGATTAAGTACGAGTAACAGCGAGTGATATTGTGAACATACGAGTTTGTAAAGTGAAGATTTACACTGTAACCTGTATTAATAAATTATTCACAATTGAATTTGTGAAATATATTACTTGACCTAGGAATATAAATTTACTTATCGGGACAAACTGATAGTTTCAGGTGAAACTAGTCGAATTTAAATTGATTCGATTGAACTAGTCTGGCTTAGGGAGCAAAACTAATTTGATCTGAAATCGGGAATGTCTATCACACAATGAAATGATATTTTCTAATTGAATTTTCAGTTATTACAGTCTTCAACATTACTTTGTCAAGACAATTAATTATTGAAACAATTTGAATAATAGAATATATTGTTTTTTTATTTGTTACATCACTTTAGTATTGTAAAATTTGATACATTTTATATGTATGTACCAATAGTGTCAATGATCCATTTTCGATACATGAATAAATTAGTATAAGTTTCGATTGGTTTTAGTTCTAAGCCACACATAGCTTCAACTTCAGCTGATGCAGAAATAATTCCAATAAGTTCACCACTGGCTTGGGATACTAAAGGTCCTCCTTGATCACCCTTGAAAAATAAAAATTCTATACAATTTTATTCAAATTCGTGATAATGTTTAAATATTATAGTACCAGCATTAGAGCTCCAATTTTTTTCTGAATCAATGAAAATTTGGGTATATGTAGTTGATAAGATGTACATAACATATCAAAGTTGCTGTCACGTGGAATGCTGGGAAAATTTGGGAAATGGCGAGTTAGCTTCATAAAGTCAGTTTTCCACTAAATAAATTGAAAACTATACATTAAAAGAAAAAAACCCCTTACTAAAGTATAACTGACATAATTCTGCACATTTTGGGTTTTTTAAACAAAAATATGCAACTAGTTGTCACAAATTTTATTGTGATTAAATTATTATTACAGTGCAAATATTTATTTTACAAACTCGCAGAATTGCAAAATCACTCACAGTTACTCTTATTGAATAATTATTCTCCAGCTAGCTCTCGCGTTTTATATTGTAATGAATTAGAAGTTTCGAGAATAATGTTCAAGTAAATTTTGATCAGAATTGTACTTGATGCGATAGAAATTATGTTTGTCAGCAAAAATCGGAAGGAATAGGTTTCGCGCTTCCGCTGAGGGAGGCTGGAGGCAGTCTTCAATTGGTCTTCAAGTATTAAAGTTTAAAAGTCGTTACTTCCAAAGAAAAGTTGATAATAATTTTATTTTAGCTAAAAGTTTCAAGATTTGTTCTATTATAGTTCAGCAGAATAATATCAAAGCCCGTAATTAAATATTATATTAATTTTTGATGTAAAATAAAGAGAAAGACTTCGATCCAAAAAGCTTCATTTCTTTAAGGTAGGAATGTTTTATTATTGTGTTTCATATTCAAAATTTATATTTGAATTATTAATGTTTCAAGTACTAATTGCGTAATTATTTTTAATCATTACTATTGTTGTATCATGATTCTATAATTTTATTAAATTTCGCTAAAAATATTCAGTTTTTTATTATTTAAATTAAATAACGCTTCCGTACTATAATATAAATTTAGAAACAATCCTTTACTAGAAAATAATAAATTTTGTTGAACAAAAAAGTTGGTAATAATATTTAACAATTCCCAGATGAATAATAAGGTAAATGAGGGGAATTGTTACAATATACTCTACTCCAACAATGGGCCAACATTCAAATGTCTGACAGTTAAACAGCAATGAGCTTGCATTCAAATGTCCGATAACCGAACATAACCGACTATTATTCACATGACTGACAATTGAACATTATTTAGATTTTGGGTAAATGCTAACTAGGATTCATTATTACAATAAATGAATGAATAAATAATAATTCAATTGAACATTAGTGTAAACTGGTAATTTAGGATTCTTCACATTTATGACATTATATTATGCTACAAGGACCGAACGGTCGTCATTATAGTCCAGGATGAAGCTGGCTGCACTCGGTGAAGGCGAGGGTAAAGTCCGGCAAAGGCGAGGGTGAAGCTCAAGCCGTAGCTTCGTGCATCCAAATTGACAATAATAACAGTCGTTCGATGTCCGTGTTGCATTTTGTAACAAGTGCTCCGAAATACAGCATTATTGAGCTTTTGCAATAAATTTAGATGTATTGAAACTATCTTATCAATTTCATAAACAGCTTTTTGCAATTGCGATTATATTTATGGTGAAATAATACTAAGAAACATAACTTACATGACTTATTTTATTGATCGATATTTTGCACATTTTCTGTGCTAACATGTTAACGAACACATCTCATAATACAATTTTTTTTCAAATGTCAGTTTGACATAAAATTTAAAAATACCAACCACATCTATGATTCACAATTATCATTTTTTTCCTCTCCGCGGGGAATTAATATCCATTAATTCCCTGTTCATGGTTTGGAACTAAGAATTTTAGAAGCAGAATTCAGTTCATACATACGTGATTTTTCAGAATAATGAATCACCTTATCAATAAAATTATTTTCAAACTGATTGGTTTATATACAAATATTTTTTTCTTCTTTAAGTTTTGAAATTGACGCAATTCATGAGCTAGGTGAAAATATTTGAAAAAAAAATATAGGATGTCTTATTGACACAATAAATAGTTATTTGTTTAACAAGTATGTACAAAAAATGCTAAATTTTGGGATGAGTAAGAAAGTTCGACTTACGACGCTAAACGGAGTACAGCGATTTTACGAATTCCAATATCGTATTTTTTGTACGTATTAACCATAATATTTTTTCTTCTATCGTTTGAATAAGACACTTTATTGTAACATCACACTACATGCAAAAGTAATCCATTTTGGTATTTCAACAAGTTGTCATAACAACTGTACAAAAAGCATTGATTTTTTTGGACTAGTACAAAAAATAAATCACGTTACATAAGTCGTATCTAATACTAAAATGCGATAGAACAAAAAAATTATTTATGTAGGGAAAAGAGTAATGACGACATAGGTATTAATATTAAGCAATATTTTAAAAAAATAAATTTTTCTTTAATGAATTTTTCTAGTAAGAATTAGGAAATATTCAATTCCAAAATTATATAATCACTAAAAAAGTGTAAATCTTCATCTTCGAATTGCTTTTTGCTTTTTTTTTTTTAATTCGTTAGGAAATGGAAAAGTTATCGCCGTTTTAATACGAATTTGATAAAAATTTTGAGATTTCGCGCTTTTTGGGAAATAAAAAACGGCGATAACTTCCTCATTTCTCAACAGATAAAAACCAGACAAAGAGCATTTTGAAAATAAAGATTCAGACTTTGTGATTAAATAGTTTTGAGATTTTAAAAACCTATCAAAGTAAATAATTTATTTGCCTGTGAACCAGTGAGTTCAAGAATAATTTCATTGAAAAATTGAATAATTTATTATTAAGTTATCATTTGTTTTTTCGGTTTGGAATATGAAAAAAGTATTTATAATTGAAGTGGCATATCCCAGCCAATTCTTGTACTAGGAAGTCATTTAAGAGTCATTATGAATTCGCAAAATTATGCCAGTTACAATTTTTATATGAATCTTTTTTATCTCTTAATGCTTGATTTTCAAATGATTTCTTTAAGAATTTTCTCAACTTTCCACGTGACAACAACTTCGATACCCATGTTATTGTACATCCTATCAACTACCTATACGCAAATTTTCATCAAGTCAAAAAATTTTTGGAGCTCATGGTGAATTTTTGACTATTGCTTGTACTATTATATTGAACTATGTAGTTTGAAACTACCGTGCAAGTTCTTCCTCCCAATGTGCATAGTTTAATACTTTGGATTGTCTTGTCATATTTTTGGCATTCCTCTACATTTGAAAGAGCACTTTTTGCTTGATAAAGTGCGGCTGTTACCGGACTATCTATATCTAAATAAAAAGATTAAAGCGTCTTTTATGATTTTCTATTCGAAATTAAGTCGCTTGATAAGAACAAGTTATTCTGTGCCTTTTTCGATTTGGGAGAAACGTATGGTAGTATAATTCGAAATGTATTATGGAATGTGAATATTGAGTACGGTTTAAGTGGAAATTTATTTGAATAGGATTATGAATGTGAATGAAGTGAAATAAATAATTATAAACATACCTGGATTATTTGGACCATATCCTCTCAATAGTACTATTAAATTTTCAGTGTTCTGATTAGTTCTTGTAATTTTGTATGGTTGTATTGGTATATCGTTATCTATCATATCTGATAATGGCTTGACTAATGCTACATCATTTGCACGGGTCCAGTCATTAAAACCGGGATGCATAATAATTCTGTCAATTAATGCTCCTTTACTGTAATGAGTTTCACTGCTGCTGGTTGGTGCACTTATAGATCTACCTCGTTTAATACGAAGATCGACTAAGGCATATCTGAAACAGTTACCATACAAATTAATTCATTTTAAATGGGATACTAGCTGTCAAACAACAAACAATTCACTCTAAAATAGATGATACTCTTACTTTCCAATGCATGAGGCTGCAGTTACAATCCATTTATAATGAAAAACGGCGCCTGAACAAACGGCAATATTTGGAGTTTCCGGAGCAAAAAAAGCTACATTAATTTTTGGATCAGTTGCTGCAGGCACAACTGGAGTACCAATCAATCTAGGTTGAATTCCTTCCAATTTTTTGCCCTAAACATTTTCTTTATAATACATTTTTCTTAAATTTAATTGAATATTTTTTACCTGTATTTGGCAGATAGGCAAAACCAAAAAAATCGCAAGTACTAAGACATTCATTATTAATTCTTGTAACTAATATGATACATTACAATTTGCTTCTTTTATAGATTTATCTTGAATTTAATTTGATTTTTGCAATTCGATAAGAATTATCTAATCTTTAATTAGGCTTCAGATTTCAACACTTGAATTTAACAATGAAATCTAAGCATATTTTTGCTCCAGAATTTTTTTGCAACAATAAATTGTAAACATTAATATGAATTATTTAAAATTGTGATATTTACCTCCTGATAGCAAATCTTGAGCTGATGAATGAAGAAAGGAGTGTCTATTCCAAATTCAAATTTGAGCTTTTTTTAATTCTATATATTTTGTTTATCAAGATATTTAAATATAAATATCTCTAATTTTATTACAAAGTTGAGGGATGAATGAGTGTTACATTTTATAACAATTTTTGAATTTGAACGTTAAAGTTGATATTGGCAACGTACTCAAATTTCGCAATATTTATTTTAGTTTTCTAAAAAATACTAATTTGTTCTTTTATGTTAGAAATAACAATTATAAATTTAGAGATAAGATTATTATCAGTTAAATTATTTATATATAAACAAAATAACATTTTATTGAGGTTTTGCTTAATATTGATAAGAATCTCATTAATTGCACACAAAATAGAAATAAAATGATTCATGTTTGAAATTATTCTTTATGAATCTTTTTTATGTCTAGAAACATGGTTTCGCCATTTTAAATTAAAAGAAAAACAAACAGTACTGGAATGTGCTATTATGACCCATAATTCATGACTGCTCGCACATCGATGCTTGCTCCGATAGCTACGCTAGTGCAGCTCCTATACGCACGCGCAATCATCGCCAGACGTCTTCAAAGAGACTCAAGCTTTTTTACTATATTCCCGGTACACGATAGCCCATTATGAATAGGTTCTAGCACAACTCATTTTTCCAAAAAAATCGTAAATGGCGAGGCTATGTTTCTCATTCACTTTGGTAATGATTAACGAAGCAGTTTTGTTTGATACTGCAAATACTTTATAATATTTACAATTATTATTTTATTTATTTTTTTCAGTGGAACATTATTTTTGACTGTCATAAATGTTGGAATAAAACAAATACTCATGAGTAAAATTTATCCTCTTCAAAAAAAATATATAATAATGCATTAAGTCAATATTTTGAACATTTAACATTTACAGTTGGCACGTATGGTTTGTTCAATCCATTGTCTGTAATAATTGATCCTGGTGTAGGTAGTAGAAATTTGATTTTCACAATTTATGGCCTTTAATGCAGCACTGGCTATTCCTACAACTGTGCTTCCAATCGTTAGAGGACCTCCTTCATCTCCCTGCAAAAATAAAATTCCCATCCTAAAATTGAAATTAATTTTTAAAAAATTCTGCTTGGATAAAACTTTTTAAAAATATTCTAATACTGAGTAATAGTGTCCAATCGAAGGACAGTTTCTTAACCGAAGATGCAACTAGGCTACTCTGTTATGGCATGCACAAGCTGTTCGTAATATTTCGACTGGATGCCATATACGGCTTCGGCGAAATTTACAATCTTTTTTTCGACGAAGTCGTTGTATGGTCGGAGGTATATACTACTGAGTACCAATGATAATTTTTAAAATTAAATGTTTTTTACCAGACAAACAGTTCTTCCAGCACTACATAATTTAAAATAATTCATTGAATGTCCTTCTGCTGCACAATAGGCATTATTTATAATTTGTATTTGTTTGTATCTTAATTCGTATATACCAGTCGTTTGATCATTACCTGAAACAACAACAAAAAATGGTCAAAATACCTCGAAATTCCATATTAAAAAAAAAAAAATTTACTTTCCAAGCCATATCCTGAAATTATACCAACTTGACCAATGTATTCGTTGACATTAGTTGGATAGTTTGGTAAAACAGCCAAAGTTACAGAAGCTGCATTAGCAGCGCCTTTTACATACAAAAGGGCAATATCATGAATTAAATATAAGGGATTGAAGTAAGGATAAACTATAACAGCGTCGACTAATTTTCCTGTTTCACCTAAAATACTCATATCCACAATAGGAGAGCCTAAAAGAACCCGCAACACTTGTCGGCTAGAAGAAAACAAAATTAAACAGATGAATTAGAAATAAAACTTGCTATTACTTTTGAACACAGTAGGCAGATGTTAAAACCCATTCGGTTCTGATTAGAACTCCGGAACATAATTTTACTGGCGGAGAATCAGCATCAGAAACTATTGCAACTTCTCGAAAATTTATCTTTGTTGATATCTCCCCATCAATTATTGTTGGTGATATTCCTTGGAATAGAAATTGACATATAGTAAAATAAGGACGAAATTATAAATTTTAATACCTGAAGAGTTATTTTGTACCGTTGGCTGAAAAATAAAATTTGTAACTATTGCTTCTGTTATTAAAAATGTTTTTACCAAAGAAACTGTGGAAGAAATCAGCACAATTATAGCTAATATTATTGCCTTCATCTTGAAAAAATTTTGCTGATGAGCTATGCACTGAGTAGATGCATTTATAACATATTTCTGTCCTTGAACTAGTTCAAGAATATATTTCATATGTATTTATTCAAAGCTTAAGTCAGCTTAAGATATATTTCCAATTTTTTATTCTAATTTCTCAGAATTTTGTTGCATAATAAATTACTCTTTATATTTGTTTTAGGTGGGTGTATCTCGAACCAATTTTTGGAAGCGGAACTTTAAGGCAAGAAAGAGCTCGTTTCGACCGCCTGGATAGAGATTTTCGTCATGTCCTTGGCTCCATCGAAAGAGACTCCAGAGTAACCTCACTAGCCCGATATTCAAATATTCGTGCAGTTCTAGATACATTGCAAGATCAGCTATCGCGATGTCAAAATAGTCTGGATAATTTCTTGGCTGTAAGTATTATTCTCGTGCCACAAAATGGTGCCTGCTTCTACCGATCAAGATCAGCTGAAGTGATGACGTCATGCCTGGGCGTGACGCGCTCTTGTAAATAACGTCAATTGGTTGTCATTTGAAAGATCACACAATAGAGACTTTATCTGGACCTTAATACAAAAAAAATATTTGTTTTCAAAAATTTCTTTGAGAATGAACTGCAAATAGATTCGAAACTGAAGAAAACGTCAAGCAGAGTAAGAGCAGCTAATGACGATTCTAAAAAGCCACGTATATTGTATGGGGTTGCTAGGTGTCCTGCTTTGGCCGGACACAACCGTAAAAAGTCAAACATGTCCGGCTAAAAGAATATTTACGTGTCCTGGCCTGTCTGGCTCTTGAAATGAACCATTTTATCTTATCCAAATATAGTTTACAGAAAATTGAACTATAGGGATGAAAAGTTTAGAACTGATTGTTAGATTATTGTAGTAATAGTCCGTGAGACAGGGCATAAATTTTTCGTTGATTACCGCTCACTAGAAACTTTGTGAGTTCCTTGATTGTAATGAGTCCGACAGCTTCCACATTTGATGAAATTCTTGATTTAGGGGCGTTTTCCAGCGAGAGCTAATTAAATATGTCAATTTCATGAAGCCTTGGAAATGTATTACCGTCATATTGATGTTTACACTAATCGAAAGATTTTTTGATTATAAAATGAAAAATAATATTATCCGATATGAATATTGGGGGCCAGCGGTGAGTCCGACAAGCCGCACTTGTCACAAGTACGTTGGTATGAAAACGGATTACCGCTAGTCTGAGACTTTGAGGACGTGTTCAATTTTATTTTTCTGAAATTTGGTCATTTTGTTCGACAAATTTTCGAGGGCATTTTCTCAGTTCGACACTGAAAACGTGTCAGGATTATAACAGTTCCTTCATCAATGACCGCTTGTCGGACCAAAACAGTCCAAAAAACATACTGTCCGACAGAAATATTGGTTCTTATCGTCAGTCCGACAAGAAAACGCACGCACATATATAACTCAGTTTTTGACGTATTTAATATCAAGAGATAAGTAATGGACGTTGTTTATAAGCTAATAATGAATAATTCATTGACAAAATAATTGAAAAAAAGTAAAGTAGAAAATAGGAAAAGAAATATATTATTATGTCGCTAAGTTGGAATGTTACTCACTTTAATCTCCCATCTCCGAGGGTTCCTAATAGAATTAAATTGGTATTTGATGCTCCATTCTAATCTAAAATTAGGATTAGTGGTTCCCATTCAAGATTTCAAAGTGACTTTCTCCCCCGACTATAGGAAGGGAAGAGAAATCTTTGAAATTTTTCTTCAGCCATTCTCCCATTCGGTGCATATTTCTCCAGATATACTTCAAATATGCCATATCTCACATTCTCCACACAGACTTCAACTAAGCCAAGTTTCACATCACCTCGTGTGCGCGGTACAATGTTTTCTCTTCATGTCGTAAAATTAAAAAGGGACACCTGTATGTATTTTCAGCTTTCTGCACTCGATCATATAAACTTCAAGTATGCCAAATATCAATTTTTTTCGTGCGTGCAATATGCTTGAAAAGGGATACAAAGCTTCCTCTTCACGTATTAATATATAGATTAAAATGGAACACCTGTATATAATTTTCGCTTTCTGCACATCTTCTCCATATAAATTTTAAGTATGCCACATCTCACACTCCTCCGTGCATGCAATATGCTTAAAAAGAGGTCGAAAGTTTGCTCTTGACGTATTAATTTATAGATATCACAGTTGAAGGTAAATTTGAATGATATTTGAGGTGATTATCACAGTATACTGACTTTATATCACACATTTGATTCCAAAATAATATCAATATATTGGTGGACAAGCCTTTTTTTTATTATTTATAATCAATAATTATACTGACTTGATATGCATTTCATATATGTATATGTCTATGAACGCAGCCGCATTCATACAACATATTTTTGATTTTCTGAAGTATTGCCCCACTTAAATTGTCGGACATGTATACAATAATATTCTAGACACTATTTGAATGGAAAATAAAAAACATAGAGATGAGCGGTTATTGATGAAGGAACTGTTATAATCCTGACACGTTTTCAGTGTCGGACTGAGAAAACTTCCCCGAAAATTTGTCGGACAAAATGACCAAATCTTAGAAAAAAAATAATTGAACACGTCCTCAAAGTCTGACTAGCGGTAATCCGTTTTAATTCCAACGTACTTTTGACAAGTGCGGCTTGTCGGACTCACCGCTGGCCCCCAATATTCATATCGGACAATATTATTTTACATTTTATAATCAAAAAATCTTTCGATTAGTGTAAACATCAATATGACGGTAATACATTTCCAAGGCTCCATGAAATTGACATGTTTAATTAGCTCTCGCTGGAAAACGCCCCTAAATCAAGAATATCGTCAAATGTGAAAGCTGTCTGACTCATCACAATGAAGTTATTCACGAAGTTTCAAGTGAGCGGTAATCAACGAAAAATTTATGCGCTGTCTCAAGGACTATAACAAAACTGTGATTTAGTAATAAATAATTATTAATAAACAAGTTTTCTACGCGACATACCGAGTTTTTTTTAGTTATGTCTTGCTTTAAAAACGTATGCCCGGCTTTTAAAAAGATATGTTTGCCTTTTAAAAAAATTGTCAGGCTAATACAGCGCCGAGTCGATTCCGGCTTTTGTAATTAGGTTCTGGCAACCCTAATCACGTATATAGATGCTAGTATCATAAGGTTCCGAAAAAGATAGTGGCTTTTAAAGATCCTCAATAACCACATACATGGACGGCTTTTGCAGACGCATTTGAAATGAACGCGTTCGGTTTCGTATGAAAACGTTTTCAAGATAACTATTGCATTTTTTTCTTTTTTGTAGGAAAGGCGTTTGAAATTTCCTCGATTTCTTTTTTTGGGTGATGATGACCTGCTAGAAATTTTAGGACAATCTTCAAGAGAACAAGTTATACAGGCGCACCTAAAAAAACTTTTTTCTGGAATACATACTGTTAGAATGAATACAGATACCAAAGAAATTATAGCCATGTGCTCTTTGCAAGGAGAAGTTGTACCCCTTTCAAAACCTGTCAAAATAGATTGCCCAGTTGAGGTAATTAAATAATTTTAAAAAGTCTTCCGAAATCTTTATACATAATTTATTTTGTAGGACTGGCTGAATGATCTCGTATCACAGATGCAAAATACCTTACAACAACTTTTAAAACAGTGTTTAATAGATTCACAACAGTCGGGTCCCGATCCGTTGCAGTTTCCATCGCAAGTGCTTTGTTTATCCGATAGTATCACATTTACTTCTCGCAGTGAACAAGCTGTAAAATCTGCCACTTTACCACCTTTACTTGCTACATACAAGAATCAATTGAAAAGTTATAGTTTGTTTGAACTTACAAGTGAGGATTTATCAGGGCCCAGTTCTGAAAATAGAGACGAAAATGTTCTAGAATTAAAATTAAAAGCGTTAATGTTAGATACCATTCACCACATCGATGTAATTGAAGAATTAATTGATAATAATGTAACTTCTTTGAATGATTGGCATTGGCAGAAGCAATTAAGGTGCGTATAATAAAGCGATTTTCGCATTTTACTATATTTCCCTTTGCTGCTATCATTATTGCACGCATGCAATCTATCGCCAATCTTCGACCGAACCACACTGTGGATTCGGTCTGATGATTTAATTATGATATTCACAATCCAATATTATATGTTGTAAAACGTACATTTATATGAAAGAAACTTTTCAATTTTAAATCTATAATTATAATTAGCAGATGATGGGTGCATTGGCGCTCAAAAATTGCAAGTATTAATTAAATATTATAATATAATCATGGATTACTGATGGCCCTATACTATCCCATTAAATAAATTATTAGATCCTTATTTACTACGTAATCTAAATTCAGTTTTTCTGTAAATTCACTGTGTGCACTTATTCATCTGTAACTTATTTGTGAAGGTTAAATATCATTTTGTGTTCTGTGCTTCTTGCTTTTTCGATTTTTTTGGAAAATCTTAGAATTTATGGCCGTAGGAAAAAATTTAAATTTGCAGCCTTGTTATATAAATAAGAATTTTTTGTTACAGATTTTACAATAATCTTCAAAATGATTCAGTTATAGTCCGTATGGCAAACGCTGAAATGAATTATTCTTTTGAATATTTGGGAAATGCCAGTAAATTAGTTCGGACTCCTTTAACAGACAAATGTTTCTTGACTTTAACTCAAGGAATGCATTTGGGAATGGGTGGAAATCCTTATGGTCCCGCAGGAACTGGAAAAACGGAATCAGTTAAAGCTTTGGGATCACTTTTAGGGAGACAAGTTCTAGTTTTTAATTGCGACGAGGTGATCATTAAAAATTCGTATTTTAACTATTAATAAAAATTAAATTAATTTAACAGGGCGTTGATGCAACATCAATGGGTAGAATTTTATCTGGCTTGGTTCGCAGCGGAGCCTGGGGTTGTTTCGATGAATTTAATCGATTGGATGAAGCTACTTTATCCGCTGTTTCTATGCATATTCAACCCATTCAAATCGCTTTGCGAACCGGGCGAAAAACACTTACTTTATTGGACCAACAGGTAGAATAAACTTCTTTTATCAATCATTATAATGAAGTCATCCAATAAAAATTCAATATTGCATACTTTTTATTCATATATTATATTATAGGCTCTTTGCGAATAGATTGCAGCGCCAGTAGTGGTTAATTTTGACAGTACTAGCAGGAAAACAAAACGTTATCATTGTACATAATTTCAGAATATATGTACCAAATTTAAATTATAAAGCAATTTATAAGCCAGTTTAACAGTAAATTGAAATATTAAGTGTTGGTTATACAAATTGTTGCGTTTCAAACTGTAAAACAGTTACGAGAATACAAAAAAAAAAACAAACATTTCTACAAGTTTCCATCCAGAGAACATGAAATAGGAATGGGAAAAAATGGATTCAGGCTATTAAACGAGTAAAAAACGTAAAAAGAAGTCAATAATAATTATAGAATATGTATTAAATGTAGAAATTACTTGATGAAACTAAAAAATTTATGTAAGAGGTTAGGTTAAACCATTGTAAGCTATAGCAATTTTGTATGTATTATTTTTATGTATCGGATAAGTTTTTGGAAATTCATGCAAAATATCTCGCGTTTCATCAACCTAAGGCAATGTGAAAAAATACACTTTCATGTGACATGTTTTAATTCGTTTGACAGACATATAGCAGCCTATAATTATTACTTCAAAATAACATATCTTACTTCGATAAAAACTTTAAACGGACAAGAATTAATCGACATTTGCTCTACAATAAGCGCGGAAATCAAACTCTTATCCAAAAACAGTTTTTCTTCAACATTAAATACATGCTTACTTCTTGCACTAATTTTCCTCTTTCTAATATTGTACTCCGGATACAACCAGGTTATATGAATTGGAATCCTGTTCCTATTATAACTCCAATAGTCATCATTCACTTGTGTTTTTAAACTTATTTCAAGCTTCAATATAAACTTTTTAGCTTTTATTCACTTACTCCACGTAATGCCAATTCAAAGTTTTTCCTGCAGCTACTTTCAAAATTAAACACTCCGAGCGCTAGTGTCGCTCTCCAACGTTTGCGCAAAGAGCCTATAGGCTTTCGCAGCATCTATTTATGACATATACATTCATATGTACAAATGAGCATCATACACCCATTAACACAGAAACACGCTAGATTTCAAATTATGTACAGATATTTAATTTTTGTGCCCAAAACCAGCCTCTATTTTCGAAAAAAACATGTATTTCTATTGAATCATTCAATAACAAGCTTACAGTGTTAACCGCTAAAGTGAAGATGAGCGTTCCTAAAGATGATATTTGAATGTTTAAGGAGGTATGAGCGTGACAACAATTCTCAAATTTTATTTATTATTAGTTTTCTACCCAAAGAATTTACTGTTAAAATTTCAGGGTAGGTCACCGTTCATATTGTCACAAATTTTATTTAGAATAATTTATGTGTATGAGTGTAAATCTTCACTTTACAAACTCGTATGTTCACAATATCGCTCACAATCACTCGTACGGAATCACTGAATGACTTTCTCTCCTAGCTCACGCTCTTATATACCTAAGCCGACAATGGGTCAACATTCAATTGTCTAACAATTGTTGCCTGGCAACCACCGAACATCTAGTAACCATAGGCTGTCAATCATGTCCGACAATTGAACATCGATTTTATCAATGCTAACTAGGTTTACAGTTACAGCAAATTCAAATAAATAATTATGTGAGCAAATTATTTAAAATATTTCACATTTGTGACAATATTTTAAAATAATAAATTGTTGAAAATTGACACAAAATACATTGCTCTTATGGAGAAATGGGTGATTGAACTCACAAATAAATATCAGTATGTTCAAGTTTGCGTGGAATAAAAAAAAACTATATATAAGAAAAGTAAATATTGCAGTGTCCTGTCAGTAATTTAAAAAGAGTATGTATCCGTTCATTCTGAAAAGAAAAATTGAAATGAAACTTAAATTACTTGATTGAATAAATTTTTACTCGCAATTAATTGACACGACAACGTTGCACTCAAGAAAAGGCTCAACGATAGTGGTGGGGGTGAGGCAAAAAAGAGGTGCAGCAAATCGTTTAATCTGCTGGCTGCGCCGCGCAGCTAAGCTGCGTTTCTCTAGCATATCTATTCTGACGTAACGTGTGCGAGTGAGAAACAATGATAATTGCGAGCGGTGGGAAGCGCTACGTGCAACCATATTTTGCCTCAACTCGATACACGATGCAGCATGGGGCGTTGAGTCTCCTGTATTTCTAGACTTCTTGGTTGCACTGCTATAGCAAAGTGGTGAGCACATGGCTTTTTGCTGTATTGCCAAGTTAATACAGATCACGTGAATAATTTCTTCACTTCACCCCGCAAAAGTACAAACCTATCCCCATCCATCAAAATACACTATTTCCTCACCCTCTCGATCATTCATCCTTAACGCCACAGAAATTACTTTTTTCTATGGCCATGCTTGAAATAAGGTCTCTATAAACGCATAACAGCTAAATTTCTGTGAATTCATGTTTGTACCCCCTCTCACTGATCCATTTGTCTGGATATTTGTTAATTTCGAATGTCATCTTTTGATTTTGGCTCTCTTGCTGTGTGCTTAATAATTATCAAAATATGAAAGTTGAGTGCTGTAGAAAAAAAATTTGACGTGAACATCACATGACTTACTTGTACATCATTTGATATATACACAAATTTATTCAATGAAGTTTTCTGTCACTTCTGATTATAATTAATATAATTTTAATAATATTTTGACATGTACAATGTCAAACAAAATCAAAAAATTGACAACAAATTATCATAGCCTACCTTTTCTTTTCAATTAAACTGATTGTTTTGTACGCCACATTCTGAATGTCTGTTATACATATAAACTGCACTTTCGGCTCAGCCGATTGATACAAAAATAGTAGACAACTATTTTGATGCTACAACAAGTTCAATCACTAAATTTCAATATGCTATGGCTGATCATTCTAGATTTATGCAAAAAATTAAAGAATCATCTAGATGATGAAAGCGCATTTTTGACAGCTCATAAATGCTTGTTACTTCAGAGATTTCGCAAATTACCATCTCCCACAATTATTGAGCTTGAAATCAAGCAGTTTGGGCAAACTTACGAAACAGCAGCTTTCATTTAGTACTAGTTTCAAGTTGACTATTTGATAGGTACATAGTTTATGCATGTACAAACTCAAAAATACCTTTTAATCTTCATTGTTTACTTATTGACTGACGGGAGGTTAAGTTTTGTACCTTAAAATAATAATTTGATCTTTATCAAAGCTATATGAAGAAAAATACACCAAAAGTAAACCAATTTTCATCCAATAATAATAATTCATTCTAATAAGCATCAAATTCGCGTCAAACAAGTCATTGAATGAATCCCGGACAGATTTGACAACTGTACATAATAATAGTGACACCTACGGCTAAACTTGTAACTAAATTTTCATCTACTTGAATAAACTTTAGTTGCCATATCCCTAGGGTCATACATATCTATGGGCATTGTTTCACTTGAAACAAGTAATTGAATAATTGAATCTTCCACAATCACTGAGCTTGAATTAAAGCAATTTGTGCAAAACTACGAAGCAGCAGCTTCTATTTAGTACCAGTTTCAAGTCTGTAGGTAGTATAATTGCTGAGAACTCAGCGTCACGCCAGCCAGCCAGCTAGCCAGCCAGCCAGTCAGCCAGACAGCCAAAGTGAATATAATAGCGCTTTTTTCCAAAAAATGCGCTAAAAACTCTATATCATCAAAGAAAAACTGCAAGAAACCATTACAAAACAACATGACTCAAATTGTCAGAGGAAAAAATGGAAGAATCATCTAGATGATGAAAGCGCATTTTTGACAGCTCATGAATGTTTGTTCAAGCAGTTTTGGCAAACTTACGAAACAGCAGCTTCCATTTAGTACTAGTTTCAAGTTGACAGTTTGATAGGTACATAATTTATGCATGTACAAACTCAAATACCTTTTATTCTTCGTTGTTTAGTTATTGACTGACAGGAGATCAAATGCTGTACCTTAAAATTAAAATTTGCTCTTTATCAAAGCTATATGAAAAAAATACACCAAAATTAAACAAATTTTCAACCAATAATAGTGATTCGTTCTAATAAGCTTCAAATTTGCGTCAAACAAGTCATTGATGAATCTCGGACAGATTTGACAACTGTACATAATAATAGTGACACCCGCGGCGAAAGTTGTAACTAAATTTTTATCTACTTTAATAAATTTTAGTTGCCATATCCCTAATGTCATATATATCCATGGGCATTGTTTCACTTGAAACAAGTAATTGAATAATTTGTTCTTCCACAATCACTGAGCTTGAATTAAAGCAATTTGTGCAAACCTACGAAACAGCAGCTTTCATTTAGTACCAGTTTCAAGTCTGTAGATAGTATAGTCGCTGAGAACTCAGCGTCACGCCAGCCAGCCAGCCAGCCAGACAGCCAAAGTGAATATAATAGCGCTTTTTTCGGAAAAATGCGCTAATAAAAATTTAAAAAAAGTTCCAAGTGAAGTGCACTTCTGGCTTGGCCGATTCATACAAAAATAGCAGACAACCATTCTGATATAACATCAAGTTCAAATACTGAATTTTAACGTCCTACGGTTGATCATTCTGGATTTATTAGAGAAATTCGAAAAAAGTTTCAAGTGAAGTGCACTTTCGGTACAGACGATTGGAACCATAATGCGAGGTGCACAACTAGACCCTATACCAGTCTTAAATACAAAATTTCAACATTATACGTTCAACCAGTTTTGAGATTTGCGAGTTACGAACGAACGCACGCACATACGTACCGACATCAAGCCGAAAATAGTCAAAATGGATTCAGGGAATCTCGATAGGTGAATTTTGTCGGTTTCACTATACTTCCTTGTACCTAGTACAAGTAAGTAAAAATTTGAATGCAATACGAGTGTAAAGTTGAGCATTATGTCATTCGGCCAATAGTTCTAGTAACTCGGCAAGCCTCGTATTGCAAAAAATATTTGGCTTCATCCTCATGTTATAAGCTCAACTTTATTACACTCTAGTTGTATAAATTACTCTTTCGAATGTTATATGTATGTATCATTACTAATTGAATGTTAAATGGGGTTCATACCTACCTCTTTTGGAGGAGAAGACGTAATTTATATGTATGTATGTATGTATACGTGTATATCGCTTGTGTGATGTTTTTAGATGGAAATCAATCCTCATTGCGGAATTTTTGTCACACTGAACCCCGTTGGAGGTGGATACAAAGGGCGAAATCGATTACCAGATAATTTAAAACAGTTATTTAGACCTGTTGTTATGTCCCACCCAGATCATGAGCAAATAACTAGAACGCTACTAAGATGTGATGGATATCAAAATGCTGATTTAATAGGCAAAAAAATGGTAGAAGTCTTTGCAATGTCGAAGTAATTATGACAAAATAATAAATTGAACATTTTTATATTATTTATGTTTTTAGTGAATTATTAAGCAAACAACAGCATTACGACTGGGGCCTACGCGCTTTAAAAACAGTTACAGGTGGATGCGGAGCATCCTTAAACCGACTTCGTCGCAGTAAAGACTTTTTAATCAACAGTAACATTACTAACGCTGAAGACGATATTCTTAAACAAGAAATGCAGTTAGTGGTCGAAGCTTTACGCGTCAACACTTTATCTAAATTAACTTTTGCGGATAGTGAAAGATTTGATTCGTTAGTTAGCGATATTTTTGTTGGAATCCCTTTTAGAAATACTGGGGACGAAAAATTGGTGGCAGCGCTTGAAGAAAGCTGCAAGGACCTTGGTTTACAAGTAAATGACAGACAAATAGCTAAATGTGTTGAGTTGTATGAGCAATTACAACAGAGGATGGGCGTAACTATTGTTGGTCCTTCCGGTTCCGGAAAGAGTACTTTGCGGAAGATATTACTACGGGTATTTTGATTTGTTTGAATTATTATATCCAATTAATTTTTACCTTTTTAGGCCTTGAATAAAATGAGTTATTCTGTTATTCAACATGTGTTCAATCCTAAAGCAATGACTAGGGCCCAACTTTTAGGACAAATTGATTTGGATACAAGGCAGTGGACTGATGGGGTTCTTACTCTTTATGCCTTGCAAGTTTATGCAGAACCTAATCGTAAGTAATTGATTTATCATTTTTTGCGATAAATATGACTTTATACTCCCAAGTATTGACAAATTTCAATTAATATTGCAGAGATATGGTCTTGGGTGGTATGTGACGGCGACATTGACCCAGAATGGGTAGAATCCCTAAATTCCGTTCTGGACGATAATCGTCTTTTAACTCTACCATCCGGATGGAGAATTCAATTCGGGCCGAACGTCAATTTCTTGTTTGAGACTCATGATTTGAGTTACGCTTCTCCTGCTACCATATCAAGAATGGGAATTGTTTTCTTAAGGTAAAAATTGAAGGAAATAAATAATTGCGTTACCAATTTTTATTTTATTTTAGCGAAGAAGATGTTAAATTAAGTGATGTTGTCAACAACTGGCTTAGTTGGCAGCCCGAAGATACTATCAGAATTTTGACGCACTTGCTAAATGACTATTTTTTTAAAGGTTCACTTATTTTTTGTTCTTGACCAAATAACTTTAATTTGTATATTTGCAGCTATTGATTGGATAAAAACGGAAGGGGATTTGGTTATTCCATGTTCTAACGTTTCCGTTGTCCAAATAGGATTATCTCAATTGATGAAAGTATCAAGCAAAACTAATTTTACTGTTGCTTTGATAGCAGGATTGGGCGGTTTATTAACACAACAATCCAGAGAAGTATTTGCACAAAAAGTAATTGTCTGTGATTGTGTTTCATGCATAAAAATTAATTATTTTAATTTCTCTAGGTATTTGAGTGGACAGGAGAACATTGTCCTGACGAAAAGCTAATATTAAGATGTGCATACAATAAAAAAAGAGATATTATCGATATTTATTACTCAGATTCAAATTATCAAATTTTAGATTCAAATTTAACTGAGTTACCTTTAGTTTTAACAGGACAAGTGCTACAAACTTTAGATATTTTAAAATTGTGGTTATCTACAGGTACAGAAGAACATTTTCTGTTAGTTGGACCTCATGGATCTGCTAAAAGGTAACTGAATGTGCAAAAAAATTAACATAAAAATTTACATTAATTTTATTGTAGTTTAATTATTGACCATTTGGTAAGAGAACAACATAACATGGATATAGCTACAATTTATTGCAGCAATAATATAATGCCGCAATATGTACTGCATAAATTAACTCAGGTGAATCTGCTTTTCATTTTATAATTTATTAAAAATTCCAGTTCCTCAAATAAGATTGACACGAATTCTAAACCAACTTTTCACTAGCAGTCCAGTCGAAACACTTTTGATTTAATAAGTCATAAATTATGTCAAGCACAAGGATCAGAATATGCGCCAGCCGGAAGATGGGTGTTTCATTCAAGAAAAGTCTCTAAAGTGCAAAATTGACCTTTTCGTAACCTTTTTTTTGACCTTTAGGACCGAATTTTTAAAAGTTTCTTACGAAATTCTTGAACATAACTTTCTTATGTTAATTTTTATCCAAAAATCAGCTTAAATGCACAAAAATGAGATCTTCCTGAATAGGGTCGTTCAAAAATAACTGCTACCTCACATTTATGAAGTTTTCAATCTGTCAATTGACATTTCTTAGGGAGTTTTAGTTTCCTAAGGCGAAAAATTATGCGACATGATTTGTTCCCTGAAAATTTTTATTTAAGAATGTTTACATTTTCCAGCAATCCATTTTAGATGAAAAATATAAATATCATTCACGCCTTATACCCGATACGGGTGTAGCAGACACTTATCGGTCCGGTTTCACCAAAGTCAGTTAAATTCATCTTGGGGTTATATTGAGTTAGTAACTATTGTTACAATTGTATCAACAATAGTTTCCGTATAAAATAACCTTTGGATAAATTTAACTGGCGTTGGTGAAACTGGCCCATAGTGCACTTAGTAGATTGATTCATATTTTCTCAGCCGTAGAGTGCGGTTACCAGTCATCAAACTACGGATAATCTTAGTTTTTGTGGAGAGTACGCTACAGAGTATATTATAATTCAGTGAAATACTTACTGGCTTTTGTCCATCGGTAGGATACGAACTCGCGACCGCCATTTTCAGGTCAGAAATTTTCATTTTGTGAATTCTGATTTTCAAAATTCAAATTACAAAAAATGTATTGCCGCAAATATAATCCTTATAGCTTTGTCAATTCAATAAAAAAAATAGTAGAGTCTTAGGTCATCTGCTGATTTTGGCGTATGAAAAAGTTTTATTTTATCTCTCAAATCGCACTATTAAAGAGAACCTTAGTAGTTTTTTGAAATTATTAAGAAACAATAACTGTTGAAAAATGCAGAATTCAATTTTCGCATATCATATCTTGGAAAATATTGAACCAAATTTCAAGTTTTTTTCTTTTATAGAAGGAGCTATTGAAGTACTATCATGTTGCGTTTTCAAAATTCCATTTGGCAAAAATACTTCTGTATTATTTGATATTTTTAAAAACAAAATGAGCTATTAAAAAAAATCCCATGGCAGTACTAATAATAATATTGATGATAATATCCATTTTTTTATCCAACAGTCAACAATCCAGAAGAAAAAAAATCTGACGTGAACATCACGTGACTTATTTGTACATCATTGGATTTATGTAATACGATGTGATTTTGTGTTTGATCATATATATCATTGGATATATATAATCAAACACAAAATCTCATCGTTCTACAGTTAATCGTTTTGTATTTACCAAAGAGATTCTAAAAATCTGTCAAGTAAAATGCGCTTTCAGCCAAGTCGGTTGCTATGGAAACAGTAGCCATTATTCTAATGCAGGGGCCACACTTATGTCTAATGCCGTTAAGTGAGGCCGTTATGTGACAATTGACATATTGTCAATGACAATGTGTTGATTATTGAATACCGCCTCAATTAATGACATTAGACGTAAATGTGGCCCCAGCATAATACTACAACATTCCTAAATACTAATTTCCAAAATTCTACGACTACCAACATATCTGAATTTATAAATTCCTACTGAAGTGCATTTTCGGTTCAGTCTATTGTTATAAAAATAGTAGGCAATCATTCAAATGCTACAGTAGACTGAAATCCCAAATTTCAATATTCTACACCTGATCGTTTCGAATTTATGCGAAAAATTCCAAGAAACTGTCAAGTAAAGTGCACTTCCGGCTCGGTGGATCTCAATAAAAATAGGATATGAGCATCTAGACGGTATAATCGTCCTAAATACTGAATTCTAACAATCTACGTTCAATCATTTTGGATGGTTGCGGAAAATTCAAAAAAAAATTCGAATAAAGTGCTCTTTTGGCTTAGTCGATAGCAATCATAAAGCAAAGTTTACAACTAGATATTATAAAAGTGACTAATACAAAATTTAAATATTCTACGACTGATTGTTTAGAATTTATGCGGAAAATTCAAAAAGTCTGTCATATAAAGTGCACTTCCGGCTCAGCCGATTGCTACAAAAATAGATGACCATTAAGATACTATAGCAATTTTAAATGCTAAATTCCAGTATCCTAAGGCTGATCATTCTGAATTTATGCGGAAAATTAAAAAAAAAATTCAAGTAAAGTGCACTTCCGGCTTAGCCGATCGCAATCATAATGCAAGATGTACAACAAGATGTTATAGAAGTTCTTTATACGAAATTTCAATATGCTATGGCTAATAACTCTAGATTTATGCAAAAAATTCAAAAAAAGTTTTGGGATTTGCCAGTTACGCACGCATGCACGTACGAATGCACGCACTCACGCACGAACATACGTACCGACATCAAGCCAAAAATAGTCAAAATGGATTCAGGGATGCTCAAAACGGATATTTCCATCAAAATCTGGATAGGTGAATTTTGTCGGTTGCACAATACTTACTTGTTACTTTGTACAAGTAAAAATATGCAGAAAACAAAATAAATAACAAAAGTAGCATGAGTAATGTTCAATCGATCTGTGAATAATCAAAATAATAAAAAAAAAAAACAAACATATTACTTGACTAAGATTTACATAGAAAACTAGTAAACTTAGTACTAAATGTATCTAAATCAGAAAACTAATAGTGTGATTCGAGAAATTCAAAATAGACGCGAAAAAAAATCCTTATATAAAATTAAAAGATCTACGTATTGCTCTATCAAATTTTTTACACGAGTTGAATTACTTCATTATGAAAAACCAGAAACATTTATCAGGACCGGATTAGCGACAATTTCATTTTTTTAGGTCAGTATTTACATTTAAAATCTCTGTTGTGCTTCCACCAAAAACTGTATTTTCAGAGAAATTTTTTTGTGAATTTTCCATGTTCTAGCCTGTAAATAAATTTCTGCAGAAATTTTGATTGCAAATTCTCCAAGCAAAAAAATTTTGTATTATTTGCGTGCGAAAGGCCAATTTTGCATTTTTGGATTATTTTTTTGAATCGAGCACTCAAATTTCGACCGGCGCATACTTTGATTCTTGTTTTGAAATAATTTGGGATATTTTCCGCCAAAAACTAAAGTTAGATTACCCAAAACTCACTTTTGGCTAAACTAACATTTAACTAGCAATTAATTTACGCCTCTTTTCAAATATATCTCTTCCGCTTCATCCACAATCATGATTCTGTTCATACGAGCTTATTTGTTCTCATGGAAACTTTTTCAATTATATAATAAAAAATTTAAATTCCAGCATTGTATGGTTGTAAGCAGCAACCGAGGACGAGTATACCGCCCAAAAAAAGGACGTTTGGTTCTATATTTCAAAGGCCTGCATTTATTAAAACCAGACAAGTGGGGTACAAACATATTAATCGCATTTCTACATCAGGTAAATTTAATTTCTAACTAAACGAGAGAAAAGTAGAATTAAAATTAAGCTTTGTTAATGAATTCATCGCAAATTGTGGATAGTTTATGATTCTCTTGAACTTTTTGTTGCAGAGTATTCTCCAATGAATTAACTGTCAATTCAAGCATTTTTATTTTTGTTTGGTATTTTTTAACTTCATCTTGATGCTTTTTTTCCATATTGCGGAGTGTTTCATTGGCTTCTTCCAGTTTTTTTGTCGAATCTTCTTTTAGTTGTTCAAATCTAAGAAAAAACTAGTAAATTTTGATTCAATAATAAAAATAATTTAAGAAATACATGCTCTGTAAATTCATGATAGTTTTTTCATTCTCTTTAATTGATTCCGTCAGCATTATTTCATTTTCTTTGTATCCTTCTAATAACTTTTTTGCTCTTTCATATTTCGAGTGAACATCGGAAAAAGAAAATTCTAAATTTGATAAATGTTTGGTTGTAACATCGCTTGATGATTTCAAAGACTGGTGGTCTATAAATTAATAACTATCAATATTTTTAGATAAATCATGCGATTTGGATTACCACTTATCAATGTTTCCAAAATTTGTTCGTATTCATCAAGAACTGTTAAAAATCCTTTATTTTTATCTTTCATTTGATCCAAGTCCAATTGCAGCTCTAATTCATTTTCTTGCACTTCTTGCAGCTGCTTTTGTACATCGTTTCCTTTTCTTATTAATGCAAGCAAAGCTTCATTTTTATCCTGTAATTGTCTATTCAAAACATCGCAATTGTTACATTTGCTATTTTTTGGAGAGCCATCGTACCATTCATTCTTGAAAACCTAAAAAATAGTCAATTATATTGCAATTTAACTGCGTATTTATTATTACTCTAAGGATTTCCATTTTTTCTTATTTTGTAGCAGAAATAATTTGACAATGATTTTTTGTTATTTTCGGAAAATAATTTTTGTTTTGAGGTCAACTTGGATGTTTTTTTTAGCTCATTTCTTACGGAGGATTTTTTGATCCAAATTTGGAGTGGGTTGGATTGGAATCTGTTACAATTGTTGGGAGTTTATCTTCGACAGATTCTCTTTCTACTCGATTTACTTCTGTTATGAAAATACATAATATCGAGTAAATATTGATCTTCGAGAATAATATAAAAATAATAAAATATGGTTTATTTGTAGTTTACCAGAAAAAGAAGATTTGAATATAATTTACGAGTCCTACATGACTGCATTAATAAAATCTTCTTTGCCTAACAATTCTGTTTGGGCGGTTAAAAGTAAAATATCAAAACTAATTGTTACTTTGATAGCAATTTATGAAGAAATCAAGAATACTTTTACTATAATGCAGCAGCGTCATTATATTTTTAGTCCTCATGATTTAACAAATTGGTTTTCAAATTTGATTCGTTATAAAACTAGTTTGTCTGCTAATCCTTCGGATTCTGAGAACACCATGCTAGAAGTAATATTATTAATATTATTAATTAGCTAAATAAGTAAAAAATTCAATGTTTCAGATCTTAATCTATGAAGCATTCAAATTATTTGGTGATCAACTTGTGAATGACGACGATAAAAATAAATTTGAATCTATTTTAAGTAAATACTTCCAAATGCAATGGGGAAAATCGACTTTATTAAGCAATTTGAAAGGAATTTATTATGTCCCGTCTGAACAGTACAATATTAACGCTAATCAGGAAATAGTGTCACTGACTAGACTAAATACTGACGACTGGACTAGTTTGGTTAAAAAAGGAATCCTACATTTTGGTATGAAACCAACCTCCGGTTGACTTGAAAATTTAGAGGAGCATCCAAAGAAAGAATTTTTGGTGACTTCTTTTAAATGCAAATTTTGCAAATTTTCAAGTTAATCGGAGTTTGGAAATTTTCGAAATTTTCAACAAATTATCTTAAGTTCTAATGCTCTAATATTTGCTGGTATTTTAGGACGGGAAGGACAAACTTTAGAATTATTAATAATATCCGAGCTTTTACTATTGACGTCATCCATAGCTCGTTCTTTATCCCAAAACGGAGGTTGCGTCCTTTTAGCAGGACGTTCAGGAGTAGGCAGACATTCTTCTGTCAGAGTTGTTTCAGCTTTACAATCTGCTAAATTAATCACACCCATTTCTGGAACCATAGCGCAATTTAAAAATGATTTAAAAATGGCAATGCAAACAGCAGGAGTTGAAGGGGAACAGGTATATTTTATGCTCGAAGATTACATGATGCGAAAGTCTGCAATTGTTGATATGATCAATACTTTGCTGGCTGCAGGGGAGGTAACATACTTATTCAATATTTTAATAATAAGTTCTATAAATTAGTATTTTTTTGTAGATTCCCGGCCTTCATACGGCAGCAGAATTGGATTCTCTATCAGCAGGTTTGAAAGACGACGCCGATCGGGAAAATTTTGAAGGCAATCACATTCAGTATTTCGTTCAAAGTAATTTTCATTACAAAAATGCGAATTATTTGCAATTAATACAACTTTTATTGCAGGAGTTCGCAATAATTTACATTTAGTTATATGTTTGGAAGTTGATAGCTCTGAGTTTTGGAGAATTATAGAAAATTGTCCAATATTATACCAAAGATGCACTGTTATCTGGCAATCGGAATGGGGTGCAGAATCCATGACCAAAATACCGAATTTATTATTACAAAAGTATTTTTTTGTGATAATATTATTTTCTTTTATTAAATTATGCTTAAGACTTTCAGAAAATAGCTCAGCCGATCAAATAATCACCGATATGCCATCAGGATTTTATGATATACATAAACTAGTAAAAATAACGTTAGCTACTCCACGACGTTATCTATCTCTTATAAATTCGTATATAGATCTTTACGCAGATAAGAAAGGAATTATTCTTCAACGACAAACAAAACTACAAGTAAGAGTTAATATTTATGCAAAAGCAAAGTTTATAAAGCATATATTACAAATATTCAGGTTTCTTAATTCAAATAAATGAATTATTTAAAAAATAAATTGCTATTTTTCTAAATTTTAATATTTTCAGGCTGGTATTCAAAAGTTAACAGAGGCTAGAAATGTAGTAGCAGAACTGAAAGTAAAAGCATTAGACCAACAAAAAATACTTGCTGAAAAACAAGACAAGGCCAATTCTGCTTTAGATATGATCAGCGCTACAATGAAAAATGCTAATGTACACAAACAGGAAATGGAAACTCTAAAAGAACAAACAGAAAAAGAAAACGAACAGCTAATAAAACGGTATGTCTTTGAAAAAATTTCAGAAAAGTTTTTCCATGTTTTGAAATTTGCAGAAAAAAGGCAATTGAAATAGAATTAGCAGAAGTGGAACCAATTCTGCAAGAAGCACGTGCTGCTGTTGGAAACATCAAACAAGAATCTCTTTCCGAAATTAGATCTCTTCGAGCTCCTCCGGATGTTATTCGAGACATCCTTGAAGGTGTTTTACGTCTTATGGGTACTCAAGACACTTCATGGAATAGCATGAAGACTTTTTTGGCTAAACGGGGAGTCAAAGAAGAAATAAGGTACGCATTTTTTGCAATAGATTTTAGTGTGAAAGCATTTCTACGTTCATGCAACTTGTACTGTAGTCACTAAACATCGTACGGAAACAATATATCGGACACTTGTCTGCTTCTACCGACCAAGGTTAGTTCAACTGATGACGCCATACTTGAGCGTGGCGTGCTTTCTTATTAGTAGCGTGATTTAGAGCTGTGGATATATCTCTGAAACGAGTTAAAATACAAAATTCGATCTATTGTCATTTGAAAGATCACATTTGAACCTAAATAGAAGAAAAATTTTGTTGTCAAAACTGCAAATACATTCTAAATTAAAGATAAAATCAAGTAAAGTAGAAAACAGTTTATGGCAGTTCTAAAATCTCCCAATGTCAATGCCAAGCCGTGGGAAGCTTCAAGAGAGCGTACAACTGCCTGTTGCGATAGTTATAGACTTTCTCTCGCAAAACACTGTGGCAGTATCTCAAATATTTTTTAATTAAAATAATATTTTTTTTCTTTAGGTCATTTGATGCTAGTAGAATAAATCATGATAACCGTCAAGCAGTTGAACGCTTGATAGCAACAAGAAGGGATTCTTTTGATCCAAAAGCTGCGAAAAGGGCTTCAGTTGCAGCTGCCCCGCTTGCTTCTTGGGTGATGGCAAATGTTAAGTTTTCCCAAGTTGTTGAGAAGATTCGTCCGCTTGAGAGAGAACAATATAAATTACAACAGTAAGTTGATAGTATGATAGTAATAATTAAAATCTGTTTTTGACGTCTTGAAACAATGCTTCGCTATTTATAATTTAAAAATGGGAATAAGTTCTGTTGGTCACATGCCGCGAATATAGAGAAAAATTACTGCCAACTTCTTAAAGAGATAAAAAAATTAAATGTTTCATATAATTTAATTTCTTGAAATAGTAGAGCATGGGGGGCTATAGAAATTGTGCGTGGACAAGGTAGTCGCAATATCGGAACCAGTAAAGCCGTGTGAGCGATGCACGAACTATAGGTTATGAAAACACAAATTTCCTCTCTTCTAAAAAAAGAAGGTTGAATATTTTTTAGTCGTGACTCATTTAACTGTGTTAAATTATTTTTTTAATTAGATGTATCACTTCTAAATCGTATTAAATGCATTTTTCATTAGAAATTTGAAAAATGCGGAGCAACAAATTGATGATCTCAGCGCAGGATTATCAGACGTAGACGCCAAAGTGTCACAACTGAAAGTACAGCTATCTACATACACAAAAGAAGCAGCAGAAATTGAAATAAACTTGAAACAAGCTGAAGATAAGCTTCATGCAGCAGAGGGACTCGTAAATAAACTCAATGAAGAATATGATAGATGGAAAATACAAGTTATATTACTATTATTTGAGAAATACCAAATATTGATTATTTTTATTTCAGTTGAAGGAGTTATCAGAAGATTTAAATAATTTACCAATAAAGTGTCTTCTAGCTGCAGCTTACATTTGCTACCTTTCAGAAGAATTCGAAAAAGAAAGAAAAGCTCAAATTGCTGAATGGTGCAACGTTTTAACTGGAAGTGAATATGAATTTAATTTTGAAGAATTTTTATCCAGCGAGCGAGAGCAGTTACTGTGGCAAACAGAAGGCTTACTCTCAGATAAATTATCTATTCATAATGTTATTGTCATATTAAAGGTATGTCTTTGAGATAAATAAAGCTGTTCTTAAATTAATTGCAATTTTCCAGACAAATATAAATGTATTACTTCTGGATCCTTCATCTCTTGCTTTAGGATGGTTGCGGAATCATTTTAAACACCGCACGGTTGAAATTGTGACGCAAAATACACCAAGATTTGCTACTTCACTTGAACTAGCCGTCAGGTAAATGATTTTGATTTTTTTTTTTTAATATACAATCAAGATATATTGTAGATTTGGTAAAGTTTTTATTATTGAAGAAATAGATAATGTTCCGCCAATTTTGTTCCCGATTTTGAGAAAGGAATTTGTTTATCAAGGTAATTTTAAATAATTATTTGAATAGAATATTCTCGAATCTGAAATATTTTCCTTTTCTAAACTATGAAATAAAATTATTTTTCTTAGGGACAAGAAGATTAGTTCTTTTAGGCAACAAATTAGTAGATTATCACAACGATTTCTGTCTGTACCTAAGCAGTCGCAATTTATCTGTTGATATACCTCCAGATGCTTCAGCAGTTATAAATATTGTTAATTTTACAACAACTACAGAAGGATTAACAGGTATAATAGTTTTATTATTTATTTTTAAGATGTTCAATTTAATTTTTGTGTAGAACAATTATTAAGTGGTGCAATTCGTCAAGAATATCCGGAATTGGAAACAAAACGAAATGAATTATTACAAAAACAGGAAGAATTACAAGAACAACAATTCAATTTACAAAATCAGTTATTAGAAGAACTAGCAAACGCGAAAGGAGACATTTTACAAAATAAGGTAATATATATAAATTTGCAACATTCTCTTATATAATGAATAAACTTTTTGCAGCAATTGCTTGCGTCTTTAAATGAAACCAAAGCTAGTAGTATTGCTATTGCTACATCTTTGAAAGAATCCAAACAAATTCAAAAGAAACTAAAATCAGAATGTGATGTTTTGCGACCATTATCTTCATTTGGAAGTCTCTTATATTTCGCTACAACTGATTTAGTCCGTTTGAATGTCATGTACACAATATCCATTTCCGCATTTGTTAAACTGTTTTTAAATTCAATTTCTGATACAAACAACGCTCAGGAAGATTATAACCAAGTGCAAAAAATTCTATTACAGTCTGTTTATTCATTTGTCAGCCGAGGAATGTTCAAATCGGATCGTTTGCTGTTTGCTTTATATTTATGCAAACATATGTTTCCTGGAAAAATACCAACCGAGGTATTTTCAATTGAAACAAAATATTTCTGAAAAAATAAAATTAATCTATTTTAAGGAATGGGAAGTCTTTTTGGGTCACACAAAAATATCAAAAACGAATGCAGCTAATTTCGAAAATGCTCCAAATTGGATATCAGAGCAGCTAATACGTAACGTTATAAATTTACAAGTAATTAATACATAATTCTTCATCCAAATATTGAAAATATTTCTTTTTAGAGTGGTTTACCTAATTTGTATAACAGTTTAAAATTGGAAGATGGATTCAGCTGGGAAAAATTCATGAAATCGCGAGAATGCGAGAAATGTTTCCCCAATTTCTGTAATTTGACTGATTTTCAGCAAGTTTTAATTGTTCAAATGTTGAGACCTGATAGACTTTACACTATCATGACTAAATGTGCTTTACATTTGACTGGTACGCGCAATTAACTATAAATAAAACAATATTTCTATTGTTTAATAATTGCAGGAATGAAAAATTTGGCTCCCAGAGTCTTATATTTATCTCAACTGTTTAAAGAAACAGTCCCAATGGATCCAGTACTTTTAATAACGGCTCCAGGAGCGGATCCTTCTTCAGAACTGAGGGATCTCGCTGCTGATTTGATTGGAATTGAAAAATATAAAGAAGTATTAGCAAAAATAGCTATTTGATTTAAAATCCTCAAAAATTATATTTTTTCAGGTCGCAATGGGTGAAGGACAAGAGTTTCTTGCTTTACAATCGCTAGAAAATTCGGCAAAACTTGGACACTGGCTATGTTTAAAAAATTTACATCTAGTGACTGCCTGGTCATCTCTATTAAATCAAAAGATACAGTCTTTAACTCCGCACGAAAATTTCAGACTGTGGCTGGTTACTGAATCTCATTCATCGTTCAGTTCTGTTTTAATACAGTCTTGTACAAAATTGGCGTACGAGGTATCAGTTATGATTTGTTTCTTTTGACGTAGAATTACGCTTTACCTGGGGGTTAAATAATGCACGACTGTCACAGTTTGAAAGCTCATATCTTCCGAAATAATAATCGTAGAATAATAAACCAAACGTTGATATTAAGCTTATGTAGTGCCATTTATTATAAAATTAGTTTTTATCCTCCAACTTGTAATTCTAGTAATAGAGGACTAAATAAGGCACTGTAAATCTGGCACACTTCCAAAGCTCTTATCTCCTGAATATCGAAACATAATGAATTAAACGTACGTGCCATTAATTATAAAACTAGTTTCAACCCTACACCTTCCAGCCCTGATGGTATAAGGAGTTGAATTATGTAAGAAAAATCTGTCACACTTTCAAAACTCATATCTCCTGAACTAATAATCATAGAATAATTAATCAAACGCTAATAGCAGCTTATGTAGTGCCATTTATTATAAAACCAGTTTCAACCATATATCTTCCATCCCTGGCAGTATAGAAGATTAAATTATGCGACGAAAATCTGAGATACTTTTAAAGGTCATATTTGTTAAAATAATAATTGTAGAATAATGAACTAAATACTGATAGAAAACTACAAAACTAATTAGCACCTTTATTCATCTTTCAACCCTGGTGATATCGAGGGTTGAATTATGCAATGAAAATCTGTCATACTTTCAAAACATATCTCCTGATCGTAGAGTAATGAACCTACTGCTTATGCAGTGCTATTTATTATAAGACCATTTTCAACCCTTTACATTTCAACCTTGGTGGTACAGAGAGCTGAATTATGCAACGAAAATTTGTTACACTTCCGAAATTTATATCTTCAAAACTTAAATTCGTAGGAGAATAAATTAAAGGCTGATAAGAAGCTCACGTAGTAGAATTTATCTTTAATCTCTGTAAGTGTAGGGATTTAAATTATGCATAATGCAAAATTTCTATTCCCTAAACTAATAATCGTGGATTAATGAACCAAATGTTGATAGAAAGCTTAAGTAATGTCATTTATTATGAAATTAGTTTTAAGTCTTAAAGTAGCTCTATGTCTTCTGCTGCAGAGCAGTTATAACTAAGCCTCTTGCATTTCTAAATGCTCTCTTCTTTCAGGCTCCTCCAGGAATAAAAAATAATTTATTAAGAAGCTACGCAACTTGGGGCAAGAATTATATTCAAAAACAAAATGCTACTGGAGCACGAATATTATTTATTTTGGCCTACGTTCATGCGTTATTACAAGAACGACGCTCCTACATACCACAAGGTAAAGTAAGATCAAGATTTTCGAATTCAAATAGTTTAAATCAGGATTTTCCAAATTTTTCTGCAATGGGATACTTCGCAAACTCGAAAATTTTAACGGAACACTTGACTTAGTTTCTAGATTGGTTAGTTTTGCCAAAGACTTATTGTTTCCAAGTTATGAAAAGTGTTCTAAAAATATTTCGGAAACTTTGAAAATTCAGATTCAGCGTAACATAGTTCTGGAAATCCTGGTTTAGATAATAGAAAAAGTATATATCAGTCCCACTTTTCACCATGCAGCACACATAGATCATGCTGTGCGATTCGTTAGATTGATATTTATTTACTGCAACTGCGGATACCAGCCAACTTTGGATCCGACCAGGCATCGGACCCAAGTCAAGAGCTCGAACGCTCACAGCTATCTTGTTCATAATAAATTAAATAATAAATCAATTAAATTCTACAGGATGGACAAAATGGTATGAATTCAGTGACGTAGATTTGTATACTGCTGCACATTTAGCAGAAGAACTTTGGGGATCAAAAAGTGGCCCAGTTTTATGGAATCATATCAAAGGATTGAGTTCTGATGCCGTATACGGCGGAAGAATTGATGAAAAACAAGATGAATGCGTTTTGCTTGCTTATTTGAGACAAAATTTTCTTGATACTGTCCTGGGCCATAAATGGAAGTTATCCGGAATAAATACTCCGTTTCCTAATAATTCAAATTATCAGGTATTTTTTGCTTAATGTTCATAAATAATAGTAATAATAATAAGTGTACAAAATAGGACTACATTGATTGCATTAATCAACTAACCGATAATAACGATTTGTCGTATTTTGGATTACCGGCTAATATTGACAGAGCGTGGGAAATTAATACAAGCATGAAATTGATTTCTAACTTGAAAGGTAATTTCTTATCATATTTCAATCAAATCATACTCATTAGAATATTTTTAACAGTAATTCAGCTACCAATGAAAAGTATTACAAAAATAGAAAAAGATGATTGGACTAGAGGTCTAGCACCGTTATTAAACTATTGGAAAAAATTGAATAAAGGTCAGGAATGGTTACGGATCAATGTTCCAAAAGCTACAAATGCAGACAATCCTGTATCTACATATATGATTGAGGAAAAGAGATTTGCGATTGAATTAATTCAAAATATTCATCGTTCGCTAATTTCGCTCAGTAAAATTACGCGTGGAACAGCGTTACCTACTGAAAAAGATGTCGAAATTGCCAACAGTTTGTTGGCGTATCAAGTGAGATACTAACATTTTTGTTTTGGAAACAAAAAAATATTCTTTAATTGTGAATTTTAGACTCCCTACGAGTGGATTTCGTTTTGGAAAGGTCCAACAGAACCATTTAAATATCTACAAACTGTGATTGAAAAAGCATTAGCTGTTTCCAAATGGAATTTTGGGAATGATTCTCATGATATTTTATTAAATTCCACTATTAATTTATCTTCTATGTTTAGACCTAAAGTATTTTTAGCAGCACTCAAGCAACACACATCGAGGTAAATCATTAATCAGTAATTAATTTCCAGTTAATTCATTTATTTAATTATTAGATTAATAAAAGTTGCGGCAAATGATTTACATTTGATAAACAATTGGGAGAAATCTTTAAAAGCACCAGGAAGTGTAACACTGAATGGAATTTACATTGAAGGTGCTTTATTTGACGGACAAAAATTAATAGAATGTTCATCAGATTCGGAAAATGTATCACCTGCCCCAATTTGTTCAATTGCTTGGGCTACAAAGGTATATTTATCTAAAAATATAAGTAAAAGTATTTATTTATCAATTTACAGAAGAGTTTTGAACGCAATGAAAATAATTTGGAAGTACCACTTTATTCATCGTCAAGACGAGAAGAATTCTTGAGTATTATGTTACTACCCTCTGATAAAACAGCCCATGATCGGTGGATATTAGCAGGAGTCGCTTTATTTCTCGAATATTAAATTGTGTTTCATATTTTAGTTGATAAAAATATATTTTTAGTGATAATAGTAATTTTATTTAGTATTCCCATATAAGATGGATTTCGCGGTAAAGTTTAAAATTTAGAGGGCGTCCCAGCACATAAAACGCATATGCTTTTGTTTGCTTCCGGTTGATGTAGCACTGTTGTCATATTTTGCTGCAGAGTAGTTATGTGTTACTATTGTTTCCTTTCTAAACAACTCTTGTGCATATTGTGATGTTATAAATTACCTAAATATAATAAGGAAATTTGATACAAGGTAAGGAAAACAGCTACAGAATTCGCATAATGTTTTAAATTGTGAATGTTGTCTACATGTGTGACCTTGCAACTTTCAGCTGTCATTGATTTTTAAATACTTCCGCTTTCGTACTGGCGCTTATTCAAAATATATTTTATATTATATTCACAGCTTTTTATTATTTAGAAATAAAATGGCTATTCCATTTCCAGATACAAATTAGTTTTAAGTAATGAAAATTTATACAAATAATGGAAGGATCTGACTCAAGCCGTGAACTTTTGGATAATGTAACTATGACAGAAGTATCGCCTCCTTTTATGATGCAGAGGATGGGAGTTGAGCCACAACTTCTCAGTGGTGAACTTCTGCAACCTCACAATGGTTTAGTTGTGGATATGACAAATAATGAATATCCGTTAGCTGTTAGTTATGCTGCCGAAGATTTATTAGATCATGATCTGACAGAAGAAGATCGTAACTTAGCTGCTGCACTTGTTGCTGTTCAACTTGTCCAGCAGCAAAAACAGCAACAACTCCATCAGGATTCAAATGTTATAGTTAGCACAAATTCTTTAGCATCTTTAGTTTCTTCCTCTCATCTAGGTTTGTATATTTTATCCTATAGCTTTTCACTATTTATCAACTCTGAACAAGAAGCGCAATTTAATTAGTGTGCTTTTATTTAAAAAAAATCATGTTTTGTTTTCTTTTTTAAATTGAATTCGTCAAGCTTTTGTTTCATCTACAGTATGTTTAAAAAAGTGTTCACACTTTTTTTCCACTTATTATTACAGATTCACAAATTGAAAAATAAAATATAAAAACTGCTGCGATAAATACTGATTTTAAATGGGTTCATTTTGGCACCAAACGGCTAAAAAATGCTAGCCGCATTTTGATTTCAAATTAATTTCGGACTGACTATTCCTGAACCTTTCATTGCAAATGGAAACGCCACATTAAAAAATTCTGCTTGATGAGATCAAATATTTAATTTACTGTTCTTGTTTTTGAGAGTAGAGATGAGACTGCGAATTTGATTACTGCTACTAAGAATACTGTTCTTTACACTGAGCAATTACCTGCTCTTTATTTTCCATCAGAATTTGCATAGCAAAATTTTCATTGTAGGCAATTTATCGTGTCCACGAATGATGATTTAATGATTGCTAGTCAAGGGAATTGAATGAAAATCGAAGTCTTTAAAATAATAACGTTTCGGTTTTAATTTAAACCATTTCCAAGATAATTATTAGCTGTTGCTAAAATTTTGATGACTTCTAACATTGCGTTGTATTAGGGCCGCAAATGTTGATGATATCAAAAATGCTATTAAGGATGCTGTTGAAATATTGGAGATTTATCATGTCCACGAATGATGATTTGATCGTTTCTGAAATCTATCTTCAACCTATAATTAAAGTGACAGTTCCAAATTTATGTTGAATGATAAGTGATTTATGAATAATCTGTATATCTGTAATAATAAGTAAGAAAAAGTGATGTATCTTTGATTTCAAACTCACTGTGTGAAATGCTGAAAATCATGGATTTGTTGGAAAAAATTTTCGATTAAATTAATAAATTTATATTTTCTTTTAGAAAATGGTAAAGTAAACTTAACAGATCAACAACTTGTTATTTCGTCTGTTGATAAACCTGTGATATCTTCAATAAATAACGCATATATGAGCACAATTGAAGAAAGACATTTACATCATGATTCTCTTCCTATTATAAAAAAGGTATCTAATTGGATAAAATAATAATAACCAGTTTTTGTTCAAAAAAAACTTTTTTTTCTAGTATGGTACCATACCCATAGATCCCAACGATAGATATTCGACTGATTGTATTAAAAATGAGTACATTACTATAAAACATGAAAATGAGGATTCGATTCAGCATCAGCGGGATTCAGACTGCGATAACAAGTATTTATTCGATAAAATGTAAATTTGAATATTATTTATCATTCATTTCTTTTTAGAAACGATGTACGCTCATCTAAGAAAAGTCTTCCACATAAAAAGCGAATATCACGTAAATTAAAAAAGAATATAACAGTTTCAAGAAAAGGGCATAAATGTACTGCTTGCGATCAAGGTTTTAATACAATAGAAGAACTAAATGTCCACAGTGCGTGCCATCCTGTAAATATTGTTGTGCAACCAAATCCGTTTTCCTGCCAAATATGCGGTGCTATGTGTAACGACCAATTACTGTTTTTTGAACACTTGAAAGCTCATTATGAACCAAACTTAGTTTCACAGCAGACAAAACAGGTATAAATTATTAGATTTATAATCTTGACTGTCTTACAATTGATCAATTTTAGAACGGCTCATCATCATCAAAATTAGAAGAACAAAAAGATTCCTTACTTAGCTCACTTCTGCAACCTTTAAGCTGTATTCATTGTGGTAAAAACTTCCGGAGGCAAAGAACTTTCGAAGCTCACATGAGAGATGTTCACAACAGAATAGAAGATGAATTCAGCGAACCTGAAGACCTTATGGAGGGAATCCGCAATGTGGTAGAAGCCAATAATCGCGATTCAGATGAAGATGGTCCCGATTCGAAGATTTGGTACCACGCTAATGGTTTGCAGGCAGAATCCAATCTTCAAGAATTCGATGTACAGGGCCAAGTTTGCCATTTATGTGGCCAAATTTTCACTTGCAATGAAGAAGTCATTCAACATATTCAGGAATGCAAGGCAAATATTGAAACTAAAATGGAACAAACGTCTGATTCGGAGTCAAAGAATAGAATTAGGAAAAAAAGACGAAAAAATGGGAATTTATTCTGCCCGCACTGTGATCGGGTGTTCAGTCACAGGAATTCTTTAATGTATCACATGAGGGGGCATACGGGAGAGCGGCCCCATCAGTGTGATATTTGTGGGAAGAGCTTTTTCGCTGCCAGTGCCCTCAAAGTAAGTCTTTCATCATTTATCATCTTTATTAAATCTCTTAATTTGTTATAAGAAAAATGTAATATTCAAAAGATATCAGTTATGGGGGGTGTTCAATAAATTCTCGGCACCTCATTCGGCTCATACTTATAACAGCTTTATTAAGAATATAAATATAAAAATAGCAATAATCTGTTGATTTAAAAAAATATATTTATACCCGAAATTGGAGCACCGTGCTTTGGTCAAATCCCTCACTAAACAAGAAAGATCACTGAAATTGATCAGAGAATAGATGAAAGCAGCTTATGAGAATTCTGTCCCTTCGTTGTCTACAGTCTACAATTAGTCAAATGAATTTAAGTGTGGGACTGGGTTCAGTCAATTCAGGGTTTATCTACCGAATAATCGGTAATGTCTGTTTTTTGCGAGAATATCTTCGTTTTGGCATGTGTAATAAGTGTGAATAGTATATTGTACAACAAGTATAGAAAACTACCTATTTCACACGAGGTGTGTAATTTTCAGCACGAGATGGAGTCGAGTGCTGGAATCACACAAATGTGAAATAGGTGATTCTATACGTATTATACACTATACTTTTTCTACGATCACAGTTTTTAATGAAATATGTAAGTGAATCATTAGTATAATTGAGATTTTAAATCTATTTTCACAAATGTAAAATAACTTAGGCAATTTAATTGTTTGCTCTGCTTATTTATTGTGATATTTATTTTAGTTATGATTTGGAACATTATTGAGATATTTTCTATCAGTTGATTAACATTTCATTGTTGTGTAATCTAATTGTTGCGTACTATGGAAAGATTGTATCTGTCTACTCTCACAAGGCGACGTTCTGATTGGCGTATTTAGTAGAGTTTTCTGTGATCTCGGGTGACATGTTTTCTAAATTCTAACCATTTTCCAACTGCAGTAATGATAATTGCGGATATCTAATTTTGGTTGTGATACAATAATTACATACATAATTCCTCGAATTCAACAGAATGTAATGGAACGTGTAGTGTCTGCTTCTGTGATTCGTAGTGTTGCCAACAGTTGAAGAATATTCGAAATGAACTATTAATATATAAGTTGGTCAAACTGGTGTGAGAAATCATTTTTCAGGACTTTTTCTACAGTTGTGTGAAATTGTTATTTTTCTAGTTGTGTTTTGTACTAGAAATATGTTGTTTTCTATAGTGATCGTAGAAAAAATATATTACTTATGTTGATCATTTCCAAGAACTAAATTTATAATAAAATTGAAGTTAGTTCATTACTTTCTTGTCCTAAACGTTTTATTCTGACTTTTAATACTAAAAACATCTGACTTGTAATGATATCGGTAGATACAGAAATGTAGTAAAAGGACAGATGAAATAATATACCTTAAGTGATCCTTTTTTATGATGGAAATATGAAATTTGATTTTCACATTTGTCTTGAACAAAATTACAACAGACTTTTCGAGGGTGCAACTGCCCTCATCCTCAGCTAAAGTTGTTTTAATACATATTCTTATTAAAAATTAATTTACATCATCAAAAAATTGTAGGTACATTTTTTATACAGAGTGAACAGCATATTAAAGGATAAATGTAATTCCCTCCCATATCAACAACGAGAGGTCACAAAAAGTTGAAGACCACTCCATGGAGGTTGGCGAACAACAGTTTAATTGGACGTTTCGAACGATTAATTTTGACGGAAACGTCCAATACACCAAAATACACCATAAAATGAAGGACCATTTTCAATTCTTCTTTTTAAATTGTCTTTGATCCTTAAACCTCCATAAATTTGACATATAAATCTGTGAATTTATGCATTTAGTCACTCTCACTGATCTATTAGTTCGGATATTTGTTGAATCTAAATTTCAATTTGTGCTCTGGGCTCCCTTGCTGTAGTCTCAATAATTTATTGTTAAAATATGAAAATTGAGGGTCATAGAAAAAATATTGTATGCAATTCATTCGGCCAATACTTTTAGTAACTCGACAAGCTTCGTCACCAAATACTTGGACTCATGCTCAAGTTTACACTCTTGTTGCACAAATTACTATTCTTTCATCGGTACATCCTCGGTACGTTTTTTTTATGTGGAACTAATGTCGAATGAAAGGTTTTCGAAAAATATGTATTGAGGTGAAATTAAAGACAAACGATTGGTTGGAAGCTCGATGTGTACATAAATTTTCAAATTGATGAATGAGGCGAAATGTTCGGATAGAGGTGTCTGGAATAAATTTGAGGAAAAGGTGTGATTTATATGTATTTTTTTTTTTAGGTTCATATACGCTTACATTCAGGAGACAAACCATATAAGTGCGAATATTGCGGTAGACATTTTAGGCAGTGCGGTGATTTGAAATATCATTGCATATCCATACATTCTGATGAAAAGCAATATCAGTGTGAATACTGTGGTAAAGATTTCGCCCGAAAATATTCCCTTATTGTTCATCGAAGAATTCATACAGGAGAAAAGAATTATCGTTGCGAATTTTGTGGAAAAACTTTCAGGGCGTCTTCTTATTTACAGAATCATCGAAGAATTCACACAGGTAGAAAAAAAAAACCTTTTTTATTTTAATTGATATTTTTATTCACAATTTTTTTAGGTGAAAAGCCTCATCCTTGCGAAGTATGCGGTAAACCGTTTCGCGTTCGTTCGGATATGAAACGACATTTAAATACACACACACGTCGGAGAAATTCCGGTTCCCAACCTCCTAGATTAGCAAGTGCCACAACTGCTGTGATAGAAGTTCAGGATGCTGATAATTCAGAAAGTATTGTTCCTGATAACGATGAAGGGATAATAGACAATCAAGAACTACATATTGATAATGAAGAACAGGCGTCTGAAGAAAGCGTTCAATACCAAAGCCAAAGAGATCCTCTCGAAACTGTCAGAGAAGGGACAAATACTTTGTATGTTATGCCATTAATCATTACTTAATTTTAATTCTCAAATTTTTTTGTGATACTCCTATCATTTTTCTTGTAGATATAATACGTTGTGAAGTAGAACATATTAGAAGGGATCCGAACTGAGATAATATAGACTTGAAAATTGTTTTGCTCATTCCGTTAACTCCGAACGAAAGCATCTAATAAGATTTTTGGCATATTTAAGTGCATTTTTGTTTTAAAAGTAGAAAAGAAAAGATCCATAGTTGGTAAGTAGCTCGCACGACGTTGCTGGCTGATGACACTCCGCTGTTGCGGTTCCCTTACGCATGTGCAATCTATTTGAAATCTCCAAAAATCTTTTCAGATGCTTTTTCTTTGAACATACTTGAATGATCCTGCAAATTTTCGAGTTAATCGGAACTTCAGGTTCCCATGAATAATTTATCTAAAGGCAGTTCGAATCCTTGATTTTTATTTTATTTCTGTTTTGTTTATTTTTATTATTTCATCTCATTTCAAAGGTTCAGTAACGGTCATTTACTCATCTGTTATCCTACTGAGTTATCATCCAGACCAGCAATGGAAGCACCGGAAACACAATGGATTCATAGTGATAGCTAATAATAATAAAATATTTCTATAAATTATTATAGAGTAATCTGAAATTTTTATTAATCAGTTTTATTTGTACGTTATATATTTATATTGTACATAAATCATGAAACCACTAAAATGAAAGGAGCAATACGTGAAACAAATAAATTTTTTACACAAAATATTGAATTTTATTTAATTCTTTTTATTGGTAATTGGAAATATTTGTTTTAGATTAAAATAATTATGAAATTTTTAAATATGCTGTGATTCATTGCATTTGATTGGCAGACTTTTCGAAAAGTAGGCATAAAGAAGGAATGCGATAACGCGAGAAAGCTGTCATTCAGTAAAAATGTCTATTCCCTACAGTGGTACATTTAAAAGATCTGCAGGCTTAGTAAGTGCAATAGGAAAACAATTAAAAATAGTAAACTTAAAACCAGTCAAAAAAATTCAAGTACAATTCGATCCTTTCCATGAAAATGCAAAAGCAGTTAGGTAGGTTAAAATTTGAGGTTAGAATATGTATTGATCTTAAAATCTATTTATAAAATACATGCGCGTCTAAAATAAGTTATTTTCGTCCATTATTCTAGATTTGTTTTCAGGGATTTCTTATACTATGTTTCTGCTCCGAAAATCGTCAACACGAATTTGAGTTGTTTGATCAAAACAAACGTAGTTTGTGATAGAAGTGAACCATTCGTCAAAATAAATTTAGCCGATTCCAAGTAACCTGCTTGTGAACCTGAGCTTCGAGCTACAATAATAATTGGTTTATTTTGCAGGAGCATAAAATTGTTGTCCGAAAACTTAACAGTACTGGAGCTCTTACAGATTTTTAATAAACATGTTAGTTCTCTAGTTAAGCCCGAAGATAGGGCTCCAGTGCAATTACCAAAATCTACAAAGCAGGGAAAAGGAAAAAGACGTTAATTGTCTAATCTAGTCATGGCAGTTAAAGCAAATTCAAAGAACTATCAATTGAAATTGATTGAACATCTTTATAGCCAGTTACCAGCTTTTACTGATGTATTTACAGAAGAACTCTTCTATACAACTGTGGTTATATTTGTACTTTCCACTGTAGTTCTCGCGTTTATATTGTCACGATTTATCACTATTAGGCCTGCAGATTAATATTTAATGATGTTATTTGTAATTTAATGAAAATAAATTTGTTATACAAGAAAACTATTTTTAATTTGAAACAAATGAAATACTACGAAATTACTGAAGCAAACGATCTGCTCTATTATATCTTTTGTTTAGTAAATTAATCGTAACTTTTTGCAGATTGAATAGTAAATTAAAAAAGACAAAGAGCAAAATACATTTCTATTAGCGTCTGGCTCATCATTTAATCTATTTTTCTATCAACATTTGATTAATTATACTACGATTATTAGTTAAGGAAAAAAAATCTTCCAAACTAGCGTGTGACATTTTCGTTCAGCACCGTGGTTGAAAGATGAAAAATTATAATAACTAGCATTATAAGATTTCTATCAGCGTTTGATTTATTATTCTAGTAAAAAATAAGTATCAATCACGCCTTATACCCGAAAAGGGTGTAGCAGATACTTATAGTGCACTTGGTAGATTGATTGATATTTTCTCAGCCGTAGAGTGCGGTAGCCAGTAGTCAAATTACGGGTGCTCTTAGTTATTTATTATTAATTATTCTACGGTTACTATTTCAAGATTTAAGCTTGCAAAAAGTGATGGACTTTGATTGTATAATTCAACCGCTTATACCATCATAGTTGGAAGATGGCCGCACATTATTTAACGATTATTTAGGAGACCTAAGCTTTCAAAGTGTCACAAATTTTGGTTGCATAATTTAGTCCCTATACTACCAGGATTTAAATGATAAAAGGCTACATAATGAACAGTACTACATTAGCTCTCTATTAGTAACTGGTTCATTTTTCTACGATAATTATTTCAGAAGATACTGACAGAATCCGTTTCGTCTATTTTTCTTTTTATTTACCTATCTATTTAGGGACTAAATGATGTAAAATTGAAACAGATTCTTTAATAAAAGCTTTTTATCAGCGTTTGGTTTATTATTTTATAATTTTCAATTGAGTAGATGTAAGCTTTTACAATTTGGCCAATATTATTTACTTAGTTTAACCCCTCTCACTACTATAGAGTTGAAAGATGAATGGTTTTATAACAAATGGCATTCCATAATTTCTCTATTAGCGTTTATTTCATTATTCTATGATTTTTATTTTAGAAGATATAGGCTTTTAATTAAACCTTACCAGTGTTTTTCAGGGGAGTCGCAAAGTCTTGCTCACGGGGTCGTTTTCAGATAAAAGTAAGAAGCAAGGGTTATAGGTCCTAGACTATAATAAACAGACAATAATTTCAGTGAGAAGGCTGTGCCTGTTAATTTTTCAATAGTTTGTGAAATCAAGCTATATTTTTGGGACGCAAACATGTAAATCATTTTCTAATTGGAGCCTATTTTTTCTCATCAGTTTTAATCTTCACCATTGAAGTCACAGACCAAATATTGAAATGAAGATTAGTTCATATAGGTAGGAAGTAGCAAGTGGCAAATGCCACTAATAATTTCAAAGCTTTTCTTGCGAGCTTTTGATATCCTTCTTTTTTTCAATCCAAAAGATGCCATTCTTCGGCAAATTATATTCCATTCTACCATCAGCAGTAAAATCTATAAGATTCTCTAATATCTTCGTGATCAGATCAGCCAGTTGTGCAAGCTCTGTATCATGCAAGGAATGTAAGAGCTTACTACCAACGATTGGTTCGTTGCAGTTTTTTCGACGATCTTCTAGATGCTAAGATGCAAGGGAAAGATTCATATTCATACATGATTTTTTGTAAAATTTTGTGAGAAATAATTTTTCTTGGCCGTTTGAATGTTCTCCTCTAGACCTTGGAGAATAGCCAAGCAGGATCGCAAAAAATATTTGTGTATTCAGATTTAGCAGAACTCACGTATACCTTTCTTCTGGATAGCTACCTGACCTTTGTGTGAGAGTAGGGAGATTTTGATGGAACTTACTTACCTTTAAAAGAGTTCATAGGAAATACGTCATCTCTAAAATCACTGACATTATTTTATTACGGTTCTAGAGGATCGCCAGAATTTTTTTACTTGTAAAGGGGTCGCATGTTGAAGAAGATTGAAAAAAATTGTTTATACCATCAAGGTTGAGAAATGATGTGTTTTATCATAAATGGTATTACATAAGCTAATAGTGGCTGATTTATTTCTCTACGATAATTATTTAGGAGATTAAGCTTTCAAAGTGTGAATGATTTTAACTGCATCATTTAACCCCCTGTACCGCCGCGAAAGACGTAATTCTATGTCGAAATAACAAGAAACTTCAACCCTTGGTAATAAAATAAGTTATAATTTGTTTTTCATGTTTACTTAATTGGACGGAAAAAGAGGGAAGGGCAAATATTAAGGCTGAAAATGAATAAAAACTTTCTCCTATATGTCATACGGGCGCTAAAAACTCCTTTCACATATATAAACTGGGTCAGAAGAATCATTTATGACTGTAATAAATTCATAGTTGGTACAGTTTCCAAATCACTCTTAAAATGAAGTGCAAATTAAATTTTTTATTCATTCTATTAAATTTATTTTTATCAGTTGTTACTTGTGTTTATAATCAAAAGGTGTTTCCGTAAAAGACTCAAAACTATGATACTGATTAAATTAATTTTGATTTGTTTCAGATTGATGTAACCGTGCTGTACGAATCACTTTGCCCAGACAGTATAAAATTTATAAACGAACAATTATACCCAAATTGGGCTGAAATATCTCCTTATGTGAATCTTAATTTCATCCCTTTTGGGAAATCATCGGTAAGTTTTTCAAGCAAAACTCTTATTACGAACATTAAACAGTTTATTTTTAATATTATAAAATTATCACATGTATTCACAACCCTGTATTTCGCCAACAATAAAATTTTGGGACACTGAACTGGGTTGGACACTATTTTAATTTCAACAATATTCTTTTGTATAAAGTATCATTAAACGTTTTAATGTTTTAGTTGTCTTGAAGCACACAAAATAAACTATAATTTTTGATCATGGCACCTAATTTAACATTTAAAAATTACAGAGTATGGATGGCGGTCAATATTTCAAATGCCAACACGGTCCAATGGAATGTGCAGGAAATAAAATTCAGTCTTGTGCATTACATGCAATTGAAAATGCAAATGCACAAGTAGAATTTGTTCAATGTTTTATGAATTCATTTGTTCAAAAAGATGCTGGACAATCAGTAAGTAAAATTTACAAATTTGGAGACTCGAATTTTTCATAATGTCCGAGCGAACATTTAGTTTCAAAGAAAAACAGGCCAAAGAGGTAACAAGATTCACATAAATTAACAAAATATTACGAGCTGCGCACATGCAGATAGACTGCAGCGCGAGACATGAATGCTAGCAGTTTGTCATTAGAAACGCAGTTATTTTGCAGTCTCAATTTATCAAAATCATTAAATGAAATATTGTTTTTTTTTTAAGTGTGCAGCCAAAATTGGATTAGATTGGGGCTACGTGAACCAATGTTATAACAGTCAAACAGGAATATTGTTACAATTGCAAGCAGAATCAATAACAAAAAGCATACTTCCAAGATTTGTGCCAACGATAATTTATAATGGAGTAAGTACTTAATTTTAGATGTTCACAAACTAAAAAAAACAATATCATTAATAATAAAACAGCTTAAAACTAACTTAAACAAAAAACTGGTAACATTAAGCATTTTTTACAGGTTTTTGATCAAGAAGATCAAAACGAATCCCTGATTAATTTCAAAGGAATCGTATGCAAACATTTAAATAAACTGTATCCAGGGATTTGTCGTTAATTTGATACAAATAACTAAATAACTTTTGTTTAAGTTTGAAATTAAAAAGAATGTTTGTAAAGAAAAAAATAATTTAGTCTTCTAGCACAAAAAAAAAATTTTGCCGTAAAACCAGCCTTTATATCCAATAACTTCAAAATTTATTTTTCGTTCTTTTGTTCAAATTAAAAATTACTCTTCAATCAAAATATTGTTTTTTACTCTGATAAGTGTCACTTATGTTGTCGAATTTTAAAAAGATAACACCATTATAAGACAACTTAAATTTAAAGTCAATATTTAAAAATTAAAGTCCTATAACGCACCGCTTATTTGTTGATCATGTTTTGAAGAATCCGGCCACGACCTAAATAATAGAAATTAATTGAAAATATTCTAATTACCTAATTATAAGATTATCATATAATTCTGCCACCTTTACTGGATTGAATTAAAAATTGATAACAAATGCTACCTTAGGAGTTTTGATGTGAAAACGTCTATACAATCGGTATCGAGTAGCCGCGACAGAGTTTTCACGTAACGAAATTATTTAAGATTTCAACTCGGACTACAGATACTAAAGACCGCATGGCAACAAGTGAGCTATATCTAGATACCCGATATTTATCTGCTTCTACCAACCAACATCAGTCAATGACGTTAAACTTGGTCATGATGTGCGTTCCTGTGAACGGCATGATTTCGAGCTGTAAGAGCACGCCTATGCAATTCCCTATCTTAACTGTGTTGCAAAAGTGAAGCCAAAAATGTAATATTGTAAGAGAGAGAAGGTAACTGAGAGATAGGTAGAGGCGGGCCCATGTTTGTATGGAAATAAATGGCGAGTTTCGCTCTATTTAGTATTTTCATGTGGAAATATATTGTAAAATAAAAAGAAAATGTTTTGTGCCAAATTGTAATAGTAGGTACAGAACTTGTAAAGAGAAATATTGTCTTTTTTCTGTACCCAAAAATGATATTTTATTAAATAAGTGGCGCAAGAACATAACAGGACAGAATAGAACATTGGAAATTACAGATTAGTTTGTGAAAGACATTTCAAAGTTGAGGATATTATAGAAGAATGGTCGTCTAGAGATGCAAAAGTGAATAGAAATTATTTAAAAATTAAAATAGCAGATCTACTGACAATTCTGTTAGAAATTATTAAATGTTTCTAACCTAGACTTTTAGTGAAAAATTCAACTTTGAGGAAACTTCTTGTCAATAAATTTATTAATTCATAGAACTTATAGATTTACACAGAATTGCAATATTAATTTCTCCACTGTTCATCAATATATAAAAGTTATTGAGAATACAATTGTCAAAAGTGTGCAAATCAAGTGTTCTTGTTAACCCTGTGGCATATTAGAATAGTTTTTTTATTTCTCCTGTGCTACTTTCGAAAGAATGAAATTAACAATAGTATATTGTGCAACAAGTGCAATAAGTTCTCGATTGTCCACGAGAGCTCAAGTGGGCAACTGACAACACCGCACGAGTTGCAGATACAATTTTTATGACGAATGCGGGTAAACACTATTTTGCGCTTGTTTTTTTTTCGGGCGGTAAATTATATTTGGCGCACGCAAAAGCCAAAGAGCCATTTACCGCCGGGAGAAATATGTGCAAAATAGTACTTATCCTGCATGAGTAATAAAAACTATGTTTAAAATAATTACTGATAGAATAGAGTTAAGTATTAAAACTTTTGTTACGCAGTTTAATTTAATAACTTTTTTTACACCAGAAATTATGTCAAAAACTGCTACTTTTTGTGAGATCGTGGATGTATATTATATTTTTGTTGAATTTTTCGTTCATGTTTAACAAACAAAATTTTTTTGCAGAGCAGTATTTTCTATTTCTACCTTTCTTCTAGTGAATAAGAAATTGTTTGTGTATATTTTTTCAATTTTATCCCTGCCATTGTAATATAAAATATTCATCAAAATTTATGTGCTCATTATAATTCATAATCAGAAAACTCGCGTCCAAAAAAACGTTTATAATACATGTTTCATCATAATGTACTAATTCATTGCAGGTTTTAATAAATAGAAATGCTAATTTTCTTTTACTTTTGCCTTCCATTTAATAAATAATGTAGTATTTAATGTAATGAAAATAAGAAATCTATCTGGCAATTGTATTTTATTGAAAATAATTGAAATATAATCATATTCCTGCATATGACGCACGCAAAGCTGGGGCCGCTCTCCCTATCTCTCTCACAGCTGCCGCATTACATTTTAGGCTTCACGTTTTCCAACTGAGTGTTCGTTCCTCTATTATTCTCCTTCGTGTGTAAAAGACACGTCGAGATAGAAAGTTGGTTCTATTATCATTTAACATCACGTAAAACTATTTTTGGATTCTAAATTGTTGGCAAAATCAGTTTCACTGTAGAATGAAGATTTAGGCTAAAAGTGCTTTCCATTAAAGGGGTAAAATGAACTAAGATACCCTTGTGATAATTGAACACAACTTCCCCACATGCTGTTCAAAATAAACGGGTACTAGGGAGTAGTTGATTTGTGAGAGAGCGAAAATACGTTTGAACTGTACACGTGTTTTTGTTTTGTTTTTTGATTTTGATTAAAAAAAAAAGTCATATTCAAACTGCAAAAAGGAATGCATCTAGATATTGTACAACACAACTGTTGAGTAATAACATTTCTTTTGTGACAAACATGGCCGCCGTGATATTTTGAAAACATATAAAAGCTATTGGGAAATCCTATGAATCTTATTTAGTATTTTTATTAATACTATCATGCATAATTTAAATAGTTCTTACACAATTTGCATCGATAATATGGTTTTTAGCCAGTATCACATAATTTTCTATTAAAGTTGAACATTCGGCTTGGGCCGAAGATTGTGACTAGAATCGAAAATCTGACCATTTAAAAAGAACGAGTCCGATTTTATATGCAGTGTGTAAAGCATTGCAGCAGTATCTTAAATCTAGCTACCTGAATTTTTGGATCAGTGGCTCTCAATATAAAGTGTGGCAAAACTATAAGATCATCCAATAGATATATTTACCACGACCCGCAACAGGCTGTCTAGCAGCCGAACCTGGTCTACTGGATCCCAAAGCTGGAAAATCGTTGTTTAGATCTGCAGGTGGAGGAGGTTGGAAACTGCGAGCCATACCTAAATATTAAAATAATTATTTCACTTGTTAATGTTGCTAAATGAATAATAAAATAGCTAGACGTTACAGATTTGTATTTTTTTTTTTTTGTAATTCTGTATTAAAAATTGTTGTAAACTTACTGACTGACTGCGGTTTGCGAAGGGGCTCCACTGAATTCGGTCGTGAAGCAGCAACGGTATTGTACGCAAGATTACCAGTAGGTAAACTAGGCCATTTTGGTACTTCATTTTTAACAACACTTTCACCAACTTCTTCTTCATCAACTTTCAATTGAGCAAATTTCTTGGTGGTTATCTGAACAGGTCGAGTTGTTCCAGCCACACTACTACGAGCTACATCAGACAAACTTGAAGATGGGCGACTATTATTGCTCACAGTTGTCCAGGAGACCTAAAGAAATGAATGATCATGAAATTTTCTTCTCTTTTATTAATTTTTTTCGATTTTTCCGTACCTGTGAAGAGGGTCGCTGATTTAATTTTTCAATTTTAACATTCTTTGGTACATGACGACCCGGTTCCAGAGGTATATCTAGATCGCAACAAGTGTGATCACAAATGATAAAAGCTTTTCGGATACACTTAGACAGAGTACAATGGGGATAAGCATCGTCTGTAGTATTATGATACTGAAAAAAATAAATTATTTGATATTAAAATTGAATCAATTAATTTTTTTATTCAATTTCAGAAATATAAGTGGCGTTGAAATTGAAATTTCGGCTGATTGGTTAAAAATGATTTTGTATGAAAGGTGCAATTCAAGCTTTCTATTACGTTTGGTCTATTATTCTACGAATATTATTTTAGAAGAATTAGATAAGATCTTATGTATTTTTGCCTAATTATTGTTTTTCACGCTGCGATATTTAAGAGTTGAATGATATAGAGCTAAAACTGGTTTATAATAAATGACACAATATAAGCTCTAGTTTAAATTTATAAAAGCAGCTCGTAGTAATAAGAAATAGGCATGGACAAATAATAAGTAAAATAAAATACACATAAAAACAAAAAGTGTTTTTATTTTTTTCTCCATTCGGATGGTCCCAACCGGACGGCGCTCCGATCGTCTTTGATGACCGACCGATTATCCCGACTTTTTTTCTCCATAAGGTTGCAACCCTGTTTGGAAATATAACCGATTCAACATTTTCTAAATTTAAGGCTGTTGTCGTGGTACATCATCGTCAAAAAATAAAGTCTAGCATATCTACAAAAAGCGCCTTGCAAACTGATATATAGATGCTTGTAATTCTTGTCAGAACTTGTTCATAACACAGATAGTTCAGTATATAACTTTTTATGATAATATTGATGAGTAAAGACTAGGAAATTTACAATAAATTTAGTGGACCACTGAATTTTTTGTCAGGGAGTGTATCTCATACTCGTACATTATAGTAAACATTCACGGGTACTTGCCGGAAAAATAACTTGGCAACATTGTGCTTCGCTGTCATCTCAATATAGAAAACTGTCCGAATTATTGCAATATAAAGGTAAATTTATAAAACAAAAAGTTTTAGATTACGATGAGGAAGGAGAGCAAAGACTTGTCCGAATTTCAACAGAGTTAAAAAATTGCAAGCCACAAAAATAAACGTATTATCACGCTAATTGTTTCTTTTTTCAAGCTACAAAATTAATGTGATTGAGTGCAATTTTATATGCAAGCTCATATCATATTATTTTTGTATGTTATTATTAATATTTAAATATTTGAGTTGACAATACTTTTTCTTTTCTTTCATGTGCTTTGTTTATTTAATATTTAATATATTAAGATTATATTAATACAATTTTTTGTGTTACCAAATATATTATATATTTTACCCATCATAAATAATATTGTTCTACTGAAACCATTATTAACTATTTATTTCCATCTCTTTTCCTTTACATTGGTCGTTCGAATAGTACAACGAGATGTATAGAGTGACGTACAGCGTTGCCAAGCATTTCTGTTCAACGTGTCGACACGTATTTTATATATAAAATGTTCAACTTTGCGTTCTCATATCTAAACAATGAGATGGTCAATAATTTTTTCTTTATTTCCAAATACGCAGAATATATTCACCAATTCATAGTTAGTTTTAAAAAAAAATCTGATTGTTAGTTTCTTCATTAAAAATTGAGACTGATACAATTATGGCCTAAAATGTATACTCTCCATTGCTCTCCATGTTAAAATTTTTAATTTTAATTGCGTTTATCTCAAGTTTGAGATGGTCAATCGACTTCAAATTTCAAGGTTAATTGTATAATAATATTGTTAATAAGTATATAAAAATTTGGAATATTCTGATACTATGGCTATAGCACGACAACTACCTTAAGACATATTTTGTATTTTTAAACTTGGTCTGAAGATGAACTAACCGTCCGTAATCGATCACCAAAGATTATCCTAGATTAAAATAATGTTTTGAAATAACTTTTTTCGTCTTTTAATCCAACCACATAGAGAAATTTATTCAAAAAATTAATCTCCTTTATTAACAGGGTTTAAAGATGTAGGGTTGAAAAGGGTTTTATAATAAATGGCATTCAGTAAGCTTTCTATTAGTGTTTGGTTTAATATTCTAAAATTATTATTTTAGACGATATAAACTTTCAAGGTGTGAAATTTCGCCTAATTTTTGGCTTTCACATCATTTGTAAGGGTTCAAATTGCCTTTATAATAAATAAACGATATATTTTCTTTGCATTATTCAATCCCCTACAGCCTACACCGACAGGGTTGAAAGATGATGGATTAAAAATGGCTATATTATAAATGAGACAACATAAGCTTTCTATTAGCTGTAACGAATTTCCTTGATTCTTGATTAACGTCTGGAACATTCGAGATAAAGGTAGTAAAGAAAAGAGACTCCTTCCTTATATAAAGGACCGCATCACCTAGTCTGGATATCAGAGTTAATCTAACGGTCGGAGTATAAACAAGCAGGTCAAAATAAATTTGATGCGACATAAATCTTTCTAAAAAGATAAATCTTAGTTCATAATTATTATTAAGTGTAAAATAGTTATAGTTATTAGTGTATTTTGATCAATAAATAAAATTCAATTTCTAGTTATTTTTAAATAATAGTACATATTTGTATTATTTGCGAACCCTGAGAACATTACACAGCATTTGGTTCATTATTTTAAGATTATTATTTTAGGAGTTGTGAATATGACAAATTTTCGTTGCAACATTTAATCCCCTATACCAAAATGAACGATGCTAGGTTGATACTGCCTTTATAATAAATAGTACTACATAAGCTTCCTATCAGCGTTTGATTATTCACTGAACGATCATTATTTTAGGAAAATCAGACAGAATTTTATCAAGTTTCGTCTTATTTTCAATTTTTTATATCATTGCATTGAATTATGTCTGACAGGGTTTGCGAATATTTATTGAAGTATGAGTCATTTTTTCTAAAAAAAAAATGTTTAATGAGGCTATGACGGGCCGTCAAAGAATCCTGATGGATAATGAAGAAAGAAAAAAATATTATCAAATTAATAGAAGATTATATTAGAAGCAAAAATTAGGCTTTATGTGCTAAGGTTTACAGGCAGTCAAAGTAACTGAAGCCATTTTTGCTCCAAATGATATATACAATTTTTTTTTTCAAACGAGTACCTAAATTGTATCTTATGAAGTTAATATATCGATTTTTAGTGCGATGCAATTAGCTCTAAGATCAAGTGAAATCATAATATCCAGTACAATTTTGTTATGGTTACAATATAAACAAACATAAAATTAAATTGAGAAAGAAATTGAAACTGTCATCCTGTCATTATAAGCTGATATTAATAATCTCTCAAGTGAAGTGAGTGCGAATAGTTTATCTCAAAACCCAATTTTCAATATCTGTAAGTACATTCACAGTAAATATTACTAAACTATTCTGCTAAAATATTTTTATTTTTCTTTACTTTATGTGTTTAGGCACATAAAGTAAACAAAAGCTAGTATTTTATCTGCCTAATAGGGTCAAGTAACACTTTATCTTCGCAACAGATATGCATAACATATCATTTTTGTGACGTTTGAAAAAAAAATTATTTATTTGAAACCTGTTGCCGTTCCAGCACCGGTACCCTGTTCAAAATGAACTTTGTTACTAAACCTACCATAAATGTAGACAAAAAAATATTTTTTTACGATTAGATATCTAAATTGCTTCACTAATATCGTGCCTGAATTATTTTGTCGCGTGCCAATGGTTCGCCATCGCTGATGTAGGTTTTTATAAACACTGGCACTGTAAAAGCATTTGATTCATTATTCTACGATTAGTATTTCAGGAGATATATTTTGAAACTGTGATATATTTTCGTTGCGTTTTTTGACGCTTTATACCAGCAGGGTTGAAACCAGTTTTTAATAAATGGTACAACATAATCTTTCTATCAAAAGTGGGTCATTTATTGTATGGTTATTCTTCTAGAATTTTAAGATAGAATCATGGAATTTTGCTTCATTTTTGGTTTTTATGCTATTGTATTCAAGAATTGGACTATGAAGAGTTGAACTAATTTTATAATAAATTGCATTACATAAGCCTACCTATGCATTGAGTTTATTATTCTGTAGTGCAGACTCCCATGACAAAAAAAGCTACCCCATCGAACACCTCAAAATTATAAATTGAGAATGACTAAAAAACATGTAAGAAACATGTTACGCCCGCCAGACTAGTAAAAATTTGTTTACTATTATTTTTTATGAATTTTTGAAATCAGCTAAAAAAAATGCTTTTTTTTTTCGAAACACCTGTTTGAGATTTATACAGTTAGTAGTAAATAATGAACTATTTTTGAAAAAAATTGTCTGACTGACAATTTTTGTTAATTAACTTCTGACAGACCTCTTGTTATGAATAATTTTTTTTACAAAAATGCCCTTCATAACACTTCTTTGGTTTTTTTTTCAAAATGAAGTTTAAGATATCTTCTATCTATCACAGCTTGTCTGACTGACAATTTTCGTTAACTAATTTCTGACAGATCGTTTGTTAAAATCAATTTTTTTTATGAAAGTGCACTTAATAACACCTCGATTTTTTTTTACATACAGTTTGAGATTGTTTCTGTCTATTAAACCTTGTCTGCCTGACAATTTTTGTTAATTAATACCTCTAAAATAAAAAATTGCCTGTCATTGAAAAAATGTTTTTTACCATGTAGGATTCAATTTTTAAGTGCCGTGACAGCAAAAACATGAAATTTTTCAAGGGCCTTGTCAAAACACCACCTTAATTTTTTTCTGAAAGAAAGTTTGACATTTATTTTATGCATACAGATTGGTCTGACAGCGGAAAGATGTTATCTACTATGTCAGACTTAATATTTTAAGTGCAGCGACCACATTTTTCAATAAAAAAAATGAGTTATAATCGTTGCTAATTGAAAACTTTTGATTCTGCAATTCTAAAACAATAATGTAGATCCCTTTCATATACTTGAATACGTTTTTCAACAAAATATTGGTTTTTACTATGTCAGACATCATTTTTAAGAATCGAACCTGTATCATAAAAATTAGCTTTCACAACGGCCGCGTCAAAACATAATTTTGATATTTTTCTGATTCAATTTACATTACAATACATATATATATATTATAAGAACATGTTACACTTAATTTTAATAATGGTATATGTACGCGGTGTCTGTCGGCCCGAAGAATTTCCTGGAATTAGAATTTTGGTCCGTGCTTAAAAATATTTGCCTACCCCTGCTGGTATTGGTACTAATCATAAACTGAATGATAGACTACTAATAGCGGAGGGAGTTGCCATAGAGTCAATGTGTCTACTCCGTAGATTTTACGGCGTGGACCCTAGTCAATATTAGAGGTATTAATTAACAAAAATTGTCAGGCAGACAAGGTTTAATAGATAAAAACAATCTCAAACTGTATGTAAAAAAAAATCGAGGAGGTGTTATTAAGTGCACTTTCATAAAAAAAATTGATTTTAACAAACGAAATGTCAGAAATTAGTTAACGAAAATTGTCAGTCAGACAAGCTGTGATAGATAGAAGATATCTTAAACTTCATTTTGAAAAAAAAAACCAAAGAGTTGTTATGAAGGGCATTGAAAATTTATTCATAACAAGAGGTCTGTCAGAAGTTAATTAACAAAAATTGTCAGTCAGACAATTTTTTTCAAAAATAGTTCATTATTTACTACTAATTGTATAAATCTCAAACAGGTGTTTCGAAAAAAAAAAAGCATTTTTTTTTAGCTGATTTCAAAAATTCATAAAAAATAATAGTAAACTAATTTTTACTAGTCTGGCGGGCGTAACATGTTTCTTACATGTTTTTTAGCCATTCTCAATTTATAATTTTGAGGTGTTCGATGGGGTAGCTTTTTTGTCATGGAAGCCTGCACTACTGCTATTGTTATTTTATGAGATATAGCTTTAAAAGTGTGATAGAATGCATTATTCAACCTTCTGTACCGGTAGAGTTGAATCTGATTTTAATAAACAGTATTCTTCCTATCAGCGGTTGGCTTTTTATTGTACGATTATTTTAGAATCATATAAATTCACATAATTTATGTTATTTATGTGACCGTATTTGAGAGTTGAAAGATGAGGGATTGAAATTGATTTAATAATAAACGGTATTACTTTAAGCTTTTTAACCCCATTTTGTTCAATAATCTACGATTATTATTCTAGGTGATATAAGTTTTAAAATTGTGACATATTTTCGTTGCATTCTTTAACCAACCATACAGTCGGAAAAAAGGTATTTCTGCGTCAAAAAGTAATAAAAAAAATCGGGCTTTACTTAAAGAATATATAAGTAATAAAAAACAAAACTTTGATGAGTTATTCATTTTAAACGTTAAAATTGATTAGATTAATAATAATATTCTTACTTCGCAAGCAATTCCTTTGACGTAGTCATAAACATCTTTTTCCAACTCAGCTTGTGGTATTGTCGGAGCCGGAAATGCTTTATCAGGCGATACTCTAGAATGTGCAGCGTTCCGTAGTACATAAAATAAGTATGATAACGAATGAACTGTTATCTTACTATAAACGTTATCCCCTAAAAAATGAACTTGATAGTTTAATGTTCAAAGAAAAGATATATTTTTTAATAAATTTTTTGCATCATCCCTACAATGAAAAAAACACAATTAAAATATTTAAGAAGCACAATAAATACCAGCATAGTCTTGATATAAATTCTTAAAAATGTCTTTCGCTTTTATCATGTTAGTATCATCAACGTACACTGGTGGTAAAAATTCACGCGGTCCCAAATTTTTCTGTAAAATAATTGATTAATACAAATCAATCGAACAAAATAAAATACACATACTCGCAAGAATTCTGTCATGGACGAGTAAGCTTTGCGAATATTTTTTTCGCTAAAATTTCCAATGCTATCGTCGTGTGGTGGAATAGGGATTTGATGGGTTTCGCTCGAAACAGTGACAGCAGTCAGACGATATCCGATTGGCATACTTCCTAAATGTAGAGATCTCAATTAATTTAAAACAAAAGTTACAAATTTAATGAAAATTACCAGTATCCAGAATAACATGGTAACAATCTTCTAAGCAAATTCCCTCTTTCAAACTGAATCTAACAATAGATATTTCCGCTGGAATATGTTTATCCAGAGCATTGCAGTAGCAATAATGATTCACATCAGCAATGAAAAAATATTTGGATACGTAGTCTGCAAATAAATTTCTTGATATTCGTTTATTTTTAATAATAATAAAAGAGCAAACCGTTTCCGCTGGCAACTAGGTCTTCAATATTCTTCATCATTAGTTTTCTTTCATTTTCCTCTTCCTGTTCCCTCCTTTGGAGGACGGATATGTCTTCACCAAGTGTTGTGTATTTCTTATCTTTTTTACCTTTTTTATGCTGTTGTTTTTTTAGTTCATACGGATGGCGTTCTTCAGAAGACATTTCCTACATTGTCAAAACAATAAGAAACTATTATAGCTTGTAAAACACAAAAAAAAGGTAAGAAGTACAGTTACGACAGTGTGGCAGCCAAAGACGTAGAACTACGTTGAGGATTGAAAGATAAAGGGTTGAAACTGGTTTTGTAATCAATGGCACTACATAAGCTTTCTGTTAGTGTAAGGTTCAGTATTCTATGTCTATGATTATTATATAAGCTTTAGAAGTGTGAACAATTTAATTTAAATCTCTATATCAATGAGGTTTGAAGATGTAGAGTTGAAATTGGTTTTATAATAAATGGCATTCAATAAGATTCCTATTAGCGTTTGCTTAAATATTTTAAGATTATTAATTTGGACGATATAAACTTTTAAAATGTGAAATTCCGCCCAATTTTTGGCTTTAATACATATGTAAGGGTTCAAAATTAGAGGGTCGAAACTGTCTTTGTGATTAATGATACTATACATAAGCTGTCTATCAACGTTCGCTCCACTATTCTCCATTGTTATTTTAGGTGATATAAGTCCCCATGACAAATTTTAGTTGCATTATTTAGATCCCTGTACCACCAAGATTGAAAAATTAAGGGTTAGAACTGGTTTAATGATAAATGCCATTCAGTAAGCTTTCTATTAGCGATTAGTTTGATGTTCTAAGTTATTAATTTAAACGATATAAACTTTCAAAACGTGAATTATCGCTCAATTTTTGGTCCTTAAAACTGTTCTTGTGGCTTAAGCAAAGAACCAATTTCTAATTCGCTTCGAAGAAGTCTTCATGAATGGCTCGCAGCCTCAGCGGATAATCAATCTTCGGTCATCCCGTTAATGTCGCATTTTGAACCAAAAAGGCTGTTCCGCAACCAATTTGAGATTTGTTACAGATGATGTTTAGAATGAATAATAATAAAACGAAGGGCAACTTTAGCAGCTATTTTAATTGATAGTTATTTGTTTTTCACAATATCATTTTTTTTTTAAACAGCCTCTCCTTTCCGTATAAAACATTTTAATTTTAAATTATGAAGAAAGGGTAGCGCTAATGATTTGCGCCGCTACAGTACTCCCCCCTCAGCGAAAGCGTTAACCGAAAAAGTAACTTTTCTCTGGCATGAAGGAATGACTGAAAGCGGCAATTGAAACGTTCTTAAGTGAACTGTTGACTCATAAGATAAGAAATTTTGGGGGTGGCGTTGCTCAATTTTATACGGAGTCTCGTACGAAGACTGAAGGTCAGGTGTTACGCGATCACACCGAACGAAACCAAATGGACATGTGCGCAAAGATGAATAAAAGCACGATTTGAAATTTTTACAACCGCGCGTACTAGGACATAGTTCCAAGACTCTCTGAGTCTATTCAAAATGTCCTTTGAACTTGCCTCTCTGTCTAATCAGAGACTGTGACAAATTCACTTGGAATACGGAAAGATTGACTGTAAACCAGCTCTGCTGATGAGCATCTAAGATCCTTTTTGATCAATGTATATAAAGGTTGAAAGATGGAGTTCTACAATTTTTATTTTAGGTAACACTGGCTCCCATGGTGTGATTTTTCCGTTTTACCATTTAATACACCTCGCTGGAAAATCGTGATTCCACATCAAAACAAAAATCCATATTCAAATCTCTTGAAAACTCACTGCTTAAAGAAGTAGATACTTAAGTTTTTCCAAAAATAAACGCACATTTTCAAGAAATGAGAATATATTCGCTATTTCCAACATGAAATCTTGAATATGCTATTTTCAGGTCAAATGTTGGAGGAAATAAAGACAAACCTTCCATTCTTCACCAGCAGCAGCAGATACTGCTGACATATCATCAAAAAACCGGCCACGAGATTCTTCCCTTTTTTTAAAATCCATCATAAAGAAAAAAAATGCGTTTGATGCACCTTTAGGCGGCATTTTCCTGTAATAATTTAATACTAATCAAACAGCACTTTCTGTTTTAGATAATTTTACTTTGATCATAGTGAAATTAGCAAACTAAATATGTTACTTTGTATGCATGCATCAACAAATTCAAAATATTCTTACCTATCCTGTATTGATACTTCAAATCAATCTGATACCGGTAAACTCTCCTCACGGTGGATATATCTCTTAACTTTACAACAAAATAACTATAAATGAAAAAGATAATCTATACATTCAAATTGAACGACAGTTTGTCAGCCACTAAATTCTAGGCTTGTTCTTTGACAGGACAACACCTCTCTTCTTCTTTTGACAAATGTTGATAGTGGAGACATGCACCTACAAGCATGATTTTTGGGTAGCTGTACAAAGCTCTAAATTACAAACATTGCTTCGTACAAGCATTACTTAATTATAACACAGTTTCGTATATTTAGCGAGAACTTAATTTAATATCCAAATTGAGTTTCGAGCCTGAATTAAACTGATGCGGTTAGGCTTTAAGCTAACAGATGGCGACAGTACTGAATTTATGTAGATTTATTGACTTATATCAGTACAGTGACCTCTAATCATATAGAGGTCACTGTATCATATAGAGGTCACTGTATCAGTAGAACCTGGATTTTATGCAGCTAAAAAAACCCCAAAATATGCAATTGCATATGCAAGTAAAAAGGCAAAAATATGCACCAAGATTCTAAAATATGCAGAAAAAATCTGACGTGAACATCACGTGACTTACTTGTACATCATTTGATATATAGGTACACAAATTTATCCAATAAAGTTTTCTGTCACTCCAGATTATAATTATTATAATTTAATAATATTTTGACATGTAAAATGTCAAACAAAATCAAAAAATTGACAACAGATTATCATTGCCTACCTTATCATTTCAATTAAACTGATTGTTTTATACGACAAATTCTGAATGTCTGTTATACTTATAAACTGCACTTTCGGCTCAGCCGATTGATACAAAAATAGTAGATAACTATTTTAATGCTACAACAAGTTCAAATACTAAATTTCAATATGCTATGGCTGATCATTCTAGATTTATGCAAAAAAATTTAAAAAAAGTTTCAAGTTAAGTGCACTTCTGGCTTGATCGATTCATACAAAAATAGCAGATAACTATTCTGATACAATATCAAGTTCAAATACTGAATTTCAACATCCTAGGGTTAAACATTCTGGATTTATTAGACAAATTCGAAAAAAGTTTCAAGTAAAGTGCACTTCCGGTACAGACGATTGGAACCATAATGCGAGGTGCACAACTAGACTCTATACCAGTCTTAAATACAAAATTTCAACATTATACGTTCATCCAGTTTTGAGATTTGCGAGTTACGCACGAACATACGTACCGACATCAAGCCAAAAATAGTCAAAATGGATTCAGGGATGCTCAAAACGGATATTCCCATCAAAATCTCGATAGGTGAATTTTGTTGGTTTCACAATACTCCCTTGTACTTAGTACAAGTAAGTAAAAATTGAAAATATACAAAACATTTAGAGCGAAAAAGTATACATTTAGTATATTTTGAGAAATAAATGCTAATTCATGTTTATTATTACTTATATATTTTAGAAGAAAAGCCATATTCCAAAATATAGGTACAAAAGTTGAGAAATAGAATAGTAATTAACGAGAATAAATGAAAGGTTTTTTAAAGGCAATGCTTAACGAAAATAATGAAAATCGCAGTAAACGGTAAGACTCTTACATCTGACTTTAGTAAAATTGATAATCATGTACTTTTCTAAATTTTCAGACAAGAGCATTTATCTCCTATTGCTTAAAATGAATTTGTATTGTGATTGTGAAAAAGACATCTACATCTACTGAAGTCAGTGGGGAAAACTTATAGATAGAAGCAAATCCTCCAGCAAATCCTTTTCCCTCTTGTTGATGTTCTTGTTTACCTAAATATTCATTCACAAGCAGCGTCGCCAAAATCGGGACGTTCCGATTTTTTGCAAAAAATTATGTCCCGCGCGGGACAGGCTCAGTCCCGCTTTCTAGAGATGCTAATTGCGTTCAAAATTTTGAAATTTGCATCCATATTTGTGGTTCTAACTTCACGCACCAGACTAATATCGATAATTATTATCGGAGTATAAAAAAATTTCCAATATGGAGGCTCGATTTTTAGAAAAAATATCGATAAATATTGATATATCGACATTTTTCCAATTTTTGTTCTCAAATTGTACTAGAAAAATATTTTTTGCGAAAAGGGTCTCTCAAATTATTATTATCGACTCGCGAACTATTTATAATTTTCTATGAAATTGTGTTTGTTGAGAAAGAGAGTAGTTATTAGAATTTTTGAAGATAAGAACTATTATTATCTATTCAAATCGATGAATATCGACAAGTATCGCCGATTATCGGTAAATATCGGAGTATCGATAGATTTTTTTTAAATATCGAAGCCCGATTATTTGGAAAAATACGGGTTGGACGACCGGCGCGAAATTAATGACAAGCGTGCGCAAGAGGCAATCTACAGGATGGGTAAACCAGACAGTCACTGTTATTAGTGAAGTAAAGTAAAGTAAATTCATTTTCTATCTTTCTATTTTGGCTGTCTATTATCATATAAACTTAATTTGAAACTCAAATAAAAAGGTAAGTATTCAAAAATTACTGACTATTATATACTTTTCAATATGTCCCGCTATGGACGGAAAAATTCCGCTTTTTTCACTGAAAAAAATTCAAAATCCCGCTTTGCTCGAAAAAAATCTGACAACGCTGCTACAAGTCACAACTTGAGGCGTGTTTCTTCGACATCATACTGTGAATCTCAGGATCATATTCGCTGTATATGAATCATGATTATTTTTTGAAGCAAGAAAACAACCAACTACGAGTCATGTGTCATATTTTGATGTGAGAATATTAATATATTCGTTTTTAAAAATATATTTTAAAACTATGATTTTTTGCGATTTTTTCTCCTGTAATTGGTTGAAATATCAGAATTTTTCAGTATTGATTTTTATTTTTATTCATTGAATAGTTTGTTTTTCAAGAACTATTTATTATTGCATAATTATTCGTATATTCATCCATTCATATTAGATGCGGGATGTGCATTTATTGTTTTACCAACGATTTTATTGTTGTGTTCTATCCGCCATATTTCAAATTTACACAGATTCTGTTATTGCAATCATCGTGAACATGCAAAAAGTCCGATTCAGAAGGGTAAGGGGATTGTCACTTTGTGATCACAAAGTGAAGAAGTGGGGATAACGAATAACGACCAAAGAAACATGATTCACTGAATTATGAAGACTTATATCACTTAGATTGCCCGAAGAAACACGCCTTTGATCGGGATGCGTGCTAGCAAGTAAAGATTGAATTATGTACTTCCCCATATTCTCTTTTTCTAGTGGGTTTTTTGGTGTTCTCAAAATGTCAAAAATATACAAAATGAGCCAAATTTTGTCGAAATTTGCAGTATTTTACGGAAATATGCAAAATTTAAAAAAGTCGCTCTAATTATCAAATATAAAAATATATGCTTCACATCAGAGTTCAAAACACGGTGGTAATAATGAAATTTTACTGTAAATTATTTACAAAGTTTTAATAGAAGGAGCTCATAATGTGCATGTGCTTTGGATGATTAGTTAAAAAGGAATTTTTAAGATTGATCTTCCATGCTTCTATCGACGGTACTAGAAGCTCTACGACGTCGTAGTTGCATGTTGTTTCAATCCCAAGATGCCATCAGGTCCAACAGTGAATCCCCAAAGTCCTTCCGATGGCTGCTTCTCGAACTGCGGGTCCTCCGATGTCGGTGTCGGATGCCATCAACTGCAGCAAAAAATCATCATTTTTTTACTACACATGCGGGATAGGATAAGTACTACTTTGCGCACGTTTCTCCGAGCTTTGCCTGTTGCTTGCGCCAAGTTAATTTAGGGATATTAAATACAAATTAATTATAAATGAATAAAGTTCAAAAATAATAAGATGTAAGCAGTGCCATCTATTGTCGTTACTACTTCTTCTAATGTCAGCTGTCAAGTAGTTTTGTTGTGTGGTGAAACATTTCCACGTGCTTTTGAAGTTTTGCTTTATTGGAAGGTATCTAAAATTTTCAATGGATTTATTAAACGCACAGTCAGCGAAAATAAATTTCATACCCTGTGTTAAGTGGGTAAAACGTGGCGTTGCAAAAGCCAACCCTGAAAAGGTAAAATAAAATTGACGTTCAAATGTTCCAAATTATGATTTTGTTACTTTCAACTTTCAGATTGAATTAACAAAAGAAGAGCTGAGACAAGTGATTGTTCAAACTGAAGAGAAAATAAGGTATCTAAAATAGTATACAGGTGTTCCAAAAGATAAAAAATAAATGCTTTTTGGGTAGTAGTATGAGTTAAATATATCTGAACAGTTTTCTGGATTTGCTAACTAAAAGTTATAACAACATAAATATTTTATGCAAAAATTTGAAATAAATTAAGTCATGCCGTCCAACATAGTGCTAAAATTCACAACTTTATTTAGTAACCTACTGAATTTTTAATTCGAAATCTTCAAACATACTTCTAAATTCTTTGTCGTTAGAAATAACAGCGGTGAAGAGGATGCAACAGAATCCAGTTCGCAGAATGATGAATATAATTTTGATAAATATGATGAAGAAGGTACAATTATTTTAATATAATAATTATTATTTTTAATCATGTTTTATTTTTAGGTGATGTTGAAGACCGAAATGGAATCAACTCATTGGCGGTTATGTCCCCAGGAGAAGAGGATGAAAATTCTGATTCAGATGATTCTGAAAAGGAAGATGATATTATCAAACCGGAAGATAATCTGATCCTTGTGGGTCATGTGGAAGGCGATGCTAGTATACTCGAGGTTTATAGTAAGTATTTTTTGCAATTTCCTCCGTTCCTAATTTTTTAGAGAAGATAGTTTGAATCTGTAAAATAGATATAGTGATGAGATTGAGACAAAAATTGTGCAATCAAGATAAAATAAAATTAAAATGATTAAAACGAGATTAACCCCGACTCCCAGAAGGTTATAGAAAGTTTTAATAATGATAATTTCTCTTGTAGTATTCAATGAAGATGAAGGATCCTTATACATTCATCATGATTTGATTCTACCCAGCTTTCCATTATGCATGGAATGGCTGGACCATGAATCTGGTCAAATAAATCCTGGCAGTTATTGTGCAATCGGATCTATGACTCCAGTAATCGATGTTTGGGATCTAGACATTGTGAACTGTCTGGAACCTGCATTTTCTTTAGGGAGGCAAGGTAGTCGAAGAAAAGGCATAACTAGAATTGGCCACTCAGATGCAATTTTAGATTTGGCGTGGAATAAGAATTTTCACCATATTTTGAGCAGTGCTTCGGTTGATAAAACAGTCCTCATTTGGGATTTAGATACTAAAAAACCGCACACGACTTTAAAAGCTTTCAAGGATAAAGTTCAGTGCATAAAATGGCATAATTTCGAGGCACAAACCCTTCTGGCAGGAAGCTGCGATAAAACAGCCAAAGTTTTTGATTGTCGGTCTAACAATTCTTTCAAATCGTGGGACTTGGATGGAGAAGCTGAAAGAATAATTTGGGACTCAATGGAACCGTTTTGCTTCTTAGCTTCTACTAATATAGGCTCTGTCCAATGTTTCGATTGTAGAAAAGGATTATTATGGAATTTGGAAGCACATGAAAAGGAAGTAACCGGTCTTGAAATAAGTAAACAGTGTAAAGGGTTGATGGTCACTTCTTCTGGAGATGGTACCTTAAAAGTTTGGGATCATTCATATAATAATATTCCAACTTTAGTACACACTAAGGAAATGAAGCTAGGAACTATTTATTGCTTGGAATATTGTCCTGATCTTCCGTTTGTAGTGGCCTCTGGCGGTGATAACAGAGAAAATAATTTTTCTGTTCTGGATTTGCGGTCTATTGATCCGGGTGAGTAAAAATATATACGTACATAAAAATCATGTCATTTCTTCAAATGAGAACTATCATACCAATAAGCAACCTCTTTCCAAACAAATTTCTTTCATCTCACGCAATAATTTATCCTCCACTTCTTCCGCATATCTTTTCTGAAAACTTTTTATTAGCCCTTTTTTATGTTCAAATCAACACAACTATACTAGAAATTTTTAACAGAAGGTTTCACGTAATCTATTTATTTTTTTAATTTATTTATTGAAATCAGTTCTACAGGATAATCCCAATTACAGAACGATCATGTTATGTGTAAGAAATATAGAAGAATATGCATAAACACTATTTTAAGTACAATAAAAATATAGAACATAACAAAACACAAAGAAAAAATATACGAACTTTAGCTATTCTTACTTTTTCTCGCACAAGAGCAACAATGTGAACATACAAATATTTAGTCAAACGGACCTGACAATGAAATGTTGTAGTAACATAGCTTTAAATTTATGCAAGGAATCATGATAAATATCAGTTACATACTCAATACTGTTGTATGAGCTACATGATAATCTTATAGGAGATCTCAGTTCATAATTTGTTTTCACATTATTCAACTTAAATTGTAATTTATTCCTAGATATAAAGCGCGGCACATGAATTGGAACTTTGCTTAACAATTGACTATCATTAATTTCACCATTTATCAACTTAAAAAGAAATGTACATGACTGAATTGTTCTTCTGGTAATCAAATAATGTCGCTAGATTCATTACGTCACATGCTGCTACGTTTTCATGATATATTAGTCCAAGATCCCAGACCCGCCAGACCTTACTTATTTTCTGAGAAACAAAATTTATGGATTATAATAGTGTTAGTCGGTACTTTGATCGTACACATATTTACTAGTTTGTGCCGACGGCCAATTTATAGATACGAGGTATTATAGGTACATCAAGACAATACTCACTTTTCTTGAAGTCTGAGTGCTGATTTTTATGTATGTTCTAGAGAATATTGTTAAAAATTGATAATCAATACTGCCAGACACTTCTCATCGGCAGTAATTCCTGCTAAACGCTTCAAAGCTCGCAGAAAAATATCGTTATCTTACTTACAGTCTGAGTCCTAATTTTTATATATAATACTCAGTGAGCAATTTCAAGACTTTTTATGAATAGCCACACCAAGGAAGAGTTGGATGCCCATAGATATTTCACTTACTATCAAGCCTACAAATAGTGACCTCGCGCTTTTACTCACAGGGATATTTTAGATGTGTCTGGGGGACGTTTAGCCCTACGATTAATCTAACTGTTAACAGAAAGTATTGAATTTGTACTCTGAGTGTCATATATAAAAATTAGCACTCAAACTATAACGACAACAGCCTTAATCAACAAAAGTCGATGCGTTTTTATCAGTTTCTTACGGATTTATAGATTGTAAGAATTTATGGATTTGCACAGAATTGCAACGTTAATCATTTTGATGTTTATTTTAGAATATATATTATTTGAGAAAAATCCAAATATGTGTTGTAAAATATAAATTGCCCAGATTTCTTGCGGCCTAGTCGGCCTAGTGCTAAATCCGCCACTGTCAAGACCTCTGTATAAGATTGTGGTTTTAACACTATCATCTTAGATAGGGGAGCAATTGTAGATACGTGTTTCATCCTCACTATGACTCACCAGTACAGTATAGGAGCCAAGAAGCCAGAATAGTCAGGGTTTGAATCCCTTCACATTTTAGATCCTACTGAACCCAAAAAAATAAGTTTTCTTTCAACCAGTAAAAACTTCATTGATGGAACTTTTCAGTTTTTTGCGTTAGTATTTATCATAAAATATAAAATAACTAAAATTGATTCTTGAATAATTTGACACAACATTTACCTGAAACATTTTTCAAAATCATTTTTAATTACTAAAATTTGAATTATTATAAAATTCGTTATATTTTGCTGAAGCAAAGAATCATAGTGTAAAATTTGTATTATTATTACTCATATTTGGACATCGCATCCAAACATTCGTCAATTTTTTTATCAAAATAGATAATATTTTCCTATTGTGTTTGGTATCAAATTAAAGCTTCTGCAGAAATATTTCTAGTAGAAGTGCAAAAGAGAATATTTAAACGATTGTCAATTGTTTTTTCATAAGTTATTCAAATGCTGTCTCGTTTGGTATAAATTTAAAACTCTCGGGAAGATAAACTTGGTAGCAATCTGAAATAAATAATCACTGAATTCCACGTAAATCATCTAAAACATTATTAAAAATTATTAGCGGTTCATTTGTCATTATTAAAATTTGAATTATTATAAACATGTTGTGTATTTTTCTGAAGAAAAGAAATAATATGATCATAATGAAATATGCAATTAATTTTTCATGGAACAGTGATGAAACTAGTCTTGAAATTCATGGTCGGGGAAGTACTGTGTGGCCACGGCAGATTTTTTTAATATGTGCTGAAATTAGTATGTTATTGATTGATCAGCCTTTTAAATGCAGAATTTAATTGTGATCAGATGGTATTTTTTTAATAGTTCAGTTCTAAAATGTTGAATATATGTTCCGCGTTTGTGTGCACACCTGTATACCGAGAAAGATAGAAATAATGTATTTGTATTTTATTTCAGTTAACCATACATTTGGATCGAGACCATTAGTGCAATTAATAGAAAGTACCCCTAATTGTGATGTAGAAATGGAGAATCTATCAATAAATAATTAAAACATTTTTTTTAATTATTAAAGTGCCTTAAAAGTTCTACAACTCATTAAAGCCAAAAGTTATTTGAAACTTCAATCAAAAAGAGAACAAACAAGGAAATTCAAAATGCTTGGCTTCTTTATCAATTTCTATAAAAATATTAAATATAATTTTAAGTATATAAGCATTCATGGGCTATGCAATATATTCAGAAGTAAACATTGGTTGGAAATGACTTTTTGGATAATAATATTTTCAATATCAGTGGTATATTGTTATAGTTTAATTTACGATAATATTGCCCAGTTTTATAATCAACCAGTTACGAAAACTATTGAAACTACCACCTATCCTGTTACTTCATTACCTTTTCCAGCTGTTACGATTTGTAATTATAATATGATTTATAAACCTATAATTGGACCGATTTTAAAATTGCTGTGAGTATCTTAAATACAACTTATTGTAATATGGCTTTCATTATAACATTATCAAATAATATGCTGTTTTGTGTCGAAGAGAAGAGAATGGAATAGAAAATCATCATGCAAAAAAATTTCTACAAAATTTATCCTATTTACGAAACCCTGTACCGATAGATACAGAACCTTACAAACCGATATACCGAGTTTTGGAGCGATATAGGTATAACGAATCCTATTTATTAGAAGAAGTAAGTTGAAATAAAATGATAGTAATTCTAGAATATTTAGTTTAATTATTTTAGTTGACACAACCGTGTGATAAATTAATTTTGAGTTGTGCCTGGTTTGGAAGAACTATTGATTGTAAAGAAATATTTGTAAGATCTAAATCAGATTCCGGATTTTGCTGCTCTTTCAATAGTAATTTATAGTAAGTATGACCACAAACGCAATCTAAATAACGAATTTATTCAGTAAATAGGAATCATTTTTTTGTAAACTATCTCTGATTTACTATTATTTTAAAATAAATTAAAAATGTCTTATAAAAAGCAAGGTATGAGATATTAAAATTTAAATTATTAGCCCAGCAAAACTGAGAAATAAAGAATACTTCACAACTGCAGGACCAATATACGGCTTAAGCCTAACTCTCAATACAGAATTAGATCAATATGTATCTTCTGCATATAACTTGACTGGATTGATGGTAAAATATTTCAATTTATAGTGAAAAGGATATTGCTTAATAAAAACTCTAGGTTTTAGTACACAGTAAAGAATCCTTTGCGCAATCTGAGACATCATTTTATGCATTAGTTCAACCAGGAAAAAGTGTATCTATAAAATTGGTACCGGAAATATATGAGGCTGATTCAAATGTGGAATCGCTTCCTGTTAATTCTAGGCAATGTTTCTTCGCAAATGAAGTAAGTGTATTTTGTTATACATATGTGATTCACATCACGAAATGATAAAGGTATTTTAATTTTTTTAATTCTATAAGTCAACTTGAAATTATTTATTTTACAATATTTTTAAAATGATCTACAGGATGTCTAAAAATATGCAGAACATGAAATTTTAAATATATGCGAATATTAAATTCTGCTTCAAAAACAAAATATTGATATAACAGTATATCTGTGAATCCAGTTATCGAATTGATAATTATAATAATGTATTCAAAAATGGAATATTAAATTTATTTGTTCAATGCGGATGACGAGACAAAAATAACTTTTGATTAATAAATAGGAATCACTCTGTATATTGGATGTTTACTCCATCCTTTTTATTATTTTTTCAGGGCCAAAAAATTCCTCACAGAAATTACACTCTTGATAATTGCATACATCTATGCAAAAGTACAATCATTTTAGATAAATGCGGATGCATTCCGTATCATTATTATTCACGTATGTAGTTTAATTATGAGGCTAAGAATTATTTTGAATGCATATTTTTTTTTATTTAGATGGTCAGGAGAGGTACTGCACATTATTGGATGTTCCTTGCTTAGCGGAGTACCATGGTAAATGTGATACAATTTTTGACAACTTGAAAAATCACCAAAAAAATTTTTCAAATTTTTCTCATCTCTCGTTGATCCTACGTTGAAAATATTTTTCTACAATTTTATTGACAACATTCTGTTTTATCTCGATTATTCTAACAATTATTATATTATATGTACAGTTAATTTGGTAGGAGAATAAAGGAAACTGGCTTTAAGAAAAAACGTTATAATTTGGAAAACACGACGATGCCGTTTCGGCCATTGTTTTTAGCCATTTTCAAGTCAGCTAGGTGAACATTGAAGTGATATTATAAAAATGTTAAAGCAACTTAATTAGTTACATAGTTTTAAAAATAAGAGATTTAAAAAGCCCAACAAAGCTCCCACGAGTCAAACAAGACTCTGAAGTCAATTTTTTTCTCAAAGCCAGTTTCCTTTATTCTCCTACCAAATTAACTTACTATCGGCTTTTTAAATTCCACAACATAAATTATATGTACAGTGTAAAATTAAGGTTTAAACTGTAAAAAATCAATTTTCTTATAGTGCAATTGCATTATTTAATTTTAATTGTTACTTGAGTCTTTACAGTTTTCTTATTGCCTTTTGGAATCAAACTGTACTTCTAATTTTTCCGGCTTTTCATCTTTGTTCGATTACATAACAGTTATAGCTTTTAATACGTGATTTTATTGTGCAAATCTTAATCAATAGTTTCGCCCATTTTTCTATTGGATAGTTGGTTCTTCAATCAGCAAATTAGAAAATCTTTTCCAAATCAGCCATGAGGTGTTTTCAACTTCTCCGGCTTATTTATAATAGAGAAAGTATTGTGATCGTGATTTTTTTGACAGCACGAGATTTTGATGAATCATAACGATTTAGACCCTACTAAACCCAAACAATATTTATTTAAAAATTCGGTCTGTCTGGAAGCAACGTAACTTGAGAACGCGTACGAATTTTTGATTGAAATTATATATTTAAACTTTTTATTAAAATTATAGTTTTAATCTCGTGAATAAGCTTTTCCCAACTAATGGTATAAAAACTGTAATTATGGAACTTTTTAGTTTCTTGCGTTCATTTTATAAACAGTAGTATTTATCATAAAATATAAAATAACTGGAATAATTTGGGACAGCATTTACTTGAAACATTTTTCAAAATTATCAATAAAATTTGAATAATTATAAAATTCGTTATATTTTTCTCAAACATATGAAAAAACGAAATGATAAAAATCCTAATGTGAAATTAGAATAATTATTATTCATATTTAGATATCACATGCAAACGTTCGTCAATTGTGTTTGCTATCAAATTAAAATTCCTGCTATTATAATTTTAGTGTGTCAAAATTGATGTCTACAGTTCATTCCAGTTAAGAGCGGTTCAGTCCGTCTTATGGCATTACAGTTTAAGCCTTCTCATTGACCAAAATACGATACAATTTTACATTAGCACAAAAATCATACTTAGCTATCTGACAGTTGCATTATTTGTCAGTCGTTCATTAATTATCAAAAATAGATTTGTGCAATTCAAATTTGTACAGAGTGATCAAAAATGATTGTCCGTGCCACTTTGTTCTGATTTTTTCTTTGCCGCCTGCTTGAGATAGTGATCTTCAAGTGACAGATGACAGTTCCTCTGAAAACACTATTCTAACCTAATAATTTGGTAGAATAATAATAAATTCTCAATAATCAGTCAATAATACAGCTATTTACCTACTTTTTTGTTTATTCAATCAGATTATGGATGAATTCGTCATAAAATATGCAGAATATACGCCATTATGTTCTTGAAATGTCGGTAACGTAGTTTTCAAAATGAATAAATTTATACTAACTTTATTCCATGAAGATAGTTTTGATCATAATGCGGACTTTTGCCTGTCACCTATCAGACAATCATTATTGATCACTCTGTATTTATTCAGGTAATATGTTAATATATTTGTTGCTTTTTTTTTCTTGAATTAATTTCCAGACATCTTGTTTTATATGTATTTACTATGAGTGATTCTTTTTCGTATTTCGGCCTAAAAGCTTAAACCGTAGTTCCATAAGCATTGGACCGTTCTTAACTGGAATGAACTGTAGTTTGGTATCAATGAAAGTTGCAATTCTGTACAAATCCATAAGTTTCACAGATCTATAAATCCATAAGAAACTGATAAAACACATCAACTTTTGTTGATTAATGTCAATTTGTTAATAAGGATGACAAATTCGTTGCGATTTTGTTCACAATTTACAGATTTATGAATTTATAAATCTCATAGATTTGCATAGAATTGCAACATAAAGCTTTCGGAGAGATAAGCGTAGTAGAAATCTAAAATATTTTTGTTTTTCAATTGTTGATTGTTTTTTTACAACACCAGATTATGCAAAGTTTGGAATCAACTAAAACTAAAGCAACTGGAAAAAACTTATGGCCATTGTAAAATAAAATAGTAATCTCATATATATCTGTCAAAACCTTCGGATTGGGCCAAAAATTAGCCGAAGGTTGGGCCGAAGCCGAATCTTTCTATCAGCCGCCGGAAAAGGACGATCTTGTACGAACGCGCACGAGTTGCGTGCCGAGACTTCAATAAAGAAGATAATACCAAATAATTTGTACCCAATTTGCATGGATATTATGGTTTTCATTCCGTATTATAGAATTGCTTACTTATGTTAAACATTTGGCTTCGGCCGAAGGTTAAGGCTAGGGCCGAACAATCGGCCAAAATTTGACCTTCGGTCGAACACTATCTATCACTTTGACAATGACAGCTGTCACTTTGAAATAAGCAATTAATTGATACGACACTCTAATGAAACAGCAAAGAAATTAGGCATAATATATGGTCGGAGAAGTACCATGTGGCTACATCAGATTTATTTTTTGTTGTGGTTAGACCTAATTTGTAGTTATTTCTTCATCACTTTCTGCAATTTTCTGTTCTCAAGAAATAACCCGTCTTTCGGATATTCGAATTTGGGATCAGTTTCAAAGTTTTTCGTCCATTTCATCCCACAATGAAAAATATCTTCGTGCAGACTTGATAATTAAAACAAAACAATAACAAAAATAACGAAATTGCTCACTAATTAATAGGAAGGATCAATAATGGAAGATCCAATTAACCTTTTACAATTCTTAGTATAAGTATTTTAATAATCGATAAATGATAAAATATTCCGAAAAAAATTGTAAGAAATTTTATATCCTACTTAGTTGTTTGCATGCATTTTCAACACAGGATCAATAAGAGCGAAAAATTAGGTTCGATCACGCACACTTATCTCGAAGTAGAAAAATGTGCTCTGAAGTTAAGGGATTCATTGAATAAATTGAGGAAAAATCAATTATAGCTATCTATTTTAGTGATTTTTCATTTTATGGTTTTAATATTAATACTATTTTTACAAATCAATATTTTTTACAGAATATTATACCAAATTGTATTTAAAATTCAATGAGCGTGGTAAATACCAACTTTATATATATATATATATATATATATATATATATATATATATATATATATATATATAATATATATATATATATATATATATATATATATATATATATATATATATATATATATATATAATATATATATATATATATATATATATATATATATATATATATATATATATATATATATATATATATATATATATATATATATATATATATATATATATATATATATAAAATATATATTTCACATAATTCACATGTAACTTTGATTATTAGAGGTAAACAAAAAAAAAGCAATATGCGACTGTTTTCCTCCTTGCTCTGAAGTTAAATTTGAAGGAGATCTGACATCAATTTATATAAAAGACAAGTATTTGTATTATATTCTATTTGAATAGCAAAATATATTCATTCAATTTTATTTGTAGGCACCGTAAAGTTTCGACAAATATCAGTCATTTAGCTGTATTTTATTCTCGTAATTGGTGTATAAAATATATAGGCCAGAAATCTATGACAACAATAACATTTATAGGTACAATCTATAGGCAAATATTGGATATATTTTTTCTACAAACGTAAGATTTTTCTTCAGCCGAAATTAAAAGAATATTTAAGGCAATCATTTGAAGTACGACTTCAGGTCCATTAAGCATTGAAGTATTTTCAAACTCTTTCGCACAAGTTCAATTTGCGTTTGTAGAAAAAAAAAATGAGTCCCGTCTCAGTAGAGTTGACCCAATCAACAGGAATACGTTTTTTGTGGGAATTAGCCAGTTTTCGGAAAATCTATTGGAATTAACACGTTTTTCTATTGAATTGGAGAACTTTTTATCCATTTTTCATATATTGAGCTATATTTTGAAATAAAAACTAGTGGTTGCATATGCACTTGCGCTTTGATGTGTAAACATCAATAGTTAGTGGTTGCAAATGAGAAAATTAAAGATTGGAAAATAAAACAAATAGTAATTTTCTTTGCAAGTGTGATAACTTGTACAACCGTCATCACAACAAACAATGTGACTGTTGTCAACTCACTTGCTCTTGTAGTAGGTGGGTTGGGCGAAGTGTTACATAATCTCAAAATCTCAATTCATTGTACTCTACTTACCGCTCTGATAAGTCTCAATATAGTGTTAAATGACTTTTAACAATCATCTGGAGTATAATTCCTCCTATTTTTATTTTTTTTTTAAATACGAATGCCTAATTCTTGTGCTTTTTTGCGGTCTGTGATCGGAATTTGTTGTTCATGATATGGTACAATATTTCGATTGGCAAGAGATCTGGAAAAAACGTCCATTTCAAGAGAGGCATTTTGTTTTCCATCATACAATCTTCTACGATTCCATTCGTATGACAAGCGACATCATCTTGGAAGATTTGATATCATTCAAATACATCTATTCAATCTGTAGTTTTAAATTTATTTTCAAGGACGTTTATGTTATCTTATTAGCGTTCATGATGTCTATAAAGTATAAGTTGTCGCCTCCTCCAATTCACATGGATCTCCAAATAATCATGGAGGCCGGAAACCAACGTTGTTTTGAAAATAGGATAGATTTCGGCTCGGATTTGATTATCACAAACGCGAATTAAAAATCTAGTACTGTCACTTCATAGTAAGTAGTGACAGAGTCTCATGCTATGTAGAGAGAGACATAGCTAGAATTGACAGTCGGAATCGAGTCGTAAGGAATCAAGAATCTATCACACTAATGGCCGCTTTCAGGATCTTGAATTAAATTAACCTGATTTAAATAGCTCATTTCCTTGGTAATAATATCAATTTCTTCATTTTTTTTGACATCACTGGCCAATTAAATGAATTAAATAAATCGAATCCTAGTTTATTGGATAACTCGTCACTTTAATTCAAGTTAATTTGATTCCCAGTCATAAATTCGGGCATAAGTGCTTTCGAAAGAACTTTGTTTCCAGCCTCTGCGATGATTTGGGAATCCATGTCATTTAAAGGGGACGGATAATTATACTTTGTAGACATCATGAACACTGTTAGATACTTTGATGTCCTTTAATCTAAAGCCATAAATTAGACAGATGCATTTGAATTGCGGCTGCAATCGTGGAAGATTGCATGTTGGAAAGTAATAATCCACTTTTAAAATGGATCTCTTACCGATTTGAACTTATAGCACATCATGAAGAAGCTGCTCCGATCACAACCCGCAAGAAATATTCAAGAGTTACTTGCTCGTCTCCGAAAAATGAGCAGCTATTTGATTCTAGATGATTGCCTAATATTAGTTGATACTATTTTGGTACGTATTAAAGCGGTAAGTAGTTAAAAAGAAAATTTAACGTAGAAATAAATTCCTATTCAATTTTCGTAGTTTTTCTGTATTTGGGTAATGTTTGGAAATGCTTAGAATTTTCCTCTTTTCGTTATTTAAGATAAAGTTTAATTTGCGAGCAGTTAATAAACGCTCTCTTAGTAAATAAGCTAATTCCAATAATTTTATCAAACATGTTAGATGTTACATAATTAGAAAAATTTAATGTTGTAGCCTCCATTGGTGGATTCTTCTCATTATGTATGGGAGGTTCGATAGTCAGCATTTGTGAATTAGTATTCTATATTATTAAAAGTCTATTTGTCAAGACCCCAGAAGATGATGAAACTATAAAAAAAGTAGACAAGGATCCTCAATTATATTGGTCAGAATTACGAATTTATGAAAAAGGAGATATAAAAAATAGAAAAAATCAGGAGAATAATAGAGTAAATAAGAATGTTGTTATATTTAACCCTTATTTTCAGAATAATTACTTTTATTAACAAATTTATTGAGAATCATAAGACTGCAATAATTATAGGAGTCAAGTTTTTGCGTACATTTGATGGACTGTTTTTAAAGTGTTTTTCTATGACACCGTAAGCGATGCGTAAAGTAAGACTTTCGTGTCTCAGTTTTAGCTCTTTTAAAATTTATAGCACCTAAATTTCTGTGAATCAATGTTTGTAGCATCTCATACTGATCCATTTGTTTGGATATTTCTTAAATCTGAATGTCACCTTGTGCTTTTGGCTCTCTTACTGTGTGCTTAATAATTGTCAAAATATGGAAGTTGAAATTTTGGTACGCAATTAAAGTGTATAAACAAGCATTATGAGATTCGGCCAATAATTTTAGTATAATGGTTATGTTTACTTTCTTGTTGCATAAATTACCATTTTGATTTCGTAATATCTCCAACAGGTCACGTAATAATAACGAAAAAATTAAAGAATCATCTTGATGATCAAAGCGCATTTTTGGCAGCTCATGAATGTTTGTTAGTTCAGAGATTCCATAAATTACTATCTCCCACAATTACTGAGCTTGAAATCAAGCAGTTTGGGCAAACCTACGAAACAACAGCTTTTATTTAGTACCAGTTTCAAGTTGTGACTATTTTATACATAACTTGTGCACGTACTCAAAAGGAGTCTTTATTGTTTAGTTATTGACTGACGGGTGGTCATGTGCTGTACTCCAAAATAATAAATTTGATTTTTATCAAAGTTATGTGAAAAAAAACTCTGAAAACTTGTTGCAATTACCTTCAAAACTACAGACTCATGAAAATGAGTAACGGATGATCATGTACTGGCCTAAATTAATCTTAACAAAAAGCTTATTCATTCTGATACAAACATCGAAAACCGCATGTCAATATATTGTGTATTTCATGAGATATTGCGATAATTACTTTCCATCCTAAAATGGGTACCAACCATATTAGTTCGAAATTTGAGGTATAAAATTATTTTTTTCGCCAACTGTCAAAAAAACATGATATTTTTGTATTGTTATGGATACGCAAAGTTCGTAATTTTTTCACTAGTAAAAAAATGAAACATATTTTTGCACACCCAATCTAATATACAAGGATAGAAACAAACAGGTATTTAACAAAAAAGAAATATGAATTTGTACACAAAACTATTTATTTTTGAATATAAAAATTAATTGTTGACAGTTCTTTATTTATCAAACAACAATTGCGCATACTTTTGGAGACAATACCCAGGTGACTGCAAATTAATTATAGTTTGTACTTTTTTCCTACATTTCACTGAATAAAACAATAATTATTGTTGATCTATTATTTTTTGACATTTGGCGAAAAAATATTGTTTGTATTTTGTGTGCGAAGTGATTGTATTTTGTTGCGCGTGAGAATGTCAATTTGAACCGAGACCGTAAGGTCGAGGTAACAAATTCATTCGAAAGCGCAACAAAAAAAACAATCACTTCGCACATTTAATACAAAAATAATTATTTGCCGGATGGTATAAGATATGGTACCCAATTGAAAACTATTTCTTATGCTAAGCCCGCCTCGCACGACGCTTGTTTCATTGATGGTTTTCCTGCATGGAGTTGTGCTGGCTACCGGGCTTGTTTCTATGATAGAAAATGACAGTCACTGCTGGTTTTTGTACATGGTTTCCGTGATAGAACGTGTGCTATTTTTCATGCTTGTTTGTCTGATGGATTCAAACGGTGATGAATAGAAAGCTAGCTCCTAGTCACGTGAGTATAAAATGTGACGTTGATATTTAATTTCAAAAAAATGCCACATATACTCTTCGTTATTTTTCAAGAAAAGTGATCCCAGATGCATTAAATTTCTGGTGAATTGACATCTGTTGGTTATTTGAAATTTAGCAGCTACATTTCATTCTGAATAATAACGATAATTTCTGGCGCCGTACGCGTTTCGAAAAGATCTGCTAATCCAACCAACATCGTGTGACGTAGGCTTTATTTTTTACAAATGTGTCCTTCGGGAGAATGGGGAGAATCATCTTATATTCCTCTCTCTCTCTAGTAAATTGAAATTATAAAATTTTTTGCTCAAAACATTATTCTATTCACGTTTAGAATATATTTGAGAGAAAATAAATCGCCAAAGATTATAATAATAATAATGTATTTTATTTCATTGGCATATTTAGTACATTATAGTAAATAATATATAAAATGATAAAATAAATTAAGATCGCAATAGATACAAAAAGACGTTAGGGATGAAAAGGAGAAAAGAAAAACAAATTGAATATGATCATAGTAGGCACTCGCTTAGGCTAAAAAAATTTAATTTTACAGAGAATAATATATTGTGTGGCTAGGGACGAAACAATACGATTTCAGCCGGGGGTGACTGTTGCTTGTCCGAGCGAAATCGGGTTTTGTCCCGTGCCGCATACTGTATTTTGCATAATACCTGTATTGAAACTTTCCATATTACAAATTTGTCATAACAAAGTAAATATTTTTCATTTGATTTTGCAGGTAACAAGTCGAGAGTAGCTGCTTGTGCTTTATCAATAAGATGTTGTGGTGTACTTGAAATTGTCGTATTAATACTTTTTTTTACAAATACAACAACTGTCAAATTAACTGAGGTTAAATGATTTTCATTTAGCGATTGACAATGAACAAATGCGACTCTGCCAGGGATAAAACGATGTAAGAAACAAACAAGCTTGTTTCTCTCCTAGGGCAGAAACAGGCTTGTTTCCCCGCTAGGGCAGAAACAGGGCTGTTTCTGCCTGGCTTTACTTGCATTTGTCTTGTTTCGACTGACAAAACAGGCGTAGAAACGCGTTGTTTCAATGCAGATATTATAAACAGTTATTCAAGTTTCGTAAAATTCAATTTTATTCGGAAGCTTATTATAAATATAAGGTCCTAAAATATGAGGTGCATTTTTGAATTTTTATATTTGATGAAAGGCACGTGAAAATCATTTTTTTGACGAGTATTCACACAATGTATGCTTGAATGACGATTTATTTCAATAAATATATCAACAAACTTCATATACGTACAGTCCTACAACTGTCAATATATTATATTTACTTAAAAGGGCTCTACATGAAAAAATACGTGGAACATCTGCTATAATAACCAAAAACTATTAACTGCAGAAGACATACCCCAGAAATAGATTTCATAACAAATAACTAACTCAACTTTAGCATGATAGAAAGATATTAGCTGGGCTTTAGTAAGAACAGTGCTCAAGTGTCGAAATTGATAACACGTCGAACTCAGTTTAGCAGATACAGACTTGATTTGTAATTCTCAAAAAAAAAAAAGTTTTTGTCAATAGGCTATGTGCAAGGGGGCGGAGTTTGAACAAATATCGATGCGAGCGCTCATCGTGAGCACCATTGTAACCATTGAACTCCATAAAAAAAAGAGTGAAGTGGATCAAAGCGGTAAATAGAGTTGTTTGTAATTCAATTGTGAAATTAGAAAAATTCGTAATCGATTTGGCATTCATGAATTAACCTCTATCTCTAATTTGTAAAGTGTTTCAGTGATAGAAGCTTGACGGATGCACTTCGCAATAATTTTGTTGTTAATATTGTCAGCAACATATTCTTCAACATGTTTAATATGGCAAAACTAATTTCACGCTTTTCTTCAATGCTCAATGCTTCCTCGGTAAAAGGGATACAGTATTTGATACATATAAACCCGATCCGCAAGATCATCAGCGTCATAATTTGAGGTTATCCTGTCAATTTGGACGAATTAAGGCGTTTTCTCTAATAGGTACGTTATAATTGAAGAAAAAAATACTCAAAATAAATAATTTCAACGTACCTTTCATGCTATGCAAGTTATATTATACGCACACAGCTGAATTAAATAATATTAGTACATTTAAAGAATTATAGGTATGAAACAATGATAAAATGGGAGTTCAATCGTTTTCCATTGCCCGCTAGAGGCGCTAGTAGACTTCATGCACGTAGCCTATTGGCAAATAAATTTAAGATCGCAGCGCCGCAGCGGATATTTTTGAACTAACTAAGTTAGGATAAACTTGAAGTTTACATGTATTTAAACGGGCTTTTTACGATTTACGAAGATAAAAATCGTGAATATGAAATAAAGATTTACTTTTTCATGGATATTTTTTAAAAGTATATTGTTCGTAAGTACCAGGCAAGTGAACGATTCCATCTGTTTATTTATATTTAATTCATATCTTTAAATTGAACTTAACCTTTAATTTCTAGATGATGATATTGAAACTTCAAGAATATTTTGATGCAAATGTCAGTCACCCTGTGTAAATGAGGGTGAAGAGCTAGTAAATGCTTGACATTATATTATTCTGTCGAAAATTAAATGATGATAGTGACAAGAGAGTATTTTTGCATGCTCTTGCATATAAACATCAAAAGTGCTTGAGAATCCGTATGAAATTGAAGGAGAATTGAATTGTAATGAATATGATGCCTTGGAGATTGAGAATATGAGTTGTTCTTGCAAAGCAGAAAACAGCGACAGTTGCAAGCATATGACTGCAGTTTTTTTTATTGTGTACCATGTGTTGAAAAGTTGAAGTGGTTCGAGAATGCCTTTTAATTTTGTTAAATAAACATTAGATTAGTACTTATTAGTTGCACTGTTTGTTGTTTCAAAAAATCTATCAATTATTTGAAGATAATTTGTATTTGTAAAGTATACCTGGGTAAATAGGAAAGAATCCAGACAAAAATATTCACCAGTTGCAATATCTGAAATGTCCTGCATGAAAGAAAAGATTTTGAAAAACTCTAAAACTTTGGATTCTATCTTCTTTTTCAATTTAAAAGTAAAAAGTACAACAAAACGAAATAACAACCTTATTATATCAACTGTCAGACAGCGAATGCGTAGGCTATCGCTTCATCAGTCATTACTACTACACATAATCCTCCATGGTAAATTTTTGTATTTGAAATTTCAATCAATTTACACAATATTTTTTGATGAATTTTTACTAAAATCATTCAGAATTATTATCTCATATATGTTTTTTATGAATACTAATTAAATAACCGAATATAGAATATGATTTATTGATTTGATTATAAGCTCATGTATATTATATATGTAGCCCGCCAAATCTATCCTAACATCACTAGTTTGAAATTCTGCCACCAGATAGAGTATCGCTTATGTTTATTTGCCAATAGAAACACGAAGAAATTTTGTTAGTTCCCATTATCGCGTGACCTATGAGATACATTCGAAAAACAAAACACTTCTAAAGTGCTCTCAAATGTTTACAAAAAGTCTCATCTAACTGAATTCGTAGATCTCTTAACTTTAGAAGCTAGCCACGTTATCCGATCGAAATTTGGACATTCTGTATATGCTGTAAGTTGCGCACAGATTTAAGTAAAACTTTGAGCACGTATAAAATAATTAGACGAATCTACAATTTAGTTTAGTAATTATTTTTATTCAATTAAACCTCATGTTAAAAAAACTGCACCAATAAAACTGAATTGTTATGACAAATAAATAATAAACACAATTAAAAAAAATTACGAATGTGCTTTAACGTGTCTCAATAAGCTACTCGCTTGGGAGAAAGCCCTATTACAAACATTACATACATGAGCCTTAATTCCTGAATGCGTTGCCATATGGGACGCTAGTCCACTGCTTTGCACGAATCTTTTACTGCAAATATTGCAGCCGTAGGGCCTCTCTCCAGTGTGGATGCGTTGATGAGACCGAAGGTCCCCACTTTGGACAAAACTCTTTCCACATTCACCACAAATATAAGGTCGTTCTCCTGTATGTGTGCGAATATGAGTATTTAAATGTGTGATTCTGGTGAAGGCTCGTCCACAAGTGGGGCACAAGTAAGGCTTCTCCCCAGTGTGACAACGGAGATGGATCGTTAGATCCCCAGATGCTGTGAATCTTCTTGTGCAATGTGTACATTTAAATGGTTTTTCACCTGAATGTATTTTTTTATGCTGATTTAAAACAGAATTAGATGTGAATCCCCGTCCACACTCGTTGCACAAATACGCGCGTTTTCCGGTGTGGAGAGCATGATGGGCATTTAAACTAATCATTTTTGTGAAACCTCTTCCACAAAATTCACATTTAAATGGTTTAATACCGCTATGAGAGTACTGATGAATTGTTAAATTCGCTGGACTTGTGTAGGATTTGTCGCATTCTGTACATTTGAATTTTTTTTCCTCTGGAACAAAATTTGGGTCATGCTTTTTTAAATGATTTTGTAAATAACCAGCAGTCCGAAATTTCTTTTTACAAAAATTGCATTCATGTATTTCGCAGTTCCTCAAATGCACATTTAAAACATTATCATCTTTGAATGTTTTTAAGCATTTCGTACATTTACTACTAAAATGCTCACGAGCAATTTTGTGAGCGCTCAGATCTTCATTTGTTAAAAAATTTTCGTTGCAATCGACGCATTCAAATATTTTTTTGTCTTCTGAATTTTTTTCCAAAACGGGTACCTCGCTGATGGATTCATTTTCAACGGCAGGAAAACTATCCTCATTCATAACTTCAAATTCTTCTTGTTCTAAATTTTCTAATTTAAGTATTTTAATATCTTTAACTTCAACACTAAGATATGATTTGATAACAGCTTCTGATTTTTGGCACTGAAGTTTGAATTCATAAGCTTGTTGTATCACAGTGTAACACTGAAAACAAATTTGGCTAGGCATACCATCATCTCTTTCAGCCTGAAATATCCATAAAATTTTACTACAAAATTGGTTGCAGTTTGAAAATAGTATACCTGTAGAAAAGAGCACGATTCTAACATATCAATAATTGTTACGTTATCAGGGTTGATGGTATCGAAAATAGATGTCATTTCACCTTCATCTGATAAACAGGAACGACAAATTTTTTCAGCATTTATAACAAGATTAGTTGTTTCCATTGTTTAAATTAATTGTTGTGAAAATAACCAAGTTCGGATGAAACTGTCACTGCAGTTGTCACTTACGACGTGGCGGCGCTTTAATCGCAAATATATTCCAAGGTCGTCAGAAGCTTAAGCCGACGATACACCAGCTTCTGACTCACGAAATTAAAATATCTTTGATATATTTTTATGTAGGGTTCGCTAAAATTGCGTGCAAACTTTTAATTCATAAAGTTGTGAGTTGCTGCAAATCACAGCTTCTGGCATAAATAAGAACTATTGTATTTATGACAAATCTAATCTCAATACTTTTTACGGCCAATAGATCGGTACTCACACAGTTATAATTATTTGCATAATACACTGTCATGATAATTAAATTTTTGATTATTGTCCAATTTTTTCGTACATAAAGTGAACCAAATTTATTTTCAATTATATCATTGTTGTATGAAGTCGGTTATTGTGAGCGTATCGCTCTGCGCTCACCAAATCGATTTGCGTGCCTATTTTCATTCTTCCAAATTTTGCGACCGAATTTCACGTAATTTTGAAATTGCCGCAGTCAATACAAATTTAAGATCAACTCTCAGTTAAAGATTCTTTAGACAGACTTAAGCCTAGTTGCATGAACGTGCATCAACTAAAGATTTCTTTAAAAATAAACAATATCAAATCGAATATATTCGTCAAATCAGTTGCTTAGCATTGCTGTCAAAAATTCGATTTGATATTGTTCATTTTTGAAGAACTGTTTAGTTAATGTACGTTCATGCAACCGGGCATTAGACTATTATGAGACTAACAGAGAACAAAGTGTACTAAAAGTAGCGTTTTCACAACTGTGGACATCCCAACCAACGAAAAACGGGGTAAGTTGTTAGATCTGTACCACCGTCATCAGGTGATCACTACAAATAAGTGAGGTAAGTAGTACGTGAGCTGCAATTCGTGAGAACCGGGATCTCGTGAGTCGGTGTGTTATTGGCTTGCTTTTTCAAATTATAGTCTTGATAGGCCGAAAATGATTATTGTATGAATTTACAAGAGTGCAGGCAATTATAACAATTCTTAAATAAATGGTTAATATTTATAAGATGTGATTTATTTGTTTATTAAGTGTGTTCAGCAACGATTGCAGCACGGTCCCATGGTGTAATGGTTAGCACTCTGGACTTTGAATCCAGCGATCCGAGTTCAAATCTCGGTGGGACCTGCAATTTTTTTCCCCTTAGTTTCTACAAAACCTGAAAGTATTATTTATATAGGAAATTTGGTTATCAATTGTTACAAGTGAAAAATGCATTTGTTTTGATTGTGCTTATAAAGTAGTGGGGATAAAGGTGAATAATTGTTCGGATAATATCCCCACTCAAATGAAAAACGAGTAGGACAAGAGTGATACTGAATGTCGAATATCAAGTGACTGTAAGTAAGCGAGAGTATAGTGTAGTGTGTGTAGCCCACTTTTAAATGAGTATTTTGGAACAGTACGTAGACTGTTGTCGAGTTGTATCTATAGACATAGACAGTGCAGAACGCAGACGGTTAGCTGCTACAGTCGGGCTCGGTGGACGGGTCAGTGGGGTTAAGTGTGCTGTGAGGTCGTGTTTTTCGGCACGGCTTGGATAAAACTCTAACGAACGAACATTCAAAACGAAATAGTTTGCATACTGTGCATACACCATGATTACTGACGGATATAACAACGTTGGTATCGATCACCAGTACGGTGATGGGTACATGGAACCAGAAGAAGAATGGGAGAGGGAAGGGCTTCTTGATCCTGCTTGGGAAAAACAACAGAAGAAGGTTAGTTATACATCTACAATTGACAGCTAACGAAAATCTTCCCTAATTAGAATGCCCTCATACTTTTATCTGAATCATAACCTTAAATTTCATCATCTGTTTATGAAAGACGTTCTGGGTTTCAATCGCGAAAAAAAAAATGAGCAGTAACTTTATCTAGCGTACAAATATTTGTGAGCCTATTTTTGGGTATACCCCCTGACGTACTATCCGTGATGTAATAATGCGAGCAAGTGTAAAAATACACTTTTAATTTCATTACTGTATTTTCGTCATGATTTTGAATAAATTATTAGTAGTCGAAAAATATGCCCATATTCACTTTTAATATAAATTAATGTAGTCTTCGTTTTGCTTAGCAAATGTCATTGTAATTTTCTGAAAGGTTTGCATTCTATACCTCAAGCAAATGTTTGTTGCACAGAACCGTCATTGGGCGCAGAATCGCGAACAGAGTGAGATAGCGTGCGAGATTTGTGCAAGAGTAAAAGAGATAGAACTAGGCGTCGTATTTCTCTAGTGTCCATGTTCCATGACCAAACATGGTGGCGACGCTTGTGGGAGGTTATTACAATCAGCGTCGTTTTCCACCGGAAATTTTTATTTATTTTTCAACTATAATCATTCTATCCATTCGAAAAAATAATTTCATACTCCAGTGTCACTAGTAAAGAATCTAACAAACACATTCTTGGGAGATTACAAACTGAAAATTTATTGCTAGCTTTCTAATAAAACAGCTGCAGTATGGGCGATGTGTTTTTGTTAGTCTGCGTTCATCTATTTTCGAAACTCTTACCCACGTGGAAGTTAACATTCATATCTTGTTACATAAATATAAGTTTACGTGATGTCCTACGCTTGAAAATATATTTAGGATCCACTGTACTTGAAAACCGTACCAAGTATAATTAAAAATAACCTTAAAATGAAAAATTTCATCCCATACTTATCACTAGTTGAATAGAATTTACGTAACGGGCAAAAAATTCTTTGTATTTTTTTAGTAAGTGAAGACGTGTAGCAGCGCCAAATATTCTGCTGCTGACACACTTTAAGATTAAAATAACCCAGAAAGATATTTTGACATAAATTAAAATTGTTTTGGCAACAGATACGTGCATGAAAAGGATTTGGATTCAATTTCGATTTGTAGAGAGAAAAAAAAGAAAATTATTTTCAGTCAGTTTCGATTTTAGTTTTTTCTCGGGAAAGAGAAGTGTCACTTTCTTAGTGTACAAATAAAAGAAAGCAAAAATTGATAGAATTATATTTTTTTAAGTTTCGTAATCTTTTTTTTGACGTAGATTTACTTCTATTTTTATTTTAGCGGTATAGAGGGTTGAATAGTACAACGATAATGTTTTACATTCTTAAAGCTCATGCATGCTGTACCATTTATTATAAAACCAATTACAACCTTTAAATACGGTACCATGAAAATCTAAAGTTGGACGAGGTTTCGCTAAATGCTTATAGGCAGCTTATGTAGTCTGATTTATCATAAAATCATATTCAACTCTTTATCTTTCTACCCTGCTAATAGGTTAAATATAATAATACAACAAAAATCTGTTGCATTTTCAAAGCTCGAATATAATAACTGTAAAATACTGAACCAAACACTCGTAGAAAATTTATGTGGTGCCATTTATTATAAAAACAGTTTCAGCCTATTATCCTTTAATCCTGGTGGTGTGAGGAGTTGAAAATCGGACACACCTTGAGAGCTTTTACCTTTTAAAATAATAATCGTAGAATAATAAACTAAGCTCTAATAAAAAGTTTACCTAATACCAACTAGCATTTAATCTCTTTCAACTCTTCATCTTTTAAACCTTAAATATGGTACCATAAAACCCAAAATCAAACGTAATTTCACACATTCAAAATTATAACCAAAGAATAATTAGTTAAACTGCTAAACCAAGATAGAAAGCTTATGTAGTGCCATTTATTATAAAATTAGTTTCAATCTTCCATTTTTCACCTCTGGTGGTGTGGGAGGATAAATGGTGCAACGGAAAACTATCCCATTTTCAAATCTCATGTCTACTAAAATAATAATTGTGGAACATGAAACCAAACGCTGGTAGTAACGATATGTAATACCATTTATTATAAAAACTTTTTTAATCCTTCATCTTTAAACCTTATTGGTATAAGAGGTTAACAGTTGCAACTAAAATCTGTCACAATTTGTAGGCTTATATCGATTTAAATAATGGAATAATGGGATAAAAAAGATCATGTAGTGCCATTTATTATAATACCAGCTTCAACTCTATCTTTCAACCTTGTTGGTATAGGGAGTTAAATGATGCAACTGAGATCTGTCACACTTTGAAGGCTTATCTCCTGAAATAAAAATCGTAGAACAATGATCCAAACACAGTAAGGAAATTTATGTAATTCAAATCATTATAAAACCAGTTTTAAGTCCCTAATTTTTTAACCCTTAAATACGGTAGAATGAAAATAAAAAATTAGACGAAATTTCTGTTTGAATCTTCTAGTTTTTGAGAGCTTATATTCCCGGAAATAATAATCGTACAGTAAAGAACCAAAAGCTAGTAGAAGGATGATGTAGTACTATTTATTATAATATTAATTTTAAATCTTTATTTTTCAATTTTGTTGGTACAAGGGCAGAGGCGACTCTAGCCTACTTACCGCCGGGGTGCAAAGACATAAATTGCATTCTTAAATGGTAGCATAAAAACAAAAAAGATGGCGAAATTTCGCACTTTGAATGCTTTTATCTCCTAAAATTATAATCGTAGGATAATGAACCAAGGAAGCTTATGTAGTACCATTTATTATTATTTCATCATCAAATCCATAAATATGTGGCTTAAAAATCTAAAACTCTACGTTTGCGTTGCGATACAGAATTTTTATCGTGCAACATCAACAGGATCGAAATCATTGAAGTTTACTCAAGATTGAATCATAAGTCTAATTTTAAATTTCGTAGTTGTATGCATTACAAGAAAATTGTGTTGGATTTATTTTTAAATTCTGTATAATTTAAAGTAAACTGTAAGTATGGGGGTGTTATATTAGAATCGTTCTAAAGTTATTGCTGTGTAGCATCTGTGAGTCACTGGTTCACTACGATAATTTTAGAACAGTTTTATAGGTTAGTTCTGAAGCTACACTAAAATGCTGTTCCTAGAAATTTTAAATCTTGTATGAATAACAAATATTTTGAGAAGTATTTGGCCTTTTATCGGATTTTTCAAATACCAGAGTAATTTCGATAAGATAAGTATGTGAAAATTGTTAGGACAATAGACTATCCAAGAACGATTTTGTTACTGAAGAATTGCTGTACATTTTAAATTCATTTCGTATAAAATAATATCTAATGTTGCTGAATTTTGGGTCAAAGACTTCTAATTGAACTTTAATTGCTATACTTCCGAATATTTTTGCGGGCAGTGCCCAAGAATTTTCTAGAAAATTTTTGCAGCCCACACTAACGTGATTATTAAATATAAAAAACTATTTTGCGGCACTGGACCTAAATAAATATAAATAAATATTCTAAGACTTCCAATCTTGACAGTTTTAAGAGTAGAACTGTCCCAAAATAACCTTTTTATAATTTGGGACTTTTTATAAATATTGATGACATTGAGAGCAATTTTAAACATACAAAAACAATTTTTCAAACAGGTGCGGAATAAAATAGTTTAGAAATAAATTATTGTTCTTGGATTGGAATTTAAGCGTTTACCACAATTTAGATCGTATTTCTTTACCAGAACAATTCTCACGCAAGTTGCGTAAAACCAGTGGTCCAATATCAAATTTAATAATTTTTCGGGTCGTTTACGTTAGAAATGAGCCACAGTAACGCATTTTGTAAAGAATTCAAGATGATAATACCACAGGATTCGATTTATCGAACACTTAGTTGTTTGATAATTTAATTTTAGAACTTGTACTAAAAAAATACAATTTTTGTATTAAATTGCTGTGGAGGGAATACGAAAAAATATTAAATATATTTAATTACCACTGCTTCTAATGGAAGTTTTTTTTTAAAAGGATATTTGACGTATATTATTTGACTTGTTTACAAGTGAAAATGAACTTAATCTACGGTACACATTCAATAATTATGTTATGAAGATTAATAAAAACAGACAGCAAGCTCTGATGAAAATATAGTATGCTGGATACGGTCCTGTATGTATGGCCCACAAATATTTCCGAGTTACTTGACCTACGATAAGAGTTGTTAATGTTGTCAATTAATTTATTACTTTTCACGATTTTTTCTTGTTCGCGTAATTAAAATTGTGTACGGCAACTGTTTAAACTTATTCACGGAGTTTATGGGAGGTACTTTAGTGGCCTTCATCTACTCAATTAAGACATGAAAGAATAACTAACTACCTCTTTTCCAATTGCCGATTCATATTACAACAAGAATTATTTTTTGAAAATTGAAACTTTTTTTTATCCTAATTAAGAGATGAAAGTAATTCATTTCTTTCTTAGGAACAAAATAAACTCATTCTCGCAGCAATTAATTCAGTTTCGAATTATTACTTTTCATGAAGATATTGACCTGGTTGTCCAATATTGTCCATTTTAGTGAAGAACAGTTTTTTTTTACCACGGTAACAATTATTTCGGCTATTGAACTTGGATTAAATTAGGATTGTACAATCGGGCACAGAAAAAATGTCTTCTTTTTCTCATATTTTTTATTCAAAACCATGGCAATTACGAAAGGAATGCTTCTATTTCTAGTGCAATTATTAATTTACTTTAGCATTTTCCTCTTTCCACCACATCATCCGTAAAATGCTATGTATATGTATTTCCGTATCTATTTAGTTATTTCAAAATCATCTGCTTCACCCTAATTTGCAGCATACTTTCGATAATCAGTATTAGATACACCCTTTCAAATAATCGATGATTACTTTGAGTAAACATAGATAAAGTACAGTTCTGTTCAAATCCGAACAAATGCATTGTCCGTTTTGTGTGGGGTTTGCAAATATTCATTGCAATATCTGAGAATTGTTGACTTCCCAAGGGTGGCTTTATCGTTACGTCACACCCCCATATGGCATGTTTTTGTATTTTGTTGAGAATCTGTAGCCTCGATTACTAACTGTTAATATCTCTGTTCATCATTACCTATGAGAAAGAATAAATCCTGCACTTCAATGTGAATCGGAAATGTATGAGAACTGGGTCTGAAGCCCGGATATTACATACTGTGCTCTCATGTTGAGTTCACACACTGTCTTTTAATTTACGCATGCTGTCCACCAATTAAAAAATTCTTTATTAAGTATTCTATTCAATAACAATTATAGAGAACAAGTGGATAATAACTAAGAATAGTTTGTGTGAAAAAAATTGTAGGAGCCAGTTGAGAAATTTTTGATGTCCGTGTTTCACAAATACACCCTGTATAACTTTTATGTGATGTTTCCCCATGTGGTGTGCATAAACAGTCAGTAATTTCACTCTAAGCAATTTCATTAAAATTACTCATGCACGGCTGAACATAGCCAGACCATATGTGCAAATATTCAACATATAGTACAGAACATTATTATATTTGATACAACAGATGCATTTTACGTATGTGAGATTAATAGAAGAAAACCGATCAAGTACATACTTTGTTTTCCACCCACGAAAACAATTATATTTCACTAAATGATTGAGATACGAAAATCAAATTATAACCCTTTGAAACAAAATACTTTTTTATTACACAGGTGTTGAAATATCATGTAGCCATATCTTATTGATGGACATCCTGCATTTTGTAGACATCGTCAAATTGCACTCCTTTGATGATACTTAATAAATATAACGTGATAAGGAAAAAAATTGGTTAAATGTATGATTCTTGTATTTAGAGTGGAAGCTGGTAACATGTGAGGTTCTTCGATTTTATACCGCAAGCCTTTTAGAGGATTGATAATTTACATCTTGAAAAAAAAAGATAAAAGGTTATTAACCGATGCATGCTTGCAGGTTTTTTTGCATGACAACATTTTGCATGCCTTTGTGACGTAAAATGACTATAAGGCATGCAATTCGCAACATACCAAAAGGCTCGAATGATCGCGTGAATTGTATGAAAAAAAATTGTTAAATTCCGTTCTCTTATTCCACCATTTTAATAGGCTAATAGATGATGACAAATCGTGACTGATCTTCTACAAGTAAAATGGATTTGTATTTGTGTACATATAGGATTGGCTTCTATATACATAAATTTCGCCAATTAAATTGCTTTTAAGGTTTAAGAAAAAAAAAGATTAATTACCATCTGCCAAAAACACAAATAGTATTTTTAGTTCATGGAAAAAGGTAGAAGGAAATAGCAGACTTTTACGCTGTGCATATCATTTAAAAAAAATTCCGTTTAATGTTGATATGCATATCGTAAACGTCTGTGAGCTCCGCCTATCTTTTCTTATGAATCAAAATTGTCATTTGTATTTGTTGTGCACTCACACACTCGATTAAGAGGATGACGTGAGAAAGGAACAATGAAACCACTATTTATTTTCAAGCCTTAGGAACTCGTTATTTTGGATTTTATTTTAGATAATGTACACATACATAGGTACGTATATGATGATTGCGCAATGCAATGCTTATGCGTTAACGTAGTAAACTTATCTTGTGAATCTAGTGTTGTTTTTACAATAATAATCCCTCTTGGAAACAGGGTGTCCGAATTTAAATGCTGGCATGTGATCCCCTCTCTAAGCCAGAGGCTCTAAACATCTTGGAGGCAACTCAATACCCCAACAGTATTGTTTGCAGATGTCAAGCTAACAGTTTTTCTTCCAATTTCGTCCTACGTTTCATGCATGCTTGCAAGCCTTGGAAGTGGTTTGATTGGGCACTCATACGACCTATTTTACGGTAAACGATCAATTGTAATTCTGTCACTATCTACTACTAGCCTATTGTATTTTTTTCTAAAATTAGCAAATGAGATATTGTTTGTTGAATTTCAAAGAGACCCGGTATACTTCCTGGATGTCAAAGATAACGTAAAAGTAGGTTAAGTGTTTGGATCTTGCACAATCACAATAGTAACTTATGCAACAAGAGTGTAAAGTTGAGCATTATGACATGAGGCCAAGTATTTAGTGACGAGACTTGCCGAGTCACTAAAATTTTTGGTCGAATGTCATAATGCTTGTCTACATTATTTGTATTGAATACAATGCCCTCAGCTTCTTTATTTTAGCAATTATTGAACATAGCACAGGGAACCCAGAGCAAAATTTTATAATAAGATTCAACAAATATCCGATCTAATGGATCAGTGAGAATTACAACAAGCATGAATTCACTGAAATTTAACTGCTATGCTTTTAAATGGTGTTAAAACTGGAACGCGTAAGACTAAAGCCTCATTCACAATACAAAATTAGTAGTTAGTGTTACTAGTTATGGTTAGTGGTTAGTGTTTATACTTTGAGTTCTAAAAACAGCATTCACAATGCTTCAAATTGACGCCTTACAATTATAGTTTCTTTCGTTGATAAAGTGTACTCTGGCTCCAATTTAGGACTTTATAGAAAATTCTTCAGATGTTTTTAGTATTAAAAGTCAGAATAAAACATTAAGAGCCAATTTCACCAAAGCCAGTTAAATTTATCCAGAGGTTATTTTATACGAAAACTATTGTAGATACAATTGTAACTATAGTTACTAACTCAAAATAACCTCTAGATAAATTTAACTGACTTTGGTGAAACCGGACCTTAGTGCAAGAAATTAATGAACTAACCTTAATTTTATTATTAATTTAGTTCTTTCAAATGATCAAATTAGAGTAAGTTATATAGACTTTTAAATTTGATGTTGAACCATTTCCTATATATTTCATAGCAAAAATAGATAGAACTCTAATGTCAAATAAATTTAAAAGAAAATATATTCATCCCTTTTTCTCCCTCTTCTGATTGGCCGAGCCACTAACTACTAATCAAAAAGTTTGGAGCTTGCAAACTCTTGCGCTAACCACGATTAGCGTAGAGCTAATTTTGTTGTGAACGCTAACATACGATTCTGCATATCAAACATCTAGCACTAACCATCACTACTAACATAACTACTAATTTTGTGTAGTGAATGAGACTTTAATTTACGCACGGTCGTAGAAAAATTTATATCTGTGAAAAATAATTGAGATAACACAATCGTTGTTGTTTTTCTTTCATTCACGAAGCATGTAGCACACTCCTGATTTTTTTCATAATTTTATGTTGAGTGGTTTCAAAATTAGAGTAGATGATAAAAGCTTCCAACATTGACAACTTCATGGTTCCCCTATTTCGCCTTAAATTCAGTTCAGACATATTACCTTCTCAATTTTTGAATTTTAAAATAAAAGAAAATCGTGCTGAAATATACTGTGCTGGTAATGACTCGCAGTTTGTACATCGCTCTCCCGTATTCTTTAGTATTTTTTTATATTCTGGGTGCACTATCAGCACGTTTTATTTAATTTAAATTTAGAATAAATCATAAATGGCGGAATTACATTTCTAGACGTAAAAATTACCGATCTAGATGAACTGTTCTTGTTCGTATTATTGCGTTTTTTCAAATTCCTGCATTTCTATTCGCAACAATGACAAGGTTATCTCCTCGCAAGTTCATGTTTCCATTATGTGTTAATTACTGTATTTCATCACAAATGTTAATTGTCTCATTGCATTTTTCAAGGAATTATTTTTTGTACTGTTCTTCTAACTGTTCTTTGTATTAATTTTTTACTGTTTTAGTAATTAATAGTTAATCTTCATCTTATAATCGATTTATGCTGGTTCTGGCAATAAATACGTATAGATATGGTTTGTTTTTAATTCGTGGATATTACAAATCGCGCGCGGCAGTATGTGCCTTATTATGGACCCGCGAGCCAGCCTTGAGTTTAGGCGGTGGAAGTAATTATATTGACACGCAATGAACTTGAAATATAGCTTTTCGGAAAGAGGAGACTTTCCTTTAAAAAAAATTCCTTCAATATAACGACCTAAATTTATCTTTGAAAAATTACATGCGTCTTCGTCTGTTTTGGTCTGTACGTATGACGCGCGTTACAGGTCGCATATTTTAACCAATTTCAATAATTCCGTTTTATTTGATTGGTTAGTTATCAAAATAGAGCCCTATTGATTTTCATAACGATTTGTTGGCTAATTAAATTTTTATTAGCAATTATTTTTTACATGATTATTTGTTACTATTTAGGTTATATAAAATATTAACGATTTTCAGGATATTTTCAGCTTGTTTCCTGAAAATGATAAATATTTCATATATTTGATTGATAAATATGTTTTATTGGGTAATCAGTTCTGTATTAATTAATTTGAAACACAAAGTTTCGACAGCAAAGTGCTGCCTTTTTCAAGTGTAAAGAAATATGAAAATAAATAAACAAAATTGTCAAGACAACAAAAATAAAAGTACAAATAGTAACTAGATTAGTTTAAAATATTAACTCCTAGGATCGTAGAGCTCTGCCTGTGATTGATGATTCAATATCCACAGGTCTTCGGGAGATAATAATGAAGGACTAAATAGGAAAAATTGTCAACTCCTTGTGGTTCTAGGTCAATCTGGCTCTACTCTTTTTGGTTTGGCGCATAACTGAATCAGATCTTCAGGAGGTGGTGATTCATAGATAAAAATAACTTGAAATTATGAACAAATTATTGGTAGTCATGATCGATTAAGTTCATAACCGGTATTCAAATTCAAATTATTCGATGATTTTTTTATTTCAATTGCTTCTCTTATAAGCCTCTTGAACCAATTGTTCTTTTAGACAGAAGCTTCGTAATCTTGAAGTCAATGCCATGTAATTCTTGAATAGCATGCTCAGCCACTGCAGATTTTTCTGGATGGTTCAATCTTATATGACGAACATGCTCATTCAATCTTGTTTCTACAGTCCTCTTGGTTTGTCCAATATATACTTTGCCACATTGACAAGGAATCTTTTATATACCTGGATATTGTAGAGGAAATCTGTCTTTAACATTACCAGTAAGAATTCGAATTTTTAAATTGGGAGTGTATGAAGTTTTTATGTCATATTTATGTAAAAGTCTTCCAATTTTATCCGTTATATTCACTACGTAAGGCAACGTTGCAAATATTTTCTTATTATTTGGATCTTGAACAGGAGGTGTAGAATTCTTCTGTCTAAGTGCTTTCTTGATCTGTGTTCTATTATAACCATTCTTCAAGAAAACATGATCCAAAAACTTGATTTCATCAGATAGTTTACTTGGATGACATAATGAAGAGGCTCTCTGTTATAAAGTTTTAATAGTACAAAATTTTTGGCAGCACTTTGCTGTCGAAACGTTGTGTTTCAAATTAATTAATACAGAACTGGTCACCCAATAAAACATATTTATAAATATTTCGTTTTGTGAACTAGCTATATAAAGAATAATAATTTTTTAATGTCCCGCATTATCTGCGTTATGATAAAAATATATTTATGTTTTTATTTTCCGCCTTTTTTCTATGGGTACTTAGTTCTGTCCTTGAATAATGTTCCGTGATACAATTCTTGCTTATATTCATTTATTATAATACTATTTATTGAAAAACTAATGCCCTAAGAATCAAATTGCTACAAACCAATCATTTTGTGTTGAAGGAAATAATTGTGAACTAACCACAATTACTCCTATTCATTTCTTGCTTCATAGCTTGGCATATTTCCGGTTTTTTCGGCGAACCGGAACTGAGATTAACGCACAATTTAATAATGTTGCTGCTGGAATTATACGTCGCTTTAACGCTACGTAATCTTGAAAATGAATCCAAAATAGATTACGTTATATATAAAAGAAAGTGAAAAAATGTTTGCAAAAATTAAGTGCTCATAAAAATTAAACAATCAGTTGAATCAGTATTAATATCAATAAAGTTTTATTCTGATTGTTAACCAATCTATAAAAAAGAAACATCAAAATCGACCAAGACTTGCGACCTGTAGTGTGCCTCATACCAGTGAACGTGAATTGTTTGTAAAATTATCTTAGTTATAATTACTTGTCAAAACTCAATAGAATTAAAGCTGTATTATCGTCATCATCTTTTATTCGGCACGATTAAATGCCATCAAGTTCAATGTTAATAACATTCAAACTAGAAACAATTTAAATATCAAATTTCTTTCTCTAATTAACGAAATAACAATCAAGACAGTTAGAATTTACATGTCAACAAGTTCTAATCATCTAACAGCAAAAGTATTTCACCAAATAAATAGTCAATTAGTGAACCTTCAGTTCGCATGTTATATTGTGAACAATCCTCAAATAATTTTTCTCGTCCTCATTTGTAGATTGATGAACTAGATCTCTCATAAATTTAATTGAATGTTCTCATGCATTGCGTATGCAGATCCATAGATCACTTAGAGATTTCTGCAAGGATGACGTTAACTAGAACGATTTATATTGATTTGTTTATGGTTTCATTCCAGTAGCTATTTGATCTTGTTGAATAACCTAGGAATGCAGATACATTGCATTAGGAATTTTACATCGTTATAAATATCTCTGATAGTCTTTACAAATTAACTTTTATCAATAAAATGATGGTTGAATATGTAATTTTTTTAGCGAAAAGTCGACATTCACTTGGTAAAATTTATTTTCACTGATTCCTTACCCACTGGTTCTCTTTATTCTTATCTGTCGTCGCAAGTTAGTCGCGCATTATTAGTTCAAGCGTCTGATAAAAGCTAAGAACATTCGGGACTCGTCCCGATTTTCTCGCGACCGCTTCTGTAGGCTTCAAGTAGAATAGGTCATGTATAAAATAAGTATACTAAGCCACACGCATGCACGAGACGTAGTTAAGATTGGTAAACAAAAATGATTGCTTACTATCTGCTAAAAGTAAAAATTACTAAATTTGGTTCATAAAAAAAGTACGGGAAATTGCAGAGCTTTACTATGTGCACATCAGGTCAATTTGAAATAGGCTTTCACATCTTTGAATGATATAGTGATATGCACATCATAAACGTCTGCAAATTCCTCCTACACTTTTTCATGAACTAAAATTACCATTTGTTTTGTTTGTAGATGGTAAGTAATCACTTATTTATTATTAAATCTAAATGTTTGAAGTAGTCTGAAGTGATTTTTTGATATCAGCTTATTCTTGATAATTTCAAGAACTAATTAATCCTCTTCAATTTCCTATTTGTAGATCATAATCTTATCTTTCGAGTGCTACACATTTTAATCTTTTGAAGTTTGGCACTGACTATAAAAAGCTGCTGTTAAAAATAATGTTCGGTGAGTTCCTGGTCCGAAATGAACCATGTCAATTGTTCTAAAGCAAATTCAAGGACGTTGGCTATAGATTTTATTGATTTGATCAATGTATTGTCTTGCCTCAACTGAGCGGAAATGGGACAATTTTCATACCGGAAGTTACAAAGATAAAAATGTAGATTCATTGAATTGATACAAAAACTCTTTGAAACCACTGAAAATCAATTCTATTCTGAAATTTATTTTAAAATTTCATGTGTTTCTCTGACAGATTTTAACTTGATATTTCCAACTTGTCAGCAAGATTTTTTTAAATAGAATTCTTCTTGCATTTCCATAATCTTCCATCAACAATAGGCGGAACCAAATTCTCTTTTAAATAATAATAAACGCAGAGGCGTACATCATTTAAATACTGGTTCTCAACAAAAAACACATTCACCATTCTAAAAAAGAACTCGCTTAAATATGTTTTCCGTATTTCAATAGAGATTTGACCGTGGTCAAATTTCAACAACAATATCAATCAAATTACATAAGGAATACTTGAAATTTACGTTTATTAATCTGTTACACTTCTAAATTGTGTAGAAAAGTCTTTATTTAACAATTATACTGAAATACCGGACAAAGAATTGTTCTATCTTCAACTATTTGAATATATCAAGTATCTAACTTAAAATACTTAAAGCTGCCCATTATGCAATTAAAAAAGGAAATCTCGTTGTCACTGCTATCGTTTTTCAAGTGAAATTTTTTCATGTATTTCTCAGATCTGACATGTATCCGCTAAGCGCAGTTAATGGCGTATCAATATATAAGGTCCGTACCGAAAGTATTCGACTTGAAATTGTAGCAGGAGGTAGAATTAGTTTTGATTAATATCGATTAATTCCATTGAAAGTCAAAATCTTCGCTAAGCAATCCTTCTACTTTTGGAAGCACTTTTTCATTCACTTCTCCCAATTGCTAATTGCTGCTTCATAGCAAATATTTTTTAATGTAGGGATTAACTCAAAGCCGCGGGAAACTGTATGAAAACTAATGTAGTTTCGGAACGATGAAAAAATAGTAGATTGTTTGACAAGTAGAGAAAAGTGAGAGTTTACTAGCGAGTGGTAATGTTTTACACGAGCAAAGTAATATCGCCTTTCTTACGTCTTGAACATGCTATTTTTTTGTATACTTGATGGAAAAGCTTGAGTGGAAGACGCCAAGAATAGAAATAATTTTCTACAGAAGTACTAATCAAGATTGTGTTCTTGCAAAAACGTAGTAACGGTTTTGACAACTGCCAAGCAAAACTATAGTAACAAATAAACAATTTTAAAAATTAATTTGTCAGAAAAGTCAAAAGCTAAAGATTCTCGCGAAATTCTGGATGCAGCTGAAGAAGCGATTTTACATCTGTTTCCTGCGAAATCGAGAGAATTTTTGTTTTCTTCTATGTATGTTTAACCTGTAATTTTTTCTTAATTACGTTAAAGCTGTCATTTGGGCGCGTGTCATAGTGCGTTTTTTGTTTGTTATTTTTTGTTGCTAATTAGTAAAGTGTTGCTAACTGGAAAATTGGCACTTTTCTTTACTGATTTCTACATATTAAACCTAATGTTTTCCATCAAGTATACAAGAAAAAACATTTCCTTACTGTCATTTCCTCGGCTCGTTGTTTTTCACGTGTCTTCCACTGAGAGGATCTGGAGTTTTGAATCCTAGCAATATTTCTCAACAATATTTTTTGGCAAAATTCAAGGTATTTGTTACACAAAAAGTGACATCTATGAGTCAAACGCTTGTAACAATTAAAAAAAAATGAAGATCGATACTGTAGAAATTTTGTAAAAATGTAAGAGAGGCGGAGTTATGAAGAATGTCAACTCTAAATAGAGATAGAGAATACAGAGGCAAAGCTCTGTACTTATTTTTTGTCGTCAGTTGAATTTATTATTAAAAAATTTTATTCACCAAACGGGAACTTTTCTTAAAATTTTGATCAAATGATTGTGATTATTTATTTTATAATTTGATAGTTTTTTTTGTACATATTTTTAAATTTTTATCGCTACAATAAATCAAAACTTCGAGCAAAACAGTGGCAAATGTTATGCCATCCCATAAGATCCCATATAGACTGGGAGCTGGTGACAGATGGGGCTCTCTGATTTTATACTGCATGCCTTTTTGAGGGTTGAAAAATTACCTCTTGATAAGAAAGATAAGAAGGTTACTGACGGATGCACGCTTTTCAGTGACATAATTTCACATGACTTTGTAACGTGAAATAGTTGGAAGTGATTTATAGCCTAATACTGAAAGGCATGCAATTCGCAACTTGTGTGAACATGTGAAAAAATATGAAATGTCTTGTTTTCAAATTGCATGCCAATGGAAAGAATTGAAGTTTCAGCCATAAAACCCTCAATTATTTTCATTGGCATGTAATTTGAAAATACTGAATTTCAAATTTTTCTACAAGTTCATGCAAGTTGCGAATTGCATGCTTTTCAGTACTAGTCTTTAAATCACTGTCAACTATTTCACTTTACAATAATATTAAAAATATTGGCACGAAAAACCCATTTTTACTTACTTGTACAAAGTAACAAGGAAGTATTGTGAAACCGACAAAATTCACCTATCGAGATTTTGACGGAAATATCCGTTTTGAGCATCCCTGAATCCATTTTGACTATTTTTGGCTTGAACGTAATGCTCATATCCTATTTTCATTCAGATCGACTAAGCCGGCAGTGCACTATACTTGACAATCTTTTGGAATTTTTCGCATAGTTTCAGAACGATCATCTGTAGAATATTGAAATTTGGTATTTCAGTCTGCTGTATCATTTGAATGATTGCCTACTATTTTCATAACAATAATAATAACTGGAAGTGCACTTCAGTTGGAATTTATTTTTTAATTTTGCTTATAAATTCAGAACTGTGAGCCGTAGAATCTTGGAAATCAGTATTTAGGAATGTTGTAGCATGAGAATGATGATCTACTGTTTCCATAGTAACCGACTAGGCTAAAAGCGCATTTTACCTGACAGATTTTTAGAGTTTTTTGGATAAATCAAAAACAATTAGCCGTGGAATGAGATTTTCTGTTTGATTATATACAGAGTGATCAATAATGATTGTCTGACAGGTGACAGGCAAAAGTTCTCATTATGATCAAAACTATCTTCATGGAATAAAGTTAGTATAAATTTATTTATTTTGAAAACTACGTTACCGACATTTCAAGAACACAATGGCGTATATTTTGCATATTTTATGACGGATTCATCCATAATCTGATTCAATAAACAAAAAAGTAAGTAAATAGCTGTATTATTGACTGATTATTGAGAATTTATTATTATTCTACCAAATTACTAGGTTAGAATAGTATTTTCAGAGGAACTGTCATATATCACTTGAATGTCACTATCTCAAGCGGGCGGCAAAGAAAAAATTAGAACAAAGCGGCTCGGACAATCATTTTTGATCACTCTGTATATCCAATAATGTACAAGTCACGTGATGTCGACGTCAGATTTAAAAAAAAAATTAACTGGAGTTTGTACTACGGTCGGAAAACATTTATTCGTCAATAACTTTTTTATCTTTCTTATCGAGAGGTAAATTTTCAACACTCAAAAAATAATGCAGTACTAAATCGGAGAGCCTCAATGGGATTTGGAAACTCTCGAAAATTACATATTTCACATAAAAGTTAGTTGTTAATTGTTTATATAAATATAAAAATTATAATTTTTTGTTCAGTATTTAACTCGAATTATCAAAATTGAAATATTCATTTGAACATGCGTCATTCATGACGTAACAGTTACTATATTTGTCCAGCTGTACCACAAAGTTGTACAGTAGACTACACATTTTCTGTTAGTAATCAGTTGGGATGTTTAGTTGGGTAGCGCCACTGCAAATGACTAGACATACGTTTACATTTTATCTCAGCGTACACGTATGTCTAACAACATTCTTACGATCTAGTAGTTATGATGTCATCAGGACTTCATATATTATTCTCGGCTTTATTTAACATTTTTTGGAAAAAATAAAAGTGACGGTATTTATATTTCAAGATTTTGAATAACATTATGTATGAATTGAAAAACACCCGAACGAGCCTATTGTCACCATCTTCCAGTATAAAGAAGAAAAAAAAGTCGATTCAGGATCCATCCATCTTCCAAACTAATCCAAAGAAGATTCTAATTCTTTGATATATTGTATATTAACATTTGAATCTCGTAATATACAAATTTCATCAAAATATCTCCATTTCCGTTTTTTATGGCAAGCTCCTTAATGCAGAATTTTTGTTCCAACGTTCATTTATTGTAAAATGCGGCATATGCGAAATTCTACGTTCAAACAACAGTGTGTCACGGTCGACATGTCGTTTGAGGAAAGAAGCTTGCGAAGGCTCCCTCTAAACTGTGAATATCTTTTGTTGATAATAGTACATTAGACGTGGCAGCTATGGTTCATAGTTTAAAACTTTCGGAACAGACCTCGTAGGTATGATTTCTGAAACGATATCAACTCAATAACCTTTAACCCTGAACTGCCCATAAAATACGGTTCTAAATTATTTTTTTCTTTCATCTCGTTAGGTACACAATGTAGGTACTCTTTTCTTCCAAGGTAGTAAATTAATCTGATGTCATGTGTCACGCTTGCATCGTGCGAGCGATGCACGAGTTGTAGATCATTAGCAGCACTCTATTTTGTTCTTCTTAATAAAAAATGAAGTGGCTAGTAAACGTCTTCATTTGATATCCAAAAAATTATTCTAATTTCAATTTAAATTAATAGCTATTAAAAACTTTTATCCTATGATTAACTTTCTCAAAAATTTTCTTAATCAATAATAACAGTTTTTATGATAGAGCAATTTGTTTTTGTTCCATATAATTATTGAAGAATTTTTTTAATTGATTTTCTATTGTTTTAATCAAAAACTAATTAATATTTGTAACAATGCTTTCGTTATTATAATTATTAAAAGAGAGTGGTGTGATTTATGCTACAACAATATAAAATAGTTATTTATTAAATAACTATTTTTAATTGTGAGAAGTTACTTGGGTAGAAAATTATAAAGAAAATAATCTAATACGTGATTTCTCGCAATTTGATAGATTATTTTGTTCTATATTTGACCCATACCTAAATATGACAATCAGGATACGTGACAAGGGATCATAATCAGTTGTAAACTTGAAATTACTTTTATTTGGACGTTTCGGCGCTGAAACATTTTTATTTTATATTATATTTAGTTACAAAATACATGACAATTTCAACCATCTACATAAGCTGAAAATGGTGGGCCGTTGCGGCGCCGAAACGTCCAAATAAAAGTAATTTCTAGTTTACTTCTGGAATATGATCCTGATTGTCAAATTCTGAATGATTGGATCGCCAAAAATATAGTTGTTCTGTAATTTTGACAAAGATGGGATTATCTTTTTGTAAAAATCTGCTATTTTCGCAACAGCTGCAGTACACTAAAGGCAGGTGTCAATACAACAAATACCGATCGTCGTTCATGTGATCCAGTATCTAACCTAGCACATGGCACACGACAAACCACGTGAGTCGAATCGTTTTTGTTTGAGCCTACTTTGCATTTAATCGCATTTGTTAAATCACAGAAACGTGACCCCAACAGATACAATATGACAATTTTGCATGTCATCAAGAAAATATTAAACGGAGATTAATAAACTTCGGTTATAATTATTAATTCGATTTCTATCAGCTTATTTTATCAATTATTTAATTGGGCCAAAAAATATTATTGATTTATTATGTTAATTTAAATTTCAATTAATTACTGTTGGATTTGGAACTAATTCTATGTATTTAAAAATATGTATATTGATATAATTTCAATAGGCGATTGGTTGTTACTTGACTGAAGTGCTAACTTCTCTCTAAACTTGACATCTACTTTCTCTCTCGAATAGAAAAAAAAAAAAACAGACAGAGAAATTAGATGTGAAGTTTAAGTACAATATATTTATATCAAATAAAGTATTGCTTTCAGATATTAACTTTAATCGATAAGAAATGTAGCACAAATTTTGGAAATTCGCCTCTCGGCTAGAGAAATCCGCTAGAACAACACTTAATTTATGTCTATATAAAAAAGAGATTCTATTCCTATCAAACCTAATAATTAATGAAATCTTTCGAAGCTGAAAATTGCATCCTATTCTACGCAATTAAAAATAGCTCTCCGGTTTATTATAAAAATTACAAATTATTATAGTCGAGATGCATAAATTTCAATTTAATAAAGAAAACGAACCGTTCAAAATGAATTGCTCAGCTGATGCGGGGAATTATTTAATACGATACTTCCTCGAACTCTGTTTTGTCTTTAATTTAATTTATTTGATATGAACGTCCTGCGATGAAAATAACGTCTACAAATTATTATTTATTTGAGTGCTACTCTAGTACGTACGACACCGAAACGTCCCAATTAAATTCGCTTTCAAGAAAATTAAGAAAAATAATTGTATGATTTAACTTCTTGATTTTTCGCATGTATTCTGTTCCTTCTATCGATGATAGAGATAAAAACTAGATACTAAGAAATCTACCTCAGACCATAAATGGCTTACAAAAGCAACAACAGTTAGCAACGACAGAATGACACTGAATTGTTGAACATGTTTGACATCTTGCATTCGACGTAATTAAAGAAATGAAATAATTAAATGATTTTTTTTAGAGTATAACCGTTGGAGCTGCACTAAGTTTCCGCATGTAAATAATAACTGCCTTTGAATCATTTGATATCTATGGTTTAAGGAGGCTGGGAAGTAAAGTGGAAATAGCAAGAATTAATCAAAATTTTGCTTTATCTTGTTTAGGCTAGATACTTTAAATATTAAAATTTCAAAATTTTAGCCATCTTATTTTTGAAAAAATTGATGTTGAAATAAACCTCCAATATACAGCGTTTAATGAGAGAAAAAAATTCACGTAAAAATTGTAAAATCTGAATGAAAATATATCTTATAATAGCAAAAACGTTTCTGGAATAATTCGAGAAAAAATATGGTGTGGACACCACGTTACTTACTTATACATCTTTGAACAGAATAATTGACAGTGACACTGACTTTGACTTTAGGCAAAATCGATTGCAACCAAAATATAAGGTGAACATTTGGATGCTATAATTCATTGAAACGCTGTAACAGTCTCAAATACAAAATTTTATCATTCTACAGCCAATAGTTTCGAATTCATGTGAAAAATTAGAAAATATTATTGAGTAAAGTTTACTTCCAGCTCAATAAATTGCTATAAAAATATAAAGTTATCAGTTGAGTGCTACAATTGCTTCAAGATTCTACAGCTAATCGTTCTGGATATATGCGAAAAACTCAAAAAACTGTTTAGTAAACTGCATTATCGGTTCAGCTGATCGCAATCATAATCCGAGATGTACAACTAGATGTTATAGAAGTGCTTAATACGAAATTTCAATATTCTACGGCTGATTGTTTTGAATTTATGCGAAAAATTTGAAAAGACTGTTATATAAAGTGCACTTCCGGTACAGACGATTGCAACCATAATACGAGGTGCACAACTAGACCTTAGACAGTCTTAAATACAAAATTTCAACATTATACCTTCGACGGATTTTGAGATCTGCGAGTTTTACGTTCATACATACATTTATACTGTTACAAATTTTATTGTGAATAACTTATTTACACAGGTTACAGTGTCAATATTTATTTTATATACTCGTATGTTCACAATATCACTCACTGTTACTCTTCTGAATCACTGAATGACTTAATGACTTCCTCTCTTAGCTCACGCTCTTATATACCTGAGCCGACAATAGGCCAACATTCAATTGTCTAACAGTTGATGCCTGGCAACCACCGAACATCTAGTAACCGTAGTCTGTCAATCATGTCCGACAATTGAACATCGATTTGGTCAATGCTAACTATGTTTACAGTTACAGCGAATTCAACTAAATAATTATGTGAGCTAATTATTTACAATATTTCACATTTGTGACAATACATGCGTACGTCAAGTTGAAAATAGTCAAAATTATTGAAATAATCTAAGGTCTAGTTGTGCACCTCGCATTATGGTTGCAATCGTTTGTACCGAAAGTGCAATTTAATATTTCTGACTGCTACAGCGTTTTAATGAATTGTAACATCTAAATGATTATCTCAAATTTTGGTTGCAATCGATTTCGCTTATGTCAATATCAATGTCTACTGTCAATTATTCAGTCAAAAGGCGTCAAAAGGTGCACAAGTAAGTTATGTGGTGTCCACATCAGATTTTTTTTAAAACTTATTTTTAATTTTTAAGTGAAAATATCGGGCATATAGTAACTTATTGATCGAGTTACAGAATAGCCCCGATTATTATTTGTAATAATTATAATAACATGACGCTAAAATAAATAATTTTTAAAAATAGATGTCTAGTATGACATATTTCATTCAGGAAATAAGTAGACATTTATTTTTGGGATTATCCGGGCACACACGCCTACTTTAGTAGGTTAAAAATAATCGTAAATTAATTTATTGGAAACAAGTGCGGTACGGAAAAAACAAACCAAAAATTTAGTGGTAATCTTTTTGTTTACAAAAAACTTATTTATACTTGAGGTTCAACGCACAGACTAACTTTTTGTAATGATTAATTTCGAGAATTTTTTGTTTAAAAATAAAATGTCTAATTTCTAATTAATTATAGGATTACTTTTTCTCTGTTGCTGCCAGATTATTTTTCTGTATACTTTCTATATAAAAATAATTATTGATTAATATTTTAGATGTCCAGTTTTAACGAAAATTATGTTAGAAAGTCTGGAATTTGTTGAGAAATGTTGTTTTTAGATGAATGAATATTTGTTTTTAATGACTTAGACTTTGCGGAATATTGGAAGGAGGTCAACAAGTGCATTTCTCTTTCGTAATGAACTTTCGTTAATTCAAAGATAAGCTAGAATTTGTTTTTGCAACCGCAAACTAAACTTCAAAGTGCAAGTACTTTATTTTAAGAAAAATGTTCCCTAGAAGAGAAATTATCAAATAAATATACATTTTTCTGGCCTCATGAACTGTAAAATGCACATTATAGACCGGAGGATGCTGACAGTTGAGGCTTTCCGAATTCATATCGCATGCAAATCTGAGGGTTGGAAATCTGCCCCTTGATAAGAAAAATAATAAGGCTATTGACCGATACACGCTTGCCTGTCATAGTGCAAATTCCAATTATTATTTAAGAAAATAATTGAGTTTTTCCTGGATAACATTTTGTATGCCTTTGTAACGAGAAATAGTTGAAAGTAATTTAAAGTCTAGTACTGAAAGACATGCAATTCGCAATAGACAAAAAAGCTCGAAGCGTCGCGTGAACTTGTAAAAAAAAATGTGAAATTTCGTACTGCCAATGAAAAGATTGGAAGTTTTAGCTATGTAATCTTTGCGGAAAAATTGGCATGCATCCCTCGTTGACCCAAGGCTGGGGAATTTTGAGGAAATCTTGCACAAATATAAAACCAATTTGTCGGAATCTCTTTAATATATAACTTCCCCCTTTCTGTCAGCGAGGGTTGTATGCTAATTCTTCCACAAAGGCTCCATGGCTAAAACTCCCAATCGTTTCATGCATGCAGTTTGAAAACACGGAATTTCACATTTTTTCACAAGTTTACGCGACCGTTCGAAGGCATGCAAAGCATTATTACGGAAAAGCCCAATTTTTTAAAAAGATGATATAATATATAATGTAACTATGACCGGAAAGCGTGGATCGGTCAATAATCTTTTTATCTTTTTTATCAAGGGGTAAATTTTCTACCCTCAAAAAGGCATGCAATATAAGATCTCCTGGTCTATTGCAATTGTTTATTTTATACACACACACTCACCCACTCACACACACACACACACACACAATTCTGAAAAGTATGATTACAGTGCGTGAAAAATGTGAAAAATATTTGAATAATAAGTTATATATAAAATGAAGAAATTGATAAATATACAAAAATAGTATATTATGATACAAGTGTCTATATAAGCACGCACGACAAGTCTAATTGCATATTATTGTTTTCATAAAGTTCAACTGCTTTGCGCCATAAAAATCGTTGGCATTAAAACAATTACTAACAATCTAAATCGAAACAATATATTTCGAGCTCATTGAACATGAAGCACACATGAAAATTGCGGTTAACAATTGAGTTAATAACAGGTCAGTAGTTATTCTAATCTCACTTGAAATTTCAAAGTTGCGCACAAAAGCGACATTTAACCTAGAACATTTGCTTGCGTAACAATGCTTCACTTTCATTTACAAAGAAACACCTTCAAACCACACCTCTCTCTGTTTGTATTCAGTTCAAACATTTGCTAGCGAACAAAATGCGATCGTAGCAGAACAATCCACCATTCACCAATTCGTCAATTGTTTACTTTCGATATCAATGTCAAGCAAGGAGAATAAAAGTTTAAATTCGTTTACAGAATAATTATAATTTTCTGTTTTTCAAATTGTCGAGAAAGAAATTAGCAGTAACCAGTAACGAAAAAAAAATATATATAAAAGCAAAATTCGCATTGTTGACGTCAGTCAGTACAGGCTGTCACTGTTGTCATCTAGCGGACAGAATAATAACCATGTTGATATATTTATTTAGGCGCCATTATATGAATTTCATTGACGTTCTTGCTTCCCACTCATTGGCTATAATAAAGGAAAATTAGATACATTTAATTTTAAATGAATGCAATTGATACTGAGATTCAATTTGCTAATTCTCTTGAACATTCAATTATGCAAATTCCTAATAACATATTGCATTAATGCATTCCATCGTAAAGGCCGTTTGACACGATGCATAATTTCTTTCAAAATCATGAACATTTTTGTATTTCAAAATTATGATCAAAAAATTGTACAAATAAAATATGCACAGTATGAATGCGCACTAGCATAAATATATATTCTTATTTGTTTGACAATTTTGTTTAAGCATAAATTGTTGGTGTGACATTTATAGTCATTTAAAAAAATATGTTCCAACGATGAAGTCAGAAAACTTATTTGTACATCATTGGATATATATAATCAAACACAACATCTCATCTTTCCACGGCTAGTCGGTTGCTATGGAAACAGTAGGTCATCATTCTTATCTTACAATATTCTTAAATACTGATTTCCAGGATTCTACGGCTAACAGTTCTGAATTTATACGCAAAATTCCAAGATCGTCAAGTATAGTGCACCTTCGACTCAGTCGATCTCAATGAAAATAGGATATGAGCATCTAGACAGTACAATAATCTTGAATACTGTATTCTAATATTCTACGTTCAATCGTTTTGGATTTATGCGGAAAATTAAAAAATGTTTCGAGTAAACTGCACTTTCGGCTTAGCCGATCACAATCATAATGCAAGGTGTACAACTAGATGCTATAAAAGTGCTTAATACGAAATCTCAATATTCTGTGACTGATTATTTTAAATTTATGAGAAAAATTCGAAAACTGTAATATAAAGTGCACTTCCGGCTTAGTCGATTGGGACGAAAATAGGAGATGTACATTTGGATGCTACAGCAATTTCAAATACTGAATTCCAGTATCCTACGGCTAATCATTCTAGATTTATGCGGAGAATTCAAAAAAAAGTATCAGGTAAAGTGCACTTCCAGTAAAGATGATTGCAACCATAATGCGAGGTGCACAACAAGATCCTAGATCCTATACCAGTCTTTTATACAAAACTTCAGCATTATACGTTTGACGAATTCTGAGATTTGCGAGTTACGCACATACACACACACATACGTACATACGTATCGACATCAACCCGAAAATAGTCAAAATGGATTCAGGGATGTTCAAAACGGATATATCCATCAAAATCTCGATATGTGAATTTTGTCGGTTTCACAATATTTCCTTGTACTTTTAGAACGTCAGATAGTCGTAGATTTCAGTGCCTCATTTTGTTTTTCATGCCTTCAAGAGGCTTGATAAGTATGTATATTTGGAGTTCAATAATGCTGAAATTAAAGCTAGACCGTGTGACCAACATAATGAAAATTAATTTTAAATTTGTATGAAAAAGCATGTTCTGATCCAATTTTGTTGCTTTTGTCATGCTTACGAAATTAAATTTAGGGAAAAATATTTTCACATGTAAAATGTCAAACAAAATTAAAAAATTGACAACAGATTATCATTGCCTACCTTATTATTTCAATTAAACTGATTGTTTCATACCGCAAATTCTGAATGTCTGTTGTACTCATAAACTGCACTTCCGGTTTGGCCGATTGATACAAAAATAGTAGATAACTATTTTGATGCTACAACAAGTTCAAACACTAAATTTCAATATGCTATGGCTGATAATTCTAGATTTATGGAAAAAATAGTCAAAATGGATTCAGGGAAGCTCAAAACTGACATTTCCATCAAAATCTCGATAGGTGAATTTTGTCGGTTTCACAATACCTCCTTGTACTTAGTACAAGAAAGTAAAAAACTAAATTTCACGGGAAATTATTTGAAAATTAAATTTAATGCTTTCATCCATCTTAATATTTTTGTTCAATGTGACAGTTGTTACGTGAAGTAAGTTGTGTGCAGATGCATGAATAAATTATTACACAAAATTATGTATGTAGTATGAGCTCCAAAATAATCTACTAAAAATTGTAAAAAATTTATGTTACTTTTGTTCAAAATTATGAATTGTAACACATTAACAAGATCACCCGTCAAAAGTTCATTCGGTTAACAGTTTATATCTGCAATTTCAAAAAGATTATATTAACGTGGACAGAGTGACAATTTTTTTCAATATTTACTAGTCTGGCATTGATTACACTAGCGTACAAAATTCAACTATTTGTCTGTTGCTGTGAATTTTACGGTTGATAGTGTTCACTTATGACTTGTTCTTGTCAAAGATGACTTAAATTTTTTTGTTCAGCTCTAGTTCTTTTGTTTTTGATTTTTATCATTCCTGCGTATTTATTCGTCGATAACGTGCTTATTTCACTGTGTTAAGATTGATATCTGGAGTTTTTGTGACATGAGTAGTTCAAGAAGACGTTGTTTGAACAATCCAAATCATTTTTGCTACATATGCGGAGAATATGTGTTCAAGGATTGTAGAAAAGTTCATCAGAGTTGGTTGAAAACACCTATTTTCTGTATTTTGGGATGCTCTTGGAGAAAAATGACAAATCTTGGGCTCCTGATTGTGTTTGTAAATCGTGTGTTGAATATTCTAGATTATGGAAAAGTGGTAAAAGTAGTGCTTTTAAATTTGGGACACCAACCATTTGGCGAGAATCCCAAAATCATCTCGATGACTGTTATTTTGTAGTGTGAACATAAACGGCATAAACGCTGAAAATCGAGCTAAATGGCAGTATCCAATTTACAAGATTATTCTACCACCATTGCATATAAAACTGCGCATCATAAATCAGTTTGTTAAATTACTGGATAGAGACGGGCACTGCTTTTCTTACGTTTGCAAAAATTTTTCTCAGCTCACTATTGAAAAGATTACAGCAGGTATTTTTGATGGTCTCCAAATCAGATAACTTACGAAAGATAGTTAATTCAAAAACTCTTTGACTGAGCTTGAATTAAGGGCTTTGACAGCTTTTGTCTCTGTGATGCAGAACTTTCTCGGAAATACGAAATCAGAAAATTATATTGAACTTGTTGAAGACCTATTTTTACAATTAAAAAATATGGGGTGCAGTATGAGCATAGAACCCCACTTTCTCCATGGTCACCTGGACAGGTTTTCGGAAAATTTAGGAGGTATGAGCGAGGAGCAAGGATAGCGTAAGCATCAGGATATACGCGTGATGGAAGGACGTTATCAAGGTTTCTGGGATGATGTCTGATTATTGCTGGTCTCTGATACGCTATTTTCCTAAGTCTACACATAAGAGAAGAGCTCTAAAGCAGAGTTTTCCAGGACTCAATGATTAATTCAATTTTTTAATGAATTTTTTCCATGTAAATACATGTTTTTTCTGTTTTAAACGTACATAGCTGAAACTCAAAAACTAGAGCTGATAAAGAAATTCTGCTCACATATCTAAAATAAGGATAATATATATACTCAGCAACAGCTAAAATTTTTCCGGCAACAGATTTACTGTGAACTAGTGTTATTCAACTTCAGAGAAGTGCCGCGAATTGCTTTTCGTGCAATTTCACGATTATAAAAGAGCGTTAACGTTCGAGCAGAGTCATTGAAATTTGGTGGAGGCTTTTGGGGATAATTGTCCTTCAAAATGCATGATTGTCAGTTGATTCAGTGCATTTAAACGTGGATGGTGTCACCCGAAAGATGAACAATGATCTGGAAGGCCTGTATCAGCTACGGAAAAAATTACTGAAAGGAAATTAAAATGTAACACAGGGAAATCCAGTGGAGTGTAAGCATCGTAAAATTTGACCAACAGACATCTAAGAAGGTGAATAATATTATGCAACTAGACCTCAATTCAGCCTCTAAAGTTCAGATTTTGCCCCAAATGATTTTTTATTGTTTCCCAATCTTAAAAAAATATGCAAACTCAGCCGTTATAGAATTTTGGAGGCTTTTTGAGGAGCTTTCGAAAATCGAATATGCTGTCTGTTTTAAGATATTGTTCCAAAGAATGGATAAATTTATTCAGGTCAGATTGGATTACTTTGAAAAACAATACCTATAAAATTATCTCTTTAATAGTGAAACGATGGTTTTAATAGCGATAAAAAAGGAGATATATGTGTCGAAAGGTCTTGTGCTAGCTACATTATATTTTTTGAATTGCATTTCAATGTTAAGTTTGAGAAAGCAGGTGCAAGAGCTATTTTGAGATCTGGCTCACCAGTAAAAGCTATTCATAGATTTAGTACGTGGTTGGAGAAAATCTCTAATTAATTTTTGATATTAATAGCTAAAGTTCACAATAAAAATTCTGTAATTAAATCAATAAACAATATTAATTAATGCAACCTATCCAAACAAATAAGGAACACATCAAGAAGCACAGAGCATAAGTGCAAGTACATTTTATACAAACTACCTAATAAATAAATCAGGAAATAAATAAATAATGACGTACAGTGCTACCAATATAAATTTACGGTTAACTCATTTTAGATTATGCAACTTGACTGTCACGCATGTATTGATAGTTAGATGATAGATAGATTAAATGATAGATTAAATGACCAATTTAATACGAATTTCTTTTGACTTTTCTTCAATAAAACTCAAGTTAATTAGAAAGCCTAATATATTTTGTAAATAACCAATAAATATTTATATTTCCATCGTAAACAGGAATTAATTCACAAAAATATTCCAGAAATGTTCTTATCAGTGTCCTTAAAAAACCAATTCACATAACAATGCATGATTGTCGACATAAATATATTTCTTAGAACCCACTAAATTTTAATGCACATAAATCAATTTTATTAATAACAAAAGACTTAAAAATAGTTTAAGGTCAAATTATTACACCTCGCGTCACCTATAGGCTATAAAATCTTACAATATTGATAAATATTGGTGTATATTTAGCTAATGATTCAATTAATCGAACATTTAAGATGTTTTTGTGGACTGTTCTTATCTGAACGTAACCCAAAACCGCTATCAAAAGAGGTGGTAACTTCACAAAGAAATAGTTTACAAACATAACACGTAATCAGTTCCTAGAGACAGTAAAAGTAAAAAAAAAATCACATAACAACCTAATTCATTGCTGTCTAAACATAGCTGTGAATCAGAGTACAAGTGGTACATTATGCTGTGTGGTTCTTTGCCCTTTTAAGGCAAACTGTATACTGCAAACATCCGTTTCTAGATGAAAAGCACATTTCATTGCTGATTATAGAAATATTAATGCTTACTGACGTATTAGCTGCTAAATCAGTTTAGAGATGAGTGAGGATAATCAGAATATAAAATACAAGAATTAAAACGTAATTATCTCATCTAAATTCAAATCATTACTCGCCTAACTGAGCGCATCCACTTTTTCTTTCTCAACGAAAACAAAATACGTTCTCCAAAAAAGCGAAACTTTTGACATGTAGCACTAAAATGTTTGTGAGTTTTTGATGGACGTTTAAATGTAATTTTTGCAAAATCCAAAATGTGCCGTGGTCTTACGAAAATGCGGAAGACAGATGCGTATTACAACAAGGTAAAAAATATGAATCCTGTTCCACTGTGTAATAAAATAATCATTTACTGACTATTAATGACGTGGTTGTCATTAATGACATTTTAATGCTTTGACAAATTCATGATATCCGGATTCAAGAAATTATTCGTTAATAATTTTATAAGGTTATAAAAAATTTTAGCTTCTTGAAAATCCGTCTGCCAAATTTAAAAACTAGAATTGGCGCGCATGGGGCGCTGCTACTCTCACTATGTCCGAAAGTGGAGGAGGAATTTCCAATAAACAACAACGGTACAATAAAAAAAGATTTTATCTACGATCGTTTGAAAAGTGCGTTTTTCACATAATTTTCAAAATAAAAAGTAGGCTTTTATAGGAAACTGTGCAATTAAATTTTTATTGCACACTTTTAATACACTATTTCTCTGTTTGCATGGATTAGATTTTGCTAAGTAAATCACCAATATTATTATTATTTCGATTCCAATATATTTCAATTGATTTTATTGTACAGAGTGATCAAAAATGATTGTCCGTGTCGCCTTGTTCTGATTTTTTCTTTGTCGCCTGCTTGAGATAGTGAGCTTCAAGTGACAGATAGCAGTTTCTCTGAAAACACTATTCTAACTTGATAATTTGGAGAATAATAATAAATTTTCAATAATCATTCAATAATACAGCTATTTACTTACTTCCTTGTCTTTTGAATCAGATTATGGATAAATCCGTCATAAAATATGCGAAATATACGCCACTGTGTTCTTGAAATGTCGGTAACGTAGTTATCAAAATAAATAAATTTATACTAACTTTATTCCATGAAGATAGTTTTGATCATAATGCGAACTTTTGCTGGTCACGTGACATACAATCTTTATTGATCACTCCATAGAATAGATTTAAAAATAATTTTATATTTTTTTATATTATATACAAATAATAATAATTGTAGTAATATACTTCTGCTGAATCAGAGTTTCTGTACAAATTGTTCATATGAGATGATCGATTAATATTTCGCGCCAATTCTTTTCCGCCTGAATATAGCAATCCAACTTCACTCCTCAAGTTTCGTTACACGAACCGATTTAAAAGAAGTCTCACTTCAGTAATATTTTTTTCGTTGGAAACTTTATATGAAAAAGTCTACATTAATTCGAAAACTTGAAAACAAAAGAAGATACCATTGAGCAAATTAAGAAAAGAGATTTTTTTTCCTATCTCTTCTGCATATTTGTGTTTGCCATCTTGTCCACTTGAGATAATATTAGTTTTTGTCTCGTTGGAAATCAGGATTTGGACGTTTTAGTTTTCTGAAATTCTCGTGTATATCGAATTTCAATAAAAAATCAGGTTATATATTGAATAAAATTAAAATAATATTTTTTTTGTCGTTCTCAAGTTTCTTTGTAAATAATTGTTTGATTTTAAAATTTGGTCCCATTCTTTTACTTTGTCTACACTCTAATAAGTGATGTTATTGCCCCTATATCACGATTGTATGACTAAGTTCGTGAGCTATTTTGTTTAGGCATCACGCCAAATATTGTATATAAGTAGAGTCCGTGCTTCCAAGGTCTTTACAACATGAGTTGTGTCAAAATGCAGTGTGCACTAATTGCATTCGTTCTTACGATTAAACTACGAACTGCCCACGTAGTTTTAACCTGACTTTCCTTTGGTGTCATTTTACGAACGCGAGCTATTATCTTTTTGATAAAATGGTGCCCTTGGTTTTACTTGGATAGGTAATTGCGAAATACAAACTTACTTTTATAATCGTTAATAGTTTGAAAACTATGAATGGAATAAGAACTAGCAATTAATCCCTTTGTTCATGTAAAATTTTTATATTATATTGAAAATTGTAATAGCAAACAAAATTTGGCGCCTTATTTCATATTTATATTCTGATAAATAGTTGTATCTTGCACAAGTACCGCAGTACATTTGCCCACATACAATTATAAACGTTTTATTAATTATATAAAATCAGATTAGAAATAGAAAATTGATAGTTGATTATGTTTGTACAATAAATGTATGTGTTTATAATAGTATAATAATATATAAAGTCACTAGATAAAATAAAGTACCGCGAATTTACGGCCATTTTGACTCCAAATATTTGTCAATCACTGCAATATATTAAAAACTGACAAAAAATATATTACATTGAAATCATAACTGACAAGATATAATTTTTTTCTGTATTTTCATGTCTAAATTCAATCAATCGACATTTCAATGATATTTTGGCTGATTTTATTAGTAATGTCATTTCGACGTAATGTATCGCCGTAATTTAATAATATGAGAAATGTGGTGACATCTTTGTTCGAAATTTCGTAGCTAAGATACAATTAACCCAACTAACGCTTGAGTGCGTTTGATTGAGAACCGAGAACGTTAAGGCAACGTAAACGTGCTGTGACGTCGATTAATTTATTTGATCAAAATGACTTCTCTGTTAACTAAACCAAAATCAGAAATGACTATTCAAGAACTGAAATCAAAAGAAGAAGAAGAATTGAAAACTGGGCCTTTATCAATTTTAACAACTGCTGTTAACAACAATTTAAAAATATTGGTTAGCTGTCGCAACAATAAGAAATTAATTAGTCGAGTTAAAGCTTTTGACCGACATTGTAACATGATTCTTGTGGATGTAAGGGAAATCTGGACCGAATTAGCCCGCCCTGGAAAAGGAAAACAGAAAACTAAACATGTTAATAAGGACCGATACATCTCCAAACTGTTTCTCAGAGGAGACTCCGTTATTACTGTCATTATTGCTCGAACAAGAACTTCTCTAAAAACTAAATAATTTCAATAAACTTGATTAGTTTTACGATTTTGTGAAATGAGTTCATTCTGCAGTTTGTTGCGTTTGTGATGCAACTTTTTTTGTTAATGTTAGTGGAATCTAATTTTGGATGGCCCATTTTAAGTTTTATGCCTGGCTCGTCACCAATTTTAATTTTGTTTGGCACAATTCCGATGAATGTAAGATAAGAATATTTTTTGTGTTGGTCTTGAAAGATTAGTTACTCATGTTTTCTTGAATATGTATTTAAGGTTGTATAAATAAAGTTCTGTTCTGAATTGTTTGTTTTTGTGGTGAGAATTTTCTCGTAAAATTATAATTAGTACGAAATAATTTGTGAACTATCCCTCATTATATTATGTATCTTTATAACTGTTTGAAATAAACAGTTATTTTAGCGGTTTATGAATGGGAAATTTAAAGAAAATAACATTTTAAATGTAAATTTGTTCTAAATTCTGGTGAGACTTGTTTTGAAATCGGACGACTGAATTTTTTATAGATCTTATATTTAAAGTCTTCTCGAAATAAACGATTGGACGTGGTGTGAAAGTAGTTATTTTCAGCTATTTGGCTTCTACTAGTCTTTTTATTTATAAAAATATTAAATTACAGTGTATGGTTCGTAATTTATACGACAGTAATGAAGTGTAACGAATTATAATTATGAATCTTAGGTATTGCAAGCGCTGATACTTGAAATTAACATATTTCAGTATTTCATTTTAATTTTATGCTCAAACAAGGTCAAAGTGAAATATATGAAAAACTGATGCACGTATCCTAAAAACACGAAAGTAATAAAAAATGATAGCCTCAGGAATACTTGATGTTTAAATTAGAAAGTATTACGATTGTTGCCGGATTTTGATAAAAATTGTGCATATATTTTTATGTCAACTTTTCAGTTTAAGACCAATTTAAATGTACAGGAAAAGTCACTTCTAGAATATTCGTAAGGAGGACAGTTGAAAATAATTTTTTATTTTGGAATGAAAATTTCATATAAAACTGTTAATTTGACATTTTTAAAGAAAACTTATGCTGCAATTATGTGCACGTCCATAAGTCTTACAGATTTATAAATCTATAAGAAATTATTGTTAGTATCGATTTCCAATATTCTTCTTGATTAACCATTAACTTTACTATATTTTTTTTATGTTGTCCATTATCTAGTACTCTAATGTCACCAATTTCGTAGCAAAACACCTTGGAGTCCCTTAGGAATCCTTTTCTGAACCTATCTTTCTTATGTCAACTTTTAATTATGAAATCAATTTAGATGTAGTGAAATAATGACTTCTAGAGCTTCGCAAAATAGAAATCTTACGTGAAACGTTCAATTTAATGAATATATTTGTTCAGCTTAATATTCTTAAAAGAATCTTAGCTTAAGGAATTTCCAACGAACGTTCATGAGGTCTGATCTAAAATATCTCTCATTTCGAAGAGTTATTATTTTTTTATTAAATTAATTGATCCATAATATGGCCCATAGTAAAGACTCTGTAATAATAATGCACTCTCTTTCTTTATTAAATTTTTTCCCAAATAGTGACATTAATTTATTTAAATTTTTATTGAAGTTGCCCACACTTACGTCTAATGCTGTTAATTAAGGCGTTATGCGACAATTAGCAAATTGTCATTGACAATGAGTTCATTGTTAAATAATGGCATTAGAAGTTACTGTGGCCTCACTATTATACGTTAATTAAGGCGTTATATGACAATAAACAAATTTTCATTGACAATGTGTGTAATTTTAAATAACGCCTCAATTAACGGAATTAGACGCTGGTGTGGTCCCAACATAAGAATGATTCGCGCCATTTATTAGGTCTGAAATTATCAGCGTTTTTCTAGGATCTTGAGCTAAGATTTTTTTAAGAAATATCAAGTTGACAATTTTATGTGAAATATTCATTCTAAGACCATACCGCATGTAGAGTGAAAATAATAGTATATTATGTTATAAGGACCGAACGACTATCATTATTGTCCAGGATGAAGTTAGCTGCCACTTGGTGAAGGCAAGGACAAAGTCCAAGGCGTAGCTTCGGGCAGCTAATTTCATCGGAGACAATATGACGGTCGTTTGTTTAATGTCCGTGGTGTATACGATACTTTTTGTAATAAGGGCACCGGAGTACCCCATTACTGGGCTTCTTAGATAAACTTAGCTGTATTGAAACTATCTTATTGATTTTACAAACAAATTTTTGCAATTGTGTTTACAGCAAATGCAAAAGCTATAACAAACATATCTCATAATACAAATTTTTCCAAATGTAAATTTGACATATAACAATGAAATTAAAGAATACCAATGGCATCCATGAGCCACAGTTATAATTTTTTCTTTCTTCGTTGGGAATTTATATCATTAATAATCTACCCAAAAATTGGCTCAAATACTCTCCCTATAGTCTTAACCTTTTACCATGCGATTTTCAAATATTTGAGCCCTTCAGGAAGCATTGAGGAGTTCGTGCACAATTGAACGAATAGCTTTCCCAAGTATTTTTTCGATAACGTTTCTAAAGACTCGCCCTCATATTTCAAAAATAATTTTGACATTATTTAAGGAGACCTTATAGTTCCTAAGTAACATTTATTCATTATGATCTTAGCCTCAACATCCACTTCATAAACTTTAGCTATTTTTTCTTTAGTTTAAAAAAAATGAAATAAGAATGTAAATTGATGGAGTAATTTTTTTTTTTTGTAGACATTCACTGCATGGTGCAACAGCCACTTAAGAAAAGCTGGAACCGCAATTGATAACATCGAGGAAGACTTCAGAAATGGCCTCAAACTCATGTTGCTGCTTGAGGTTATATCTGGGGAGACCCTACCCAAGCCCGACCGTGGTAAGATGCGTTTCCACAAGATCGCCAATGTCAACAAAGCCCTGGATTTCATCGCCAGCAAGGGCGTCAAATTGGTGTCTATTGGTGCTGAAGGTACTAAATTAGAATGCGGGGGATGAACCATCTTCATACTAAAATTCTTGTGGATAAAATTTTTTGGTTCAGCCCTCGCTGGACGCATCGATCCCTTTTCTGATTTCTCTTACTATTTAGATATCTTTGTTATGCAGAAATTGTCGACGGTAACCTGAAGATGACTTTGGGTATGATCTGGACCATTATCTTGCGTTTCGCTATCCAGGATATCTCCGTGGAAGAGATGACCGCGAAGGAAGGTCTGTTGCTCTGGTGCCAGAGAAAGACTGCTCCATACAAGAACGTCAACGTACAAAACTTCCATCTTTCCTTCAAGGATGGCCTTGCTTTCTGCGCTTTGATCCATCGCCATCGACCAGATCTCATTGATTATAATAAGCTCTCTAAAGATAATCCATTGGAGAATCTCAACACTGCTTTTGATGTAGCTGAGAAATATCTAGATATTCCTAGGATGTTGGATCCTGATGGTAAGGAAAAAACTAAAGTCTTTGGTTAATTTCTTTGTCACGAAAAATTAATTATATTCATTTAAAAAAATTATGTACACCAAAGGTAAAATGCTAGTTTTTCTATAGCGCTGATTCGAATTAATCTTCAAAGATTATTATCATTTTATATGCTGTTATATGTGAATTGAATGTAAAAATATGAAAAGTGAAAACTTTGCAGATCTCATCAATACGCCCAAACCCGATGAGCGCGCCATCATGACCTACGTGTCATGTTATTATCATGCTTTCCAGGGCGCTCAGCAGGTACTGGCTTTTCGCGTTTTCCCAGCTGCGCTACCAGTTTTCTTTTTCAATCCTATTTAACATTTGTTTTGTGCTGTTTTTTAAGAAATAACATACTGATATTTTTATTTTTTATTTTGAGTAACTGTATTTATAATTATTGCGAAGTTGAAGATCATAATTAGATGTTTTTGTGTATTTAACAATTATTTTTATTGCTGCATGCAGACTTACAGAACACCGCAATGCCAGATGAGAGGGCCGTTATGACTTACGTCTCATCCTATTACCATTGCTTTTCTGGTGCTCAAAAGGTGACCATTCATATTCTATAATAAATTAAGTAGATTCTTTTTTTGTAGATTTTTCAAAAAGCATTAATTTTTGAGGTAAATGAAAATGCTTTTAGAATTTGTTTAAAAAATTTTGAAATAGCTTCTATTCACTTTCTTCGGTTTATCATTTTTTTGATTACAATATTTGCTACATTTTCAACTTGAAATCAAATATTTACATTGCGAATAATACGTAAATTATGTATCTATGAGTTCTCTTTCACTTTGGTCCGTGATTATAAACGTTTCATAGGGATTCCTTAAGTTGGATTTTTTTGACCTATCTTATGTAAATTTTATATTCTAAAACCAACTTAATTATATAGAATGAGGGATTTTTTGAGTTTCTCTATCAATTTTGGATTATCCTATTTAAGGTGGAACGATCGCTAGAGTAGACATGTTGGAAGATAACACTTCAAAATTTTTATTTACATGGTAGATAGACGAGATTTAATGCATGCAACATATTTTTTTCAATGGATTCTGAAGTTGATTTATTAGAAATAAATTTTCAAAGTTCGGACTTTTAACATACGGTGATTTCAGAATCTCACCAGATCTTATGTTTTTTGTAGTTTTCATGATGAAGACAGAAGACAAAAATTCAAAAAATGGTCTCAGTATGGAAATTTAATTAGATACAACATTAAAAGTTTAATAATGAAAACGAATAAGAAAAAAAATTATTTATTTTAAAACATTTGTCTTATATTTTTTAAAGTTCAAAATATAGATTTCATCAAATTCGATTAGAAAATATAGGAGGAAATTAGACAAGTGAGGGACCGACGTACAAACATACGTACACCAATAAAAGTGAAAGTCATTTCTGTCATCTATAATCTCTGTCCGAAAATATGCAAAAAAAAAAAATGAAATCCGACAATGTTATAGATGCATGACCGAACACTTAAGCACTTCAGTGGAATCGCTGCTTTAGGGATTCCTAAGGAATGTTCATGAATTCGGATCTAAAGTTCTAGTCCAAGAGCTGACGACGAATCTAGGGAACGTATTTTAGGCAAGTTGAAACAACAAGAAAATAATATTTTATTAATTGGAGAATCTAGAATCTTGCGTCGGGCAGAGGTTTGGCGATTATTTCGCTACTGTGCAACTTATGACATTTGCAAAAAAATGAATCAAAAAAATATGTTTTAGGCAACTTGAAATTTTTCTCATCTTTTATTTTAGCATTTAATTAACCCTATTCTTTGTCAATTTATTTTTCTAGGACCAACCTAAATGAATAGAAAAATAAAGCATCCCTAAAAAAAAAATTACTCAGCGTAAACACTTGGACCGTTCTTAACTGAAATTAACTGTAGATTCTTTTAAGTAATATCAAACTGACAGTTTCATGTAAGATTTTTATTCTGAATCCTCCTAAAATGTTAGGTAAAAATCATTTTTAAAACCATTTTATTTAGAGAAACTCAAGAAATCATTCTTTCTCTACATTTAGGCTGATTTTATGATGGGTTAAGTGTGTCTTAAAAAATTTAGTCCTAAGACTGGGTCTTTTTGAAATAGAAAAGATGGAAAACAAAAACTGGACATATATAATGTAGCAATAATTGTGACTGAATTAGATTGAAGACATTTATTGAGAAGAAGTTTATAAAGATATGAAAATAGTTGCCGAAATAGCTTGATTTCATTCTGAATAGCTTGCTGTATTGATTTATTGTTCATTATTAATTGTAGACAGCTCTATAATGCGATCATTTTGTAGGCTGAAACTGCCGCCAACAGAATTTGTAAGGTGCTCAAGGTTAATCAAGAAAATGAACGTCTTATGGAAGAATATGAACGTCTTGCGAGTGATGTAAGTAATAATTTTACTTATAAGTAATTGAATTGTACAATTTAATTCTTCATTTTCAGCTGCTGGAATGGATTCGTCGTACCATGCCCTGGTTGAACTCTCGTCAAACTGACAATTCTTTAACTGGAGTCCAGAAGAAATTGGAAGAATATCGCACTTATCGTCGTAAACATAAGCCACCACGTGTTGAACAAAAAGCTAAATTGGAGACTAATTTCAACACTTTGCAGACAAAATTGCGTCTTTCCAACAGGCCTGCTTATATGCCCACTGAAGGAAAAATGGTTTCCGTAAGTAAAGGAATAATCAAAATAATTTGATGCATGTTGAAAATATCTTCAAAAAATTATGATTTTAGGATATTGCCAACGCTTGGAAGGGCTTAGAAACCGCCGAGAAGTCCTTTGAAGAATGGTTGCTTTCGGAGATGATGCGTTTGGAACGTTTAGAGCATTTGGCTCAGAAATTCAAGCACAAGGCCGATACTCATGAAGAATGGACCCGTGGTAAAGAAGAAATGCTGCAAAGCCAAGATTTCCGTCAATGCAAATTGAATGAACTCAAAGCTTTGAAGAAGAAACATGAGGCCTTCGAATCCGATCTTGCTGCCCACCAGGATCGTGTTGAACAAATTGCTGCCATTGCCCAGGAACTTAAGTAAGCAGAAAAAATAAAATAGCGCGAGTACTCTCAATTTTTTTTTTTTAAATATATTAAGAGCTGGCAGACCGAAAATATGATAATATTTATTTGTTTGTTCGGTTTTGTTTCTGGGTCAAAAAAGTAAATTAATCAAGTTCGTTTTATTTTGTCTTTCATTATGTAAGGAAAAAACAACACAGGTCATTAAACACTAATAATTCGTTGAATGAAGACACAATCAATTAGATCTGTCACAAAATAACTGAGCTACAATCTAATTTTATTTTTCTTTTTGTGCCAATGGCTTCATAGTTATTTATTATCCAATGAAAAATCGGCAAATCGCCAAGATAAATCAAATATCTCACGTCTCAACTACAAACAAATTAAATTCGTCCACAGAATTTAAAGTGGGCGTAACTGGTCGCTAAAATAAGCATTAAAAATATAATTGTAGTAAATAACACCTTCATACACCGTTTTAGCTTTTACGATATTTTGCGAATATCCGAATTCCCTCCAAAAGTTGTGACATCTTCCGCATTAATATTAACACAGAAATGAACAATTAAAATCAATTAATCCTGTGGTATAATTGATACTAGAAATGTCGGAAATATTCTACAATGGTCTGCTTTTTCAAATATTTTTATACTCTGAAATTAATTGCGAAAATCAGTTTGTGTGTTTTTTAATTCATAAATTTTATTTCCAGTACGCTTGAATATCACGACAGTGTAAGCGTAAACGCCCGCTGCCAGAGAATTTGCGACCAATGGGACCGTCTTGGTGCTTTAACCCAGCGTCGTCGTCAAGCTCTAGATGATGCGGAGCGTATCCTGGAGAAAATCGACATCCTTCACTTGGAGTTTGCGAAACGTGCTGCTCCATTCAACAACTGGCTGGATGGTACTCGCGAAGATCTGGTGGACATGTTCATCGTCCACACCATGGAAGAGATTCAAGGCCTCATCGATGCCCATGCACACTTTAAAGCCACTCTTGGAGAAGCTGATAAGGAATATCAGAGTATTGTTGGCTTAGTTCGTGAAGTTGAGACTATTGTTAAGCAGCACCAGATTCCTGGAGGATTGGAGAACCCCTACACTGCTCTTACTGCAAACGTAAGTTAAAAACATGATTTAAATAGATGACTGCGACTAGATCGTCCGATTTTAAAATTTATATCAAGCTTTCTGGCTGTACGTCAAAAATAATCTTGATTTTATTTTGTTTAAAAGTAAGCAGCTATCCAACAAACCTATTCTGTTTCAGATAAAACAATTACTTTTAATTTTCTTTTTGTCAAATATTTTTCGTGATTAGAAATAATTGTATTTAATTGTTTGGAAAATAGCTGAATAGTATTTTGTTTTATTAATACTGACATTTTGCTGCCAAGGAAGGAATCACTAGTGATCTAGAGGTAATTTTGTATCTCTGGGCTCATCATCATCGCATCATTCATTCATATTCATTGATGATCGGCGGTAAATCAAATTTCATACTATCACCTATGCTAAATGTTTCTTTTTATGTAAAATGAAGTTCACTCACATATCACCAGCTGATTCCACTTGCTTCATGGTTTAAACTGTTTTAACAAAAAATATAGAAGATCTTTAATCTGAGGTATCTATTAATTTTTAATTATTTATAGATTTGTATTTTAAAAATTTGATATATTTATATTATAGCTAAATTGCTATAAAGCTATAATTATAGTATGTGTGCCTCGTACTATGAAGTGGCAATTTGCATTCTGGTCCCAAAATCAGATCATCTGAATTGTCTCTTGTTTTCTGTAGATATTTTAGTTTCTACAATATTTAGGATGAACTTTTGACGTGTAGAAAATGGCAACATATGGTTCACTTAGCTTTATTTAACTTAGTTTAGCGATCTATTTCATCTACCAAATATATAAATTATACATACAGAATTTGTTTATGATTGATTCAGTGTCATTTTTACTACAATTTTTTATACGCTGGATGATTTACCACGCCACACTGACTTGTTTTTTGTGAGATTTTGAGAAATGGTTACTATGAAGGCTTGTATATTGGGCTCTTTTATTAATCACTTGATCTTGACGATTTCTTTCAATTAACTACACGTAGCGAGCTCAATCAAACATTGAAAACTATTTATTACGTTAACAATCAAAGAAAAAAATAAAATGAGAAAAAAATTTCCTGCACCCTTTATAAAAAACTAAGTGGTAAGGATAATAATTTAATTAGGAAAAAATTTTTGGACTTTTCGGATGTGCACCCATCCATTTTCAGAGTTCTTATGAAATATTACAATCTTATAACCTCGTTTACAGCATATTTGTGAAGATAAACTTCCAATAATAATTGATAACAATAGAAAAATAGCAATTAACTCAAAAATCACAAAAAATGTGTGAATGTAACTTTGAGGCTACCACCAACCAAGGTGGCTGGTGATAGAATGAAGAAGTTTATCTTCACAGCTATGCTGTAAACGAGGTTATAAGATTGTAATATTTCATAAGAACGCTGAAAATGGATGGGTGCACATCCGAAACGTCCAAAAATTGAATAGTAACATGAATAAAATTAAGTGGACTTCAATACCTAAAAAAATTTTTTCCTAATCCATATTTGGGTCCTTCAATCTGCATTAAAACGATAATAATTTAAGTTGTACACGAACAATTTAAATGGTATTCCCAACAATTTGAAGTGATAAGATCAATGTAATGGTAATTGGTAAAGTGTTATAGCTTTAAATTGTAAAATCTGACCACATAGTTGGTAATCGGTACCACTTGCAATTGTGAAACAAGAAGATGTCCAACGTCAAAATTTTAAGGTTAGGAAATGTATTTTCATCTTGTTATTCTGAATGCAAAGCAACGATTCTTTCTAAATGGCATAGGAGGATAAGCATTATGAAAGTGCCCCAGACGGAAAATCAATTTCAACTACATGAGTTCATTGGTATTGATGAAAGATAATAAGCGTCAAAATCTTAGACGTTTAACTCAACCGGATCTCGAGTGTCTCGAGTAAACCAAGAAATACTTAGAAATAAAAATAATTTTTTTTCGGGAATGACTGTACCGATTCCGGTGAAATTTGAGTATGTTATAGGCACATGTAAAGACTCCCTTAAGACAAAGTATTAACCGCATAAAATTTAACTATTCAGTAAAAAAATTTAAAAAAAAATTTTTAATTATGATATAATTCGAGCAAAAATATGATTTATTTTTTTTCAGAAGCTTTATACTCTCTTATTTAACATATTTTTTTTTTGACTCATTCCAAGTGGAGCGCCGTACAGAAATAAAATAAAAACTATTTTATTTTTGAATGTTATTTTTTGATTAAAAGAGACAAAAAATAGCATTTTTTTTTCAGTATGGTGCACCACTCGGAATCAATCGAAAAATAGTTATTTTTGTATTAAGTGTGCGAAGTGATTGTTTTTTTTTGTTGCGCGTGAGAATGTCAATTTTAACCGATACCGTAAGGTCGAGGTAACAAATTCATTTGAAAGCGCAACAAAATACAATCACTTCACACACGAAATACAAACAATATTTTTTCGTCAAATGTCAAAAAATAATAGATCAACAATAATTATTGTTTTATTCAGTAAAATGTAGGAAAAAAGTACAAACTATAATTAACTTGCAGTCACCTGGGTATTGTAACCAAGAGTATGCGCAATTGTTGTTTGATAAATAAAGAACTGTCAACAATAAATTTTTATATTCAAAAATAAGTAGTTTTGTGTACAAATTCATATATTTTTTTTGTTAAATATCTGTCTGTTTCTATCCTTGTAGCATTATTAAACTGATTTATGATTAGGTGTGCAAAAATAGAATTTATTTTTTCACTAGTGAAAAAATATGCTTCGTTTTTTTACTAGTAAAAAAATCACGAACTTTGCGTATCCATAACAATACAAAAATATCATGTTTTTTTGACAGTTGGCGAAAAAATATGTTAGATAAGGGAGTATAAGGCTTCTGAAAAAAATAATTTCATAATTTGGCTCAAATCATATACTTGAAAATTAATTTTTTTTCTTACATTTTTTTTTTTTTTTTTTCTATTGAACAATAAAATTTTATGAGGTCAATAATTTGTCTTGAAAGAGTACTCACATGTCTATAACATATTGAAATTTCATTAGTATCGGTTCAGCCATTCATGAGAAAAAAATTAATTTTAATTTGAAGTATTTTTCGGTTTACTCGAGATCCGGTTGAGTTATACGTTTGAAATTTTGACGGTTACTATCTTCTTATCATTATCGACGAACTCCTGCAATGGAAATTGAATATCCGCCTGGGGCACTTTCCTCATGCTTATCCCCCTATGCCATTTCATATTTGATTACTATGAACATTCTGTTAAATAGATCCAAAAATAATAAGTTGCTATTTTCCACATCTAAATATTTTAGAAATAATAATATCTTCAGAAAAAAATTTGGCGATCCGTTTTCTTTGTACCTGAGCACGAAGTATAATATATATAGGAGTTGAAACGAAGCGCTTATACACGGACGGCACAGACTCTTATCGCCAAACGAAGAGAGAGATGGAAGATAGTAGGCATGAAATTTATATTGATCAGGTTGTACTTGCTTCAAATCAAATGATTTCTTATTATGATTTGTCCTGCGGTTTTTTAAAATAAAAATCATGGATTTACTTCAGATAAATGCAGAAATTCCTTTTACTTTCAGCAAAGGAACAAAAGCACATTTTGTGGAAAGTCTTGATTTACTCAAATCAATTGACACCCGAAACGTCCTATGTAAAATTAATGAATAATAATCTATACATTTTTCAGAATTTTAATGAATAATGAATTATTATTTGATTTTAAATTCTGTACGAATACTTATTTATGATTGAAAATCATTTTCTCTAACAGTGTTTTGGAATTTATATATTCCATAACCAAAAATTATGTTGAAACCAATGACATTCCAAAAAATCGTTTAGAATGATTCCGTATGCCGTTTAGAATCATTTCGACGAATCAGAAGCTGTTAGTTTGGTTACTACCATGATTACTTCCTAACAATTCAAGTATTCATATCTGGTTTTACGTTTGACATTCAATAATTTTTTAAGTTTACTCTGAAATATTGGTGAGTTTCCAAAACCTTGTTAGAGAAAGTATAGTCTACAACATGTTTGGAATGGCGTATTCCACATTCGCGAACCGTAATCCTCGCATTTGGCTCGGATTACAAACTTTTCGCTCGTTCAGAGTATAGGCCATTCCAATACTTATTGTAGAATATACTAACTTATTCTATTTTAAGAATAGTTAATTTTTTCGGAAAAAAGTAATTGGTAGTTGAAATCAATTAATTGTGTTAGGTTTTTTATAATTGACTTTTTTCAATATCAATGATATAAATTTCAAAATAATCCAGATGTCTCACGTTACTAGAAATAATTATTTATCAGCATTTGATTGACATAGGAGGAATAAATAAAAGAAATAGTAAAAAGTACCATATACATCATTTTTTTAATCACATATTCACAAATAAATACTAAAGACAATAATAATCATAATCAAAAATATCACAAAAAAAATAAAATAAAATTAAATGAAAATAACCAATCTTTTCGCGGTATTACACGTCTCCATTTCATTAATGTCTTTTCGTCCTTCGGAGCACTAAAAATAGATATTTTCTCTTTACAACTTGGGTGCCCACTATTGCATTTGGAACTAAAACACTTTCTTCCCATTCTAAAGTTAAATAATCAAAAATTCTTAGCTTTAAATCACAAAAATAGCTGCAAATTAATAGTAGCAAATACTAAATGCATTGAGAAAGATGCCTACTATCTTCCATCTCACACACTTAACCTCTCTCTCTAACGCGATAAGATATTGAGACACAGCTGGTATAGAGAGATAGCATAGCGTTTCACCCGCGTGCACCTGAGTATCAGGGTGTTTCCAGAGATGCGGAACATTGAAGTCTTATTATGGGGTTTTCATTTTGTGCAGTTATTTGCTCTGTATGTCTTAGAGCATAAATGTGGGAATATAAATTTGTTTGAAATTAAATTCTATTTTTCAAAAGTTCTTTCTTAATTTGAAATCTCAGACCAAATGCTATTTTATCGTCTGGATTGATAGGTATGATAAATAAATTATTTTTTCATAATACCTGCATTGAAACAACGCGATTCAACGCCTGTTTTGTCAATCGAAAGAAGACAATTTCAGACAAATGCAAGTGTAGCCGGGCAGAAATAAGCGTGTTTCTGCCCTAGGGGAGAAACAAGCTTGTTTCTGCCCGCTGAATTGATTTTTTACATCGTTTCATCCCTGGCAGAGTCGCATTTATTCATTGTCAATCTCTAAAAATCATATAACCTCAATTAATTTGACAGTTGTTGTATTCGGAACTGTAAATTAAATTAAAAAGACGATTAGATTCAAGAAAAAACAGTATTGATACGACAATTTCAAGTACACCACAACATCTTATTGATAAAGCACAAGCAGTTACTCTCGACTTGTTATCTGCAAAATCAAAAGAAAAATATTTACTTTGTTATAACAAATTTGTAATTTGGAAAGTTTCAATGCAGGTATTATGAAAAATACAGTGTGTGGCACGGGACAAAACACGATTTCAGCCGAGGGTGATGCCGGCCCTCGCTTCGCTCGTGCAAGCAACGCTCACCCTCGGCTGAAATCGTCTTGTTTCGTCCCTAGCCACACAATATACTATTCCGTATTTCTGCTCTAAAATGAACAGGAGAGCCAATTTCTGCACAAATTTGGAAATGCATGATTTGCATTTTTGTGAGCATAACTGTATAATGCTAGCTATTTATATAATGTGCTATTCCATAGTATCTGAAGAAAACGTTTAGGAAGCAACTTTTATTATTGAATTGAATGAGATAAAAACTTCTTGAAATTTGGTATTTGATGACCTTCTATACTTTTTGTAAGTTCACATGCGTTATGTATTAAATAGTAACATTAGACTCAAATTGTTTCAAAATAAATTTGTGTAATATGGAATTCGGTATATTAGTTTGAGTCTCTTGTTATTATTTATTTTCTGTTGAGCTTTCAGCTAGTAATATATATATTAGATCGTCAGATTTGGTAATATAATTGACCATATTCGCAGGATTTGACTAGAAAATGGTCCGATGTCAAACAACTGGTACCCCAAAGAGATGCTACACTTCAAGCCGAACTTAGGAAACAACAAAGTATGTTTTTATCAAATATTTATTGACTTGAATCTTTAAACACACACCTAACGTCCATGAGTACTTTAGTTGACGGCTGATAACCGTGCTTACAGATCAAATATATCAATCTACGGAATCTCACAGTATGATCCTTGAACTAAATTATATTCTGTTCAAATAGAACAAATTATAATAAGATGCTAGAGAAGAACGTTTATCAGATTTTCAGATGAATATATAAATAATTAATATTTTATTTTTTTTAGATAATGAAATGCTACGCAGACAATTCGCGGAGAAGGCTAACGCTGTTGGGCCCTGGATCGAAAGACAACTTGATGCGGTTACTGCTATTGGAATGGGTCTGCAAGGAACTCTGGAAGATCAATTGCACCGTCTTAAGGAATACGAACAAGGTGTATACGCATACAAACCTCATATTGAAGAACTCGAAAAGATTCATCAGGCTGTGCAAGAAGGCATGATCTTCGAAAATAGGTATGAGCTGCAAAATATTTTTATTATTGTGTAATTAATTCAAAAACAGATCTACCACTTTTAATTCGATAAAATCTGTTCGGTTTTTGGATATCTGATTTTGTCATTTTATAATTTGATAAAAGATGATAGATCTGGCTTGGAATTTAGTGTAATGGATCATTTTTCACAATAACAGATCACACAAATAAGTTTGCTTGTAGTCTTCTGTTTTGCAAAACAAATTTAAGGGGAGATAAAACTCCCAGGTATGTACTATTAAATTTTGTTATGAATGTTTATCTTCAATGATCCAAGCATACGTAATCGCAAATTATAAAAAGTTTTGTTTTTCCTGTAGGTATACACAATATACAATGGAGACGCTCCGCGTTGGCTGGGAACAGCTTCTCACTTCCATCAATCGCAACATCAACGAAGTTGAGAACCAGATCTTGACCCGTGACTCCAAGGGCATCACACAAGAGCAGCTGAATGAGTTCCGTTCATCCTTCAATCACTTCGACAAGAACAGGACAGGTCGTTTGGCTCCTGATGAATTCAAATCGTGCCTGGTGTCTTTAGGATATTCCATTGGCAAGGATCGCCAAGGAGATATTGATTTCCAGAGGATTCTAGCTGTGGTAGATCCCAACAACTCTGGATACGTCCAATTTGATGCCTTCCTCGATTTCATGACAAGGGAAAGCACGGATACTGACACCGCAGAACAAGTTATTGACAGCTTCCGCATTCTAGCTGCTGACAAGGTAAAAATAACCTAATTTTTCCATAAGAAATATTCCAAATCTTTCGGTAGTAGATATCAGTATTTATTGCAATTTTTCCTTTTAGATTGATATCCATATTATTCCTGAACTATAATGGATAATATGACAAAATTTTGATTAATTCCAACATTAAAAATACTTTTCTTATTTTTTAAATTCATTTCGTTGCTTGTAAGTTCGATGTGACATCATTTTAATCCCAAGTATATTAATATTATTAGAAAATAGTAATTATTGTTATAACAGATTTTAGTAGCTTTTTTAATGTCTCTTGCGCTCTGTTATATATTTCAGGCGACTGTAAAAATATCAAGTTCCTTTCAAAAAAACCAAGTTTTCAATAATTATCGGAACATTCACAACCACTTTGGACCCTGCTTGATTTGCACTCGAAGTTTAACCAGGGCTATAATTCGTAGCATTCTTAATCAACTTTAACATTGCTTGAAATTTAGTAATGCTATCAAGAAAACAGGCAAAAAATATTACAAATATTAAATACTTTAGTTTTCTTTTTAAAAGTACATTTACAAATTCTATGCGGTTGATGAAAAGTTGTTGTTAGTTAGGCTTCTTATTCACCATGGAAAGTGAGTGTAATGCTCTTTGATTGTAGAAAATGAAAGCTGTCTATGAAAAGACATAAGAATTACTCGATAACTTAATAATATCATTAATATTAATTTTGAATTGTTTATTATTCATTATAAATCACCAAGAAATTGAAATTAATTAAAAAGATGTCTTTCAAATTTGTACTTCCAATTCCAAATTATGTTGATTGATTCAAGATGTTTTATTTATCAATATGACAGCTAATTTCATGGTCTCTCACTATCGTTATTAATTATTTATGAGAGATTAATTCACACAGGCATTCCATTCATATATCTTTTTGCTACAGGTTAGTTTAATCTCATTAATGATTTATTTTTCGATCTTAACCACGAATTGTCAATTTATTTGTTATTTAGCAGACACTCGCATTATTCCACTTGCAACACCAATCACAGCAATCATATGTTAGTGGAACGGTAAAAACTGCAATCGTGAACGAATCGTTGCGATCGCCTAGTGGAACGTACTCAAAGTATTCTCTGAATAAAAGATGCAGCCTCCCTGATCAATTCTGTCGTTCTTATGGACCGTACCCACATGAAACAAAAGTTTCTAATTGCCTGTAAACCAAATGGATAGGTTGCCTCGATATTTATTGCCGGAAGGGTGTTTAATAAATTAATGTTCTTTTAAATTTTTGACATATCATCAATAAGCGCTACAAAAAAAGTACATTGTCGTGTAGAGGGTAACCATCATATATAATTGGCATATGATTGCCACCCCACATGTTGGTGGCCGGGCATAAGTAACCCCTATTTTTTCGTTATAAGTATGTTATCGTTCCTAAAGGTGAATATTTGAAGATATCTTCTTGAATACGTTACCTGACAAGATACATACGGTTGCCTCAATTTTGATTGCCGGCAATGGTGGCAACCGTCTTTAAAAGAAGAGCGTGCGCGACACTTTTTATAATTTGCACGCGAGTCATTTTCAGCACGATTCGAACTATTTACGACTATTCTTTTCATCCGGAAATATTAAATGTAAATGTGGTTATCAGTAGCAACAAGTCAATGAATTACATCATTCTAAATGTATGAATTTCGGAAGGTGAATTCAAATTCAAATTAAATTTTTGTCGGCTCTTGAACATCCATCCGAAAATTGCTTAACGTGCCTATAGAAGTTTTCATTACCTAAATCTCCCCTATGAATCGGTGATAATGTTATCACTTGTAAATTGTGCGCGTTGGTTGGAGCCACAGGTCTGTACTCTTACCAAAATTTTAACAATCTTAACGCTTGTCCATTATCCTAACGATTACTATCTCTAATATAAGTGAATGTAAGTTTCGTTTTCTCAGAAAAATGAGCTCGATATTTTTACGGTCGCTTCTTGGACTATTAGGTTATAGTAGAATTATTTTCTTGCAGGAATTCAAATATACAATATTTATTAGTGGTGTTTTTATATTGGCATGTTTTAAAAATATTTTGGAGCGTTTGATGATTGCAATCTTTTTTTAGCCATATATCTTGCCTGATGAGCTGAGACGTGAACTGCCTCCCGATCAGGCCGAATATTGTATCCAACGCATGCCGCCTTACAAGGGTCCCAATGCCGTTCCCGGAGCCCTGGATTATATGTCTTTCTCGACGGCGCTGTACGGCGAATCGGACTTGTAAAAACATCAAATAGTCCTGCGGAGTGCGGCAGTGTGTACTTCAGACACTATCAGTTGCCATTTCATTGAAATTGTGAAGGTATATAAGTAAAAAAGTATATTATATATTATTATGTATTACGAAAAATATTCACCCATTCGCAAATATTGTAATGAATTATGTTCAACCCACCCAGATGTGTGAGAATGAAAAAAATCATATTTATTTTAATGTTAGTAATATGTTTGAATGCAGATTTTCATTTGCCACATGGTTAGGAAAATGCGGATTTGCCATTTTTTGATCCAATATTTTCAATTGATTAACTGAATAAAAAGAAAAATATGTTGAGGTTTAGTCTGTTGTTTCGTAACCATATTGGCAAATAGAGTCCACGCATGTCCGTTTTGAGCTGCGCCATCTTTTTTAAATTAGTTTTTAGTTAGTTTTGCGCATGTCATACTATTCCTATATTCGGAATATTACATATGCGGATTTCAGACTTGAAATTCAATATGAAATAAGTTAGCAGTTCAAAATGGATGTAAAGGTGCAACTGTATGCAAGTACGACGTCCGCGTATTCTTCCAACGCGGTCGAATCGACACCCGAGATCACTCAAGATTTCTTTCAATTGTTTGCTTTAGTTGCCCAGAATGCGCTGTTTCAGTCCCGCTCCCTGCAAATCGTTTATGTTTCGTATTTCATCGTGTCTCGTTCATTTCTTTTTCATTTGCGCTTATATTTTCAATTAATCTGCAATTGTAATGATATAATTTTAATCAATAATAATCTTGAAAAATTTGTCAAATTTACCATCATTTGATTATTGCCAACCAATAAAAACAAAAGCCTTGCTTACGAACGGTAGATGTATATTTACTGCTGTCAAATGTGTCATTGAATCGTCAAATAAATCACTGAAATGTACTAAAAAATTGACAATGAAAAACTTGATCGATCTGCATTGAAAACGATGTCTTGGTACCAAATCATGATTGTTTTTTTTTCCTGTTGCGGTCTAATTTGGATAAATACTGGCCTATGGATCGCGTGAGCGTAGAGTAATATGGAACGGCTGATAATTCGTACTGTAAATTATGATATTTTTCCCAAAGTATACCAACTCAATGTACATTAAAATAATAAATATATATGTAATAATATCTTATGTTATTTTTATAACGATTGAAATCTGGTTACGAGCACGGTGGACTCGGGTATGTACTGTTTTCTTTTGTTTTATTTACTATTAATTTTTTTTTTAAATAACCAAATGAGGCCTCGAGTAGAGTACCGTGTTTTAACACTGCAGATTGGTGTGTTTTTATTTTTGTTAATTTTGTGTTGCTTTGTACACTTCTACATGCAAACACAAATTTATTATGAAAAAAGTTTTATTTTATAATTTATTTCTCTGCTATATTATTACGTACAATAAATATTTTATTATTTTACAATTATAAATAAAAATGTACAAATATACACGTTTTATTAATGAAACGCCCAGTAGCTATCCTACCACTTTAAGAAAAATGGAGGGAAAACATCCAAGTTTCTATGAATAATAAAACGTATATCTTAGCTTATTGGCTGAAGTTCGGAAAACTCTCAATTCCCAGTTCCGATTACATAAAAATATGGTTCAACACTTTTTTGTTCATGGAAGGTAGAAAAAATTATGCACAATCTATTTTATCATACTATAAATGTAAGTGAAATTATAATAGATGGGTGCTGTGTATGCCAGCAAAACCGTGCGAGCGATGCATTACAGGCAAATAATAGAACATCATCAGCAGATTCTAGCGCATTTATTTTTCTTCTTAATCTATAATGCATATAACTATTTGTTAGAATAAGCAGTTTGCAAGAAGCAATTTTTTTCTCCTCTTCCACGTGGCACGTCCAATAGCTAGGAAGCTGGTGGCAATACGGGTATATGACTTTATTGTAGCTGACAATAACATGGAATAGAGGCATCAATTGAAGCAGTTACTTAGCTTGGTTGCATTTTGAATAAATGAGTACCAAATTTCTAGAAAAAAGACATGCTTCTGTATCAATTTATTGTTTCAGCCATTGTCACAAAAGTACTTGTATATCAGAACTAAAAATAAGAAAATAGCTGGCTGAAATCTGTGTGACTTTTTGATAAAACTAATTGTTAATTTACAGAAAAAAAATGCTATGAAGTCATTTTATTGTATTTCGCATTGGTTTTGATCTGTTAGCTCTCATATCCAGAAGTAGGAAAAAACATTGGCTTAAGTATACATTGCTGATTTTCAGGAATATTCTCAGTCTACCTAAAAAACATTCAAAATGAGAAAAATAAGTTTGATGATTCAATTCTACTAAGTGCACTATAAATATTTGCCACACCCGTATCGAGTAAAAGGCGTAACTGATATTTCTTTTTATTTATTTATATTTATGAGAATATACAATGAAACTGTGAATTTATTCTTGTTATTTAAAATAAACAAGGACCGAAAAGGCAGTCAATAAAAAAAATTTGTTCAAATGAATAAAAATTTATTTGTATGATGAAGAACAATTATTTCTCCTTCATTGTTTTTGTATTATATTTGCAATGAACTTATTTAAAATAATATTTTTTATTGATTTGCAATTATAAAATTATACATTAAAAAACTCCAATCGATGAAAAATCCAGGATAGTAGATTTCAGCCATTATTTTTTTAACACAGCTTTTTGCCAAGTGGCTGACACAATAAAATAATATAGAAGCATTTTTTTTAATCCAATTTTTAAAAATTCATCCCCTTGAAACGCAGCAGTAGAGAGATGACTGAAGATTTTTTTTTTTTTAATTATTGTAGAAAAATGCTTGCACACAGATTTCAGTCGACTACATTTATATCGATGTCAGATCAACAATAAACGTTTGAAATAAGTGGCTGGCACAATAAGATTATATAGAAACATATTTTTCTGTTGCATTTTCAATTGACTATCAATTAAAAACTCAGCAAAACCTTTATAATTGGAATATTTTTTTTGGATTTTTATTATTGTCTTTTTTTTCAGTTTCATTCACACAATAAAATATAAAAATGTATGCCACCAGCTCTCTAACTACAAGTGGAATTATAGAAAGTGTGTCGAAAAAATTTCAAGTCAATCAGAACTTCAGCCTAATTCAAGATCTTATCGATTACGGCCCATCAACCCTGATTCTTCTATTATTTTTATTGATTCAGGTCGTGAAAGCCTTTGTTCTCACCGAATATCATTTGAAATTAGAACTGTTCAGAAATGATGTTCAAAGAACTTATAACGTTTCTTCCGCAATTCTGCTTTAAATTTATATCATTAAATAAAAGCCTGATTTTGCTTGAAGTAGTTGAGACATACGTTTCTTGTTTATAGACCACCTCGACTTGCTATTTATCACTCTGCATAATATACAGAACATATTATGTTCATTTATCATATAAATCAATACAAGCTGCAATATATACAGTTGTGACATCACTTTTAAATGACTTATCTGTACCGTTTGGGTTGCCAAGCTATACACTGTATAAACTACAATGTTTCAGCTTATTTGAATGTATGCTTTTCCAGTTAATAATCTTATTTTTATTTTCTTTTTTACAGTCCATGGTAAGTTATTAGTACTCAAACTAACAAGAATTGAAGCAATAAATTACTAACAGAAGCCCTTATATCAATTACTTGTAATTGTAAGGTGTGTACAAACAGAAATTTCAGTGGCTGAAGAGTACAATTACTGTAAGTGAATATATTTGTTGAAAAAGTCTATTGATAAAAATTTAATTTAAATTTTAATTAATATCTGTTTAACATGCTGTCAGTTTCCCGATTTGTACAGATATTTACAGAAACATGAATGTTGAATCTGTGAGGAAATGAGCTTCCCTGTTTATTTAATGTGTGACGCACATTATGTTCATTCTCACTTAAGGTACGTTCCACTTGATGACTGCAACACTCATGTCGCCTCAATAATTGTTCTACAAGACGATCGCGGCCCCTTTAAGGTCACAACGCCCGCGATTGTAAGGGAGTTCGAAGCGGTCATTGCGCTCATTTTTGCAGAAAAAACCAAGAAATTTGAATTAATTAAAAAGATGTCTTTCCAATTTGTTCTTTCAATTCAAAATGAAGTCGATTGATACAAACCAAAAATTTGTTAATATGACACAGTCTCCCATTTTAATTATTTATTATTTATGAGAGATTAATTTTCACAGGCATATTGGATTCTTCCCACTTTTATATCCTTTTTGCAACAGGTTAGCTTAATCTTAGTAATGATTACTTTCTCGATCTTGAGCACGAATATTGTCAGTTTGACATTTAACAGACGCTCGCATCCTTCCACATGAAGCATCAATCCTAGCAATCATACGTTAATTGTAAAAATCAGAAATTGTAAATAAAACTCAACACATCCAATATAAATTTTTAATTATTCTGTCACTTTTCATTTACATCAACAATATAATAAAAAACATTTCTATATCATAAAAACTTGATCTAAAAGTAAGTCAAATTTATATTTCAACATTCCCCCTTAAATTTGATTTACTGAAAAACTTAACTCCCATTTTATTACAGTTTTTATAATGTTTTGCAGAATTGAGACCTTTAGTTAAAATATCAGCTATCATATTTTCAGTTGATATATAATGTACTGCAAGTTTGTCATTTGCTACCATTTCTCTGACAAAATGATAACGTATATCAATATGTTTACTTCTCGCTCGATATGTACTGTTTTTACATAAATCAATGGCACTTTTATTGTCACAGAAAATGATAATTTTATCTGATATTTTATTTGGTAACAATTCATTTTGCAGCATTTTCAACCACAGAGCTTCTTGTACTGCTGAAGCCAGTGACATATATTCAGCTTCACAAGTTGATAAAGCTACGGTGGTTTGTTTTCGGGCATTCCATGATATAGGTCCTCCTTGAAACTGGAAAATAGAACCAGTAATGGATCTTCTCTGATCAACATCACCGCCCCAGTCAGCATCACAATATCCATGAAGATCTTGGCACGCATTCTGGCTGAATTCTAATTTAGCTGAACTGGTTCTTTTTAAATAACGCATAATTCTTTTTACTGCGTTCCAATGCTCAATACCTGGATTATTATTGAAACGTGAAACTAAATTCACTGCATAAGCAATATCAGGACGAGATACTTGTGCAGCATACAAAAGTGATCCTACCGCCTCCTGATATGGTATTTTTTCCATTTCTGCCAAGTCTACATTTTTAGTAGGACTTGAGTCTGTGGAAAGTTTCTGATTAGGATCTGTAGGGATCGACACAGGATTGCAGTCAGCCATATCGAACCGAGTGAGAACATTTTCTATATATTTCTCTTGATCAATCCATAATTTTCCTTTATGGCGATCCCGTGTAATTTGCATACCTAAGACAAAACGAGCTTGTCCAAAGTCCTTCATTTTGAAAGAATCCATTAAGTTTTGTTTCAGGTCATTTTTCCACTCCATATTGTTTGAGAAAAATAGCAAATCATCCACGTAAACTGCAACAAAAATCATTTGTTGTCCTTGAATCTTGAAATAAACACATGGATCAATTTTAGATTTTGAAAGTCCAAAATTTTTAAGCGCTGCATCAAGTTTGTTATTCCAAATTCTACTTGCTTGTTTTAATCCATATAGAGATTTTCGAAGACGGCAAACTTTGTTATTTTTCACATATTTTTCTGGCTGTACCATGTAAATTTCTTCATCTAATTCACCTTGAAGAAAAGCCGTTACAGCATCCATTTGATCAATGTCCAGATCAAACTTTACAGCTATTGCTAATAAGAAACGGATTGAGCTGTATCTAATAACAGGGGAATATGTTTCTTCATAATCGATCCTTTTTTTTTGTGCACAGCCCTTTATGACCAACCTTGCTTTATATCGAATAATGTTACCGGATGAATCTTTCTTTGTTTTGAAAACCCACTTGCAAGCAATAGGTTTTCTCTCTGATGGCAAATCAACCAATTCCCAAGTTTTATTTTCAATAAGAGATTGATACTCACTTTCCATTGCATCTATCCAAAATTTTCTATCAGATCGACTGCATGCTTCTTCAACCGAAACAGGATCATTACTGTAAGCTTCTTCAACTGAAATAGGATCATCAATTTGAATCGCTCTTGCATTATAAGTTATAAAATCATCCCATTTTGAAGGCTTTGGCTGTCTGGAAGATCTACGAATATCATTTGTTTCGCTATGAATAATAGATGATGTAGAAACAAGGTCTTCGGTATTCTCTGACAGAATCGCAGTTGGATTTTCAACTTCTGTTACCGCTGATTCATCATTTATTTTTGAGTTTTCAACCGGACGATTTAGAACTATCGATGTTGATGGAATCTCAGCAACATTTTTCCCTTCATCAGTTGCTTGATCTTCCACGGAATCAGCTGATACTGGAATTACATCAAAATAATTAATCTTAGGCAATTTACGTACCTGATGCTCCAGACGCTGATTTTCAAAAAATACAACATCGCGACTGATATGGATTTTCTCTGTTTTTGGATCGTACACGCGGTATGCCTTAGATTCGTATCCTAAAAAGATACATTCTTGGGATTTTGGATCCAGTTTATGTCGCTTCTGTTTGGGAACATGTATTTGAACTTTGCAACCAAAAACACGAATTCGGCTCAAATTTGGTTTTTTACCAGTCCACATTTCTTCTGGCGTTCTATTGTCTAGCATGCGACATGGAGATCTATTTATAATGTATGCCGCAGTTGACGCTGTTTCCGCCCAAAACGACTTTTCCAATCCTGCATCAAAAAGCATACATCGTGTTTTCTCGATTATTGTACGATTCATTCGTTCTGCTAAACCATTTTGTTCAGGTGTGTATGGTGCAGTGGTTTGATGTTTAATGCCAGATTTACGCAAAAATGCTTTAAACGGAGCATTACAATATTCAGTACCATTGTCGGTGCGTAGAATCTTGATAGTTTTCTTTGTTTCATTCTCTACTTCGCTCTTGAAATTCTTAAATGCTTCGAAAGCTTCTGTTTTTGATGATAATATATGAACAAAAACCTTTCTTGAGAAATCATCAACAAACAGCATAATATATCGAGCTCCATCAAGTGACATTGTCTCAATTGGTCCACATAAATCAGAGTGAACGACGTCTAAAATATCAGATGCTCGTGTTCCAATATTTTTAAATGACTGCCTTGTTTGTTTTCCCATCAAACAAATCGAACAATTGTCATGACTTACTTTTACAAAGTCTACACCCTCAGCCGAACCATTTTTCAATTTATCCAGGCTATCAAAATTGATGTGACCCATTCTACGATGCCATAAAATGCTATCAACAAATTTGTTCTCGTAACTCAAAAAACTCACATCTGTTGTGGGCCGATTCAAAATAAACATGCCGTTTTCATGACGCGCTAAGGCAATAAGTTGCTGACCATCGTATATTCTACATCCTTTGTTATCAAATATAACTTTCTTCCCATTTTTGACTATTTGACTTACGGAGAGAAGATTTGCACATAGTTCTGGGACATATAATACGTTCGAAACCATTTTTGTTTCGATTTTATTGTTGACTTCAACATCTATCTTAACATTGCCCATTCCTTCAATTTTCATCGGTGAGTGATTGGCGGTTATAACACCATTGACTTCAGGAGTAGATAAATCTAAAAAAACTTCCTGTTCACGAACCATGTGAGCTGAAGCACCCGAGTCGATGTACCATTCTGAGGGATTCACTGTACAAATAAGTGATGAGAATAAAGAGGAAACATTTTTTCCACCTGAATGTTGACTGTTCTTCCCTTTCGACTTCCGCTTTTCACATTGATTGGCGTAGTGACCATATTTATTACACTCATAACATCGAACAGTTTTAAGATCACGCTTCTTTGGAAATTTCTTGCTTATCAAAGCAACGCTGTCAGAGGAACATTCGGTCTTGATATCTTGTAACAATTTCGGCTTGATACTATCGGCTGAAATAGCAATTCCGGATGCCTCTATGCCCATATTCATCGGTCGATAATCATCAGATAAACCGGCAAGCAACAAAGTCCCGATCCATTCATCAGAAACATCAAATCTTATTTCTCGCAAACGATGCGCGGTTGTAATTATTTCATTGACATAATTTTCAATGCTTTTACAATCATTGAGACGCGTTGTAATCAATTTACGTAGTAAACCGACTTTCCGAGTTAGACCAGAATCATCAAAAGCTTTTTCTAAATTATCCCAAGCCTCTTTTGCTGTTTTAGCGGTTTGTACATGTACAAAATTAATTGGTTCAATCAGCAAAATAATTTTCGTTCTTGCTCGGGTAATATTAGTTTCATCAAGATCTACACCAAGTACGGCTTTCCATAATGATTCATGTTCAAGATACGCTTGAACTGCAAACTTCCAGGAACCATAATTTTCGCGACCTCTTAGTTTTTCAATTGTGGCATGTACTTGTGACATTTTTGAAGCTTTAAATACAATTTTAAACTATAATGCGGCAACTGGGCCCATAACCAATTGTAAATAAAACTCAACACATCCAATATAAATTTTTAATTATTCTGTCACTTTTCATTTACATCAACAATATAATAAAAAACATTTTTATATCATAAAAACTTGATCTAAAAGTAAGTCAAATTTATATTTCAACAATGTTAGTGGAACGGCAAAAACTACGGTCGTGAGCAAATCGTTGCGGTCGCCTAGTGAAACATACTCTCAGAGTCAGATCGAGAGTTAAATATAGAGAAAGCGTAACTATTCACTTGTCACCACGTATTGATTGGTAAATATAAACGATTCGACCAATCGAATGCGTTCTATATAATGTACGACATATGTCCTTGAAAATTTGATTTTTATTAAAAATATTGGTTATTGAATATATTCTTTATTTTTGACGTATTTTTTGGCGGTTTTGGAAATTAATGTTGCAATAAAAATCTGTCGTATATTGAAAGCTTATATCTTCTAAAATAACAAATAATGTACCAAGCGCTGACAATAAGCTTACATAATTCTGTTGTTTAAATTACAACTTTTTTGATACGGTAGCATGAAAAAAAAAATTAAGCAAAAATACTTTGAAAGCATACTGCTAAAATAACTGTCGCAGAATGATCAACCAAATACTGATAAAACCTTGCTCAATCCTTTATCTTTTAAGTCTTAAATAAAGTAACATAAAAATAAAAAAATTGGCAAAATTTCACACTTTGAATGTTAGCATAAAAATTGAGATGCGAAATCGGTTATGGCATAAGTAGTCGTAATTGTGTCCTCTTGCCATTAGTTCCTCATTCTTTAAGATAAATAATACATACAGGGCATAACAGCTTGAGGAGATACTTCAAAAAATTCATTTAGAAAAACTCGTTATAAAAATATTGTTTAAGGCCAAAAGAGACATTTATCAAAGTAAGAAAATATATTTTCAAACCAGTGGATCTCAAATTACAAAATAATGCTCAATTTTTGAAAAGCGACTAAAACGCGTTCTTAGCGAACAAAACAGAAATCAGGGTGCGAATTTTTATGTATTAGACCCTACCGAGTCCAAAAAACATAACTTAAATAAAAAAAATCGGTCGGTTTGTCGGTCTGACTCTGAAAGCACGATAACTAGAGAACACGTACGAAATTCTGACGGAAATTTTATATTCAAGTTTTTATTTATTAAAAAGCTAAATTCAAGTTCGTACCAGTGGTACCAAAATTTTATTGATTAAACTTTTTGGTTTTTTGCGTTTATTTTATAAACGGTACCATTTATCATATAATATAAATAAATATCAATCACGCCTTTTAACTGCTACGGGTGTGGCAGACACTTATAGTGCACTCGGTAGATTGATATTTCCTCAGCCATAGGGTGCGGTTACCAGTCATCAAGCTACGGGTACTCTTAGTTTTTGTGGAGAGTACGCCACAGGGTATATTATAATTCAGTAAAAATACTACTGACTTTTTGTCCGTCGGTGGGATTCGACCGCGCGACCCTCGGATTACAAAGCCAGCAAATATTGATTCTTGAATAATTTGGAACAACATTTAACTGAAACATTTTTAAAAATTATTAGCGATTCATTTGTTATTATTGATGTTTGAATTATTATGTAATTCGTAATATTTTTCTGAAGCAAAGAAATGATGAGAGTTCATAATGTGAAATTAGAATTATTATTACTCATATTTGGACATTACATGCAAACGTTCGTCAATTGTTTTTTCAAAATAAGTAATTTGATTGTATCGTATTTAGTATCAAATTGAAGCTCCTACGGGAATAACGCTAGTAGAGTAGAAGTATCAAAGACGATATTTAAACGATTGTCATTTATTTTTTTACAGGTTATCTAAACGATGTCTAATTTGGTATCAATTTAAAGCTCTCAGCGAAATGAGAAATCTAAAATGAATCATTTTTTCGATTGTAATTGTTTTTCTACAACTTGAACAGATTATTCCATATAACCGCCATCTGTCACTTTGACAATGGCAGCTGTCACTTTGTAATATGCAATTAATTTATGCGATACTCTACTCTGAACTTATGAAATAGCAATGAAACTAGCCATATAATTCAAGTTCTGTGGTGGCCAGATTTTTATTAGGCGAGCGGGAAACTACCGAAAAGTCGTTCAGAAACAGTAATATGTAATCATGTCATACTAATGTCTAGAATCAGATTTTTCAAATATTTTTGAGGTCGCTAGATAATAAAATGTGATACAATTTTTGCTGAACTGTAAAAGTTTATTCGTGATATTTTCATGCGTATATATTATTAATACTACCTATTGATGATTATAGATATTATCTATGAAGGTTATGGTCATTTACATACCTCTATATAAATGCCGCGATGTTCACCGTGCTTTAAGCGCACACGTCCAACATTAACTTTCAAGTCTTATATCTTTTTTCTTTTCAACGTATAGAGCTTAGACTTTGCAAAAAATTTCCTCTTATATCATATTTTGATACCCATTAGGCCGTTATTTGAATTCGGAGCCTCATCACTCTACTAATGCGATTGTATGTAAGGACTCGTAAATAAAAATTTCTAGAATTTTTTTAGAACTCGCTTCTTTGTCAAAAGATGCTGTGGAATATATATGATCCAATTTTCAAGAAGAAATATTATTTAATTGCCGGAGCTCCGGCAATTAAATAATATTTCTAGATATAAGCTACATCATTTGATATATACACAAATTTATTCAATAAAATTTTCTGTTACTTCATATTATAATTAATATAATTTTAATAATATTTTGACACGTACAATGTCAAACAAAATCAAGGAATTGACAACAGATTATCATTGCCTACCTTATCATTTCAATTAAACTGATTGTTTTATACGGAAAATTATGAATGTCTGTTATCAGAGGCGGCTCTAGCCTACTTACCGCCGGGCTACAAAGATATATAAATTGCGCCCTTCCCTACCCCCTCTCTTCATCGTACTTCTCTTTTTTATATATTTTAATCCCAATCCACAATCAACAAATTTTAATCGCAATCCACAATCCACAATTTGAATCCCAATCCACAATCCACAATTTGAATCCTAATTCAAAATTTAAATCCTAATCCACAATCCACAATTTTAATCTCAATCCACAATTTTAATCCCAATCCACAATTTAATCCCAATCCACAATCCACAAATTTAATACCAATTCACAATATACAATTCTCAATTAGAATCCACAATATCAATCTCAATCCGCAATCCACAATCCGTTATCCACAATTTTGATCCCAATCTACAATCCAAAATTTTAATCCCAATCCACAATCAATAATTTAAATCTCAAACCACAATTCACAATTTTAGTCCTAATCCACAATTTGAATCCCAATACACAATTTCAAACCCAACCCACAATACACAATTATATTCCCAATCCCAATTAAAAATCCACAATCACAATCCCAATCCAAAATATACAATTTTAGTCCCAATCCCAATTCACAACCAACAATTTCAATCCCAATCCAAAGTCCACAATTCACAATCCTAATCCCAATCCAAAATCCACAGCCGCAATTCCAATCAAAAATCCACAATCCCAATCCCAATCAAAAATCCACAATCCCAATCCCAATCCCAATCCAAAATCCAAAATCCAGAAACCCAATCCCAATCCAAAAACCACAATCCCAATCCCAATCCAAAATCCAGAAACCCAATCCCAATCCAAAATCCTAGCCCCAATCCAAAATCCACAATTCCTGATCCAAAATCCACAATTTTAATCCCAATCCTAAAATAGAATGGTGGATTATGGATTGTTGATTGTGGATTAGCTCTAATAAAATATTTTGTTGAAGAAATGGCCCAGCTGTTTTCATCTTTAAGCCCAGCAGCTAACAATCAACCACCGTGGGAGCGCCTCGCCGAACTAATCATAATCTTCCCTTTCAGCTCAAAATCATAGTTACAACATCAACACGTAAGATATATTCAAAATAATAATGAAAAACTTCACTAACTTTCAATTTATTTATTTATTTGTATTTTTTATGTTTCTATGCCGTTCAGCAGCAGAACCAGAGCCCAGCGGCAGAACTACGGCCCAGCAGCAGAACCAGAGTCCAGCAGCAGAACCAGAGTCCAGCAGCAGAACCAGAGCACAGCAGCAGGACCAGAGCACAGCTGCAGAAACAGCCCAGCAGTATAATCAGAGCCCAACAGTAGAAACAGCCCTGCAGCAGAACCAAAGCTCAGCAGCCGTTCAAGAAGTCCTCCAGTAGCAGCAGAACTGTAACCCAGCAGCAGTCCAAGAAGTTTTCTAGCAACAGCAAAACCAAAGCCCAACAGCCATCCAAGAAGACCTCCAGTAGGAGCAGAACCAGAGCCCAATAACCTTCCAAGAAGTCCTCCAGCAGCAGCAGAACCAGAGCCCAGCAGCCATCCAAGAAGTCCCCCAGTAACTGCAGAAGATCAACACATCAGTAGCAACTGTTCCAGGTCCCAGATTCAACTAAACTTTGAAGAAGTCAACTGATTAATTTTGCCCGCCACTTGCAAAGTTCAAGTAAGTTAATTTCTTTTTAAATTTTCTGACTTGTAATAATTATTTTGTTTCAGTTGCAGCAAGCGAAGGAGCCATTTCTCTCATCTAGATTTCGCTAGGGTTTTCCTAGGCCCGAAGGGAGAATTCCCGGAGGAGAGTTCGTCTCTTTTCCCTAAGTCATTGCCTGGGGGCGAACAAGGCTTACAACAACGCAACAGCATCGCGAACAAGACTTCCAACATTATAACAGCATCGAGTAATCAACAATTAATCTTCGAATCTTTGTAGCCTTTCCTAATTCCCAAAATAAAATCATTCCCACAAAATTTACAATTGTATTTATTTCTAAAACCTATTCTTATTGTTTCCAGGAGTAGTCCATAAATGTATTATTAAATAGTTTCTAGAATAAATTAAATTCATTAATAACTTGTATGTTTTATTTTCAAAATAAACACAAAACAAATCCTTGCTACCAAATATATTTTAATATAAATTTGGATCCATAAAATCAGAATATGAAAAAATTAATTCAAATTTGCCCACAGTTTTCCAAATATAAGCCCTTTACTAGATTTGATTGATTTATAAATTTGCGGTTATCTGTTGAGCAGATGTAAAGTATGACCAAATTCCCGTTGCATTATTTTACCCTTATTCTTTGTGCGTTTGATCGATAGAGGACTAGATCCAATTTTGAAACAAATAAGATAATATAAACTTCATATAAAAAATTAATTGATAAATCTTAAATCATTTGCGTTCACTTATTCGGGCGGCCAAAAAGATAACCCGGTAAGCTTGGATTAGTGCTCCAAGGTGAACGGTCTTGTTATAAGGGTTAGATGAGCGTTCACTATCTCTATCTCTTTTAATCATCTTTCTGTCCTCTTTTAAGAAATGTTAAATGTAGTAAATATTAAAAGTGTGAAGTTTATTAGGTTAATTTTATTTTTTTTCTAAGATGAGCTATTTTTTTTTTTACAAAGAAATGTAATCAGGGATGTAATTAAAGCACTGTTATTAAGTACTGTAGTACTAAACTCGTCCTCAAGTGCTAAGTACATACACAATTAAATTTTCTTGCTTACATGTAACTTTTCCATAAAAAAAAGCACAGTTCAAATAGGACAAATGGATTACAAAACTTTTCAAATTTACACTTGTATTTATAATAAGGTTATCTTCTTCATTATAATATTTCAAGAAGAATACTAAGATATCTCATATTCATTCAACATAAATTTTGAATTACGCGGGTATTGCTTACTTCAAGACATGAAATTTAAGCTGTATTCTTTCGTTCACGAGTTACTGATCCAACTGAATCTAAAGATCAGTTTAAAATGGCGTCGAGATCATATGATCTGTTGTAGTCGAAAGAACACCAAACATTTGTTGAATCTGCGTTTGTCTGTGATTAATGACCTAAAATTTGTTTTGATTTCGCTTCATTATGAATATTCAGATAAGTTTAATAGAAATTATCTTTTAAATATACAAAACACAAATACATGTAGTTTTTTTCATCTGTTTAATAATTATAACTCAATTTCAGGATGAATTATCACAAAACTTTCCATTTTGCCTAACCAAAGCTATTTCAAGATAATTTTTTCATTTCTTATGATTCAAATGCTACGAATTCCGCCGTTTTTTGAATACATATGAACCACAAGAACTCCTCTAGCTTTTCGTTAGTGGAGTTGTTGGTGATCTGGAGTTGTTGAAATTTGGAGTGGGGGTGACTAATCCCTAAACGAAAGAACAAGCACATAGTGAACCAGATAAGTTAGATCAGTACTCCGTGAACGAAAGAATACAGCTTTAAATTTTTGGCGACATCCCTGAGCGAAGCATATCGCAGCTTACCGCAAACAAGTGAACGGAGGTGAACGGGTATGTCGCCCGAAATCGCCTTTAGAAATTGACGTTTAAAACTACGGTTATCTGTTGAGCAGTTATATTGTATGATGTGATTACTTGTTAGTTCACCACAATCAAAGAGATGGCAGCATGTACCTCGTTTTGAGAAATTCCAAAGTAATTTTATTTTCTTGCGACTAATGGCAATTTATTTTGAAAAATACTTAATTATAATTGTGTATCGATTGAGCATAAAATAATTTTGTATTTAGTACCAGTTAGCCCAATAAGGGCTTTAATCAACAAATTTTACTTGACGTACCTCAATTATTTTCCAAAAATATTATGACTTTTCGCTTCCTGCACTCATTTTCGAGTAATTAGTACATAATCCATGAAAGATGCAAGTATCAATAACTCGAAAATGAGTAGGGCAACTGGAAAATAGTTTCAAATTGTCAAACTATTTTTTAAAATAAGTTGAGGTACTTCATGTATCTTTTTTTGATTAGTGCCCGCGTTCACTTGGGAATTGTTAATATGTGAAAAGATGATTTCTGACGTAACGAGAGTACTAATCAAAAAGTAAAAAATGAAGTACCCCATTTATTTTTTGAAAATAATGTGAGTTTACTTGAAACTTTTTTTTGGTTGTCGTACTCATTTTTGAGTAAACTGTCCAGCAATTAGTTTATATTTCGCTACACAGGTGGCACCACATAGCTCGTTTTGAATAATGAAAACTAAATATTTTTTTCTGGCTGAACGGTTGATTTTATAAAAAAAATTGTGCGGAGCTTTTAATTTTACTTTTTGATGTTTACCAGATTAGCATTTTATTTTTCGCTGTACTTTATTTATTAATTATTTAAAAAATAAATAGAACAAAATCGATGTTTTACTGAAGGATTTATTTTATTATTCATACAATAAAAGATTTTTATGATGACTAGCTCCCTTTGGACAAACGAAAAAAGAGTTTTCAATTTTTCAAAAACTTGCATTGCGGGTTGCCCACCTATTTACTTATATTTAAATTTGAATTTACAATTAAATAAATAAATTAATTGTTGAGAAAACAAACATATATTTTTGAAATTTGATTATTTTATGACTATCAATATCGGAATGAAAAAAATATACAAAAAAAAATTCCGAAATTGATAGCACAAAGTAATTAAATTTCAAAAATATACGTATTTTTTTCAACAATGAATTTATTTATTTAATACTACTTAAATATTACCATGGAGAATTTAATACATAAAATTGAATTTACAAATGTAATAATTGAATATTATTTATTTTTGACAGGAAAAAAATACATGTTTTTAAAATAAATGAAATACATTTAATTTTGTGGGAAAGGTTTTATTTGGTAATTTTTAAATAAGTTACAGAACAAGGTTCATTTTGAACCTTACTACTTCTGAAAATAATTACAATAGGTTTTAATAATAAAACGACTGTAAATTTTGTGGAAATGAGTTTATTTTGGGAATAAGGAAAGGGTACAAAGGTTCGAAGATTAATTGTTGATTACTCGATGATGTTGTGAAGTTGGAAGTCTTGTTCGCGATGCTGTTGCGTTGTTATAAGCCTTGTTCGCTCCCAGGCAATGACTAAGGGGAAAGAGACGAACTCTTCTCCGGGAATTCTCCCTTTGGGCCTAGGAAAACCCCAGCGAAACCTAGACCAGAGAAGTGGCTTCTTCGCTCGCTGCAACTGAAACAACAAAATAATTATTACAAGTCGGAGAATTTAAAAAGAAATTTGACTCACTTGAACTTTGCAAGCGGCGGATAAAATTAATCAGTTGACTTCTTTAAAGTTGAGTTGAATCTGGGGCCTGGAACAGTTACTGGAGGACTTCTTGGACGGCTGCTGGACTCTGGTTCTGCTGCTGCTGCAGGACTTCTTGGAAGGTTATTGGGCTCTGGTTCTACTGCTACTGGAGGACTTCTTGGATGGCTGCTGGACTCTGATTCTGTTGCTGGGCTCTGATTTTGCTGCTGGGTTCTAATTCTGTTGCTGCGCTCCAATTTTGCTGCTGGGCTCTAGCTCTGCTGCTAGGCTCTGGTTCTGCTGCTGGGCTCTTATTCTGCTTTTGAGGTCTCATTCTGCTGCTGGGCTCTGGTTCTGCTGCTGGATGGCCTGAAACATAAAAAATACAAATAAATTAATAAATTGAAGATCATTACTTACGTGTTTACAGTAATTAAAAACAGTTATATAATGAGTAATATTATATTACCTAGCTGATGATGCGGTGATGTTATGAAGATCTACAGCTGGCGACCTGAAACAGAAACTTAAAACAAATTTTGGTGAATCATATTCAACAAAAAAAATATTGAGAGTTGATTTTGGCTGCTGGGCTCATCCTCAGCTCCTCCCACGATGTCCATTCCCTCGTTGTCCACCTCATCAGCTGGGCTCATCCTCAGCAAATGATCTGAAAAAAATACAAATTAATTAGGAATCTGCGAAAAAGCAACACAAAATAGCTGAAAGAAAAATAGATTAGAACCTGAAAAGCAAAGTTTATTAGTCAACTTACGTCCTTTTCTTGATTTGTTGGAGGTGGTAATGATGAAATGAAGAAGCTGAAAGGGAACTTTTTTGATTAGTGACATACATTCAACATTCGTTCAACATTCAAACGTGTTTTGTGTGTTGGTTTGTTTGTTGCGCGTCTATTTAATGGATCTAATTTTTTGTTTGAAGAGCTAGCTACGCGATAGGTGACTGCTGCCATACTACTTCGCGATTTTATTTTAAAAGTGCTCAGATATATTATGCTACTGTTTGACTCTACTTTACTACCCCAATGAGTGCCTGAGCGCTCAGACACCCATGGCACCGGTGTGCCCGTCGTTTGCAAGCAAAAATAGTCTGTTCGAATACGTGGCCAATGCATATTCCGAGGCCCACGATACCGCCTAATTACGCGATATGGTAACCTTAAGTATCGGTCTCAGCTAATGTTGTTTCTTGAACTTAATCAAGGACCCCCGCCAGCTACCATATTTTCCGACTTCCGATAGGTACATATCGAGAGTATGCCGTTACTCCCCAGTTAGTTCGCTCGTTCGCCCTAGAACTCATTGCAAACCCACGCGATGGTGTTCACCAGGGGGGGTGCCTCTCGTAGCGGTACCTACGTGTGCACCGATTCCCACGTTGGACCTTTCATTACAGGCCTTTGCAAAAAAACCAAGACATTTTATTTACTTATTACAGAATAAAAGCAAAGACTAACATCGCAAATACATGCACCTAACGTACACGCAATGCGGAACAAATTCACCCCAATTTACATATTTAAATACACAAAATTTTGATCTCTACGTTAATAAGCAAAATTCACAACCCCAAATATACCACAGAGCACTGTTAAAATAGTTTTTAAACGCAGTTTACGAGAGCAAAGACGACGCAAATGCAGCTTCTACGAAAGCCAGGACAGCAGTGAACCACCCGAAACGAAACAACAAGCTTCAGAAATAAATTGTACGAGTTAAGAAGTATACTACGTTTTCTAATGTGTTAAAAAGAGATAGATATGCTAAAAGGAACTAGTATTATCAAAAATCAAACCAAAGTTCTAACGTGTTGCAACCATCAATTAGTACTTGATTAAATAAACTTGCTTCGACGAAATAATTGGAAAAGAATGTTTAAAATAAAAATTTTAAAATATTGAAATAAAATTATTTAAAATATTGTAGACTTATTGTAAATACATTAAATTATTATTATGAATAATTTTTTGAACATTAAAAGAAATAATAAGGCAGAATTTGAAAAATAAATATTTAAGCAGTTTTTTTTAGTGCAGATATATTGCAAAATATTCATTAAATATTGTATCAATATTATTATGAACAAAATAAATATAAAATATTATTATTCAAATAACAAATTTAAATATTAATACAGTATAGCTACAATGAGTTAAAAAGAGATAGAAATTCTATTTCTACGTCACACACCAGACAAGCTAAAACAATCGAAACAATTATCTCTGACTTTTATACTGCATTTTGATAAAAATACAAATTTTTAAAACTATACTTCAAAAACTCAACGTATTGAAAAAGATGATTCACAAATTATATTTGAATATTTATTTATCTATATTTAGATTCACAATTTTAATCCCAATTCACAATTCACAATCTTCAATTAGAATCCACAATATCAATCTCAATCCGCAATCCACAATTTTGATCCCAATCCCAATCTACAATTTTAATCCCAATTCATAATTCATAATTTAAATCTCAATTCAAAATTTCAAGCCTAATCCACAATCCACAATTTGAATCCCAATATTCCTAATTCACAATTTTAATTCCAATCCACAATTTCAATCCCAATTCACAATCCACAAATTTAATCCCAATTCACAATCCACAATCCTCAACTAGAATCCACAATATCAATCTCAATCCGCAATCCACAATTTTAATCCCATTCCACAATCCACAATCAATAATTTCAATCTCAAACCACAATTCACAATTTTAGTCCTAATCCACAATCTACAAATTCAATCCCAATACATAATTTCAATCCCAACCCATAATCCACAATTTCAATCCCAATCACAATTAAAAATCCACAATCACAATCCCAATCCAAAATACACAATTTCAATCCCAACCCTAATTAACAACTCACAATTTCAATCCAAATCCAAAATCCACAATCCACAATCGTAATCCCAATTCAAAATCCACAATCCCAATCCCAATCCTAATCCTAAATCCACAATCCCAATCCCAATTCCAATCCAGAATCCAAAATCCGGAAACCCAATCCCAATCCAAAATTCACAGCCCCAATCCCAATCCAAAATCTCAAGTCCAGAAACCCAATCCCAATCCAAAATCGATAGCCCCCTCCAAATCCAAAATCCACAATTCTCGATCCAAAATTCACAATTTCAATCCCAATCCACAATCCACAAATTCAATCCCAATTCACAATCCTCAATTAGAATCCATAATATCAATCTCAATCCGCAATCTACAATCCGTAATCCACAATTTTTATCTCAATCCACAATCCACAATTTTAATCCCAATCCCAATTGAGAATCCACAATCACAATTCCAATTCAAAATACACAAAAATAATCCCAATCCCAATTCACAAACCACAATTTCAATCCCAATCCAAAATTCAAAATCCACAATCCACAATCCTAATCCCAATTCAAAATCCACAACCCCGATCTCAATCCACAATCCACAAATTCAATCCCAATTCACAATCCTCAATTAGAATCCATAATATCAATCTCAATCCGCAATCTACAATCCGTAATCCACAATTTTTATCTCAATCCACAATCCACAATTTTAATCCCAATCCCAATTAAGAATCCACAATCACAATTCTAATTCAAAATACAAAAATTTAATCCCAATCCCAATTCACAACCCCCAAAATTCAAAATCCACAATCCACAATCCTAATCCCAATTCAAAATCCACAACCCCAATCCCAATCGAAAATCCACAATCCCAATCCCACTTCCAATCAAAAATCCTCAATACCAATCCCAATCCCAATCCAAGATCCAAAATTCAGAAAACCAATCTCAATTCACAATCCCGATCCCAATCCCAATCCAAAATCCAGAAACCCAATCCACAATGCCTGATCCAAAATCCACAATTTTAGTCCTAATCCAAAATAGAATGGTGGATTGTTGATTGTGGATTAGCTCTAGCCAACTGCCGCCTTCAAAGATATGGCGCCGGGGTGCCATGCACCCCTTGCACCCCCGCTTGAGACGCCTCTGTCTGTTATACATATTGACTGCACCCAATTTTACACATCCGGCTCAGCCGATTGATACAAAAATAGAAGATAACTATTTTGATGCTACAACAAGTTCAAAAACTAAATTTCAATATGCTATGACTGATCATTCTAGATTTATGCAAAATAGCAGACAACCATTCTGATACAACATCAAGTTCAAATACTGAATTTCAACATCCTACGGTTGATTATTCTGGATTTATTAGAAAAATTCGGAAAAAGTTTCAAGTAAAGTGCACTTCCGGTACAGACGATTGGAACCATAATGCGAGGTGCACAACTAGACCCTATACCAGTCTTAAATATAAAATTTAAACATTATACGTTCAACCAGTTTTGAGATTTGCGAGTTACGCACGCACGCACGAACGCACGTACGAACATACGTACCGACGTCAAGCCAAAAATAGTCAAAATGGATTCAGGGATGCTCAAAGCGGATATTTTCATCAAAATCTCGATAGGTGAACTCTGTCGGTTTCACAATACTTCCTTGTACTTAGTACAAGTAAGTAGAAATATTAAAAAACTAAATCTGGACATTAGTATTACTTTAATTATTGTCGAGACACTGTAGGAAGAACTCCTCGCACTGATATTATTTAACAGAAATGTTAAACTGATATTTTTATATGTAAGATATTCATTTTGAGATCTTAAATTTTTTTGAAAATTAATTTCTAGTAAAGAAAGTGCTCTTCTTTCCCCTTGGAAAAAATGTCTCACTTTCTCTTCAGTTAACGAATAACTATTCTCAGGTTTATCTTGGACATGCGATTGTAGATCACTGTACGGAATGAGTTCGGTCATAACCTAAAATTATCGATTGTTTGATATCCTGGGAAGAACACGATCTTTGTAAGATTGTCCACTAAATATAGTCGTTTATGTATTCACCGAGTTGCAGATGATCGGAACACGGAAGAAATTTCCAAGTTTCGAATCATAATGAGCCTAATAACAATAATTGCTGTTGCATTGTTACGGAGATATCTATTAAACGTGATATTATTATCATTTTTGTCAATTTACGTAATTAGGTGATTATTTACCTCCCGTTGACACAAATGAGATTCAAACAAAAATACGTATAGATTAAGAAAAATATTTTTCTACTGCCACCTCTCAACATGGTGGTCCACTCATTTTTCTGTAAATGTATTTTGATAGCACTCACGTGTGTAAAAAAGCATAATGACATTCATATAACAATTTTCGTGACGGAATACTTGGCCCCATGCTTTGATATACTGGTAAATAAGTGTAAAAAACGTGACGGTTTAAAATTACAGAACATTCATAGCGCTTCTTATTCAAAAGAAATTGTAACAAATCTTAAAGTAGGTAACATAAGAAACTCCAACAATTTTGCAATTATCTCCAGCGAAAATTGCTCCACGATCTTCAAGCAAACTTCGAGAAGAAATTTAGAATATAATCCAAAAGATGTAAGTCTAAAATCTGAAAGTTGTTTGTTGAGAACGTTTCATTCTAACGTCACACAAGTGTTCGGCGATAAAAAACTGGAAACTTTGGATGATTTAAACTTTGTTTGCACCGAACGGCCTATGAATATTCGATCTTTCATCATAAATTATCAAAGTTTGTTCCAAACGCGTGAAATTTGAAACCTGCAATGTGTGTGTAATATATTAGCCCGAGCGCAGTAGTTGGTACATTCTGAATCAAAAGTTCAAGGAGAATAATTTTCATCGACACGAAACGAAAATTAAGATATAAAAATTTACTGTTTCGAATATGGATACATTAGCAATTTAACTTCAAATAGTGAGGGCCAGTAAATGATTCTAAGACAATATGTCCCGTTTTGACAGTTTATTTCTCCTAAATAAATCTTTAAATACTTTAGCATAAAAATAGAAAAATTAGACAAAATTCTATGTGATTATATTAGTTTCAATTCTGTATCTTTCAGCCCAGCTGATAAAGGGGGCTTAGTAACCCATCAAAAGCTTATATTTCTTGAAATAATTATCATAGTATTATGAAACAAACAGTGCTGGAAAGCCTATGTAAAACCATTCTTATTTATTCAACCCTTCAACTTTCATCTTTGTCGATCCACCCGGTATCTATCTTTCTTTCTCTTTTCAAAGGGTTGAATAAAGCAAAGAAAATCTGTTATATTTTTACAGCTTATATATTCTGATAGAAAGTTCTTATAGTGCATTTATTAATAAGCCAATTTCAACACTTCATCTTTTAATTCTCGTGGCATAGGGTATTGAATAATGCAACGAAAATCAGTTAATTTGAAAGCTTTAATATCATTGGATAATGAACCAAACATTGGTAGTAATTTTATGTTACTATTTATTAAAGAAAACTATTTCAGCCCTACCCTATTTAACACTTGAATACAATAGCATAGAAAAACGTGAATTAGGAAAATTCTCATATGATTCTGTCTGAAATCCTAAAATAATATGCCGCTAATCAGGGGCGGACTGAGCCCTTTGTAGGCCCGGGGCGGCAGCATGAGATAAGGCCCCCTATATATATATATATATATATATATATATGTGTATATATATATATATCCGTTATATTAAACAAAATAGTACCTAGAATAAGAATCAATTCAACAACCATTATAGTAATTAAGGTATCAAGGGTATTAAAAGGACAATAATGCCTGAGATTAACAACGTACTTTCCGAGGGCCTCTGGCCCGAAGTGTGTACGTTGACCGTATGAATTATTGTCTGTTCAACTCCCATGGTGCCTTCAATATTTAATGTCCGACTTTTGTTGTATTTCAATCATAATTTTTAGCAATGTATGTCCTGTCATTGTGACTTCTGTCAGAGAAATTACTCTAGTTACTTGCTGTAACTAGGCAACTTGTTTGTTATATTTTTAAATAATGCACGAGGGCATTATTTTGAATCATAATGCCCTCGGGTATTATTTGTTACGTAATCACCCTGAAATCAGTGTTATTATGACAACAATAATAGACTAGTCGGATATTAAAGTAATAATATTCATGTTAATAAAACGTAAATTAACAATCCTGATAGGAACTATTGATAATACTACATAGTAGCTTTATTTTTTTTTTTTTTTGTTTTTTAGCCTTCATTTGACTAAACTTCTTGATAACGTGATAACGTCGTTGAAATTTATTTTCTTCAAAATTGTTCTTTCAATTGATAAAATTGATAAATTGACTTGTCGATCTTCTTGGTTCATGGTGGATCGAATTATATTTGCATTTGTATGGATATATTATTTTGAATTTAATTAAGGTAATCTTCTCGAAATTTTGGGCCCCTCTAGACCACAGGCCCGGGGCGGACCGCCCCTTGCGCCCCCCCCTTAGTCCGCCACTGCCGCTAATGAAAAGTTTGTGTGGTATCATTTATTATTCGAGCAGTTTCAACATTGGTATAGGGGGTTGAATGATGCAACAAAATCTGTTACATTGGAAAGCTTATATTTCTTTGATTACAGATAGTAAAATAATGAACCTGAAAGTTCATGTAGTTCCAATTATCATCTAACCAATTTCAACCTTTCATCTTTCAACCATGCTGTAATTAGAAGGGCTGGAGCTTTGAAAGCTTTTCTCTTCTGAAATATTCATTGTAGGCTAATGAACAAAACTTTGATAGGAAGATTGTTTAAATATTTACTATAATATCTCTATTAATAATTCAACCCCAAATTATTCAACAGTAACTTTATCTTTCAAGTCTAGTTTTATAGGAGATTAAATAATGCAACGAAAATGTGTCACAATTTGGAAATTTATTTCTCGTAAACTAATAATTGTATATCAATAGGCCAAACACAAATAGAAAGCGTATGTCGTACTTTTTATCATAAAACCAGTTTCAACCCTATCAGCATAGATGATTGGATGAATAAAAAAAAATCTGTTACTTTTGAAAGCTTTTATGTCCTTTAATAATAATTATGGAGTGATGAAACGAACGATGATAGAAAAGTTGTTTAGATAATGCCTTTTATTACAAAACCAATTTTTACTCCATCTTTCAACTTAGTAGTGAAAAGGAGTTGAAAAAGCTATACATTAATATGTCAAGAACAAACTTTCGACCTCTTTTTAAGCATACTGCATGCACGGAGGAATGTGAGATTTGGCATACTCAAAGTTTATTTGGAGAAGATGAACAGAAAGCGAGAATAGGGTATATTGATGAGTTTATTTTATATTTTTAATTCACTGTTTACATATAACATAGTAAAAAATATAAATCATATCTAAAAGTGCTGTAATCAAGTTTAAAAAAATATTTAAAATTGAGAATAATTTTGAGCTATTTGAACGCCGCCATTTTCGTGCGCTCTATTGATGACGTCAAATACCATGTCCAGTGACATTACAGTCCATTGTTTACTACAGGTGTTTTCGTTCTCAACTTATTTCAGCATTAAAAAAAGGTCAAAAGTCAGTTTATAAGTATTGCATTGTGCCTGAATTCCAAATTCTATCAGAAATGTACCTGATAAAGTATTTTTTCCAATCCAGGCAGGTTTTAAAATACGTGAGAAATGATGTAAGGTTATCAGAAGAGATGAAGTATCATAATAAATTTGACAGATCATGAATAACATTATATGGGATTAGTTTTAGCAATAAAATTCAGCGGCTTCGTTTAACATTTGCTTGTTTTAAAATAACAGAAATTATAGGTTATGTTCATTGCTCATCAGATTTAGAATTGTATTTATTAAAATAGCGTACATAATGTGTTATTATTGAATAATTACTTTGCAATGTTCACTCTTTTTACTTCAGCGGACGTAAAATTTGGATTTGAAAGAAAATAAGACGACATCATGAATGGATCTATTCTTGACAGATTATCGGATTGTGCTTTTACAAAACCACTGTCTTAAATGATTTATAATCTCACTAGGATGCTAAAATTACACTTAAAGAATAAATGAATTTACAACACACACGTTATGACTATGTTTTCTAATCAAAAGCCTGTAATGCCATACAAATGTAAGCAATGCGCACTTGTTGGCATAGTATTTGACGTCACATTTCGCTTTAACCAATGGTGTGGCGTTTTAGAACTTTGAGTTTCCCTCGCTGAATTTGCTCTTTTATTTATTAATTTCAAGCAATTGAAAAGATATTAATTACCAAAATGATGGTTTAGTACAAATGTCCGGCCAATAAAAATTCGGAATAAAAATATTTGAACCAAATTTAAATTTCATCCATATTTCCTATTATATACAGGTATCCCATTTTAATCTATAAGTTAATATGTGAAGAGAAAGCTTTGTACCTCTTTTTAAGCTTATTGCATGCACGAAAGAATGTGAGATTAGGCATACTTGAAGTTTATATGAAGGAATGCCGGAGAGCTGAAAGTATATACAAGTGTCCCATTTTAATTTTACGACATGAAGAGAAAACTTTGTACCGCGCACAAAAGATAATGTGAAACAAGGCTTACTTGGAGTCTGTGTGGAGTAGGAAGTGCAGAAAGCCAAAATTATATACAGGATGCCTATTTTAATTTTACGTGAGGAGAAAACTTTGTACTGCATGCATAATAGAATGTGAGATTTAGCATACTTAAAATTTATATGGAGAAGGAGTGCAGAGTGTCCCATGTCAATATTATGTGAAGAAAAAACATAGTATTGCGCACGAACACGAAGTAATGTAAGACTCAGCATACTTGCAGTCTGTGTGGAGATGGAAATGCAGAAAGCTGAAATTATATACAGAGTATCCCATTTTAATTTTACGTGAAGAGAAACCTTTGTACCTACTGCGCGCATAAAGAAATGTGAGAATTGGCATACTTCGAGTTTGTATGGAAAAAGAGAGCGGAAAGCTAAAAGTATATACAGGTTGTCCTATTTTTATTCTACGTGAAGAGAAAACTTTGTACCGCGCGCACGAAAGAATGTGAGATATGGCATACTTAAAGTCTATCTGAAGAAGGAGTGCATAATGCTGAAATTATATACAGGTGTTCCATTTTGATTTTTGTGGAGAAAAAAACTTTGTAACGCGCAAGAATAAATGAGACATTTGGCATACTTAAAGTTCATGTAAAGAAGAAGTGCTGAGAGCTAAAATTATATACAGGTATCCCATTTCAACTTTACGTGGAGAGAAAGCTTTGTACCGTGCGCATGAAGGAATGTGAGATTTGACATACTTGTAATTTATATGGAGAAGGAATGCAGAAAGCTTTAATTATATATAGGTGTTCAATTCTAATTTACAGCTAAAAATGATATTATTTTTTTGCTGGAATATATCGAGAAATATGCACCGAACGGATGAAGAAAAAACTAGATGATTTCTTTCTCCTTCCGAGGGTTGGGAGGAGAAAGTCACTTTAAAATCTTGAATGGGAACCACTAATCCTAATTTTAGATTCGGATGGAGCGCCGAATACCAAGTTAATTTTATCTTACCTGGAACTCCTGGGGATGGAAGATTAAACTCAATAATGTTCAAACTTGGCAGCATAATGATTCACGGTCGAATTTCGATTACTGGGCGACCACTAGTGTAAGAATAATATGCCATAATTTGAAAGCTCATATTTGATAAATAAATACTCGTAGAGTAACGAACTAAACGCTATAATAAAAAAGCTTAGATATTTCTCCTTCAACCCTCTATACCGAGAGAAGAATCTATAATAATTTGCAAGCCCATCTAAAATAATAATCGTAGAACAATAAAGTAAACAATAATAGGAAGCTTATGTATTTATTATAAAACCAGTTTTAAATCTTCATTGTTAACCTTGTCGTTATAGGAGGTTGAGTAATTCAACAAAAAAATGTCACATTTCCAAAGCTCATATCTCCTAAAAAAATAAATTTAGAATAATAAACCAAATGCTGGTAGAAAACTTATTTATTTCATTATTTATTCAATAATATCAAGGTATTCTAGAATCTAACATTGTAACTAGATTTTATGACATTTTATTCAGTCACTTATTTTTCAATTTATCAACATTGATAACAAAGAAAGTTGAAAATCTTTCAATTCTACAATGTGTTAAAGGGGAAACGCTGTAGTATTATTTATAACAAAGTCCTTTATTTCAACTCTTCATTCTAGTTAAGAACGGTCCAAGGGCTCTTATGGGACTACGATGTAAGGCTTCTGATTGTCCAAAATGCAAACACAATTCACCAGCAGTAAATGCAGGATTTGAAACAAATTTTGTGACAATGGATCCAAGAAATATTTTAATATTCTCAGAGCTCGGAATAAAACACGAAGATCAAAGTAACAGATCAAATACACTAATAACTATTTGACACTAATTATCAATTGCGAGCTTTTTCTAGAATATTTATGTCGCTCAAAATTCACTTTGACCTGACTCTCTGACCGATTGATTTACTCTGTGACCTCCCGACTTAACAACGCGGTCCTTTATATTTGTTTACCTGCAGTGACCTGGAAGTGCTCTATCACATTTCGAGATACTGCCAGAGTTATCTCGAATATTCCAGACGTTAATTAGGGAAATTCGTTATAATATTACCTGAGCAGATACAAATTTTAATCTTCGAATTGCATAAATTTATTTGTGATTGATGCAAGAATGACAGTTGATGCAATTGTCAAATAGCCAAGTACGATTTTTAAGTTACTGTAAAATTGGTTCGTATTTCGACAAATCAGAAGATTTGAATCGACGTATCATAAGAGCCCTTGGACCGTTCCTAACTGGAATTGATTATAGTTATATGTGTTCGTTTGTAATGAAATTTTAAACATAAAATAGTTGTGAATAAATTATTGTCAATTTAATTCAAAGTGACTTATCGCTAAGATCAAAATTTGGAGTTAATTTTGAAAAATGTATATCATTTCATTCAATTTCAATTGATTTTCTAGATTATAATAACTGTCATTCAAGAGACATGTGGACTAATTTATTTTACTTGGAACATTACTTGTGCATATAGTTCGATTAGACTTTTACTATTTTTTTTAATACGTTGTTTGATTCTGTTGTATTACCTTTTGCTCGTATTTTTACTATCTCATAAAATAGTTGATAACTTTTTTGTTTAAATTTTTATTCGTTACTCATGCAGGTATTAACTAATCAGATATTTTTATGAGCTGAATAAATGTTATACAACATTGTTGAAAACAATTTTTATTTAGTGTGTTTCTTCCTGCGTTGACTGTTAGTAGTTATAATTAACATTAGATTTGAGTATACTTTTAATATCGTGGTAATTAGAAGCAATGACAAACTTCGATTTGCTTCAAACATTGGCTTTGCTTGCAGCACGTGTTTCATACTGAGTAACCTGTAAATCATTTGTGAGATTCAATAATTAGCGAGCTAATTTAAAACACTGTGAATGCGGCTGTTTATGCTGTAGTATCTAACTTATATTATAACTGTGTTATTTTTATCAAAGGTGAAATAGAGCATATCAAAGATAATTAATATTTATAGTTGAATGCCGTTGTTGTTAGCTTGCGGCGTACCCACAACCTGAAACTGGGAAATTTATGACAAGAAAATAAGGTAGGACTACATGTGTATTTATGATAGATCAGTAATTCAGAAGTAGATTTACTTCTTGATTAATAGTTTTAAGTACTTCACCGCAAGCTTGTTGCAAACGAAAAATTATAGTGCGGAATTACGCGAATTCCTTCCTCTCTGCACTGGGTACGATCCGTAATAATTAATTGCCAATTATATGTCGTTGTATTGGCTATAGATTAGTCATACTATGAATCTAATTGAATATATACAGGGTGGTAAGAGATTGAAGCCAAGAAATACTAGATTTTTTAATGATTTATACATGCTTTCAGAATTATATTATAATAAATAGAATTAAAACCAAAAAATTCTATTTACTAAATATTTTGTTCACAATTTAAACCACTGTTGTATACACTCAAAAGAGGAAATTTTGTGGATAAAAACTATTGCAATTAAATTTACCAATTACGATTTAGAGGTACAAAAACAGCAATTGTTTTCAACTAACTACTGTGGCCTGTCGAGTTAAATACATTGGTATGTAATTATTAAATTGCGAGGGTGTTAACGACTAGTCAAATGTATGTATATATGAGAACAGAGGCGTGCGTAAAATATTTTATGCGAACCAGGATCTCCGAAAATACCCACTGTTAAATCAAGATTTTTTTCCAATGATATAAAATTAATATTAGCTCAGATTTGAAAATTATTGAGTTATTTTATATGAGCAAAAACGAGGGACGATTGAAGAGTAATCGGCTGAGGTAAGAGTTAGCACCAGCAGTATTAAATTAAATTGATTTTCGTCGATTTCAACTTTCTAGTGACTACTGTAATTTTTTTAACTAAATGCGTCATGTAGTTTTTGTTTTAAGTCATTGGAAGTGAATAACTTTTGCATTTTCACAAAAATTAATAAAATCTAATATCATGCAGCGATTAGATACTTTAAAAAAAAAAATTAATGTTGAGGTTAACACTGGATTGAACGATGTTTATGTGGATTCTGAACCTTTAATTTCCTCAATTAAATTTTGGACATCTGAATTTGAACGCGGTCGGAAGAACATATTGATAATGAGCGTCTAAATTGCTCAAAATGAGTCACAACGGCAGAAATGGTCGATCAAACCCATAACATGATAATCGACGATTGACGAGTGACTAAGCGCGAGATAGCTGAGCCTGCTTGCATCTCAACCGAATGAGTGCTCAACATTTTGCATGAATATTTGGGAATGATAGTATCTCATTTGTTGTCAAACAAATACAGTCATCTGACTATTTCGAAAGATTGTTTGGCAATATTCACGAGCAATTAAAATAATTTTTTGCATAGTTTCGTAACCATGGACGAAAAATGGTTCCATCACAACGTACTAGAGACCACGGAACAGTTGAAACAGTGCACTGCTTCTGGCGAATCAAAGCCGAAGAAGGCTAAGGTGGGTTTGTTGATTAACAAAGTCATGGTTACAGTTTTTGGGATACACACGGTATCATTCAAATCGACTGCCTGGAAAAGCATAAATCGATTACGGGCGTATATTATGCAGAACTGTTGGATCGATTTACATCGAAAACGGCCGCATTTGACAAAAAAAGAAGTGATGTACAAGTGTACAAAATCTCATGAATTGCGCTACGAATTAGTTTTATATTCCCCAGCTTTGTATCCCTTGGACTATTATTAATTTTCACTTGAAGAAATGGCTTAGTAGTAAGAGATTTGGGTCAAAATGCTAAAACAGGGATCCAATTTAAGGACTTAGAAAAATCTCCGAATAGGAGGGTATCGAAGAATTGAGGAATCGTTGGACAAAGTGTTTTGCCAAGAAAGCTGTATTTCTTTATCTAGGCCGATTACTTGTCTTGGAATATTAAGAATATCAAACGAACTTGGATGATATGCTAACGCCTTCAATTCTCCCTTAAATGATGAATTTTATTCTTCTACAAAATACAAAATACAAATAGATTATGATTTCATTTATAAAGACGTTGGTTCGTACTCATATCTCCAAAAACAGCACTTTATAACGCTGTTACTTTAAAAGTTATGAGATGTCTATATTTATTTAATTTTATTCCCAATGGCGTAATCTTTCTTCATTTAAATTTCCATTGAAATTGCACTTGAGGCATTGAGGGAGTTCTAAAAATTTAGACAGGTATTTAACTTCATGAGAAGTATCTTCATTCAAGGTAGCAAACGTACTGTAACGAAATTCAAATTAATTCCTTTGGTTAATAATCTATTTTCACCTTAGACTACACTTATATAACTAAAATTATCCACTATTTGATAATTCTACTAATAATCGACGCTAAGACTACACAACTATCACTACATTTATTCTATTACTTAAACAAGAACACTGTCTTCTTATTTATTCCAACCGCTTCTTATTTATTTTCAACTGTTTCTCTATGTATTCATCACTATTCTCACTTAGTTCCTCTGGTTCATTTCGTCCAGTACACTACCAGAACCGACCTACCAACCGCAATTACTTATACGCGCTCCAACTAGTCTCTTCAATTCTCTCTTACTTTCTTACTCACTCACTATCTTACTGTCCATTCAACTCAGTTCCTGGTTTATATATCCACGGCTACGTCTTCTCGAATTTCAGAAATTTCCATTCGGTCCGACTTCATCCGTTTTTGACACATATCAGTCAGTTGCGTTGAAGAGACAACTCTAATGCGTATGCCACCCGTTTAACCAGCGTGTTGATTTAAAGTCTACTCTGTAGGGGCACTGTTCGTTACAGTCACTGATCTCTATATAACACTGGATTGGGTTTAGGCCGTATTCTGGCATCTGAAAGCGGCCCCGGTTGAATGGCGAACTTGACAGTAACATTGAGGTATTGTGACACGATTCGGCGGTAAATTCAAAATACTTAAAGAAGACACTCGATGAGATTCGAAGCATAATACAACTAAGATGATAAAATTATTCTTAATATACGTAAATATGCATACATTGATAATCAATAATAGTTGAAAGTATTTAAAAAATCTTATAATAGTTAAAATACTCATTATCAGTTGAAAATATTTGTTAACTTTTTAGTATCAGTATTTTAACTATTTTTTAAACATTGTAGTACTGTTGAATAGTTTTTTAATTTTTTATAAAACTAAACAATAAATAAATTGTATTGAGAATTGTGTAACTATATGAATACTTTTTGAATGAGTACATAAGTCGAATTCATTTAATTGCATACTGTAGAACTGTCGATTACATCTTTTTTGGTTTTGTAGTTAACGCAATAGTTTTTGTATAGTTCGTTGAAAATAGTCGGAACAGCATTATTTTTCAGAGTCGTGGACGCAACAAAATTTTGAGAACATAAACTCATGTTTTTGGCTATTTCTAAGTTTGGCAAATCCATTTGTCCGAGCCATTTTTTGAACGATTCTTCATCGAATGAAAATTTTGAGAATATTCACATCACAGCATAGCAATAAAAATAACTAATGTTTATTTATTTCAGTCATAACGACAGTTATTTCAGGTTATTTCATTGTACTTACTTGTGCAGCGTCCAATTTCTCGATGAATCGGATTTCTTTTCGCAAAACATGCACTCGACCATCATATTTGATAAATAAAATTCCGTCAAACTAAACAGCTAAATTTTAAATATCGCGGCCAAACAGTATACTGAACTGTCACAAGACCTCAATTTTTGCCAAGATGGCGGCGCTCAATTGGGGCCGCATCTCAGCGGCCTAAATCCAATTCAGTGTTATATAGAGATCAGTGGTTACAGTACATTTTATTATATGTCACAAAGAAAGGAATCAAATATCGTTTGATTTTATAGACTCTACCTTTCAAAATCATCTTGTTCCTATTTTTCTAGTCATCTTATTTTGCAATCGGATTTTTGTTACCTTATTATGCAGTCGAATTTTTTCATTTTTATATATATTTTTTTTTATTTACTTCTTTTTAGTGTTATTTGTATCGTGTGGAAATTTATAATCACGTTATATCATACTTTATATCGGCCCCACTACTAAGACAAATCTAAATATTTCTTATCATGTATTGTACCCCATAATACTTCCATAATTAAAACGAATTTATTGAGTGCATACTGCACCGTCGAATACCTATCCTGTCGAATGCCTGCTAGGTCAAAAGTCCACACCGTCGAATACCCATTGCGGCGAATTTATCTCCACTACTGCTTTGTGTGCCACTGGCACTAAAACAGTAGTTTTTGTTTTCAATGGGCGATGCTTCGCACTCGACGTTTGGGCGGGCCCTGACTATGCTCAACGTGTCATGCTCAATGTTTATGCACAGTAGTTTTGTTTTCAATCAGCAGTGCTTCGCATCTAAAAATATATAATTCAGAATATTTCATATCGAGATGAGATCAATATTTTAGGACTTTTAAAAAATGAATTAAAAAAGATTTATTTAATTCAAATAAACAGCGCAAAGTATTAGGTTGAAAAATTATGAATTCCATAAAAAAGCATTTTCAAGAAATTAAAATCAACTTATTTCGAATAAAAACAGGAACGAAAGCCCTATAATTGTGAAAAAAAGCTACCTCGTCAGTGATGTGCGAGAATGCATTTTTGTTACGAGACAGTTTCATGAGAAACCTGTGTAGATAGTACTCGAAAAAACTAAAATTTGTAATCTTCCATGACTAAGGTAAAGGTACCTTACCCGAATATTAATTTTTTTTTGTACCGTGGAGCTGTGTTATTATTTGTACCATTTCGAACACATACCACATACGAGTGCACAATATCGAGGTGCTTGTATTCAAAATATTTGCCTGACTATATTGAACAAGTGATATTTTCATTAAATTGAAATCAAGTTTTTTGTTAGTTTATATGATTTCCAAATCCAGCTTAATGAAGATTGATCGAGTGCGGAGATAGTATGTACATACAAAGCGGAAAAATATTTTTGTAAATATGCTGCTGCCATTTGCACGTATGTAAATGAAGAAAAAACGTGTTACCAATGTGAAACTGACCACCTGAAATACAACAAAACAAATATAAAAGGGATTCAACAGTTGAAAATAAAATAGCTAGAGGAAAGTTGTAAAAAGACCTGCCGCCTGACAGTATGATTGTATGATGGGCTTAAAAATAACAATTCCTCACACTGCTGCGGTATTACGGCAAGTTACGAAATTGAACTCAACCGAATTCATAGGAACGATCTAAATATGCGGTTTAGAGGAAAGTCGCGTTCATTAGGCCCATCGTTCGTTAGTGTTCGTGCGTACTGCTGCGAAGTGCGAATCGATCCCATTTTTTTTACAGCGCATTACAGAGCGAATCACACTGTCTAAATTACACAATGTAAAACAAAAACAAAAAAAAAAATAGATATAGTGATTTTTCAATTATTTTTACCGCAGTGTATTACCTAGCCATTCTTCTGGTAAAATCGTCTAAAAAATTGCTGAATTTTTCAAGCTTAGAAGAAATTTTTTCAAGGATGTAGTGAAATGTATTTTTTCTCTGTGTGATATACGTTGAAGTATCAAATGGTAATAATGCTATAAGCTCTGCATCAGCATCATGATACAAATATTTTCCGAGTGCCAACGCCATATTATCTGTGCGAATACCGGGCAAATACTGCAACAATGGGCGGTGGGCATTCGCTTGATTTCATAAAAATTTTCGCCTGAATTAGTCATTTGGCAGCTTGAAGTTTTCTGCTCCCAATGGACGGGAAGGTTCTTATTTGCCAGTTTATTTGCGTCAACGAGAAGAAAAATTGTTTATGAAATTAAAATTTTCTATTCGTATAGATTAAAAGTAATACATTTCAGATATATCACAGATACCATACTGTATTTGTACGTCATAATGACATTATACAAATGTTAAATAATCTTTTAAATTAAAACGAGATCACTTTCATCGCTAACATTTTTTATTTTGTAATGAAACATTACCCAATTTGAATTTGCCTTTTCTCCGCCTATGTGCAGAATATTCACTGCGGTGTAGGGTGCTGTGACAAAAACAACCGTTTACAGAAACAAAAACAGTTTGTGTAATAAATGCATCCAATATACGTCCTCTACCTAAATACCTAGAATTTATTTATTGAGCAGTACAATTAAAGTCAACCAGTGTTTTATTTTGTAATAATATTGCTCAGGAGTCGTAAATTTTAAAGCTCGAGCTCGCTGATATTTTATTTTTCAGCCTTGAAAGTTTATTCTGCATTCGCATAATTGTTTGTTGTAAAATTTTATTGTATATAAAAGATTTAAATATTTGGGTTTGCTGTCAGCGAGATGATTTATTTCGGCAACCATTTATTGCTCTAGCAGGAAAAGTTTATTCGTTTTAAAATTTTCAAGGCAATATATGAAAAAATATATTTTATACTCAATTTATGGTCAAATTTATATCAACGATTTTAAATAATCTCTCTCTCTTTCTTCTTCACAACATTTTATCATTTGTTGAAATTCCGACCGTGTTAGTTGATGTGGGTGAGAACATACTAAATGTTCTATAACCCAACTCGTGACTTTCCGTTAATTGGGCCTATTTAAATACACTTCCCATTCTTGTTTGACCTGTAAACATTTAGCCGCGACGAAAATGAAAGATACTTTGGGATTTCAGGTTTCCAATATTCTAACATGAGTTTAGGACGCTTCTGTTAAATACTTCAAACAACAGAGTTTAAATTAGTGAAACTAAGGTACCCAATTTACACTTGCTCGTGTTTGTCCAAAATTTTAGGGAGAGTTGAATTATACATACACTCAACTGAAAACAATTCTCCTTTTTTCATAAAAGCGATTCTGACCTTTTAAGGTTTTGAAAGTGTTAAGGGCGAGGTAGCAAATTGGATGTGCCAAATATTATTCCCTTTTTATAAAATAGATTAAATAAGAGTCAAATTTTCTTTCGTTTCACTTCCCCGACCTATTTATAATAAGGGAAGTATAAATTATAATCTTGATTTTTTGACAGTTCGAAGTTTTGATGAATCTTCAGGTTTTAGACTCTACTGAACCCAAAAAACATAATTAAAAAGAAAAGTCGGTTGGTCTGACTGTCGGTATGTCGGACTGTCGGTTTGTCTGAAAGCACGATAACTTGAGAACGTGTACGAATTTTCGACATAAATTTTATATCTAAGTTCATTTTTTTTTGTTAAGAAGCTAAGTTTAAGTTCGTGAATGAGTTCTTTCAACCAGTGACAATGAAACTTTATTGATGGAACTTATACAAAATACCTGAAATCAATCCTTGAATAATTTGGTAAAACATTTACCTGAAACATTTTTCAAAATTATTAGCAGTTCATTTGTTATCATCAAAATTTGAATGATTGTAAAATTCGTTATATTTTTCTAAAGTAAAGAAATAATGAGTCGTAATGTGAAATTAGAATTATTAGTACCCATATTTTTACATCACATGCAAACGATCGTCAATTGTTTTTTTAAAATAAGTTATTTGGTTGTATCGTGTTTGAGATCAAATTAAAGCTCGCGTGGGAATAATTCTAGCAGAAGTGTCAAAAAGGATATATGTACGATTGTCAATTGTTTTTCACAAGTTATTCAAATGATGTCTAGTTTGGTATCAATTTAAAGCTCTCAAGAGGATAAGCTTAGTAGAAATATGAGAAAAATAATCAATGGAATCCACGTTATCATCTTTAAATTACACTTCCGGTGATCAAATGTCAAAATTGTATGTTCCAATTATTATATTACCAAGAGACAATTAATTGGGGTTTCAGGTTAAATGCAGCAAGTTGAGTGCCTTGGATCTCCAGCATTGCTCGTATTGCATGTACATAATATTTTTTCTGCAGCTCTTGATAGTAACTTTCAAAACAAATCCAAAACACATCACAGTACAAGTTGACATTTAGACTTTACAGATAGCCTAAGAAATGGGTCGGTGATATTACCAACTTCAATATTTTGATACTTATTAACAACCAACAACACTGCACTGCACGATGTACAAGTTGATTGTTTGGTAGTTCAAAACAAATGGGTCGATGGTAGCTGCTTCAAGTATTCCCAGAAAAATTTAATTTAGAATACACAAGTTGACAGCTTCATGTGTAATGATTTTGGTTGAACTGCGTAAAATGAATAAAGCGCGAAGAAAAAAATCTTACTGTTTGCGATGCGTTTAGACTGCTTTACGCATGGTTGTGGGAAATATAGAAAATCTAATTATTCGAATTCTGTCAAGTAACTTTACATTGTAATTTGAGCATAAATTGATAAATTTGTAGCAATACATTTAACGATTAATTTTTTATATACGCAGTTCCCAGTCGTTAACTCAAAGCCTCTTGTAGCTCATTGCAGATTTTCTGAAAAGCCATAACATTTTACTCAGAAAATTTTAATTCTTGAAATCTTGCTCAATGTTATCTTACCTACTAGCACCATTATGTTTTTTTGCAGTGTTAATAAACCGTTAAAAATGGTTTTAACACTTACAGAAATACGTTAAAATTCTTGAGGAAATGAGCAGACATAATAAAATTCCACTAAAACAAGAAGAATTTGTATTTTTCAATAATAAAAGTAAAGTGGATTTCTTGATTTGTAATTAGTTCAAATGATTCACAAATATTGCAAGCACTTGAGGTGGAAATTTTAAATTCAAACATGCAGTTCAATTTGAATACAAATTATGGGATAAATGTTAGTGGAACTATTACTTGATATATTTATATATACTTACTTTTTTTCAGCAACATTTGTATAGATAAAAATTTGTATTGAATGAATGTAGTTAGTAAGCAACTTTCAATAAATTCATAAAAATGTTTTGGTTTACAATACGAGATATTTTCCTCTTAAACTCATAAACTAACAATATCTGCATAGTGAAGATTTCTCATTCTGATCGCAGTTTGGTATCTTTGCAGTGGATTACAAAAATCTACTGGACATTCGCGCAGGGTTGCCATGTTTATTCACAACAACGTTACTAAACAACACTTGGCTGTTATTTCATTTTGTTTCGATTTTAAATCAGTTCATTTGCATGAACATGGCGTTTACAACACAAGCTTATAAATACATGCCGAATGCGTTATAAACTTGCAATTGTACATGATTGTGAGGATGGAAGGAAAATCACTCATTGCCAAACACCAAACATTTGCTATCTCACCTAATATGTTAGTAGTTTCTTTTATATTTTCGCAAGGCAATAAATCAGAGGGATGATTCGTGACGTAGTAGCGCTATTGAATCGCTGTTTGCAAAATGTGGTCGCGCATGTTATCACGATTTACATTTAAGTTAAAACTTGACCAGGGCAGATCAATTCTTATGGACATCTGCCGAACATGCAATAAAATTTATGTAAATGTTGTTGTTTCGGAAATGATAGAATAAAGAACCCAAGTATAACCTAAAACGTTCTGAATAACGGAGTTGATTGTTGCAAAGTCAACATTTATGGTCCGACATTTTGATAAGTCAAGACAACGTTGCTGGTATCGAAGGACTCGTTAGCCACTAACACATTCGATAACTTATTTTTTGTTGCTTTGAACGTACTCTTGCAATTCCAGCAGTCGGTGATGCCGTACGCTTACGAATTTTGCTGCGCGCGCTATAGTCAGATTCCCCTAATCGCTTTCCTGCTTGTCTGATTTCTGTAATTTCTTGGCTCGGCATATCAGCTGCCCATGTATCCGTATGTGGTAGTGGACGATTTCAGGAGGTCTCCGAGTTTTATTTTTGCATTTTAATCTTGACATGACTTCACGTCATGTCCAAAGTTGATTCAGACGTTACTTAGGAATCTCTAATGCGAACTTGATGGAAAAAAAAGGCGATCGGTAGTATCTCTTAGGATCTTTCAAATAGTATGTCACTTGTAAAATCCCATACAATTTTCGGGATATTAATTCGAAAAATGACTGATAACAATTATTATTATTAACAAAGCTTAACTTCAATTTTAAAACAATATCCGCGTTTGTACGGTACATTTGGCATTTGGCATTTACTAGGTTGACGATATATTGGTCCTGTGGGAAGGCTCTATGGTACTTTTGCATAGCTTCCATACTAAACTCAACGCGCTACACAATAACATGAAATTCAGCATTGAAATTATTGAGACTAACAAGACGTTAAATTTCTTCGACTTGCAAATCACAAGAAGTAACAATTTTACATCTAAAGTTTTCAGAAAACCCACTCACACAGCTGATTCTATTCATAATAATTCCAACCACTACTTGCAACACAAAATAGTAGTCTTCAACTCTCACATTCACAGAATGCTCTCTTACGTCTTGGACACTGTCAACATTGATTTGGAAACAAAGACTCCCAAACAGATCGCTCTGTCTAATAATTTCAATTTTAATATTATCGATAGAATGATAACAAAAAGAAAATATAAACTTCAACTGAAAGAAGCTTATAACAACGCATTAACAATGTTGACATTACTTTCAAGCCTTTGACATGCTTGAAAAAAGAGATCTGTCAAAAAGAGGACAAACCTAAATTAGTGGCGCAATCTGGGGCCTATAAATTGAAATGCGACACGTGTGAATGTTTTTACATCGGCAAGACTGGTCGGAAATTTACAACGAGATTTAAAGAACATGCGCGTGCACTAAAATTTCAAAACAGCCAATCAAGCTTCGCTAATCAATTAATTGAGAGCGGTCACGATTTTGATATCATCAAAAACGTTGAAATTTTACTTATACGCAAAAATGGTAAGATCCTTGATTTCCTGGAAAACTTAGAGATTAAGAGGTCTTTAGAAACTATGCTGATTTTAGTTTGAATGACCAAACGAACCTCAGACACACCTCACTTTTAAATTTTATAATTTAATTCTCGGCTTACATAATTAGTTCTTACGAGGTTTTTTGAAAATTTTTCCATTTTTTTTTAGTTTCTTTCAGTTGTAGTTTGGATTTTGGTGAACAAATTGGGGTATAAAACTTTTTATATCATTTTATTTTTTATTGCCTTATTACCGCTGTTTTACACATTTTTTCACCTATCATGACACTAGCGGGCTACTTGACGCCGTTTTCTTTTGTGACGCTCCTGTAATTTTATTGTGTAAGTTACCGTTGTATAATTTTTTGATTTTGTTAAAATTTCTACCTGCTTGTATGTATGTTTTACTTTGTTATTTCCTTTCTTCGTAGTCTCTCTGGTAGTCTGAAGATGATCACCCAGTGATCGAAACTAAATTAAATCTTGAGAACAGTGTAATTAAAAATTTTTTATGCTTCTTTTTATTAAAAAAGCCCTTACCAATTTCTGATACCTATCACATTTGGGTTTCCCTATTCCCTTATCACTTAGTACGTGCTTTCCTGATACGCGATTTTGAATGCAGCCCCAACTATTATAAGTCTGTTTGGTAAAACATGAATGATTCTTTGTCAAAAGTTATAACATAACCAATGATACGCCATGACTAGTCATGCCAGATCTGTTTTCCAAAATATCGTGACTTTAATGGGAAAAGTGAGAGTGGAACGGGTAAATCGGGACGTAGAAAAAAATCAAAATGCATTTTTAGCAGTTCATTTTCCTTACTCACTGAGCTTAAAATCAAGCAGTTTGAGCAAACGTACAAAAAAGCAGCTTTCATTTAGTACCAGTTTGAAGTCTATAAGTGCTGTGGTTGGTGAGAACTCAGCGTCACATAAGACAGCCAGACAGCCAAAGTGAATATAATTTTTTCCAAAAATGCGCTATCAAACACAAAGTAACAAATAATGATTGATGGGAGGTCATAATGCTATCCTTATCTAATTTTTACTTACTTGTATTAAGTACAAGGAAGTACTGTGAAACAGACAAAATTCACTAATGGAAATATCCATTTTGAGCTTCCCTGAATCCATTTTGACTATTTTTTCCATATATCTAGAATTATTAGCCATAGCATATTGAAATTTGATGTTTGAACTTGTAGCATCAAAATAGTTATCCACTATTTTTGTATCAATCGGCTGAGCCGGAAGTGCAATTCATGAGTATAACAGACATTCAGAATTTGCCGTATAAAACAATTAGTACAATTGAAATGAAAACGTAGGCAATGATAATCTGTTGTCAATTTTTTGATTTTGTTTGACATTTTACATGTTAAAATATTATTAGAATTATATTAATTATAATCTGGAGTGACAGAAAACTTTATCGAATACATTTGTGTATATATCAAATGATGTGCAAGTAAGTCACGTGATGTTCACGCCAGATTTTTAATTGAGCTGCAACCTCTACTGAAACTCATTTAGGAATCAGTTTTTCAATATCTTCTGTATTTCCTGTTTTATTGACGCTTTGGGGTACTTGTTTATGAAACAAAAACGAATCGCCTATTGAAATTTTCATTTTGTGACTATTTTATACATAACTTGTGCTCGTACAAACTCAAAAGAATCTTTTTGTCTAAATTGTTTAGTAATTATTAGAGTTATATAGGAAAAAATCCCTAAAAATTTGGTGCAATTACCTCCAAAACTACAGATTTGAGAAAATGAGTAATGGTTGGTTATTATTGGCCTAAATTGATCATAGAAACAATAGCTTAATTTATTCTGATAGTAACATCGAGAGCCTCATGTCAATATCTTGTGTAACTCACAAGATATGCCATACCCAGCAATGGAAAAATAGCTGTGATATTCACTTCAAAAAAAATAAATTCCAAGCAAAATGAAAATATCTCAAGAGTTTCATATTCTTCCAGTGATATCTGGATATAACTAAATGAATGCGGAGGGTCTCATCTTCAATTTGTCTACATGGCAAACTTCGATCCAAAGATAATAGTGTTTGTATTCTCCGCTGCTTATGCAAATGAAAATGCACTTTTAATATAATTCGCGAAACAATTCCAAAACAATTTTCATTTAAAGATAACGCGTAAAGACGCGAGCTCAACTTACTGTAGTTGCTTTGATGTTGCAACATTCTAGCGAAATTCGTTATAAGATAATCAAGTATTTCAAATATTTATAGTGTTTCCAGACTGGATACATGGGATATAATAAAATCTTTATAGTGTAATACTGGCTTCTAAGGAAGAGAAGCATTTTGTTTTTAGTTTTTCTTTTAGTGAATCTAAAGTGGAATTAAGCATTCAACCGGAAGTGAAAAAAATGAAAAACAGAGCTAATATTTTTACTTGAAAGTTGAAAAATAATATCAGGTCATGTGTTGGCCACATCCGATGTTTTATTATTATTAATAATTTTGTCATTGTGGCTTCTTTTAAACTTGACATTTTTTTAAGGTGCGGATAAAAATAGTGGGTGTTTCTTTTTGTTTTAAAGTTGGTGGGCGTTTAGAAGTGTCACTGGATAGCGTTAAATGATATTTATCATTTTTAAATAATCATCATTCACTAGAGACTAAAGTTATCTTTAATCAGTGTCGAGAGCACAACCAGCGACATGGTAGCCGTACCGAGAATTTAAACTTGAAAATAATGGACTGTCGACGGTGCAACTTGCAACTTGTTTTGAAGATTTTTTTTGTGGTTTCTTACTGCTGAGATTATGGAAATTAGATTCTTGTGGCTTTTGTGATTGAGAAACTTATGATTATAGAAGAATTAGCGGCATCAAACCCAATTATTATTGGGTCATAATATTTGGTTTTATTTCTTTGATGAAAGGCAGATGAAGTCATAAATTATTCGAAGAAAAGTGACTAATGTTTGTTTAATTAATTTTATTGTTTTTTTTGCGGTTTCAAAATGATTACATATCTCTTCTAAAAGATGTGCCACGAGTTTAAAAACAGATGAAAGATCATTATACCCTACTCTCTCTTCCCACATTCTACAGAAGCACTTAATATACAGTTCAATATTTTATTGGGCAAAACTAATTTTTGAAGTGAATCATTAATTGATATTATGAGAGCTGAATGTGATTTTGGAACTGAAGATAATCTCTAGTATTTTTGAAAGGTACCATTTAATATAGAGAAATCTAATTGATTGCTACTCTAGGTAGCACACATTGCTACTCTAGGTAGCACACATTGCTACTCGGTGTAGCGTGAACCGCTGAAACCAGAATTTTGAAAAATGAACGCAAATCTGTCTGATAGCTACTACTACAAGATCAAATCATTCACGTAGCTGATGGCTATTTGAGGTAGTGCAAGCTTAAATTACTGCTATGTAAATGAGAAGCCGAAAACTCCACCGCACCGATTCTGCAAGCATCCTCTCAACTGACAGCTACACTACGTGGAAGAAAGTACAAATCAAGAGTTCTTTCCTGAAGTCCTTTTATTTACAATATTTACATTAAACTTTAAATTGTAGCTTGCTAATTACTTTTAACATTACATTGTAATTTACTTTTTGAACCTACACTTTAATGCTATAATTTGCATTTTAGCAGAAATATTTGAATTATTCAAGTTTTCTCAGTTCTAAAATCATATTGGTAAGATTATTTTATATATTCGAAGTAATAATTATAGTTATTATACATTCAAACATTTGCGTGTAGACATATGTACACAAAAATTGCATGGATGAGAATTTTGTGAATAGTGGAATATAAATAACTTTAAAATAATAAAATATGTAAATATAAGTACCAAATTTTGAGAAGAATATTTGAATTTACTTTGAATAATACTGAAAAAACTCATTTTAAAAATTTGAATTTCATATTTCAAATATAAATATCAAATTAAAGTAAAAATCGAGTTCGACTAAAAGGGTTGAAATTACTTTTACCTGTTACTGAATAATTTTCAAAATTACTACGCATGTTTAACTCAGGCTATCTGACTACATTAAAACTAAAAGGAAGATTTAGTTTGCTTAAAAATATGTAAAATTCTATTTAAATGGATTCAGATTTTGTATTTAATATAATTATTCTGTAATGGTGTTCCCTGTAATTTACTATTTATAAAAATGATGTTCAACTATTACCGAAATTAGGGAAATTTCCATAATTTCCAGCGTCTGACTGAAAATTAATTTCACTGGTACTTCTGACGATTTTTAATAGTTGGGTTACTCATACGAAGCAGAAGTAGGTAATTTTGATTGTAATTATAATGAAATTAAAATACTTAACCTCAATTTTGTGTTATTTATTACGGTCTGCATGTTTAATATTAATGAGATTTTGATAAAAGTGAAATCATAAATTAACATGAAGTAGGGAATTAATTTTGATCAGTTTTCATGAAGTATTCAATTTTAATCGAAATAATATCGTAACGAAGAATTTTTTCAGTTTAACTCACGTTCGTTCGTGTATTTTATATGATTATTTGATAATGTTCTATTATCTACAACTGTTTGAATACATTGATGATTCAGGTATTTAAGCCCTCATAGTTAGGGATGCACAGACTATCCTTCTATTGGTTAGAAGAGAAACATTATTAATTTTTTTTTGTCATTATAAAAAACCGATATTTCTTGGTCGATAACATTATATAACATATTAATAATCATGTATTGAAGAGTTGAGAATTTGAGTATGAAGTTGGCACAATACATTGGCGCGGTATAGAAAATAAAATGATGCATATCACACTTTGAAAGCTTGTATCTCCTGAACTAATAAACGTAGAATAATGAACCAAACTCTAATAGAAAATCTATGTATTTTTATTTATTATAAAACTATTTTTAATTCTTGATCATCCAGCCCTGCTTGTGATAGGGGCTGAATATTGCAACAAAAATCGGTTACATTTTGAAAGCTTTTGTCTCCTGAGATAATATTCTTAGAGTAATGAATCAAACGCCGATGGAAAGCTTATGAGTTTTATTTATCATAAGCCAATTTCAACTCTACATCATTTAACCCTCAAATGGCTGCATGAAAATGAAAAACTAGACCAAATTTCATTAGATTCTATCCAAATCTCCCTTGTAATAATTATCGCAAAGTAAGGAATCAAATACTGACAAAAAATAATAAGGTACAATTTATTATAAAACTAGTTTTAACTGTTCATCTTTCAACCCTTATTTTATTCAAAATAATGATCGAAATATTGATAGAAAGCTTATGTATAATAACAATTATAATACCAATTTCAATTCTTCATCTTTCACCCCAGTGTTATAAAGGGCTAAATGATGCATATTTTGGGAGCTTATATCTTCTAATATGATAATAATTGTAGCATAATGTACCAAATGTTGATAGAAGGCTTATGTTATTTATTTCGAAACCAGTTTCAACCCTTTATTTGCCAGCTCTGCTGAATGAATGGAATAGCGGGCTAAATGATGTAACAGAACCTGTCACACTTTGAAAGCCTTCATCTTCTTGAATAAAAATCGTACAGTAGAACCAAATGCTGAAAATAATTTCATATGGTACCATATTATAGAATCAATTTCAATTCTTCATTATTTAACTCAACTCTCGAATACGGTAGCATAAAAACCAAAAATAAGAGTCTATCTGAATTTCCTGAAATAATAATAATCGTACAATCAAAAACCTCACCTAACTTAAATTAACCTAATGAGTATTCATAGTCAGTGCAAATAGGCTGGCTTTGTAATCCGAAGGTCGCGGGGTCGAATCCCACCATCAGTAATATTTTCACTGAATTATAATGAATTCTATGCCGCACTCTGCACAAAAACTAAGAGTACTCGTAGCTGGACGACTGGTAACCGCATCCTACTGCTGATGAAAGATCAATCAATCTACCGAGCGTACTACAAGTGTCTGCCTCACCCGTAGCGGGTAAAACGCGTGATATTTATTTAATTCTTTATTCATAAAAACCTGCCGCTGTTAGAAAGATTATATATCATTTATTTCAATTTTAGATTTTTACTTACTTGTACTAAGAACAAGAAAGTATTGTGAAACCGACAAAATTAACCTATCGAAATTTTGATGGAAATATCCGTTTTGAGCATCCCTGACTCCATTTTGACCATTTTTTGCTTGATGTCGGTACGTATGTTCGTGCGTTCGTTCGTGTGTGCATGCGTAACTCGCAAATGTTGAAATTTTGTATTTAAGACTGGTACAGGGTCTAGTTGTGCATCTCGCATTATGGTTCCAATCGTCTGTACTTTACTTGAACCTTTTTTCGAATTTTTCTAATAAATCCAGAGTGATCAACCGCAGGATGTTGAAAATCAGTATTTGAACTTGATGTTGTATCAGAATGGTTATCTGCTATTTTTGTCTGAATCGGCGCACATTACTTGAAACTTTTTTAAAATTTTTTGCATAAATTTAGAATGATCATCCATAGCATATTGAAATTTAGTGTTTGAACTTGTTGTAGCATCAAAATAGTTATCTACTATTTTTGTATCAATCGACCAAGCCGGAAGTGCAGTTTCTGAGTATAACAGACATTCAGAATTTGCCGTATATAACAATCAGTTTAATTGAAATTATATGGTAGGCAATAATAATATGTTGTCAATTTTTTTATTTTGTTTGACATTTTACATATCAAAATATTTTTCCCTAAATTTAATTTCGCAAGCATGAAAAAGGCGACAAAATTGGATCAGAACATGCTTTTTCATACAAATTTAAAATTAATTTTCATTATGCTGGTCACACGGTCCAGCTTTAATTTCAGCATTATTGAACTCCAAATATACATACTTATCAAACATCTTGAAGGCATGAAAATCAAAATGAGGCACTGAAATCTACGACTATCTGACGGTCTGAAAGTAAAAGGAAATATTGTGAAACCGATAAAACGTATAATGCTGAAATTTTGTATAAAAGACTGGTATAGGATCTAGGATCTTGATGTGCACCTCGCATTATGGTAGAAGTGCACTTTATCTGATACTTTTTTTGAATTTTCCGCATAAATCTAGAATGATTAGCCATGGGATACTGTAATTCAGTTTTTGAAATTGCTGTAGCATCCAAATGATCATCTCCTATTTTCGTCCCAATACACTAAGTCGGAAGTGCACTTCATATTACAGACTTTTCGAATTTTTCTCATAAATTTAAAATAATCAGTCGCAGAATATTGAGATATCATATTAAGCACTTTTATAGCATCTAGTTGTACACCTTGCATTATGATTGTGATCAGCTAAGCCGGGAATGCAGTTTACTCGAAACATTTTTTAATTTTCCGCATAAATCCAAAACGATTGAACGTAGAATATTAGGATACAGAATTCAAGATGATAGTACTGTCTAGATGCTCATATCCTATTTTCATTGGGATCGACTGAATCGAAAGTGCACTATACTTGACGATCTTGGAGTTTTGCGCATTAATTCAGAACTTCTAGCCGTAGAATCCTGGAGATCAGTATTTAGGAATGTTGTAGCATAAGAATGATGACCTACTGTTTCTATAGCAACCGACTAGCCGTGGAATGATGAGATGTTGTGTTTGATTATATATATATATATATATATATATATATATATATATATATATATATATATATATATATATATATATATATATATATATATATATATATATATATATATATATATATATATATATATATATATATATATATATATATATATATATGTATATATCCAATGATGTACAAGTAAGTCACGTGATGTCCACATCAGATTTTTTAATCATGCTGATACAATGTGTTAAATAATGCAACGAAAAGTTTGTTTCTTAGCTTATATCTCCTAAAATCGTAACATTTATAGAAAATTTATGAAGTACTATTTATTACAAGACCAGTTTCAATAAGTGATTTCATAACTCTGCTGGTTTAGAGGGTGAAATAGAGCAACGAAAGTATGTTACACTTTCAAAGCTTATATCTCTCAAAATAATATTTGTAGAATAATAAACAAAATTCTGATACAAGAAAAATGATATACCATTTATTATATAATCGATTTCAGCTCATCATTCTTCAACTCGGGATATAGAGAATGTTAAATAATCTAACAAAACCTGTCACACTTTGAAAGCCCATATCCATTTAAATAATAATCGTAGAATAATGAACCAAATACTGATAGGAAGCTTATGTAGTGCCATTCATTATAAAAAGAGTTTCAACCCTAAATACTTCTCAACAATTTTGTTCAGTCATAACTGTGTCTCCTGTGTTTTTGACTCTCATTTCTTTAAACACTCGCTTCGCTCGTGACAAAAACTTTTAGATTGAAGACATATTAGATAACATACATCTTTCAAAAAAGCAATCTCAATTTACGACTCCGAATTTCAACAAAAACAGTGTAAATTAACAGGAAATTAATGATTTTGTAGTGTTTGCATCTTGGTTCTCTCTCACTCTATAAGAAAAATCTGAAGATGTAGTATTTAATACCGTAGGTGTAACTGCATAAATTATAAAGACAAATTGTCTGTTTGTAATGTCGTCAACAAAACAGGATTCCGACTTTAAATCAATAGTCAGGCACGGGATGCACGACGACTTTGAGATACTTATCTTATGGAAAAATTAATGGAAAACAAACAGATTTTCTCCCGATGCTGATGTTGTTATTGTCGGATTTTAACCCGAATTTAAATGCAGAGTGGGCCATAATGTATTCTGGAATTTCAATTTTCGAATTTATGCAGACGCGCAAAAATAATTACATGCGCGAATGAAAAATATTCGAAAATTGGAATGGAACTATCAGAAATTTGTTTTTGGGGAGATAAACAGAATTGATGAAAATATAAAACTGTCTATCGCGATGTATACAGCATGATTCACATTGATCACAACAAAAAGAGGATTTATTATCATTTGGCATGGATAAAATTTGGTTTGCAGAATGAGAATAAAACTTGTTTTAGAAGGGATGTATTGATATCTTGGGAACAAAGAAAATTACTCATCAATTTAAGGTCGAAAAATTGCCCCGTCCACAAATGAAGATTAGTCTATCCTCAAACTTATTTTTTTCTATTTGGTATTACTGGGTAATAAATAACATTTGTAGTGGTTTAAATCTTACCGAGATAGTTTGTTAACATTTTGTACAAAATGTCTAAAGTTGTTGTTGACTTTTCCTACACATAATTGATGCACAGGGTGGTCTGATTCTAACATGATTCACTTCGTGATCTTGTTTCTTCCGCAATGATCTAGATTCAATATAACGGTTTTAATTATTTAGCAGTTTAAATGAACAAATGAATTCTACTCTACTCTCGGTCTAATTTATATCTGGGAGATTTATTGATACTCTCAACTGACTTTGGGAGTATTAGTAATTTATTAGCCATTGTCGAAACAAAAATGATCAAAATTAAAATAAATATTACTCCCAAACTCAAAAATTTTTTTCATCATAAAAAATTTTTGTATGCTGAATTGAATCACCAAATTTAAAAATAACAATTCTAGAATGCAAATTAGAAAATTCTTCTCCAAAACTCAGTGAATTATAGCCTCTTATAATTGGATTGATAATCTAAGAAACTTCATTCTGTATCTATTTTCTTTTCTTTGCTCAAATAATTAATAGTTCTGTTCGTAACTCTTTCCAACTCAAGAAAAATGTCTCATAGACAAATAATCGTTAGATTTGAAACGAGAAACTATTTTTAAATTGTAACTAAATACTAGAATAAATTATTTGACGTCTGATAGTCGAAATTCTTTCTTCAGCATTCGATTTATTATGCTGTCTTAACAGAAGCGTGATGAAGCACAAAGAAAAGAAATATATTTTTAGAATTTTTTATTCTTTGCAAGGATGAGTAGAGAAATTAGTTTTTTGTCAGCTGCGAAATGATGATATATACAGGGTGTTTCACGCTGAATATGAATATATAAATATTTTATAAATAGATATTTGTCATATTAGTCAAGGAAGACATGAGTTATGTCCTTTCTTTTATGAATTAGAGCTGAACGAATTTGTTACTCATTTTTTGATCCAAGAATTATGAATAATTGGAAAGATAACATATGCTACACGGTTGTTAAATTATAACAGTATCTTGTTTTCGCTCAAAATCTCATATCTCTTTAGTTCTTAGTATCTCTAGAGTCTTATTTTTCTTTTTAATAAAAAAAATGTGGATAAAACTGCATAAAAATCTCGTTAACTCATAGTTAGTGAGTCAGACAGCCTGTATAATAGCTTTGTTCCGTTCGTCGAAACCTTTTAAAATCCTTCATCCAGCATCCCTGAAAATCTCCCCTAAGTTGAATTTAGATACAGGTTTATATTTAAATTCCGTTATTTGTGAATAGATGTGTCCGCTTAGGCAGGACCGTAATAGAAAATCTGTTAGATAGCTGGAAATATTTACGCATCATATTTTACTTTGGAAAGTACATAATTGATAATTTCAATTGTCAAAAACTGAAGCGGAGCTTATTTTTTTTGCGAAACACTGTAACTCTTGTTACATTCAAAAACATTCATAACAGCTGCCTTACGGGACTCAATTTTTTTTATTGATCACTGACATATAGTAACGAACGGAAACCCTACAGGTTAGACTTTCAATTGACGCGCCGGTTAAACGGGTGACAAATGCAACTGAGTCATTTGCGCCAAGGACGTAGTGACGATTCTTATGTATTCTAAACGATTCGTCGTAAAAACATTACCTTTTAAAATCAACGGTGCTATTTTTAATTCTGCCAGAAGCAATTTATATTAATTAGTCATTATGGGAATTGAACGCACAAACAACCTTTTTATCTTAGACACTTGGAAATTACACTGGAACGTGTATTTTCATGGGTAAAACAAGAAAGACTCATGGTGTCGAGTCCCATTTTGCCACAGACCCCGGCACCATGAATTCAAAGGGACTGGAAATATCGATGAAGAACCTTTTCCTATTAGACGAAAATGTCCTATACAAAAACTGTAGCGAGAGACCTGACATATTCAAAGAACCAACGGTGCCGACTTTCATGTTGCCAGAAGTCCTCGGCACCGTGCATCAAATCGGCGCCCGCGCGAGCCTATTTTCAGTCGAATTTAAATTTGAATACATTTATTTTTGGTGCAATGGTACCTCAAAAGGGAGAGTATAAGTTGTAATATGAAATAATATTCTATTCATCCTATCATCTGACTATGTGCAAATCTAGAGCAACTAAGTTTCCAAATATATTATTCCCATTCCAATTCCGGTAAACTGATATAAGCAATCAAAGAACAAATGCATAAATGAAATAAAATGAATTAATTATCGAAGCATTACAATAAAAAAAAATTCAGTAAGCTTTTTTTACTTACTTGTACAAAGTCAGATTTTTTGTACAAAGGAACTTGGATGATTATTTTTACATAGCTTGATTCGTGACTAAAAAAAATATCCGTTTCGATTTTCATCGATCTATTTTTGGCAAAACAGTATATCAAGGAGCGCTTGTAAATATGAAAAAACAATCGAAATCGACGTCAAAATATTAACAGCAACGTGATGTCCAGTATTTCCGTAGAGAATGTTTTGACGTTTTAGTCCGTGACGCTGACGGTCTGATTCTGCAAGTCTGAAAAGTGTGTGGTATTCTTCGACACTCTTTCTCATTTTCAACATCTGTCATATCTTAATTTTTCGCCTATTCTTGCTTCTTTCTACCTCTTCTTCATCCAGAAGAAGTGCAATCATAGTAAACTCTTTTGGATTAAACAGTGGCATTGAAAAAAAATATATATATTCGGCAATTTTCACAGTTCTGCACGCCGTCACATGTCACACTGGACGGTGACGTGACGGTCTAATGTGAATATCTGGCCAATTTGACGTGACGTCTTCGTACCGTGATGTTACATTATTTCTTATAATAGGAGTCGACCTTTACGCATTTGCCGTGGTAGAGTTCTCTTAAAAATCGATTTCTAAGACCTTCCGAGAACACAAATTTGATACTCGATGCTGAGGACTTCTGGCAACATGAGAGTCGGCACCGTTGCTTCTTTGAATTCGTCAGATCGCTGGCTACAATTTTTGTATAGGATCTCATCGATATTTCCAATTTCTTTAAAGCTACGGTGCCGGAGTTTGTAGTAAAGTGGGACTCGGCACCGTGAGTTTTTCTTGTTTTACTCATGTTCCAGTGTAATTTCCAAGTGTCTAAGATAAAAAGGTTGTCTGTGCGTCCAATTCCTATAACGAATAATTGATATAAATTGCTTTTGGCAAAATTAAAAATGGCACCGTTGATTTTTAAGGGTAATGTTTTTACGACGAATCGTTTAGAATACGTGATAATCGTCTAACGATTCAAGGTAGCATTTCTAAACGGACTCTTGAACTAAGAACTTTCTAGAGACTTCGAGAAATTTAAGGCGGGGATATTTAAGCTCGGACAAGGTCGAGCCAAGGAATTATTGTAGTTCAGATATGGTGTTACTGTGTTACTGTGTTACTGTGTGAATAACAAATAAGTGTAGTGATAGTTTTTAGCTTAGCGTCGATTATAAGTAGAAGTATTTATTAGTAAAAATCAGTTATATTATTGAACAGATAAACGAGTTTAGTTTCGTTACAATATATTGTTACTTTATCGTATAACAAACAGAGGAAACTCCTTCGAAACAATCAGAGATATCGAGCAAAATATGAAGTATGTAGTTTATAACCTATGGAATATAGAACTCATATGTTACGTTTGTCACAATGACAGTGAGAAAAATGCGTGCACAATACATTCGTGGTACACACATAAAATTCATGGCGTATTTCCAAAAGTAGTTGTTATGTACTTCTTTCGCTTCATCTACATTCATGATTCAATTCTTCCAAGCAATTTATCAACAATTAATTTTCCGGTTTAAATTGGCTGCCATTTATATCTTTCTTTATTAAATGTTGTACTATAGTATTATAGTGACAAATGTCAAGTTGAAACTTTGCAATTAGTTATGGTTTGGCTATCATCAACTGATATTGCATTGAAGACAACGTATTTATTTTAAAGACTGTTTTCAAAATGTGGAATGTTGTGCTCTGGCTGAAAAAAAAATGCTGTACGCATTTCGGAAGCAATGTTACACCACTGGGCATGACGATTATAAATATACCGTCTGATACCTCCTATTGATGAAATGAGGTAAGGAGGAATATTTTCTGCCTCACTGTAAAGTAAGCAAAACCTGGCCGAGTATCATTTGCGCGAGCAACCTGATGCTGAGCAGTTCTGTTACAGAGTCCAGTTGCTCTCTTTAATGATAATAATTTTCAGAAATAATAATTACTGAAATCAATATCACTTTTCATCCATTTCTTACGATTATTTATTCCGATTATTGTCTAGTTATAGGTAAACTTAGTTTAACTGTACTGAATGAGAGTTCAATATATTCATTATGGTGATAATTATGTCGAAAATTGTAATAATAGTGAATAAATTAAGTTCCACTAAACATCAGTTGAATATAAATTGAACGGCTTTCATTCTTGAAGCTAGAATTAGAAATTTTGTTTTTATTATTTATGAGAATCAATACATGATAAAAGTAATAGATCACGAGCCTTTTGAACGAATAAATAGTTTAAATTGGGATGTAAATTACTGATCCAGATTAGTTTAAGCTCTATTCGAGCAGCTGATGAATAAATATTTGAGTAGTCTTATAAAAATGATATAGATTCAATAATACCTCCCTTTCTATGAACTAAAAGGAAACAAGTATATATTTCTAAGTAGTACATTTAATGTAGTTCTTAGATAATCTTGGTATATTTTCTTTAAATTTGCATTGAGTATTTTGCATAAATGTTCTTCCAGCGAGCAGCCTCTGTCTGGATAAATTTTTACCTCAAATATTTATCATATGTTCGTGAGTCCCGGTAGCTTATTTGATATGTATCTTTACAATTAACAATAAGAGATAAGTGAAATAATGGTCGTTGAATGTGATCCTGGTCTTGTCTTTGTGACTGAGACTGCGCACTATGTGCTATGCCTTTTGTAATGTCGTAAGATATAACTAGATGCTCAGATGTTTCTGTGGGATACTTACCAACGATGTTTAAAAATATTCACTAGAGTTACGTAGTTGTTATAAGAATTATATCAGTAGTTTTCAATATTTATTCAAGACTTACATTAACTGTTTGGTTATATAGTCTATTCCAGTTAAGAAATGTCCAAAAAGGCTCTTATTGTACTACGATTTGAGCCTTCTGATTAGCAGAAATGCAAACCAATTTTACATTAGCACAAAAATCATACAGTTGTATCAACTGTCAGTTGTGCATCAATCATCATAAATAAATATGTGCATTTTTAAGATTAAATTTTGTATCTACTCAGGTGATATGTGAATATATGAATTGCTTTTATTTCTTGAATTTATTTTCAGATCCTGCATTTACTGTGACTGTTTGCATTTTGCACATTAAGAAGGCTAGAGCCCTTGAACCGATCTTAACTGGAATAGACTATAGATGCATTACTTCAAGTATTACACCAATTATAGTTCAGTTCAGTTAAGCATGGTCCTAGAGCTCTTATGGCATTACGATTTAAGTCCTCTCAACTGAAATGAACTATAAGTCAAATTAAGTTCCCAATATATCTGTTATTTTTCTGGATACGGTCCTGCCTCAGGGTTCGTTGTTCACAAAACAGACAGTATAAAGGAAGGGTGTTACATTCACTTCATTTCTAATGTGATTTTCATCTTGACAAATTTTCTTTCTAAACCGGTGATTGAATGTATTTTTATGTTAAACGGCTTTAGAAGGTAAAGAAGTATCTGCCGTGTGTCGGAATTCTTTGCCTCATCCAGGCCGGGACTAAGGGGTGAGGGATGTGGAAGTCAGTCTGATACGCTACATACATGAGCGGGCAAATCGGGTTCGTTTGTCTTTACAAAACAACACGCGACTTCTAATTCCTAAATAGATAAATAAGGATTCTACTAGTTTTAATTTCTTGATGATTTAAATAGTATATTGTGTTAGAGATTCATTTTCAAATGATTAATTAATTTGTAGAATTATACTAAGAGATTATACGAGATTTTCACTGTACCCTTTTGTAAACCATTATTCGAAAAGATTTTTCTGATCATTGACCATAGATAAATATTCATAATTTTAACAATTTTCTACAACACGTTGCTTTTAGGTTGGAAGTACACCACCTGCGTCGTCGATTTGCTCTCAAGCAACGTGTTTTCGCAAAATGCCAAAATTCACGTGTTATTTAAGTAGTAGTAAGAACTACATCCTACCAATGAATTTAGATCAAAGTGCCTCAAACTTTTTTGTAGATCTCGCCTACTTACCTAATATTGAATTTTTGCAACTCCAAATGTATTTTTGACAGCCGATAGTGCTTCTCATCTTGAAATATTTATCTCTAGCGAAATCTTTAAAAAAATGTCAAGTTTCACTCATTTATTAAATAAATTCAAATTATTGAGCAAAAAATAAATCCTTTTAGTAGGACGGAAGAACATGATGCTTTAATAAAAACATTTCAATATTTAGATAGGTGCTATTTGTGTACGTGGAAAGCCAAAATTAGAGTCATGATATGCTTAAATGAAGTCCACTATTCCGAACCTTCACTTACATCTCATGAACCTCCAATTTTTCCCGCTGACATGGACCCCTTACTGTTCACCTTAAACCCCTGGGGGTCGATGTAGACCACTTTGGGTATCACTGATCTAGATTCTAGAGAATATAGGGCGCCGATTACACTAGGATTCTCAGATGCTTACGTCATCGGATTCGCATATTCATTAGATTTCCTAGTTACTTCGTCTGCTGAGCGGCAGCAAGGTGCTTTGGACCACTCAGCTTGTTTGATTTCTCTTCAAAGGATTAGCTGGTTTTCAATATTTTTTCGTAATCAAGAGAGATATTTGGGGATATTCTGTAACTCAATCGATAAGTTTCTATCGATCATCATCTATTTCAACAATGAACATAGGTAGCACTGACAAAAACTCTGAATATTCGCTTGCCACATTTGTCAAAAATCTTATCGATCGATAATAAATTAATGATTACGTTACAGAATACAGCCAACCAATCATTTGGATTTTATGAAAGAATATCATAGTATGTATATGTTACCGACATTATTAACGCGACCTGCGCACCGCCTAGTGGTTGAAAGTGTAATGATATCATATATAGATACGTTTGAATACCATCGTTTGAAACTAAGCAAATTAAAATAAAATCAAGATCATTGTTTTGGGCTGAAAAAATTTATTCCAACATGTGGATTTCAAATTATAATTAGATTTTTTTCCTCAAAAAAAAAAAGTATTCCACAGGGTAATACGTCAAAAAAAGTGATACACATGAATTATTATAATGTTAGCAATATTTACATTCGAGTAATAACTTTTTTGAAATATATTTATCCATGAAATATCATTTTGTTTCACGGAACACTCGTAGTTCTGTGTACTTTATTGCACTTAACCTCAAAATGTCACGATAAGACTGGATAGGTATAACAAGTTATTTTTTTCTACAAATGCATAAATTCTCAAATAGTTAGGAAAATGTGAGCTCATAATATACTGAAACGAAATGATTTTATATTAATTTATTTACTTTATTCGCCTGACAGCCTCGTAATTTTTATTTTGAAAGGAATAAAAATGCATAAATTCATCCTTCGACACTAGGGATTGACAATCCACAATACAATTACCAGTAAATTTCCTTTTCTACTTTTCACTCATTTTCACACTTTTTTATTAAATGTATGCTTGCTTCGTTGATAAGCAGGTGTATATAAATTCATTATAGAAAACGCCGCTAGAGGCGCTATGAACGTTGTGTCGGCAGCATATAGTTATATCTTCAGTTTATTTTTATTGCTTATTTAAGAGAGATATTAGTTAGATCTTGACCTGGGCGTGGACAAATAAGCTCTGTAGCTATATAAAATTTCAGGCCGATTAGTTTATGTTTTCTGACAAAAACTGGCAGATGGACGAATGCCTAAGTCTCACGACGAGGTAGAATGTGAAAAATATGACAAAAACTTGTCACTTGCAATCCATATCACCATAAAATAAAGATAAACACGAACCGTGCATATCTTTTTTGTCACGTAAAATCTTCCTATTGAGAATTCGATTCAATGGAACATTTTTCCAAGCTCCAACGCTAGCTTTTCAATACAGTCGTTCTAAATGTACCATGAAATCCAATTATACAAGTACAGATATATCACACGCACAACCAACGTCGATCGTGGAAGAAAAGTCGCGTTTTCACCCCAACAAATATATTCTGTTGATCTCCGCGTAATTGTTGCTATAAAATATCCGATTCTCTTCACGTGAGCGTGGTTATCTATTATTAATGGCTGTTTCTATTGGAACTCAGTGACGCGAAAAAGACTGAGGCTCTCTGGTTTCTGTCTCCCTTTGTGGTATTTGATACTCTCGTGAATTACATTATTTGTCTGATTATACGGAAATACATTTATTCGATCATCCTGTATTTATGCGAGTTATAATTACATGCATTATCAAATAGATGCAATCTAACATTTTTCACAAGGATGGTAACAGCGATATGTTAATTAATTTTCCTTTGCGTAATAACCCAGTAAATCAGAAGCTGATTCGCTTTTATGATTTCATAGAGATAAAATCTCTCTGAAATGCAAAGTTATTTCTGTTTGCAATGAATGTAATTAAAATATTTCCCCTTTTAATGTCTAATTATTGGAGAATAGCATTGTTATTTTTGATTTGCATCTATTATTCATCTAATGAATATCCTTTGAACGCGCTTTTACTTTGTTATTTACATTTTTGAAAATATTAATGAGAACATAATTTATGTACTATTGAAAAAGCAATTCTTCCATATTTTGCTTTGAAATCGGACCCAGAATTTCATCTAGATTATTTAGAATAATACAAATTGAAATATTTATTTTCTGCATGAAATTGTATATAATTTTTTTATTTTGCTAAACTAAATTTTTCATCTAGAGTATTTTTGTTCCTGTACATATCAGCTGCCTAAAAGTGTGCCTTGGTCATTCTAGCATTTTCTTATGTCTGTCACCAGCAAAGAATTATAAAGTTAATATTCTATTAAATCACGGTGTCTCATATACTTGCGTGTTCTCGAGATCTGCTGGGGTTTATTGTTTGTTTATTTCTCGAAAGGCGAAAGCCCGCTCCCGTTTGGATTCAATGATATTCTAATTAGATATTCAGCTTCATCTGTAACTTGACTATACATCGTAATTTAATTCACCTCACATTTCGTAGAGCTTGAAACATTTATTTCACGGTATTTTCACACACTGTAGAAATGTGAACAATCAATGACATCTGAATTACTTGGTGTAATTCTGCCAACTTTAGAAGGCAATTGCAATATAATCTTTAATATTTGTTGTAAATTATATCATAAGGGACTGTAATTCTATCAATAAATTATTCTTGAAAACATTGTTTATCTAGAAACATCGTGATAATCATCTGGCTGATTAAATCACGAGAGCGTAGTTCGAGGGATTTTATCTGAGCAGATGACTCGAAGGGTGTTGCTTAAAGGTAAACAATGTTGGAAAGAAAAATTTATGATAAAATTAAAGTCGCGAGTGGTATTTATGAAGAATATTTCTCGAATGGAATAATTGCTATTACAAATATCTATCAAATGATGTTCGCTGCAATTGCTAATCTTTTTTATTACAAAATGCACTAAATTGTTTCCATATTGATATATACATTTTTTTTTTGTATCCCCGGACTACTTGTTTTCAATTTCATCACAAATTTTCGCGAAAAACGCATTTCCGAAACGATTGTATTTTAACATTTTCGAAAAATTTTTTTTTTAAATTTATGTCAAAGCTGTGTATTGTTTCTCCATAGCAAAAGCAATTTATCGGGATGAAATGGTTTTGTGAGTTTATACAGGTAAATTTTTCTTGTTAAGCGATTTGTTACTATAATTGGGTTATATCACGTATATAAAGTAATAATACCATATGAAAGTTTATTAAATTTTGTATTATGATTATTTTTTGCACATTTTTTGATAAACATTTTATTTTTTATTATCAAATTAAAAGCTTCAAGTTTTACATACCTCGGAAATTCCCGTAAACGTCCGAGCGCAATCGATGTTTTATTCATTTTTATCCTATCACACAAAAAAAAATGTCGTAATAAAATTCTTGTAAATAGAGAGGTGTTGATAGAATCTTATAACCGGTGACGTTTTGACGTTTGAGGTTATGGTGTATCATAAGTATTTTATTTTGAAATGGATTTGATTTTTAGTTGTGGACTACAGTACACAAAATTCGTGTGCATAATCTCACCATAAGATGAAAATTAATAATAATTAAGAACAAATATCAATTTGAAATCTTATTTACATTAAATATGCAGTAGAATAACTGTGAGTATTACGCAGCCATATGTTATTTCTCATTGATAAATACTGTAAAATATGAATACTTATTATATTGTATATATTTATAATATCTGACAAATTTCCAAACTATAGGTGTACCAATATAAAGCTATAGAATAGGTATCCTGGAGTGATTCTTCCTTTCACAATACAAGTTTTATTTTTGTGTTTGATACACACATAACCTATACCTATAGCATTATCACCATGTGATTCTCGATTGGATTTGTACAAAAAAATGTAACTGCATTTGCATATTGAGAAAATAATTTTAAAAAACTGCTCACATTGATAACCTAACACCTCGTTCTTCTAGAACACTGAATTTTTCATTCACCACTATGTATTAAAAATAGACGACATACAAAAAAACTTCACTTGAATATATCACTGCTAGATTGTTTACTATCGAAGTGACGTCATGTGAATGTCGGACCAATTAGCAAGAGTTTTAACGGTTTTGTTATTTATTCAAAATTTATTGAATTTCAAATATCAATTATAATTAATATACTCATTTATGAATGATAAGAATAATTTTTACACTTATATTTTGATCTTATCTATTGAAAAATTAATATAAAATCACAACTTTATTTTCATGACACAATCCAATTGTCACTGTAACCTGACTGTATCTATGTAAATTTTGTCAGTATAATTGACATGAATGAAATTATCTGCAAAAATGATTTGGAACATTTGATAAATCCACGTTTGTATAAATAACTAGCAGCTCGTAGCCCGTGCCGGCTTCGCCCGGGTGGACATTTAATAATATTTAACATTCCGTCCGAATTGTTGAAGTATATTTTGATAATACAAAATAACTATCAAGAATAATATCACATTTGATATTTGGGTAATACAATAATAATTAAAACTTGAATTAAAACATATCCTCAATTGTCAAAATTTGTTGATTAGTGATAATATAGGATTTTACTGCTGAAAGAATTTTAAAAATCGGCTCGATAGTTTTTAAGTTTATTCATTACAAACAAAATTACAAATTTTTGTCTTCATAATATTGATATAGATGATACTGTCAGGAAATTTCACGCAAACGCCAGCAACAACTATAGAAAGTTTCAATTTAATCGGATGAACGATGCTTGAACGGACAAGTTCCGCTCGTACACGTGGCCACTTATTTCATGTTGATAGTATTTTGTCTATGCAAGTGCCAACAACAACTATACAGACCTCCAACTTAATCGGATGAACGATGCGCAAACTGACAAATACGGCTCGTGCGCCACTCAATGTATGTTAATGGTATAATAATAAGAAACCTCACGGAAGAACCAACAACAACTGAAGTAAGTTTCATCAGATGAATGATGCACGAATGAACTGATACGGCTCGTGCGCCACTAACTATATGCTGATGGTATTATAGTAAAAACCTTCACGAAAGAGTCACTGACGACTATAGAAAGTTTCAATCCAATTGGATGAACGGTGCTTGAACGAACAAATACTTCTCGTGCGCCACTTCTTGTAAAGCCGTCTATTATAGCTTATGTTACTCAGTGATAATAAGAAATTATATGGGTGAATTTTTTTTTTAAATCAGTCCAGCAGTTTTTGATTTTATTCATTACAAACAAAAGTATAAATCTTTCTTTTTATAATATTAGTATAGATTTCTGACTTATTTTGCACAATTAAAGTAAAGTTTACTTAAATTATATTTCGGGCATAAATACAAGCGTTGAGCGTTCTCTCAAGGAATTTGTCGACTACCTTGTCCACTAATTTGAGTATAATAGCAAAATGAGCCGTAATCAGTTGATCGTCCTGATCTGGAGTCATATGAACACTTGGAGTCCGAAGCTGTTGGCAAGTCTCGGGCTGTTTTTCAGGGGAGGCCAGGCCCTCAGAAAGCGGTGGCCGATGAAACCGAAGCCCAATCAATACACGTAACAAAATTAATTTAAACTTGAATTGTTGAGCTTTACGAGGACTGTCATTTTAGTTTTGCGAAATGGCGTCACTAATCAAATGCCAAACAAAAGAATTAACCTCCATATTCAGTTGGGCTAAATCCAAAGGTTCAGTACGATATATATAATATTTTAGTTAGAGCAAATTTTGAAAGTTTACAAATTAAAAAAAAATTATCTCGACAAGATTGTCTCGTCGGGTTGATCACTGTTTTCGGTAATGGTGTAGCACATCAGTCGACAGTTTCTCAGTGATATGAAGAATTCAAACGTGGACAAATAAGTCCTAGTGACGGGTCAATGGCAAGTCTCCAAAAAACGGCAGTCACTTGGAAAAACGTCTATGCCGTGCACCACAAGCTCATCAACGAAGATCGACATATGGTATATTGGGAGATTGAGACATCAATGAGCATTTCAAAGATGTCGATTCAAAAAATAGTTTTCCGTTGGATACCTCATCTGTTGGCCGAAGAACAGAAAAAAGCTAGGATCAATTCTAAAAACGTGTACAGTAACGTCAGTGGTAATGAATAGTAAATTTACACATATGAGCCCAAAAATAAACACTAGTCACCTGTTTGGGTGTTTCATGGTAAAAAAATCCGACAAAAGTCATCCGTTCTCGAGGTAAGTCAAAAAAGATGGTCGCGACATTTGTCTCAAAAGCAGGTCATATAGCAACAATTCCTCTGCAAAATCGAAGAACTGTTACTGCCGATTGGTATACAGCCATTTGCTTGCCGGAAGTAACTGCTGAGCTTCGAAAAACCAGCCCTGAACAATGATTCATCCTTCACCAGGACAATGCAAGTTCGCACATAGCTTGCAAGACTATTGCATTTTTAGAGCAGTAAAACATCGAATTGTTAGACCATCTTCTTTACAGTCCCGATCTAAGTCCTAACGATTTTTTTTCTTTTACAAAAATTAAAAACGGACTGCATGGTCGAAGGTTTCAGTTGCCGGAAGAAGCAGTCGACGCCTTCATAAATGCAATTTTATCAGTATTAGCAGATGAGTGGAATAACTGCTTCAAAAGTTGGTTCGAGCGAATGCAAAAATGAATTAACGTTCGTGGAGAATATTTCGAAAAACAAGAAACTCATTAAAATCTATCTACTGTTAAATAATAAATTAATATATCACCCCGCGAACGTGAAAATTTGATTTTGAATTATCTTCCCAACCAATTCATCATTGGTAGAGTAAAACTAATTTTTGTTTGACTTCATTGTATATATTCAATGTGTTCATTATGTCAAAATTAATCACCAGTTGAACAGTTGTTCATTAACAAACAATTTTTCATATTCCAATACATTCTATCAGGCTCCGATCTCACTGTCTGTTACAATTCCGAATTGACAATATTTCTACTTAATTGATTTTAATTGAAAATCATACGAATTGTACACACAACACAGATACTCATACATTGAACAGCTCCTACAAACACATTTTCAGTACGCAATTTGTTTTGAATTTCCACAATCGGAATTGTTATTTGGAGGAATAGTTGAATCTATGCACAATATAAGCGCATTAAAACATGCTGGAATAAAGTCGGTTTTAACAATCACCATTCATTGTCGGCCAATCATAAACGGCGGCAGAGAAAATTACCTATACGTTAGAATCCTTCTTCAGTATACTAGAAAATTATTTGAAAATGGTATTAGATAGAAAGACGGATACAAGCTGCATAGTTTAGCGTAATATTCTTATTTTATATCTTCTCTAGCTTGGCTTACATTGAAATAATTATTTAGTTGTAACAGTTGTCTTAGATGTAATGCACACAATTAATGCAATTGATTGAATTTTATTCGTTGTCCAATATGTTGGTTATTTAATGCAGTTATATTCAACACTATAGGCCGAATTCAGCTCCCTTCATTTGCTAGAGAAGCTCCACTAATTACTATAAAAATGTATTTTATCTTTTTCTTATTCATTTATTCTAATATACCTTTGTCTTTATTTACATTATTTAAGTGAAGTTTCTTTAGGTAGAAGAAAGCGCTGAACTCGGTCCTATGTCACAAAAAATTGATAATCACTTACAGCATTGATATTCGTGCTCGTGCCATAATACATATCATAATGTGAATAAATAACTAGTTACTTCCCGGACATATGATATAATAGGAGAAGTATTGTAGGTAATCGTGATTTTGATGAATCTTCACGTTTTAGACCCTACTGAACCCAGAAAACGTAATTTGAAAAAAGTCGGTCTGTCGGTTTGTCGGATTGCCTGGAAACACGATAACTTGAGAATGAGTACGAATTTTCGACTGAAATTTTTTATTTAAATTTTTTACCAAAAAACTAGGTTCAAGTTGGTAGATAAGCTTTTTTCAATTAGTGTTACCAAAACTTTATCGATGGAGTTGTTTGGTTTCTTGCGTTTATTTTAAAAACGGTAGTATTTATCATAAAATATAAAATAACTGATATCGATCCTTGAATGATTTGATACAGCATTCACCTGAAGCATTTTAAAAAATTATTAGCGGTTCCTTTGTTATCATCAAAATTTGAGTTATTGTAAAATTCGTTATATTTTTCTGAAGCAAATAAATGATAAGAATCATAATGTGAAATTGGAATTATGATCACTTATATTCTGACATCACATGCAAACGTTTTTGCTACTTTGCTCTTTATACTTGCAAGATAACCGACTATATAATTATACCTGTATGTTTTGTGCTTAAACTTTCTTCCTCTTTTAAGAGACTACCAGCAGTGCGACAGGCCAAGTTTTGTGCCCTGTCATAAAAATATTTTTGAAAACTAGTCCTAATTCCCCGAATCTCAAAAAAAAAGTAAAGTATCTTTGATGATATTAAGAAAAATCGAAAAACATTTTAACATTACATCTTAATCCAAAGATCTGTACAAAAAGTATTAGAGTAAGATCCCAGGCCCGCCAGACGTTACTTGATTTCTGAGAAATAAAATGTGTGAAATAGAATAGTGGTAGTCGGTACTTTGATCATACGCATACTTGCTAGTTTGTGCCGCCGGCCAATTTACAGATACGAAGTGCTAGAGGTACGTTGAGACATTACTCACTTTTCTTAAAATCTGAGTGCTGATCTTTATATATTTTTAAAGAATAATTGGCCGTATTCTGTAACACAATCATTAACTTATTATCGATCGATAAGATTTTTGACAAATAAAAACAATTGTAACAACCGAATATTCAGAATTTTTGTCAGTGCTACCATCGTTCATTGGCTGAAATAGATAATGATCGATTAAAATCAATTGATTGAGTTACAGAATAGTCCCAATTGTTAAAATTGATAATCATCACTTCTAGACACTTTCCATCAATGAAAATCAGCACTTAGACTTTTATTTAAGAAAAGTCAGTAATGTCTTAACATATCTCTAGCACATCGTATCTATAAACTGGCCGTCGACATAAACTAGCAAGTATGCGTATGATCAAAGTACCGACTAAATCTACTCTAATCCACACATTTTGTTTCTCAGAAAATAAGTAACGCCTGGTGGATCTGGGATCTTGGACTATACATCATTGGCTGTTTCTGGCAAACCAGAAGTGATACATCCAATATTTTTATAGAATTATGTTAGCTATATGCCTCTGCTATGCTTTTCACGAAGGTTCCTAACTTCTGCCCTCGGAAGAGAGCGTGTTTTGTTCATGCGATATATCAGAAAAACAAGTGGCTGCAACGAAGAAACGCGTTGACCGATTCGAGACGTTCTGGTATTGTTTTCAGTACATTGTATAAAATAATAATTTTTATTTCCCTAATTCCAAGCAGAAAACTCCATTTTTTAATTTTCGGATTCTGAGACTATTTGGATTAAATTTAAACGGCTCCCTATTTCTATCTATTATCATACTAAAGATCATTTTGTCAACCAAAGTCTATATTTGGCTGACCTTATTATTTTCGGCCGAAACCGAAACTGAAAATGCTTATTGTAAGCAGTATAACACAATTGTCATTTCTCCAATAACAAATCATTTATTGTGATGTCCCGCGCTCCGTCCTCGCATGTGGTTCTACTAGAGTCTGACCGAAAGCCTTTTTTTAGTCGAAGCCGCATTATAAAATTGTTATTTTCCCAATAAAAAACCGGTGGCTATCTTGCCCCGCGCATCGCCGTTGCATAGTAGCTTACACCGTCATCGCGCGCTTTCCTAAATCAGTAGAGTGGATAAAATCTTTTATTTCGGTCCTTTTTTTTTGTCAAGATCAATTGTACGGCCGAAGGTGTCTATTCCCAGTCGAAAGTGGCCGAAACCGGATAATTGGTAGTACAGTCTAATCTGTTGTCACGCGTACGCACGTTCTGTGAAAATTCGTTTGTTTATGTGAATTGCTGGACTAAACGCTTTATTCGGCCTTTTTTTGCTGAAGCTGAATGAATGGTCGAAGCAAGGTTTTGATCTGTCATCAAGCCCATCCTGTTGTTGCACACACGCTCGGTTCGTAATTTATGTTAGTTCACGTGAATCATTCGACTGTTTGTCATCTTTAACTTCGATCTTTTCCCGTCGAAGTTAAATGAGTGGCCGAAGAAACCATTTTACTTTCGAAGGTGACCAGAGCCAAAGAATCGATAGAACACTAGTATAACCTACTCTTTCGTCACGTGTGTTCATGGTTCGTTGAATTTCGTAATTTAACAACAAAATGCCCTGTCTGGCTTTTTTGTGCCGAACTCAAATAATGCCACCTTTCTAAAGCCAAAGAAGACTATTCCGACCAGAGCAGAATTCATAATATTTATTACGTTTTCCTGAATCACTTTGCTGAAAAAATCTTTGACTTTGATCCTAATTTCGCCATTTCGCCGATCGAAAGTGGTCGAGCAATCGGTAGAGCACTACGTTTCGTAAAACTCGTTAGCTTACGTAAGTTGCTGGATTGAGGGCCGCATTCAGCTCTTTTTTTGTCGAAACTAAATGTACAGCCGAAGTCAAGCTTCGATCTGGCACTAGGCCCACCCACATTTGTGCAATTCGTAATATTTCGTTAGTTCAGATGAATCATTCGATTATTTGTCAATTATAGCTTTGATCTTTTCTCGTCGTAGCCGAATGAGCGGCCGAAGATGCCTTTTTACTTTCGATGGTAACGGCTTCCGGAGAATCGATAGAACACTAGTGTAACCTACTCGCCGTCACGTGTTTGCATGATTCGTTAAATTCCGTAAGCTCACGACAGTTACGACAGAATGTTACCTTTAGTCCTTTTGTGCCGAAGTCAAAGTTTTGGATGGATACTAAGCCTACTCTGTCGTCGCGAACATGGGCGATTCGTGATATTCTGTTAATTCACGTGAAAGCTATTTTGTACCCTTCTTCCACCGAAGCAGAATGTAAAGCCAAAGGAGTTTTTTTTTTGGTCAAAAGAGGCCGAAACCAAAACTTTGGTCTGACACTGTTCCTATCGTTGTTTGAAAGCATAAAGAACTTTAGCTTATTAGTTTTACGGTATTGTATGTATCAGATTGTAAAAATAATCTCACGAGTGTAATAAGAATTATAGAATGAGGTACCTACAGTCGGATTAATATGATGAAGTCTCAAAAATATATTATGATAAATCTTCTATCAAAAATTTTTGTTATCGGCGTATATGCATAATATTTCCGAGCTACATGATTCCATGTGACAATGGCTAGAATAATTCATTTTATGTTGGCTTCATTTGATACGATTCTACGTGAATACAGCTACAGAATCACAAATTTCATGTACACTATTAAAATTCTGTACACATGCACACTACAATTGCTTTTTAGTTTATATTTTGTTTTATTGTTTCACAAAGTTTTATGTGAATTTCAGGATTAAAAGGAAAATTCTATTAGAGTTGACTTTAACGCCACACATTTTTTGCAGCAAAAGCTTTATAGAACCGAATGAGTAATGTACAAGTAGTTTACAAACATGTTTAATTGTTTCTGAAAATCAGGCTGAGAACTGTATTTTTCTACTCCGAGTAGGTCCCCAACGAAAATGTTACCTTTTCTTTCTCTGATGTATAAAAATTTATTTTACGTTTATTACAGTGCAGAGATAGAAGAAATTTATTTCAGCGATGCAATTTTCTTGGCAAAAATTGGCGAATATGAATCCACGTTAAATTGTTGTTCAAAAATAAACCATTTTGCTCATGCGACTTAACTTCCTTTTCCTCTGAACCGCAGTATCTCTTTTTTATTAGAAACTGCGATTGCAACGTTTTCCTGAATCGAAATTTCTTCGTTGGTTGAAGCAAATACTGGTGAGAAAAACCGTCCTTTGATCTCGTAGTCTGAGAATAGTATATGTATATCAAAAATACATCTTGAAATATTTTCGGATTGTGTTGAAATACATGTTGACTTCAGCAGTACATTATCTACATGTTTTGTATTAAAGATGATATACCACCCTATATTGTCAATAACTGCAGCGAAATTGAATTCAATACAGAAACACAAAATGATATGCACGCGGCATAACATTTGTATTTATGTAAATTATTTATTATTTATGTATTTGGAGAGATCAAACTACGTGCATGCATGAAATTATAATGTTTAATAGATCTGCCCTGATTTAGAATTCTATTATTCAAAGTATGGTATTTAGAGGGGCAGGACCGACCTAAGGAGGCGAGTATCCTGTCAGTTATAAGTGACATTTTGGGCAAGTCATATTTGCATTTATATCATTTATAAATAAATGAATCACATTCAGAGAAAGCTGTACAAAACAATATTATTCAAAATTTGATAAGTAAAATATTCACGAGTACACCTCTGTGTTACATTTTATATGTAGCTAGTAGGGCAACAACTCAAGGGATGTTTGCTAACATTTAAAAAGTATTATTTACACAAAAAAATTTGAAAACAGGAGAAGAAAATTATATTACATGTTTTCAACGCTAAAAACAAAAACACTAATTGTATTTTCTCTTATTTATGTACTTTCCCCATTCCCCAGATGTTACCAGAAACATATATGTTTCAGCGGTGATAAAATGAAATTTTTGAAGACAGATAAGGAACGCTTATTTTTCCTTGCACCTCGTTCGACAAGATAAAAATATGCTAGGACTTGGTGTCCTAATAATTCAAGCTGGGAGTTTGTTGTTGAAAATGAGACTTCATCAAAAAAATTGACTGTATCATATTCCAAATTAATAAACTGAACGATTTGTTTGAAATTTAAGATTATTAAAATGTAATGTTCCGTATTCTGATGATATTACATAATTATTCAGTGTAACACGTTTAATAAAACATAATTAACAAAATATGGCTTCAAAATTATTTGGTGCGACGAGTCCAAAAAGATAAAATGAACTCACAAAGAAATATCACAAATGTGACACTCTGTTATGCTTGGAACATTCTAATAAAATTAGAGTTATATTTATAATATTTGAACTCTAATGATAAAATGAACTTTGCGAAATTATTTGAACGAACGATACAGATTCTCTCAACTATCATTTCCAAAATCTACTTTGAAGTATCTCATAATTGTGAATAGTTCCAATCAAAAATAATCCCAGAGTCGGATTGGGTAGTAGTTAGTAATGAGGTTAGCTTTATTAGAAGAAAATTATTCGCTCATCACTTAATGATACGCAACTGAAAATTTTTCGCACGTAAACACACAGTTGCTGAAATATAGCTAAACAAATATGTAAAGGGTTGAACAATATAGAATAAATGAGTAAATGAAAGCAGTATAAAGACCTGCCTCCAGTTTCGTCAGGTTGGAAATAAAGATTTCCTACGCAGCTACGCTCTATGAAAGGCTCTTGATTTCGAGCTCATTTGCGTCAAGTTTAGAAGAATTAGAATTGAAGCCAACTTTCCCTCACTTGTATGAATTAAAAGTAAGAGATGCATTTTGAATAAGTCATAAAAGTAGAAGATTGAAAGTTCCATTGAGAGCTTATTTTTAAAGTGATAAGATTTTATAGTGAAAATTTTGTTGTGATTTAAAAATAAGCTAGTAGGATGGATAGGTGAAATATATTTATTCAAGTATTAAGGTCAGTAAGTACAGTTTACCGATTGAGAATAATAGTTTAGAGACCGAGCCTTGGCAAGGTCTCCAAATATTATGCGAAATCGATACTGTACTTATTGACCGTGATGCTTACAAACTTTTTTACACGATTCGAAGATCTACCCAAAATATGGATCCTAATATTCTTTTTCAAATTGAGTTACTACTGATGATTGTTTATTCGCTGTCAGCTGTCAAGTTTGACATTTTATTGTGAATATTCAATTACAAATAACGATAAACAAATAAATATATTTTGTGGAAATCCACAATTTTTTACTTACCGTCTTTGCCCATGGGCGGTAAGTCAGCATAACTACAGTAACCACAGTTTGCCGGTAAAATCAACATACCACCTCAAATAGAGGGCCGGTAAACACATGAGAACGCCCAACCGTGCAAAAAGGTAATTGAAAGACAATTGGATGTGCCACTCGTATGCCGTCTGCGCCAGTGAAAAGCTTTTAATCCGAACATAGATTTGTTCCTATTCAAAAATATGGACATTTACGCCAAATGAAAGTGCCTGCACTTGGCCATTACTCAGGTACTTCTGTGGTTAATACAAGGGATTCTAGGAAAGGCTGTATCAAATTTCAATAATACTTAAATTTCATATTGATTTTATTTAATAATAGAACAAATTATAACATATCATATACTCACGTAGGTGCCATAAAAATTTTTTGCTATAGATTTCGGAAAAGAAAGCAAGGTACCTTGTATATATATACATAGGTATATTAAAATAATCTTGGGATGTGAAAATTTCAATACATTCATTTGAAAATTAATACTCAACAAAAAACAAAATTAGAATAAAACATCGAGGTTCACATCTACAGATTATTAATAATTCAAAATAAATCACACTAAATAATATGAGGACAATACAATATGATAATAAATACACTATCTAAAAACAAAAAGTAAAAAAAAAAAAAAACTATATAAGAAAAAAGTAAGAATTTGATTGGATTACGGATTATAATTTAGATAAAAGGAAAACATTCGCGGCACATGATTTGCGTTTACTGGGAATTAACTCTTTAGTGCAGTTGATCATTTTTATTTTCAACTGGTTTCACCAGTTGATATTGAACGCTGGATAAATATTTGTCTGTAAATTAAAGTGGTAGGTATTTTCTGTTAAAAAATAATAATAAGGAATACAACAAAAACCAGCACCTGAGTGGAACAAAACATTTTCAAATTTCACGCAATGAAATTGGTGCCCAAACAAGCTTATTTTTTACTTTTGAAACTTTGAGCTCGACGTTACTAATCTTTGGGTATGATTCATTTTGTTGTAGCATCCAGTGGCGGATCTACAGATTTGCCGCCCGTAGGCTATTCAATTTTTGTCGCCTCTGAATTTTGACATTTTAATCCACAATCATATCAATTACATTTTCTATCAATAAAATTCCAACTTTATAATGTTTGCTCCATCATCCTCGTCACATCAACTTTTTCCGTATGATTAGTATCATTAAGAACTAAGGTACCGTGTCAGACCCTTGATTGTTTTTACAACAAAGAATTATCAAAAAACATTATTTTAAGCAAAAAATATCTCAATCATGTATCACTTTCAAAGTAAGGTAAGGTATATGTCCATGCTTTAAGCGCTCATTTTACGCCACACATTGCAGAAAAAAAAATCATTAAATAGAAAATAATAAAAAAAAAATTTTTTTCGCCAACTGTCAAAAAAACATGATATTTTTGTATTGTTATGGATACGCAAAGTTCGTGATGTTTTCACTAGTAAAAAAATGAAACATATCTTTTCACTAGTGAATAAATGAGTATATTTTTTCACTAGTGAAAAACTAAACTCTATTTTTGCACACCTAATCTGATATAAATCAGTTTAGTAATGCTACAAGGATAGACACAAACAGGTATTTAACAAAAAAGAAATGTGAATTTGTACACAAAACTACTTAGTTTTGAAAATAAAAATTAATTGTTAACAGTTCTTAATTTATCAAACAACAATTGCGCATACTTTGGGTTACAATATCCAGATGATTGCAAATTGATTATAGTTTGTACTTTTTTCTTACATTTTACTAAATAAAACAATAATTATTGTAGATCTATTATTTTTTGACATTTGGCGAAGAAATATTGTTTGTATTTCGTGTGCGAAGTGATTGTATTTTGTTGCGCTTTCGAATAAATTTGTTACCTGGATCTTACGGTCTTGGTTAAAATTGACATTCTCACGCGCAATAAAAAAAACAATCACTTCGCACACTTAATACAAAAATAACTATAGTGTTTTTGTTTAAATTTACCCGCGAATTGTAATCTTAAACGCGAGTTGCACGCCCTCATGTGTTCTGTCACGTTATTTATAAGCATGCAATAGCTAAATTTCGATTATAATATCGAATCGCTATTACGATATTTAAAAAATTCATGATCATTAAAGTATATTTCACAAAGCGTTTGGCAATTAAAAATCAAAACCTGAACAGTTTCACAAAAAATACAAATTTAGGAGTCGGTTTTCACACCATCATCCTGAAATAGGGCAGCAACCGTAGACACGTGTTTCGTCCTTATTATTTACAGTGTCCTGGATTTCTTCGTTGAGCAATTGTTTATGTAGAGGTGTTGAAATATTTAGTATTTAGCACTGTATATGGAACAATATTTCGATTTTTGTTAAATATTTTGATTTCTCTCCAATTTTAAAAATTCGTATTTTGTGTGTGTATAATATTTTTTTTTTAATTTTGTGAATCAAAATAAAAAATTTATGAACTGAATCTGCCGCTCTTTAAAATTTGCCGCCCTAGGCTTCAGCCTACTCAGCCTGCTGGTAAATCCACCACTGGTAGCATCTGTTGGTTACCTTCGCATTATGATAAAATTCTATTTTTTATATACATTTAGCGTACCTTCACTTCAGTTTTTTGTTAGGTCCAGTATTTCAGTTCTTGGACTGCTTTAAACATAGCTTAATTTCCATAGTAATGATTATTAGAACAATTGTTACCAAGGTAATTAAGCTCCGCTTAAGATAAACCAAGGACTGAAATACCGGCCCTTAGTAGCCAAAGTAGTCCAGGTTTGTTCAATTTTTTCGATTCACTTTCCTTGAAAAATTCGTTAGAAATTGGAGCCCAGTGTTCTCTTAATTTTACTCAAAATATTTTTTGAATAATTTGTAGTTTACGTATCTATGTAACTCGGCAAATATCGTTTCGCAGTTAACAAATATTTTTGCAGCTCTCATTGTATCTATTTCTTGTGATATTATAAATTATTCTTGCTACCACAGTTCACATATTTCTAATCTTTCAAAAAACATATCAAATAAAAGGTTTAAATTGGATAATGTTCCGTATATTTCATTTAATAAAATCTTTTATATTTCGACAGTCACGCGCTGCCTTCATCCAAATGGTATTGTAATTATCGTTTTTGAAGTAAAACTTCTTATGGGACACTACAAGTTTTGAGATTGTCGTGAAGTTAAAAAATCTGCAAGAGGTGTGAAGCTCTTTTTCTCTTTCTAATACCGTTTGCTTGAACATTGCGAGAGAGAAATAGAAAAAGTATTTTCTTATTGGTGATAAGATAATCTTTTATTCTTTTTTTTCAAAGAAAAATTTCTGAGTAATATCACTTATGTCAGTTCAGTTTCTAAATTATCTTTGTTTATTTTATTAAATCTATTGCATCTATGTGAATTTTGATAATAGTTTAGTGTATTATATTAGTGGGCAAGTTAGTTGTGATGCATTTCGTGAACCTACTGATGAATTATATTAAATGTGCTATAAATTCCAGTGACATTTGCATGTCAAGATTATAGTCCATGTGATAGAGAACAACGCCTAATCATCAGAAATCGCTTCAAATGTACATCTGAAAAGCCTGTGGGGAATATTTGTGACAAAGATATCGTAGAGCTGCAAAAACATTTGTTTCATTTTAAAATAGTGATTAACACCCCCTGTGAGTCTCAAGTGCAAATTGTCACACCAGAAGAACTAATTTTGTATAGTTTTATTAATGATGTTAAATTTCTAATGTAACATTTTTGAAAAGTCATATTTTTCTCTTTCTAATGATCGTTTGCTAGAGCATAGAGATAAAAAGAGAGACAGAAATAGTATATTTCTTATTGATGATAATCTTTTTAGCCCTATCAATTCAGGTTTCATCTATCAAATAACCGGTACTGTTTTTTTTTGCTGGTATATCTCTACTCCGGCATGTACGATGAGTGTGCAAAAATCATATTGTCAAATCTTGGAGCTTCAAGAGATATCGTAGGTCAAAGATCAAAAACTTCGTTTTTGACCAGTTTTTCGCAAATATCTCATTTTCTAAGGGTTGTAGAGCATTTAGGGTCATGAATAAAAAAAAAATTATGCGTCGGTCAAAAACTAACGGCGTTAGAAGTGAAACTTTTTATGGAGTGCATCTGGATCTGCACATTGCTTTTGTTCTGGTTTTGAGTAAATTTTTCTTTACTTCAAGATATTTCAATTTTTTTTTATTATCGCGTGTATAATTTTTACACTCCATTAAACATTTTCACTTCTATCGTCGTTAGTTTTCGACTGACAAATTTTTTAAATTTAGTTTACTTGTTCTAGTCCTGTTACCTTAGTATTTTTCGATTTACAGCTTATATATTTCATTTAGGTGTTTGTATGTCTCAGTCATTCAAATCCGCTGATGGATCCCAATCCAACAGCGCCGTGAAGTTTACGTCACATGAGGTTGGTTCAAACGTCAAAAAAAGTAAAGCAGTTGTAACTGAAGTTGTTCGTCATAAAAATATAATACACAGAAATCCGTATAATGGCCATCACAACTCAGTGTAAGAGGATCAGCGCCTAATTGTATTCTCATATTTTTGAACATTTTGTTTCAAAAAAATGGGACATTTGTGAAAATCAAATTTCAACGAGATTTTGTTCCAGAAAAATTCAAATTTAAGAATTGATTTTTGAAATCATTATCTTAGATCGAGGGAGCAACTATAGACACGTGTCCCTATGATGATGATTTCAAAAACCGATTCTTTGATTTGAAGTTTTGTGGAACAAAATCTTTCTGAGCTCCTTTTTTTTTGTTTCGAAAGTTTATTCATCAAATAGTATTGCCTTTGATTATAAAATAATTGGTACTATTATATGAATATCCACTACAGATAGCTCAATATATTTTGTTTGGCAATTAACATATCTTTGAGAATGTCAAGTCGTCTAACTCGCAATATATACCCAAGAAAAAAAAACTAATAAAAAAAATAAAGTCAGGTACTCTTGATTTATTGTCCTCTTATTGCAACATTCCTAGGACAAATGTATTATGTTACAGAATAACTTGCTTGTATATTTTAAAATATTTGTGAAACTTCGCTCCTCGAATATACATTCAGTTCTAGGTATTTGTTGCAGAAAATCGTGACGTAATTGCGATTTACCTGAGAGCACGTAGAGACGTTTCAGATAAAGAATCCTACGAAAAATTTATAAACGTAGAAAAAATTTTTGTTATATTTTTTGCAACTGTTTGAATATAGGTGAATGCATTAAGTGTCTAAGTTCAGACACTCAAAGTTCATATGCAACTAATTGTAGAAAAACACTCGTTCTCATTGATATTACTTTTGGAGGGAATACTTCCTATGCGATTCATGATGTGTTGAACGCCAATCTCCATGCGTTAAACGGTATTGTGTATTAAGTTTTACGCATTTTAAACACGAAATACTTTCATATAATGATCACCTTTGGCATGTAAACTTAATCCTCTTGAAAAATAAAACTGATTTTGCGTTCCATTTTGCAATACTTTTCTATCACCTAGTCCAATATAATTTGAAAATCGGCTTTTCTGATTTATACAAAATGAGAATTGCATAAAATTTATTGTAATTTAGCAACCATATGATGTAAATAACTTGCAGCAATCGTAGCAACAATAAATATTAGCCTACCACACATAGAACTTTACCCATAAACTATATTCTCCACTAACATAAACTAATCACTCAGTACAGCTATACCTCAGTCGTCAATATCTTGTAACACATATCTATAATAACCAACAAACGAACAAACCTACATACTCACGTGCTATTATGTTCTCTTGGCGGTATTTTCAAAGCCGTGCAGATTCAAATCTACATTGCACCGTTCTTTAATCTGCCGCTGTTTAAGGGCTTTTTTAAAATGAGCCCACTTTTAATCCTACAATGTTAAGATGCTGACTATATTCTGAGAAGTGGTACACAAAGAAGCCGAATGGTTTAAGATAATTTCCAATTTTTGTTTGGGTAAACTGGTGGAAAAAAATTGATGTATTTTTAAATTTCTTATGCTTGTTTAACTAAGTCAGATTAGTATTATTGAATGTTGAACAAAAATAGGAAATATAATTTGAACTGACATAGTTGTATTTTTTTTTCAATCTCCGTGAACAATGATATAATTTTCCATATATGAATCTTATGAATAAAGATTCTACAAAACTATTCTCATGGAACTCATGCTCTCTCGGCACAATTATTTTAAACAAGATATGTGTTACGAAGTTGAATAGTAAGAGCCAGATTATAAATATTTAGATATACTTTATTTATGGGAGTATGCAATTGACCGGATGAGTACATTTGAAAACAGCTAACATTGCTTTGAGCTTATGTGCAACAGGATTTACAAACATACATAATAATTATTTGTATTCTAGGTTCCTTTATAAATATTATCTTTAGGATTTTATGGGATTCTCTACGAGCACTTGTTAATTTAAGGATACTGTATACTTGCCGAATAGATGAAGTATGTAATATAATTATTTTTATGAGACAATACAAAAAAAAAAACGGTTTTTTCAAGTAAAGACAGTTTCAGTTTTGTTTTTGATAAGTTTGAATCCGAATCATTTACTGATAATAATCAATTCAGAGAAAAATTATTTTCAAGACATTTTTTTAAATATCAAATTACAATAATTATAAAACCAACTACCTGGGGCCTGTTGCATAATAAAATACAAGTTAATATTAATAGCGTTTTTACGTGCATTTTCACTAATAGTATTAACTTGTATTTTATTATGCAATAGGCCTCTGGAATAACTTCTTATTGGCGAAAATGATATTACTTTCAAGGTTTTAAAATAATCAAATACAATAATTCTCAACATACACTGGTAGAAAAACAGTTGAAATACAATAGTAATCATTATTTGAAACGCTGCCATGAAGATATATGAAGGACCATTTTTGATTTATTTCTTCAAGTGTTAGTAATGTTTGGCAATATAATCGCGGCAACATCGCGCCCAGATGTCATCTCATTGTCTTTTTAAGCCCAGTTTTCACGAGCTAGGATTCAACGAATTTTTATGTGAACCAAGCAAACTTCGCTCCGTCAGTTACCGTTAAATTGTGTGCGAGTCAAAGAGAATGAGTCACTTTTGTGTATGTTCCGATGATGGAACCATTCCAATGAACTATATAAAGTTCGTAGCCGATCGAGAAGGACAGAACGACAGAATAGTGCAAGTTGCGTGTGAGCTATTTCACTTTTGTTCTAACTCGTCATCTACCAACGTCTTCCCTGTTCTTATGTTTTGAAGAGATAGCGCACTTATCAACTACTCCCCTCCCATACACTGTCTGCCGGCTGCCACATAATACCTGTGATGTTCGCTTACCGCAATTAACTCTGTAGATGATATTGTTGGAACTGAACGGCCAAGAATTCTGAAGTTATATTTTTTGACCATTTCGTTAATGTTGACTCCATAACATACTTAATTTTCATAAAAATCTGACTGACAAATCATATCCAAAAAAATCATTACTCGTGTTGAGACACGACATTTCCACAATGTTTTGTGGAACTCTCGAACGGTAAATGTCATTTTTAGAATCCCTTCATATTACTTTTAATCCATTTCTTCAAATTTGTGATCCTTTTTTGGTCAATTTTGACTATCAAATATTAAGGTGTCACAGGCTTTTATTCTAAATGTAAAGCTCAGTTTTGATACCATTTTAACTACGTTTACAACCTTACCATGAGAATTATATTTTGTCCATCGATAATGAAAAAATTGAGGAAAAGTGATGCAGGACTCACGAAAATTTTTGTCTCAAAATTTGAGTTGCTATCAGTTCGGATTGGGGAAAAGAAGGTCGAATACCAATTTTGAATAAAATTTATCCACTTTTGTTCCTATCACCGCTTGTTACATTTATTAGAAGTTGGTGATTGTAGAAAATTCTTCAAATACAATCAATGTCATAATTATTAACTTCAAGTTAAATTGAGCCAACTGTTTTAGGATTGAATCTTGATGGGACAACAAGTACAAAAGTGTGAAAAATCTGATGTGGACACCATATGACTCACTTGTACACCTTTTGACTGAATAATTGACAGTTGACACATTTAGACATAAGGGAAAATCGATTGCAACCAAAATTTGTGGTGGTCATATTGATGTTATAATTCATTAAAACGCTGTAGCAGTTTCAAATACTCAATTGTATTATTCTACGGCCAATAGGTTTAAATTCATGTGGAAAATTGAAAAAGGTTGTCAAATAAAGTTTATTTACGGCTCAGTAGGCAGCTATGAGAATATAAAGTTATCATTTGAATGCTGCAATATCTTTAAATACTAAATTTCATGATTCTACAGCTGATCGTTTTGGATTCAAGCGAAAAACTGATCAGTAACTGCATCGCCGCTTCAGTCGATCGCAATCATGATGCGAGGTACACAACTAGATGTTATAGAAGTGTTTAATATGAAATTTAAATATTCTACGGCTGATTGTTTTGAATTTATACGAAAATTTTGAAAGGACAGTTATATAAAAGTGCATTTTCAGTCCAGCCAATTGGAACAAAAATAAGACGTAATCATTTGGATGCTACGGATAACCATCTCTAAATTTGAGTTTTGTCGGTTTCACAATACTTGTACTTCATACAAGTAAATAAAATCTGACCTGGACATCACGTTACTTATTTGTGCATCATTGGATATATTTTTTGCACATAATAATGCGATAAATCAAACACAAAATTTCATCGTTCCACGGCTCATCGTCTTGTATTTATCCAAAAAATACTAAAAATCTGTTAAGTAAAGTGCGCTTTCAGCCCAGTCGGTTGCTATGGAAATAGTAGATGGTCAATATTCTTATGCTACAACATTCCTATATACTGATTTTTAATTCAATATTATACGGCTAACAGTTCTAAATTTATGCGCAAAATTTAAGAAAAATTCCTACTAACGTGCACTTCCGGTTAAGTCGATTGTTATGAGAATATTAGAAAATCATTCAGATGTTACAGCAGACTGAAATACTAAATTTCAATTCTCTACGATCGATCATTTAGAATTTATGAGAAAAATTCTAAAAGACTGTAAGGTGAATTGCACTTCCGACTCAGTCGATTTCAATGAAAATAGGACATGAGTATTTAGATGATACAATCGCCTAAAAAACTGAATTCTTACATTTTACGTTCAATCTTTTTGGATTTATGCTGTAGCTGTATGCTCAATCAAAGCGCGCAAAAACGTTCCACACCTACGCTGATGCAGCTACATGAACGAGACTTAGGTGTTTCACTATTACGCTATTCTTAGTTTCATCGCGCACTCCTTGTTTTATCTTCAACTTCGTTTAATTTAACTGTATTTCTTGAAACAATCGTCAAGCTGAGTTATTCATACTTTGACTAATTAGTACATATTTTTGAGAAATATGCTCCTAAGGCCCAATTGTACAGTCCAAGCTTATCTAAAGTTTTGTAAAACCAAGTTTAATTTCTATGGTTGCAATTGCTGAAATAATTGTAACCATAGAAATTAAACTTGGTTTTACTAAACTTTGAATAAGCTTAAACTGTACAACTGGGCCTAAGAAAACTTTGTTATACAGGAATTATTATATTAGAAGCATAGCTAAATATAGCTCGTGATTAGTACCAATTGCTACTCTTTTTCCTAATGTGAATCAGGCTCAACATCCAAAAGCCCATAACATGCAAACTGATACACTATAATCATAAATTTAACAGAAAAAAATAACCCAATATCTTTTTATATAAAGACAGTCATTAATTGACTGCAGTCACGACAGTAATACACAGAACGCATGCTGCAAGGCCTGCTTTACTCAACTTACGGAATTGAAGGGCGGTGAGCAGGTCCGTAATGCACATTTTTCATTTTTATGGCCGTCTTTATCAATTGCTCTTCAATTATAAAAGTATGCCTTCAGAATAATGTTTATAGGCAGCCTTTCGAGTTTAATACTTCATGTTTTCTTTATTGAAAAACTTTTTTTAATAGAAAAATATTGGGTATTGTTCCCTATATATTCTGATTGCACTGTCATAGACTTTACAACAGTTGTTCACTGGTAGATGGACAGAAGTTTAATTTCCAGAGCAGAGTTCATGATTTTTTTTAAAAGTGAATTGACATATCACTTTGACAATTTGTTTTCACTATTTATGTGTGAGATTTTCTCTGTTCTTTCTGTATATCAATTTCAAACTTATCTGTCAGTTTTGTTAATATTATTTGTTCATTTGTTCCAAGAGTAACAAGTATTTTTGACACGTACTAATTTTCGCATTAATTTAATGGATGTATTAATTTGAAAACAAAAGAATCGGCAATCACTTAATATGGGAGGAGTTAAGAAAAAAAATTGAAAAAGATTGTCTCAATTTATACTGGAGAGCATAATATAATCAACAGAGCTGGATTACTCAATATTTGGGCTGGAATCAAAACCGAAAAATAATTGTAATTAAAAACACACTTGATTATCTACAAAAGTTTTATTTAACGTGTCGATCGTTTCGTCTTTTCAGACATCATCAGACAGTCTGAAAAGAAAAACGATCGTCACGTTAAATAAAACTTTTGTGGATAATCAAGTGTGTTTTTAATTACAATTATTGTTCAAAATGTTTCACCAAGTGCCGACTACGCAAACTCTTACAATTATCAAAACCGAAAATTTTTGGTTGTTTTTAAGCTCTCTTCTTACTCTACTTCGTCGCAAACTTCGATAAATTCTATCTACTCATAATTTTAAAATTTAATGACAGAAAAGATGATTTATTTGGCTTGATTTCAAACTGTGATTGGGCAGATATATAGGGTGCTTCTAGAAACGCGGAAAATAGAAGTGTGACATTAGATTTTAGAGATGCATATTGAATATCAATTCAATCGTAAAATAGTTATTTGTGTATCAAGGCCGTAAAGATTATCTTTCTTGGTCGAATCAGTTGTTTGTGGCCGAAGCGCAGCTGAGGCTGCAATTCAGGTGAGACCAAAAAAGAACTGTAGGCTGAGATGCACACAACGTTTTTTAGGCGATCATCACGAAATAATTCAAAACCTCAAAATTTTATATATTTATTTCTAAAACATTGCAATTGTAAATCTTAGTTGCCGTTGAAATTGTTTCATTTTACTGTCTTCTAACAAAGTGACATTTGTAGAAAATGCTTATCAATTTCCTGAATTGTACAAACTTAAGGTTGACGGAAGAATATAATATGTATTTAGGCGGAAACTGGATCTTAAAGAGTTCATTAAGCAGCCCATATAGGTAAGTATGAAATGTTTATGAAGTAGTTTTTGACAATTCAGTCCTAAAAAAGTAGTGTTTGACAGATCAGTCCCAAAAAGTAAAATTTGACAGATGTGTACCAAAAAGTGAAATTTCACGGCCGCAAAAGGAGTCATAGAAACACCTTTTTTGTTATGATCGCCTAAAAAAATATTTTTTTTGTGTGATGTATTCTAACCACAATATTTCCACTCCGGGACTGTTTTAAAAGATGCCATGCGGTAGATATTACCAAACTTCAACGATCGGACATCGATGTCTTTCGATACTAATTCAAAATACACGAATTATGAGACGAGTTAGTTATACCCTACCGCAATAAGAATTTACTGTCAGTGGTAAAATTGATATCACCCTTATTCTGAGTGCAAATTAAATTCAAGAATCGCCATATTTCTTCATTTTTCTCCTCGCAATTTCAGTTTTGTCTTGATGTTTATTAATGTAGCTCACTTTCTTTTTCTTCCTGAAGCATTGTAGATTTTTCTGTCTCTCTCCTTGGCTTTAAAACGGGATTATTCCTATAAAGATAAATTAGTCATGTGGTCATTGCGCGCTGTTTTATAAACTTGCAAAATGGGATTATTAAGACAGTTATGAGCAAATAAAAATTTGAAGTTTAGCACCAAAGCAATAACTTCTCTTCCACGAAAAATCATTAGCATTATTCAATAAATTGAAAAATACCTAAATTAAAATGCAAAATAGATATGATTCATACAAAATTAAGTGAGCATAAATTTTAGTATTCTTACAATATTAAATATTACTTCGTCATTTTTTAATGTAATTTACATTCTTTTTTATGTTAATCACTCATAGAAATACGGCGCTTATTAATTTCTTTTAAACGTCACTTTAATTATAAGCTACAAATTCCACTTGTTCTACGAGTAAATTTAGATAATATTAATCAATTTGAAATAGCAAGAATATTGCAGGTTACATTAATGAACACACTAATAGAAAAAAACTCGTAGTGCAACAATGACAAGTGTTGAAATTTGGAATTTTTTGTAAAAGTTAAAGTATATTTCAGTAATTATAATACGTGGTTATTGAGATTAAATCATGAAGGCGCTTCGATTGGAAACGTCAAAATACGAATCTCACAGAAGGATCATTTTATCCTAAGATGCATGTAAAATTATTGTCTAGATATATTATTGGAAAATCGTTTGTGACTGCTTTTTATGGATATTAATATGATCCCGGGACACTTTCCATAGGAGATAGTATTGCCCTAAATGCGTCTCCTCACTGACATTTGACCTCAAAATTTTAATACGCCAATATATGTGAAACAATTTGAAGATTCAATTTGTTAATGCACAGATCTAGAACAGGATTTAGAAACCACCAACCTTACTTAACAAACGAAATCATCAGATTTTAGAGTGTGATTGATGTAAGAGTTGATAGCCAACGATAATGAGTATATCATTCTGCGATGGTTACTTAGATGACATAAAATGTAAGGGGGATCATTTCACCTAAAGGGATCATTATAATTAATTCTCTCCTGCCATGTTATACAAAAAATGTAGAGACAAATGAAGTAGAATATAGTTCCTCACTCACTTTTTCATATATTTACGCAGAAGTGCAGAAAGTATTATCTTCATCCTAATGCTCAATATTAATTTTTTTTAGATTCTAATGGATTTTATTTAATGTTCTTAAACTGACTTAAAATTATTTTTGAAATCAAAATTTCAAATTCACATTGATAAGTGAAGTATCATCCCAAAAATGCTATTTTTTCAAGGCGATGCTCTCGTCGCTATTTTGAAGAGTAAGTATATTGGAATCTGAGATCTGCTTTTCTATGCTCGGTAAATTTTATCTACATGTTATGTTAACAATTATTCCAACAGCCATTAAATTTTGATACATATCGATGTCATGCCAGATTCGAATATCAAAAGATGAGTTTCAAAGAAATGTCCTTGTGATCTTCAGTGATGTTAATTAAGGCGTTATTGATAATAAACACATTGTCGAATAACGCTTCAATTATTGGCATTTAACATTGGTGTGGCAAAAAATAGAGATTTACTGTCTTGTCTACATCTAGCCGTGTCAGTAAATCAAGGTTCACAAAAACGGGTTTTTTGATTTTTTTTAACGAAATGGTCAGTTTTATGATAAAAATAGTTCAGACAAAAATTGTAGATCTTTAAATTCTGTACAAGAAAAAGCTATTTGAAAGTTATATTCTTCATAATATGCACACGTTTCGACACCACCTATGAGGTAGTGTACTTGGCGCATATTTTTGAAAGTGATTTCCATGTAGGCCTAGTCCACGGTCTTTTCATTAAAGTTTAATATAATATCAGGTCTTTTTATTCAACTTCCTCTTCTTTTTATCTCCCTCCACTTTTTTCTTCTTTTTCATCTTCATCTTCCTGAGTTGACGTAAATAGTTAAAACAGCGATGCATTAGTTGTTTCGTCGTTGATGTAAGAGTAAGGATCATCTTCTGTTAGAGATTCAGTATTTGGGCACCTTGACAGCTGGTGCATGCTGGAGAACAAAGTAAGCCTACTTTTTTGCAACCGCATTTCGAATTACATTCCTTTTAGCAGCTACAGAAAGAGGTATTAAGGAGCTTTTTTGGTGCAGGTGTAAGTAGAGTGTCCATTGGTTCCAATACATTATTAATTAGCTCCCAACCCTATTCTTCTGGGTTCAGTTGATTACCAAGCCACAATCGAACCTGGTAATATACCCGAAAAAAATGTTGATGAGCAGAAGCCGAGGTTGGAGGAAGACAAGCTAATTGAACAGGTTTTTTATTATGTGTATGTTTTGTAAAAGATGCGTAACGTGACTTATCTATGCAAGTAATTTAAAGTAAGTAATAGTCGGACACTGCCACATTGACAATTGAACAGCAGAAGGATGTTGCTTTAGGCCACATGGTCACAAAAAATGAGCGACTGAGTTTATTTTTATTTCATATTTTTAAACTTATCATTCAATATTAATGTATAAGTAGTTTTATTTATATTTCAAGTCCAAAATGTACATAGGCAGCGTAGTCATGCATATTATTGAGAATATAATTTTGGAATCTTAGAAAAAATGTGTAAGGTCCATTTTTGTAGAAAATTGAAGGATCTCGCATAAAATTTTTTGCACACACAGGATCTTCACTACTTTATTATAGTGTTATCCCCAACGTTCATGTCAATTTTTAGCTTCTTGGGAATTCATGCAAGGGTAGCCCTATATTCAGGGTTAACTTGACCAGACTCTATAAATCATCATTAATAAATTCAACTGTTTTACTGTATCAAGCTCACATTTACTGCTGTATAACATATACTCCATATGTTAAGATTTTTTTTTTTGGCTAAAGATTGATGCATATCATCTGAAGCGTCCCTATCGTAAACATCACGTTAATTAAAATAAACCTTGAATTACTACACCTAAATTTTTTATTAAATAATAATAATAATAATTTCTTTATTTCCGGAGAAACGATTCAAGTGTATAGAAAAAAATCAAACATGAGAATAATATGGATTAAAAAAAATTATTACATTCCAAAAAACTCATTTTCTGGGTCCTTCAATCTGCTTCAATGTTGAATATTTATGGTAACAATTATTCCAGTAGCCGTTCAATTTTGATACATACAAGTGTCATACTAGACTCAAGTCTGAGAGATGAATTTTCAAAAGAATATTTGCAATCTTTTGACTACTATGTGATGCTTTCGTCCCTAATTTTACTATGTAGTATGCATATTATAACTTAGGAGCCGTTTTTCATCCCGGGCTGTGGTCGGTAAACTTTACCCTTAAAATATCTTCGACAACAATCATTTCAATAGTCAATATTGTAGAATGAGTCATCAAAAAATGTCTTTGTGTTCTTGAACATTATTTTTATTTTATCATTCTAAAAACTTATTGACGAATAAAGCAAAACATTATTAGATGACAAGTCATCTCAAACATGTAATTTTTTACTACTATGCCGTGTTTTCGCCGCTAATTCAAAATATGCAATAGGCGTAAAGTGCTAAGAGCTGTTTTTCCACCTTCGTCAATATTGAGCATTTCAACAATTATAACAATAGTTATAAAATAACATAAAAATCTAAGTATGGGAAAACTGGCGTTTGGAATATTCCATTGCCATTAATTATCTGTAGTTGTTATTCTCCAAAAACTGATCAACCAGTGAGAATCACTTACCACTCTTGTTGTTCAAATAGCTACCAAGATCAGGTTATTCAATACTAGTTCATTTATAGTTAAGTTGAAGTGGATTTATTAACAATTATCTCGTCAATTGAAATCATAGTAAAGTTGGATTTAAACTCAACCTGGATTGTTCAACCAGTCTTAAGAAATTTACGAAAGTTCATGGATCAGTTCTTCATCAAATTTTTGACTTTATAAAGCTTGCCGTTCAGCATAACAATACACGAAACCACATATGGAAAAATAAAAAACAAAGAAAATGCGTTTTAATGTCTTTTGCAATTTTTTTACATTTGTGGTTTCATGTATTGTACTAATCGGCGGCCTTATAAATTCAAGAATTTGAAGTTGAACCATAATGAATAGTATATTTTTTCTCTTTGACTTAATTTGTAACTGACATATTATTTGAATTCCAGGAGATAATATTGTATATAAATCATATTTTTGAAACAATACTCAATAATTCATTATAATCAAGGTGTAAATATCTAAATAGGCGCCGTAATGAAAGTAAAATATGCGCCATTATTTCAAAATAGATCAAACAAGTATCAAATACAAATAAATCTGTGTTCAGAAAGATCTAAAAGTGTTGTTAAATAAATCAATTACTAACATTGCATAAACTAGAGTCATAATTTCCAGTAGTAGGACACCATGATAAGCGACAGGTACAAGAACTGTAACTGTCAAAAGAACACACCTTTTGCAATATTGAATAATATTACAGAAACTAGAAATGGGATCTATTAACTGACATAACAATGATAAAGAACAAACATCAACAATAAATACAACCTAATTATTCTGGGACAATGCATACGATGAATCATCGGAATCAATATTGGATATTGAACTTTGAATGATAAACTTAGTTTGACAAAGAAACATATCGATTTATTCAAGGTAACAATTTTTGATGTCCAACCTAATTAATCAAGTCCTTGTTAAGGAACAGATTCTTAAATAGCTTTTCTTCGTTGGTAAAAGGAAGACCTCACTCTCAGAAGATCCAACTGGTACTTATTTCAAATAAAATACACTATTACAATCTAGAATTAATTCAAACTATCAATTTACCCTGTTTGGTATTTGAAAGAAAACTTCATTAAATAATATACATTAGCATCAGCAGCGACGCTAGTGGAGAATAATTACACTATCCACGCAGTATCCGTGTTGCTATCTCTTCGAAGGATCAAGTATGTTGTTGTGTCGAGTTGCAGCTGTTTTGATGCGTTCTTGTTTCATGTAGGTTTGCTTTAATCGGTAGCTCTTCGGTAATTATTTGATAAGTGAACGGCTCAAGAAGTTTATTTGGTTTCATGAATGTAGGAAGAGTCACTTTGAATATAAATGGTTTTTAATGTTTGTGGAGATGTTGGTAACTAATAATTAGGATGAAACGGGATCTAGATTTTATGGGCTTCTAGATAAAATATGGAGCTATTATAGAATAGATGAATTCGTCCAAAGGAACTCATTACCAAACCAAAATTTTAATCTCATGTGTATGCCGTACACTGATGTCCTCTTTGATATAGTGAATTAGGGGAAACCTATCACTCACTGAACTTAAATATAACTCATTATTTATTTATAGCCTGAAAGAATATTTTGAACAGATTTTTTGTTTTTTCTGAGAAATTAGCCCTGTTGATCTCATTATCTTAATCACCCGTAATAATGTAAGTATGGAAATCAGGGAGTTCAGACAACTTTTTTTCCTAGCTCGACAGTTTCGGCTACACCATAGCCATCGTCAAGAGCGCTACAATTTGAAATTTGACTGTATATTGGAGATAGCTCTAATGTAGCCGAAACTGTCGAGATGGTCAAGAAAAAGTGGATAAATTTACTGATTTCTCTTATTCCTGTACTTATATTCACTTTTTCAGTCAGCTTTAACAATATTATCCATAAAAATACTCAGGGCTATTCATTCATCTAATACAATTACGAAACTCTTCCTGCATTGTACCGTGGCAACTTTTTTTTCAGTTTTTCTTTCAAATCGATAGTTGACTCAAAAATTGAAGAAACTGTCCAAGTGTCAATGACATCTGAATTTCTCTAAAGCTGTCATTTCCAAACGCTATCAACTTGACAATTTTGTTCTGCAGGTTGCAAGTATATCAAAATGAACTAGCTATTTATTGGAAAAAAGTTTTTTGAATGATCTTTATTATCTCGAGATTTATTGTAGATTCTTAATTTAGGCTAGTTTTCAAAAATATCATTTGGAATTCTCTTGATAAGCTATAAAATATGTTCATTTCTATTCTTAGTGAAATTTTAACAGAATTACCAGTAAATTGCAGTCGGAAAATCAATCTCCAGCTTCGAAGAAAACGATTTTTTATAGATAGGCAGTATACAACTATTTATGTATTACATATATTAACAGTTTTTTGTTCTATAACATCAATTACTTGATACACATTCTAAACATTGCGTTAATCAAACTAAATGTTCATGTATCCTAAATAACCTAACAAATTGGCTTATGGCAGGTGTTGTGTACCAACATGAACTCACAGAAAAACTAAATTTTGGTTGAGAAACTAATCTGTCATACGTTCACATGAAGATAGAACAAGTAGTCTAAGGTCACAATAAATTCTCATTGCTCGAAGATAATCTCTATGGTGTACTTCTCACTAATATCTATTGATACCTGTACCATATCCGTACAACATTGTCTTCACATTCAACCGATTTTGGTATGTTTTTTTCGGTTGTGACAAACCTGGACTTCACTATTGCGATGATTGTGCCTTCCTACTTTCGTTTCTGGATTATATCCATCATAAACCTACAATCAGTCGTCTGTAATAATTAATTTTCAGCCTGATAAGCAGTTCTTGGGACACTTGAAGTTGATAATCTTCCTGCTTGTCTGATAACAATTTTGGAATGAATTTTACGGACATTCGAAGCAGTTTAAATTGATTGTACTGCGTAAAATATCGCATGTTTTTGCGATGTTTTTGTAGGTCATTGAAATTGAAGGTATGCCAGATCGTTGATGATCATCGACTGATTCGTGACCATTTTAAAATCTATTGAAACCGATGAAATCATTTAATCGGCTCAGACATATATCTCCGAATGCTATTTTCAGAAAGTCATAGGTCTGTTACTGATTTTCTCGTATTGAACCTAAATTTCACATCAACCTTTTTTTTTTTGGATCAGTCGCTTATTTAAAGCACCTCTTCACTTTCCAGGCTGTCACTCTTTACTGAATGAACATTCCGCGGGGATATTTTCAAAACATTTCAAGGGAAAAACAAGCTTTAATTCTTACATGCGTAGGAAAATCCTGCAGTGGTGAATATTCTTGGCCAGCATTGTCCTACCGCAACAACCTGAGAAAAACAGGAGAAAGTCATTGGTTACTTGCCATTAATTATCTGATGTTGAAAATCAAAATTTCAATGAATGCTTCTTTGCATAATTTATCTTAGTATTACAATGAATCTGAGTATAACTATTTCGGTACCCTAAAAACACTAATTTCTTATGATTTCTCTCAAGAGAAAGGTTATAAAAATCTGCAATAAAATACAATTTTAAATGAGGCTGTATCAAAGTACTTATTAATAACAATTTAGTTATTACACAAACAGATCAAAATTATGTAGATATCATCTTGATGTTTCCCAACCGATAAAATTCATTGTACCCTACGGCACGTACGCCACTGACCTTAACCTCGTCGCTAAACTGAAAATAAAGCATGCGTATGTATACTTAGGTAATGTGTATAATTATATATCTCATCCACCCACTATTTTAGATTTTCGATATTGTGTTATTAATTTTTCTTTTCTTCTTTTTGTGCGCCTTTATCGAGACGTTATTGTTCAACATTTTTACATTATCAAGGAATGGTTGCATTGTGTTACTTGATAAGATAATGTTTTAATTATTATTGTTATTACTCCAGGATATGTAGAGAATAAATAACGTAGTTTACAATTATGAGAAAATATTTTTCATCGAATAAATAGATATGTAGGAAAAATCGATCGATTACAAAGGAAAACTGAACATAATACACTAATTATTTACACAATATATTTTCAGACAAAGGCCCTTTCATCCTTTTACTAATCGGATACCTGCGTTGCGTAACAGGATGTAAAATTTTAACAAGTAACAATAAACGATACGTTTTCTTTCTTGAGAACATATCAAGTGAATTAAAAGGTTGCCGAGGGTTAATATTAACGCTTGCAGTTGATCAGATGAGAACTGAAAGCTTTTTATTCAAAAAACGATATTTGAAAATTTGGTCAGATGGGTCTGCAAAAAAGATGAAGCGTAAAATATTTCAATGACGTGAATGTGGATTAAAAAGAGCGTTTTGGGATAAAAAATCATGAATATATTTATTGATTAAGTTAGGAAAAAAATTCACGCTTGATTTTGCAATTTTCATGCTTAAAAAGCGACAACGCTGGAAAATAATTTACAATTGGAAAATTATGTATTTGAATATATGTAATTATTAGGAAGTTGAATCTGAAGTACTCAAATTTTGATGTATTACATATATGTAAATCCAAAATCGAAAAAGAGTCCTTCAAGCTCAACGTATTTTTTAATCTCTCTTATAATAGACCTAATCGCATGGGAAACATATTTAAGGCGTTTTTGGGGCTTCTGATAAAGAATTTGACGGAAAATTGGAAAATTCTACATAGAAAATCCACCATGGGGGTAGATTAAGAAATCATTCAATGAATAATAATAATAATGAATGATTTTTTCTGGTAATATCCAAAGGAATAAATTATACTGCGTTTTGTGACGTACATAAGATTTGTAAAGTTGTTGGAGGATCCAGTGTAGTTAAGGTTGAATTTGAAAAAAAGGCCTTAAGCGATCCAAATTGTTTAAATGTTATGTATTTGAACATAACTTAGGACGTTTCGAGAGTCCTACTGCTCTCATCATCAGCTAAATATGAGTAATACATAATCTTATTCTTCAAAGCGTGAATGATATAAAAATATTTAAATAGAATTGCCGGAAAGTGCAACGCAAATCCATAGTCAGGACCACATCCGAGGCAATAATCACATCTTGAACGGTAGGCGAACAACTGAATAAGATTATGTATTACTCATATTTAGCTGATGATGAGAGCAGTATGACTCTCGAAACATCCTAAGTTATGTTCAAATAAATAACATTTAAATAATTTGGATCGCTTAAGGCCTTTCTTTCAAATTCAACCGTACTTAAGATTTGAAAAAAGATAACGTAATGCAATGGGAATAAATAAAAAAAAATTAGTTTGTTAAAGTTTAGATGAAATCTACAATTTATTGGTCTGTCATTCGGAAATAATCTAGAAAATTGTTAAGTCATTCCAATTATTTATAATACAATCATTTGGATCATCAGTTTTATTATTTGCTTCTAACCTACCAACATGTATAGGAACTGGACCACCTTTTCTACAACCACAAATATAAGTTGCGCAAAATCATTCTTAATGTTATTCGATATATAAATAAATACTGAACTAATATTAAAATTTTGTGTGGAACTGGATGAAGACTAGAAATATTATGCTAGCAAAAAAAACATTTATTTATTGAAAAAGATACCACAAATAGTAATTGTGACAAGTGTTAAGCTGTCGAACATTTGAATATGTAATAAGAAATTAAAATTCTGGAACATTTATTTATCCCACAAAAATATTCTCTGGGATCCAAATCCTGACTATCCTGGGTTTGGCTTTACTATTCTAACGAGCCCTGATAAGGACGAAACACGTGTCTACAGTTGCTCCCCGATCTATGATAGTGTCAAAACCAGGCCCCCACAACTCTCATTGTCGGTCTACTATAAATGTGTCCGCTGACTGCGTCAAGCATGTGGACGTGAGAGATGAGAGGAAATGTTTCAAGATGGCGGATATGTAGGGCCTAGTTGCCAATTGAAAAGCGTTTGATTTTAGTGTTTGTGTCGTTGAATACAGTCAGATTATAGTAAATAAATAATAATTTAATAAAGTGATAGCCGTGTGACAAATGAACATTCAATTAAAATGCCTGGAAAATGTTTTGTCCCGAATTGTAATTCTGGATATGAGAGTTGTAAGATAAAATATAGTGTTTTTAGAGCTCCACTTGACATGATAGAAATTTGGGACAAAGCAATTGAATAAAATTATGTATACAAACACGTGAATTGAAGTTCTTTATTTGCTCAAAGAATTAGAACACTCGCGCTGAACGCGCTCGTGATTTTGAACTTTCTTCTCGCAAATAAACAGTGGTTTAATTCACTTGTATAAATAACTATTAAACTAGGTCCAGTTTCATAAATGAATTTAATTCACATTCAAAATTTACTCACAAAGTAAATTTGTATCAAGTCATTCAAATGAAATCTAAATTTTGACAATGTTAATGAATTAAGTATAAGATAATTTAAAATAACGTGTATTTGTTAAAAATAAATATAAGTGCCCTTAATACAGAAAAAACTACTACGTTGTGAAACATTATGTATAATATAGAAATATAATATTTTGAACTGAATCTAATTTTTGTTTAACTTATGTTTTCATGTTTCCTTTATTGAAAGTTCGAACAATTTTCTTGTAATTGAAAACATATCATCTATATGTATTCTTGAAGATTAATCACATTGTTAATGTATTGTTCAAATATTTCTCAATTATTGTTAATCGCATGTGATCTCGGAATTTATCCAACTGAGTTTCTTGCATAGGTAATAATTAAATATTAAATATTACTCAATGCAACACTAATTTAACAAGTATATCAATTTTCAATTAAGTAAAATATATGCTGTAAACATTACATATATACGGTTAACTTCAATATATAAATGATTTCGTAAAATTTTGTAAGTTTAGTGTAATTATACATTAAACACTGTTGTAAAACAGGCCTTACTGATGTAGGCGTCTCTAGCGGCGACAGCGCGAACTATAACCATCTCAGCGGACGCATTTTCGGGGCGAGTTAGGTTACCTACTATGTCTTGTACCGTGGTCAAAACTGATTCTTATAGATTCGAATTTTTGTGGGATGAATAAATGTTTCAGAATTGCAATTTTTATTAATTACTTAGGACTAATTTAAAATTTTCATTAACGGAATGGAACTTCAGTTCCCTCAAGATTGAAAATTGATTCATAACTTAAAAAATAGCTCAAATCTATTAGAACTTTTTATTTTCTCGAAGGAAGGTTATGGCATGGGTATGCGCAAGCGTTGTCTTGTAGCTTCAAAGTGTTTTCGGAGAATATATTACTAAAGTTTCCAGAGATAAAGAAAAATATCGAGCAAAAAAGTCAGTCAAATACATTGATATATAGAACAAGCCTATTATTAGAGTATGAACCATTCTAATAGCAAAATAAATAAAAAATAAATATAAATTTGAGTAGTGTATTTCATAGTTTGAACTTTGCGTGTTAAATCATTCACAAATATTTAAAAATCTCTTTGCTTGAGCGAATAAGAAGGTCGGTAAAGAATCTACAATATAGGTTAGTTTTGTTAAATTATAGTTAACAGTTGCGGAAAACAATTTTGCATCATAATAACTGTATGTTATATCTCTATAGTATTTAATTATTTTTTATGAATAAAGTGATTGTACGTTGAAAGGAAAGATTATAGAAATTGCTACTTTGTTCATGCTTTTATCAAATACTTTAAAGAGAAACGCGATATCTTGATGAAAATATACATGGAGCACGTTGCGATTAAGTAGTAGTTATTATCTCTTTTCTATTAGAAGATAGTACAGAATAAGAACAACGGAGGTTACCTATCGACATATTTCGACACTTTCTATCTCAACAATGCTTGTGCATCAAATAAAATGAGTAAAGCACAAAGAAGTTAATTTAAAAGGACAAACGGCCAATGATTTCCATTCATATTGATCTTTTCACATCGATAATCATAATTGAATGATAAAAATACGCGAGTCATTTATTCTAATTTAGTTGAGAGAAGTGTTGAAAGTTGTCACGTGATCTCTCCATTCATTTTGTGTTGTACGTCAAGTTTGATTAATTCATTCTCATTCGATATTCGAAAAAAATCGTAATAGTAATTTTACGGCCACCTCTAAGCTTAGTAGTTAATAATATGAAGGCGAGACAATTAATTCTGGGAATTCATATTGGTACTACTGTGCACAACACTTGCAACCAATCCATTTGTTAGGACGTTAGATTATTTGTTAAGTCTCAATGTCAATTTGTGTTCTGTGTCCCCTTGCGTGTGCTTGTCAAGATATGAAATTTCAGAGGCCCTAGAAGAGATTCAGACAGCAATTTTCTTGTCATAATGCTGAAGTTCACACAGTTTTGTTAAGGTAACCATTTCACATATTCTAATCTAAAAAATTGGATCCAGTATTAAGCTAATTATTCTTAATTATTTCTTTTTTTGATGTAATTTCCTTTCTCAAGTGAAGATATGAAATATTTCGATTTTTCTAATTTCAGAGTGCCATATTATTTTCTTAATGACTATTTTATGATCTCCAAATGAAATCAGTATAATATAGCAATTATACAAGTAAATTACTCCAATTTATTGCTATTATAAATTCCAACGCACAGAAAAATGATTTGCTGTGACAGAAAAATCAAAGAAGTGCTAATTGCTTTTATTTATTATTATATCATCAATTTCAAACTGAAATTTTAATTTCGAAAAGCAATTATTCACTGAAAAAATCGTTTCATTAAAATTCTGTGAATAATTTTTAATGAAGTAATACTGAAACAGGCTCTCATGGAAGAAAAAAGAACAATTAATACAGGGAATAAAGACATTGCTCTGTGGAAAAAATAGGGGAAAGCTGGATTTTTGCATGAAGCTTCCTCTTGTAGTTCTGAGCAACATTCTAAATATCCCCACCGATACATGTGCCACTAAAAGTGTTACGCAGGGTTAAAGATCAAGCTAAACGGTTTTTCGTAAAAATCTCGCTAACGGAAATTTTTATCAAAAAATAGTCAGTAGTAAATTTGTAGCTTAAGAGATTGCCTACAAAAAACATTGTCTTACTTTTTTTGTAAGACTAACGGTTTGCACTCCTTAATAGTATCTGTGTGTCGAATATTTGTGATTCAACATCAAAGGTGCCTTAAAGTATTGGAAAATTCACTTTCGTGAAAATTTCAAAGTCCATAATAAAACAAAATTTCGTATATATACTACACAATAGTGTCGACTTCATCCTGTAATAGGCTATGTATGAAGCACCAATCAAAAAAGAATACGCAATTTTACCAAGTTTATTTGAATATGCTTTACTCTTGGACTCATGTAGAACGACAGTCACCAAAAGACTTTGTTTCTTGATATTTTTTGAAATGGCTGTGAATAATTTGGTGACAGCTTTTGGGACCGATTGTTCTTCGAATCTCACGGTCGGTAGGGGCTTCGCGAATTTAAACGTGAACTGTATCATTTGGAAAATAAACACAGATCTGGGAGACCTGCATTAACTAAATATTCGTGCTGCGGAAAAATTGCTGAATACAAAGTCAGTGGAGTCTAGGTATTGTAGATAATATATCAGCAACTATGTGTTAAATAACTGGCAACACGTTGGATAGCACTTTTGTTGACCCCAGTGCAAAAAAACACACGAGTGGTGCTAATTCATGCTCAGCAAATTTAACTAATGGCCATCTGAGGAGATAAGGGTGACATATGATTGTTTCACAATTATGACCCCAAAACCAAATAAATGTCAGCAGTTTGGGTCTCTAAAAAAGAAAAATAGTGCGCAAAAAAAATTTAAACGCTAAAATGATTGCTGGCTTCTTTAGAAAAAGTGATTCAGTTAGAATAATTTCTCTTGAGGATCATAAAACCGTAACTACAGATTAGTAAATGAAAGTTTGTCTCCCCAAAGTTTCCAATAAATTGCGGTCAACGACTGTTTTGTACAAAAACTTTTTTCACATGAATCGAAAGTTTCTCTTGTCCCCCAATTTAAAGAAAAAGAACCCAGTCATCAGAGAATTTCAGAGATATGTTAATATTTTGATTGAATGATTAGTGAAAGTGGTCTTGAATTGGTTTGTTTTAGATACTAACCTCGTATTATGTCAAAGGTCCAGCTTTCAATGTCATGGTCTGCGCAGACGCAGTAAAATTGCATCTTAGCTTTCGTGAGATATGAGCTCGCAGATAGCATAATACCATCGTGCCCAAGACAAGAACAATGCATTGAAATTCAGTTGATGTTAAAGTTCATGATAATTAGCCAAGGGTTACTCGGTTCAGCGGTCATCAAGCTAGTATGATTTGGAGCTGGATTATAAAAAATTGGGAAGGAAATTGTGACAGCTCAGTGTAGATTTAGGAAGAAAAATTTGAATTATAATAGTGAAATAATGAATGGTTATACATCACAAACTGTTCCCTGATTTGATAGTCAATCCATTTATTTCCAAATGCGATGTAAGTTGAAGCACTATATTGTGGAAACCATTATACACCTTTATAATATTTTTTGCAAAACGGATTGAAGCTTTCAGTTAATGCAAAAATTATACTGATCTAAGTACAAGTTTTAATAAAAGAAACTTCAATTTTCTCTCGAATTAGAACATAAAAATTAATGTATGTATTATGCGCTTCCAGCCCAATAGAGGGAAAATCCTATTTTGTTTTTAGATAAAAATGCAATCGTGGATTTAAATTATTCTCTTCTGTATTTCTTTCTCAGCAATTAAAATACATATTTCTGCAAAATGTACAAGGAAATTTTATTTCATTCAAACATTTTTTGCATTGTTTGTCGAAGAAAAAAAAGGCTGTTATCTCCATTTTACATCAATAAATTTGCATTTTACAGTAAAATATGTTCTCATCTACATCAGTGTTAACATACTCTCTGAATATAGGAAATACAAAGTTGAAATTTTATTGTTGTGAAAATACTTTATATATTAATTCTGTTCTATATTCGCGAACATATATTCAGAAACAATTTTGTGAATAGTAATTATGATATTACTTGGTATACTTTTAACACCTGTAGCCTCCAAATAGACACATTACTTGCAAATAAAATCAGTAATTACATGAATTATTCTGATACAGTTTCACGGTTGGAATATTCAATGATCTATTCAACCACAGAACTTATATAGCGGTAGAATACGTAATCTATTTAGAGCAAGACAAATATGAAACCGCAGTTGACATACATTCCTTCTTTTTTACAACGATTTAAAAACTTGAAATGCACATTTAGCGGTGAGGATGAATTGTTTTGTAGTCGGTCTATACAGCTGAAGTGAATACTTCTTATAACTAATTAATGGAGCATGTAGCAATTTTCCAATTTTTCCGGACTACTCGAACTGTAATTTTTCTATGATAGTTTTTTATGTCAACTATGAACGAGCCTAATTTGAAAATAAACTGATTGGAAACTACTGTAACTCGTCTGGAGTCGTACATTCAGACGAAAATGTAAGAATAGTAGTATAATGACGTTGATTGATTAATCAATGCTAGTTTATTTTATAGATGATACTGAGCGATTGAAAAGTCAAGTGAGCTGTATAAATATTGAGGCCTGTATCATTACAGGTTTTATACTTACAATCAATAAATAATATCACTCAAATGGTCTAGTTTTATAGTCACAGTGTTTGTTAATGTAAGTACACAGAAAAATGCACTAGAGTTTATGTCATCAATATTTCCTCTACTGTTATGTGAAAGTATTTGTATGTGTTTATTCAAGAAAATGGACATGAGGTAAATAACCATTTTCTATCATAAATAAATATGTGTACATGTTTAATGATTTGATGTTTGGGCATTTGCTTCCGATTATCCTGTGAAAGAAAAGTAATAGCCTACATTTATAAATTGTCGTTTTATTCCATAATATGAAATTAGGGGGAACTAATGTTCTTCATAATAATGTTCCTGATTGTCAATCGAAATTATCTATCAGAAATTTGATGTATAAATAGATAACTCTATCATACAATACAAAAAGAATATATTAAGTCTTTTCACCAACATAATACAAAATTGGAACAAACCCTGTTTCACAATGTCTTTACAAACGTACATAATCTTTATTGGTTTATTTAAGGTTCCTTGAATTTTAGGCCAGTAGGAATAGATAAAAAAAATATGTCATTCTCGTTACACACGGTTTAGAAAAGCGAAAAAAACAGATTGTTGATCTTGTGAGAGATAAAAGGAAAAGGGGGATTGATAATATGGAAAATTGAAACAAATTATCAAATAATATCGACACTATAACACTGACTCACATAATATGTTTGTGATTTTCGCGGGAAGAATTCGTAGAGCTCGATATAGACGAAACTGTAGAAGAAAAGAAGAGAGAACGTGGCTTTGCGTTGTCTTAAACGAAAAGCGCATGCGTGACTCACTCTTTTTCACATTCCTCTTTCGCAGTACCGTTTAAAACTTTACTCTATACGTTTAACGCGTCAAGAATTGCATGAGAAGTATTCACTCAAAAAAATAAATTCCATTCTGTTACAGCTATACAAATAAATTCAATTGGAGTGTCTGTCTGTGATTTAGCAATAAAAACTTTTTCTCAATCTCATATGATTATTTGCAGGATACCAATACCAAAATAAGTTTTTAAAATTTTCGTCTGTTTGTCTGTCTGTTTATTTGTCCGGTTCAGTTTTCGAAACAGCTGAGTCCGATGAGGTGAAAATTTTACATTTGTTGTTGGTACTCGCGTAAAGATTTTTGACTATTATCATCTATTTGCAAAAGGAGGTGCACGAGTCGTATTCGTTCGCTCGCGCATCGTTCATCCGATTGAATTGAAACTTTGTACAATTATTATTGGTATCTGCGTAAAAGATTCTGACATATTAAATATTAACGTACAATGAGTAAATTTGGAAGACTAAGTAAGCACAGACCGGACCGCTGGATCTAAAACTGAATTTTTTGCACTGCATTCCTATAAGAACGTAGGGAATTACTAAGGAAAGTTTTCTTGGAATTTTATCCTTAAGGAAATTGGGACAGTCCAAATGGTTTCTATGGAAAAAGGTACTCTACGACTATTATTATATTTTTGAGACAATCAATTGGTTTGGTCAATCCTATAATACAACAAAACATGAATATATATCTATAGCACAGGACTAGCCGGTGCTGCAGGCAATATTTATCCATTGATATTGGAATATCAATTTTTATATTCTCAAGAGGAAGTCGATTGGCTTGATTAACCCTATAAGATGAAACAGAAAATATCGAAAGCACAGGGCTACCGCAGGCCACCCGCTGTTAGCCTGAGTATTGCAGTCAATTATTATATATTTTTTTGATTGATTTCAGCAACTATATCTATATGCGGGCGAAGCCACAGATGACAGCTAATTCTCCAATAAAATTTACAACAGTAAGTGAAAATATGTGACACACTATATCAAAATACTTTCCGAGAAACGGAACTCTAAATGCAACTTGTATAAATCATATTTTGTGGCTTGATTGAAGCGATATGTATGAATAATTGATTTAAGTACTTTTACTGGTAGATACATCTTAACAAACGATATCTCTATCATTTTATGGGTTGCTGTCCCAATGATAATAATGCTTGAGTTTACACATGGATGACAGTAAGTAGATTGATGACCAGTTGCACCGCCGTCACTTAATTTTAAGGGAATAATAATATCTATGATTACCATTGTATAGACAATTGTTCCCATGGTAATTATTCCGTACTTAAAGTTAAATGATAGCGGTGCAACTGGGTATGAAAATTTCAAACAAGTTTCATCACAAGTGTAAATGTCAACTTATGCTCTTGTTGTGTGATTAATAATTGTATTATCAACCACACAACAAGAGCATAAGTTAACATTTACACTTGTGATGAAACTTGTTTGAAATATTCAATCTACTTATTGTCATCCACTTTGTTTAATCAAATATCAGCCGCTGCGAATTAGATATTGTAATTTTATTAAGTCAGTTCTGTTACCTAAAAAGGGTTATAAAACAAATATTATATTCAGAATTAGGATTTATTAGTTATCTGCGATACTTTCGAGATCTCCGTTCTGGATCCCCTGTTTGTTTCTCAAAAGTCACGGGCCAATTCCTGTATTAGATCTTACGTTGATACTGCTCAAGTTTCAGAATATCTAACTTTATCTGCAGATGAACTGCATCATCTTGGAAGTTTTCTGATATACCAGAGAGCTGGAACTATTAATTTCATAATATTCTGTACCTGTCAAATCAATTGAACACTAAACTGCTCAAGACTATTCTACAAGTTCTTGGTACACGCAGAGATATTGAGTAAAAATGTTGACAGAATATTACAATACTTGTTTACACTCACGTGTACGGCCCTCATCTTTCATATTTTGATAATTATTGGATACCCAGCCAAAGAGCCAGAATACAAGTTGACATTTGAAGCTGACAAATTGTTACGTGCCAATTTGGCTTTTGGTCACTTTTTTGCTTGGTTAAATTCTGAAATATAGTTTGGGTTAATTTGGGGTTTAATTTCATTCACTTCATTACTTACTTGGTTAAAGATATTTTCAGTTTCAAATCTAATAGTTTCATTCATATTTCAATCTTTAGTTCCGTTTCTTTTCTCTTCTTTAATCTCAGTTTTTTTTGGTTATATTAAAAGCGTGTTTTTGTTTACTTGTATCAATTAATTTTAGTTCAAGATTTTGTTTTAAATCGTCGTTTTTTTTTTGAATCTTAGTACTGGGGCGTCCGCAAGGTTTTTTTTTTTAATGAAAAACGGTTAATTTTCAATTAAGTCAAACCGACCGGATTTGACTTAATTGAAGATAGTCAGCCTTAAGTCCTGGTGTAGGACAGACGTACATTTATTTATTTGCTTTTTTTACCACCACAATTTTGGGGCTTATTCCAAAGTTTTTTTTGCGTGTGCAAGCCCAAGTTGGGGATTCGTTTGGGATAAGCTGTGCTCCGGCCGAATATTTGGGGCAGTTTGGCCATTTGTTTTATTCGGCGGAGCAGCCCATGTGTAGGGGATTATTTAAAATTGTGAGTGGTCGTTTTTCTTCGCTTTCGCTTACCACCTGCGATTTGTCGTCGTCCGAAACCAAGGCACATACTGTGGGAGTACCTCACTTCCACCCTGGCTTTCCCGACTACCCGGAATCTAGCCAATTAGATCCAAGGCCGAGATCCAGACGCCAGGCAGACGAGTCAATTGGATCTCCAGTGACGTCACCAGCTAAGTGGTCCAGTTTAATTCAATTTGTTATTCAGACCTTTTTTTGTTGGGTGCTTATTTGCCTAATTAGGCACCCCGTGGCTTTACCACAATTTTGTTCATTTTTTGTATTGTGTAATTTTGCGGTGGGCATTCGTTGTCGCCTTTTTCTTTTTTATGCTTTTTCTGGTTACGTTATAAACGCTACGTCCGATTGTAAACCAGGTTGATCAATCTTGGGCCTGATTTCCATTATTTTGTACTTTTCCTGGAGTAGGTTTATAGACGTATTTGTTCAGCTGAGACTTGTTGAAGTCTGCCTAGGGACGCGAATCACCGCCATTTTGTTTACATTAATTTATTTTACCTTTCTTTGTCATTTTTCAATATTTACTTTATTTCATTTTGTTTTGGATTAACTTTATTAAATATTTACTATTTGGGTAAATTTGATTATTATTTATTTTGTGAAAAAAAAAAGTAACTACCACTTTAATTTTCAGATAGTGATTTTATTTAGTGTTTTTTTTTTACAGCTGGTGAGTAAATATCGCTGTTTGAGATATTGTTATTATTATTATTTTATGTTCTGCGGAATCTTGATCGACGCCGAAAGATCTAATTATCCTACAACCTACAACCCAATATTCTACCCGTCCATCCTACCATCTTTTCTTTTACAGATACTTTCTCAGTTGTGTGCCTGAGGACGGAAAAAAATTAACAATTGCGTGGCGCCCTTTTTTTCTGTTTTGTTTAAAGTTAGCTTATAATCGTCCAGTAGATTTGTTTTCAGTAAAATTTGTATTTCTCTTAAAGCTAACCTCACAACAACCCAGTCCGGCCCTGGGATTATTTTGATTATTGTTTTTTTTTAGTACTGAGCTAGTAAGTTTTGAAGGGTAGGGTCGCTACCCTAATTTTGAACGTTATAAAATAAATAAATAAATTGATCAGTGAGGGATGCAATTAGGTTTTGGAAAGTCTCGACAATTTCAATGTCCTGGAACACGAGACAACTCAAGATCATAGTCTCGGGATGTCCCGGGAATTCGAGATTGTGCAGAGTAAAATTGAAATCGAATTCATTTTTGGTGAGATTTATCTATTGAAAAAAGGAATTTTACTAAAAATTAATATTTATTGAACACAGTATCGAATCCTCGCATTAATATTTGATTGTATGCTCTATTTGACTCTAAAAGAATAATATGGCGGCGAACGCATTTATTGTCGATAATTTTCTTGGAAAGCCAATAAATTTGTCTTTTTACTTGTTCATGAAGTGAAAAGTAAGATTCTCGCTATGTCGGCTATATTTGGTGCATATTTTTTTGTGAATACTTTCAATAGAGTTCAAATTTGCGCAAAATTCAATAATACTAATCTTTGGAAGCTGTTAAGAAGTTGGTAAATCATTTAATACCGCTCTATGATACAATAGTGCGCAAAAATGCAATTTTATCCTTCACAGTCTCATGTAAGCCCCATAAGAAGAAGGATTAGTTCTGCGGTCCTGTATGCAATAAGAAATCCTTGAGACAAAAACTGTATAGCAAGGCTGATAATTCTTTGCGTTCGAAACACGTCATTAAAATCTAGAAGACTTCGAGACGGCTGTTGCGGTCCTAAATCCGTTGACAAACGAGCATTACCACTTTAGTCTGCACTAGCGTATTACAAGTCCAATATTGGTCGAACAGATGAACGTTTGAAATGGACAGAACCAGGACCGTGCTCATTTATATTTTCAAAACAAAATTTATTAATTCTTGGATTATGTTCCCAATCGCTTATCAAATCATTGAATAATCTTTGATACCAGAGCCTGAAGTTAAATTGTAATTCGGAATGCCAATCTTACGATTAATTGATAGTCTGTAGATTGTCGACCAGATGGATCATCAGTCAAAGACACTATTATATTTAGCCAGTCTACTAGGTAACACTTTGACATTCAGCATGTTGTCCAAGCGGTACACCCATAACTCGATTTGATGCAAACATATAGCATGTCGGTCAGATGGAGCTGTATTAATCAGTAAGCTATATTTTCACAATAACTTGCCAACCAGTTAGTACATCTACACGATAGCTTATCAACCAGGTGGATCATCGTACACAGAATCCAAATGATAGCTTATCAATCAGTTGGTACTCTCCCTAATGGCTTGTTGGCCAGTTAGTGTGTTCATGATAGTTTATCGATCGGTTAGTAAAACCACATGATCAGCTATATCTTCAAATAGAGAACCCACATGATAGCTTGTTAGCCAGTTAGTACCTCGACCATATTTTGTTGAGCAGTAATTGCATCCATATGATAATATCGACCAATTAGCATAACCACATGAGAGCTTATTGATTAGCTGGATCACCGAGCATAAGATTAACATGATAGCTTATCGATTAGCCATTACTGCACACAATGATGAATTCACATAATAGCTTGTTGAGCAGTTGAAATATCAATGTCGATTAGCTATATCTATACAGCAGCTCATCGACCAAGTGGACTTTCGACTAGCTAGTATACTACACAATAGCTTTTGAATCAGATGGAACATTCAGACGATAGCTTGATGATCAGTTACTACATCCATACAGTAGCCCATTAACCAGATGGATCTTCGAATAAAAAACTCGCATGATAGCTTCTTGAAAAGTTAAAATATTCATGTCGATTAGCTACATCCACTGAGTAGCTCATCGATGAAGTGGATACTCCATAGCTTTTTGACTATGACTAGGTAGTACACCACACGATATATTATGGACTAGTAAGAACATTCAGGTGATAGTTTGTTAGGTTATTACATTCACACAGTAGCTCATCGACTAGATGAATCTTTGAATGAAGAATTATTTACATGATAGCTTGTTGAGCAGTTAATACATTCATGTCGATAAATTACATTCACATAGTAGCTCATCGAGCAAGTAGATCTTCAAATGAAAGATCCACGTAATAGCTTATCGATCAATTAGTACATCCTTACGATAATTTGTTGACTACTCAGTGCCTCCACATGATTGTTCATCGACCAATCAAATCAAACAAGTGGTGCTTTGTCAATCAGAATGTCGACCAGGTGAAACGTTGGAGTTATAATAAATCCACCAGGTAGAATCTAAATATGAAGTATAGATTCATTATGGATGTACTTCGACTTGAAACACTTTTGAACAACACACAAAAGATAACATAATAGCGTATCGATTAAGTGGAATCCAGGTATAAGATACTGATATTTCCCTATGATAATCCATCGACAAGATGAATTTTCGAATGGAGTATGTTGACTAGTTGGCAAATTCCTACGATAATTTGTCGATCATTTAGTATAGGCTACGTGCATGAAGCCTACTAGCGCCTCTAGCGGGCAATGGAGAACGATTGAACTTCCATTTTATCATTGTTTCATACCTATAATTTTTTAAATGTACTAATATTATTTAATTCAGCTGTGTGCGTATAATATAACTTGCATAGCATAAAAGGTGCGTCGAAATTATTAATATTGAGTTTTTTTTTCTCAATTATAAAGTACCTATTAGAGAAAACGTCTTAATTCGTCCAAATTGACAGGATAACCTCAAATTATGACGCTGATGATCTTGCGGATCGGGTTTGTATGTATCAAACATTGTATCCCTTTTATGTTGCTGACAATATTAACAACAAAATTATTGCGAAGTGCATCCGACAAACTTCTATCACTGAAACACCTTACAAATTAAAAAAAGAGGTGAATTCATGAATCTCTAATCGATGACGAATTTTTCTAATTTCACAATTTAATTACAAACATCTTTATTATATAGATAGATAATACTCTATTTACCGCTTAGATCCACTTCACTCGTTTTTTTATGTTATAACTGCGTACATGAAATCTATGAAACTATATTTCACTTGAATCATCCTCAATACAAAAGCCTGAAACAGAACAAGCGTTTTCCTAAGTTTTATATGCAATTATTTTCACTTTTAAACTACAATGCTCGATGACGTATTTTGAGAAATGGAGTTCAATGCTTACAATGGTACTCACCATGAGCGCTCGCATCGATATTTGTTCAAACTCCGACCAATGGACCTCCAAACATTTCAACACTTAACAAATGAAGCAGGTGACACTGTGATAATCAGAATATCGATTAGGCGATACTTCGACATGATAGCTTATCGATCAAGTAGAATTTAGACATTAGGTACTGTACATCGTCGCGATAGTTCATTACCTGGATGAATCTTCTACTAGATACATTGATACACATCAGATAGCTGGTACTTTGTCAATAAACATGTCATAGAAACGGAACGTTGATATATTAGCTCATCGATCAAGATACTAATACATGCAAACGGTATAGATCAAGAACCAAGACCCGCCCGACGCTTCTTATTTTATGAGAAACAAAATGTGTGGAATAGAGTAGTGTTAGTATGTACTTTGACAATACGCATACTTGCTAGCTTGGACCGACGGCCAATTTAAAGATACCAGGAGCTAGAGATACGTTAAAACATTATTCATTTTTCTTAAAGTCTGAGTACTTATTTTCATGTATGCTTTAGAGAATATCGTTAAAAATTGATAATCAACACTTCCTATCAGTGGTCATTTCTGCTAGACGCTTGGAAGCTCGCAAAAATTAACGTAGTCTTACATATAGTCTGAGTCCTAATTTTTATACGATACTCAAGGAACAATTTCAATACTTTTTGTAAACAGCCAGATCAATCGTAGGAGCCGAATATCCCACAGACACAATTAAAATGTCGCTGGGATTATGAGCGCGAGGTCATTATTTGTACGCTTGATAGTAAGCGAAGAATCTATGAGCATCCAACTCTCCCTTGGTCTGGCTGCTTACAAAAAGTATTGAAATTGATTTCTGAGTATCATATATAAAAATTAGGACTCAGACTTTAAGTGAGATTACATTTTTTTGCGAGCTTTAAAGCGTCTAAAAGGAATTACTGCCGATGGGAAGTGTCTGGCAGTGTTGATTATCAATTTTTAACAATATTCTCTGAAGCATACATAGAAAAAAAAATGAGTAATGTTTTAACTTACCTCTAGCACATAATATCTATACATTGGCCGTCGGCCTAAGCTAGCAAGTATGCGTATGATCGTAGTACATTCTAACACTACTCTTATCCACTCATATTATTTTTCAGAAAATAAGTATTGTCTGGCGGGCCTGGAATCTTTGATTAATAGTTTTTTGGCTAGATGGCATTTCGACCAAAGACACTTTCAAATGAAACATCGAATAGATTTTATTTGACAATGAGCCTGTCGATCAGGTGATACGTTGACATGGCAGCGTATCGATTAGATGAATTACAAGCAAGTACTTTGACGCATCATTCGAAAGGTGCTTCAGTAATTTGTTTAATGAATAGATGGTATGCTGGTAGAATAAGGTATCATTGGCCAGAGGCTTTTTGAAATCCAGAATTTCGAACAAATGGCACGATGACAATGTGATATATAGAATAGATGGCCCTTGCCATAAAAGAACATTGACTAGCGGATATGATTTTGTCGATGAGGTAGCACATCAGCTTATAGACGACTTGTTCAAAATACTTTGTCAAATAATTTGTTCAAAGATCAACCATCATTATACTTGTTCTACCATCTTATTCGAGAATGACATATCTATTTCAGATATCTAAATACATTTTGTTCAATCGTTTTTGAAATTTTATTCCAATTTATATTCTTATAATTTTAATCATTCATAATTTTTGTGCTCCTAATATAAAATAACCGCTCTCGTATCATGGATGTAGAATAATGTCGTCATTTCCTTGCATTAGCGCTATTTCTGTTGAAACAATAAATTTTTATGAATTTCAATCTTACGGATGTGAGCACGGTCCTGTCTTGCAAAATCGGCAGAATCTCATATTACAGCGGTGCACTGAAAAGAACAAAAAGACATCATCGGTACACAATACGATGATACCTTCCACATTGGACTGAGTTGAAAACGCTGAATGGTCGAATGGTGCGTCCGACCAAAGCGGCCGTATCGGATATCCGATATACCGGATATTATCTCGTATTGCTTCGCAAAAGGATTGCCACTTGGGATTTTCATTTTCGTATTTCGTGCTATTGAAATCGATCGAAAAGAAAAATTATTTCATAGATGTTTGTAACACGGGTCGAGCGGCTTTTTACTGATACGAGGATCCCTTTTATGGTGTAAGATTACAAATTTAATTATCTGATGTGAGTAGTTGATTGGGATTATTGGAGGATGGCCTGGAATGTTTGAAATGTTTTTTTTGCCAACAAATTTTGTTAACGTTCATTTTGCTCTATTTCTGTTCATTCTTCTAGTTTATTTTTTTGTTGAAAATCGAATGTTTGCTCTTAGCAGCCACTACTCGAAACATTCAAGAAGCTAGCCTAAAAACTGATTCTTTGATAGTTTGTTCTTGATAGTTCGTTCTGAATATATCTACTTTGATAACTTATAACAAAGTTTTAGCCGAAGAGAGCTTTTACTAAATTTCAATTTTAATAATCTGAAATATATGAGGATTGAGGACAAGAATCAAGTAAGTTTGTAAGTGTACGTACTTACTAGTGGTGGGAACCGGTATCGGTACTATTCGATACCGGTTTTTGTAAGAACCGGGTACCCGGTTATTTGAATATGCAACTAACCGGTTCTCGGTTCCGAGTCCGGTTCCGATTCCAGAACCGGTCTTCGATTCCGATTCCAGAATCGGTTTTCGATTCCGATTCCTTCGATTCCGATTCCTTCGATTCCAGAATCGGTTTTCAGCTCCAATTCCAGAATCGGTTTCCGATTCTGTTTTCGATTCCCAGTTCACTTCGACTCGATCCCAGAACCGAGAAGAGAAATTCCGATTTTAGACAGTTATTTTCAGTATCCATTGAAAAATAATGTGTTCTGTACCTAACCGATGCACTGTTTCGAATTAGTAGATTCGAAACGAACCGAAAAAAGGCATTTTTTCTTTTTTTTTCACATATAATTAATTTGTGTCACCTATACTGGTTTTATGTTATGAAGACTAATTTTAGCCTTTCGAATCAGTCATTGAACATATGAATTATCAGTATTCAGTATGTGTGAAATATTTCAACATCTTAAACAAAAATATATAGTGTATAATGTAGTTATTTAATTTTATAATCGACGACAAAGTGTGATGAAAATTTAGAGATATTATGACAATAATAATTGAGTGTATTGACAAAATCAGGTAGTTTTAGTATCAAAGACTACCCATGATGCCGCTTGCTATTTCTAGTTTTGGGTAAGATTAATTTTATGGCCGGATTATGAGCAGATGGCATACTACCATTTTTTGCCTCTTTCAGTTCATTTCAATGTAATTGTTTTGCTCAATAAACTAATAGAAAGATAGGATCTCTTAGAAAATAGTAATATTTGATATTCGGGATAATTTGCAATCCTCTTTGATGTTCAGAACTTTACGTTCATTCATGTTTCAAAGTCTGCAGTGTCACCGATAGGAGTAAAGTAGAAATAAGTAAATGTAGTTATGTGTGGCAACTATAATGTACAAAATATAATTCTTAAAAATTCTAAATGTTCTGTTTGTTCTGGGACGAGTCAGTATAATAAAATAAAACGCTCAACTAAAAGCCCAGAAGGTATTTGTAACTTAAACGCAGTAGAGAAATGATATTTGCCAAGAAAGGTTTTCGGTATTAAGAACCAGAATCGAGATTCGAATCGGAACCCAGATTCGGACCGGAATCGAGATTCGGATCAAAATCGAGATTCGAACCGAAATAGAGACTCGAACCGGAATCGAGATTCGGACCGGAATCGAGATTCGAACCGGAATCGAGATTCGAACCGGAATCGAGATTCGGACCGGAATCGAGACTCGAATCGGAATCGAATTTGGACTCGATAACCGGGTACCCGGGTACCCGGTTAGTTTTGGAACCGTGGAACCGGTTCCATTTTATTCCGGTTTTTAACAGCACTAGTACTTACTCAAAGTAATAACTTAGTTATGTTGGAAATTATATTCACATTACGAGATGATGCATAACTTATGCTCCTTGTATAATGATTATGAGTTTTGAAAGAGTGATCTAAAAGTGAAATTTGAAACCACAGCATATGTAGTTACCCTCAAAGTTAAAAATCCCTTAAACTTTTCCATAATTAAACATATCTCCTTTCTTAAATTTCAAGGAACATCTAATCCTAAAAGCACACGAACCTTTTCCATGCAGGTGAGCACACATACCTCTAGAAATAACAAACGCGCATCGCGAAGGGGGTGCAAACAAACGTCGACCCTACTTACCTGCAAAACATCCTGTCTTTTGTCCCCATGGCCAACTGTGCGCTACCCGGCCAATATACATCGTGTGACATCGACGACAAATGAATACGATGACAGTTTTGCACGGGAGTTTTTTCAGTTTTTTGTTCGTCGTTTTTTATTTTTTAATGTCCTGACGACATATTTATGTTAGGTAGAATGCATGAGCAGTTATGTATAGTATTCAGAGAGAGTTTAAAATTTTATACGATGCTATTTGTGTCAGTGGTAGCAAATAGGATGGGCGGTATTTTACCCTCTTTTTAGGTTGTGAATAATAAGATTAGCTCTATAATGATGATGGATGATCAGGGTTGTTTTTTTTTGAATTTGTGATGTGAAATTATAATCAATTTTGCTCAGTAGAATGGTTATTATGACATTGCGTATTTGTAAATTATTGTTTTGTATTATTCACTACGCTCACAATAGATTTATTATCATATTCATTCAAGATAATTTGTAAAGTGACAAGAATTTTTACTATAACCCTATGTAAATGGTAACTTATTATTGAATAGATCTCCAAAAAGTGCTCTAGAAACCGAAAAACACATCAGGTTGAGCTAACCGGCTCTAACTTAGTAATACATTGTAATGCTATATTTGAGAAAGTTTTCTGAAAAGCTCCAAATCTCGAAATTCAGTAGGTGAGAAGTTATTGCAGTTTTAATATAGCCAACCATGCGCATAGCTATTTTACGATAGTAGATATAATATAAATTCACCTATTTGTTTTATGAGAAAGGTACAGAGGATTTCCGATGTATTCTGCATCTTTGGAAACAGGTTGAAGAATAATGTAGTGAAATTTCATACAAAAAATCCAATATTACAGTTTATTGCGCACTTTCTTCTTTCGAGCACTATTTTCCCACTCGCACTCAGGCTGTAGATATTAATTTATTAGATAAAATATTTAGACTGACTGGATTAGTAAATGTTGGTATTAGAAATTAGAGAATTCAGTTAATTATTTAATTTTCCTTTCTGACTTCAAAGTTTTGGCTACATATAAGCCATCTTCAGGAGCGCTACAATTTCGAAATAATCTAATACAAATGAAAGATTTGTGAATATTAGTGAGTCAGTATACTCCATACCAGTCGATTGTGGCAATTTGACAAATGAAAACTACTTTTTCTCCCTTTTATGTTGTATTTAGCATTTGAAATACATGTATAAATTTAAATTTAAACTAAATAATTCTTTTGTAAGTATTACTTGAAGTTAGAAGTCCTTAATTTGTAATATATTATTTTGAAATTGTAACACTCTTGAAGAGTAGCCAAAACTGTAGAGTCAGAAAAGAAAAAAATTGTATAATTGACTGTTTTCTCTAGTTTCCAATATTGCCATTATTATATTAGTGAGGAATTGGCTACATTATCTTCTACATTGTATGGCAAAAACTTAGCAATTACTCCTTCGTAATTCGCTCATTTTCAACAGGACATAAACAAAATTATCCTGGCTCTTCCCTAGGGCATTAAGCGATGAGGTCACAAAAACCAGGATTTATCCCGATCCTGAATCCCGTCTCTGGAACCAGGACATACGATGGCGTCTCTCTGACGACCTCTTAACTAATTTTGAACAAGCGACGCTAAAAGCCGCGTAAACTTTAATATCTGGTTGACATGCGTGAAACTCTGAGTGCAAAAGAGATAGTTTTACAATGTATAAAAGTGAGAGAAAGATGGAATGATCTTGAAGCTGAGCGAAAACTCAGAAATTGGATGTTATAATCGCAATGAATTAAATTTTTTTTTAATGTTTCACATTGGTTTATATAAATTTTGTCAATTATTCCAAGTGCTATTTCGATTTGAAAATAGTATAGTGTGCAAATAAAGCTCTCATTGGTATACTATAATTTTAATAACTTTAATTTTTTTATCTTAGACCATTTTGAAAAGAAGAGATCGTTAATTGAAAAATTGGTAATTGTTAAAGTTCAGGATTGTGTGATTAGTTAGTTTGTGGATAACAATAACTTTTTAACAATATCAATAATTAGAAAAGAGAGATATCTGACTCATAAGGTTTGTTGATTTCAAGAACTAATGGAAATAATATGCTGAATGATAAAAATTCCTAATGTCATTCTAATGTAGGAAACTGTAAATCCCAAATTAATTCTGGAAATCATTTGTGTTGAGCAATACTAAGAACTGCTTGTTATGTAAGATATGTTTTCCCAACTCTTAGTTTCTTTTTTTCCAACAAAATACCATCAGTCGGCAAAGTTCGGTCACGTATAGAAGAAAAATTGAAGTAGTTTAAACTTCATATAGCTAGTGAAGAACCACAAGGGTAAAAAGTCGAACATCAACGCAAGAGAAAGAAATGCGGTAGTAGGGGTTGAAAACGTGGTAGAATCTACCTTTATATAAAAGTTGGCGCTGGTGTCGGCACTGACAAGCCAATTTCTCAGCAAGAAACTTCTTAAAATCCCGACAGTCTCTATTTCCGTCTTGCGTATTACGTACAAGATATAACGCCTACAATTTAATATATTTTTTGCTGAAACTTGATCTGCTGTTTTGATGAGAAGTTTTCGTCGTAGATTTTTAATTCCATTATAATTATTTTGTACAGTTATTTATAATGGAGTAATATTGAGGATATTTAATGTTTATACATGAGTAAACAGACAATCTTTTGTAAGAAATTGCACAAATTCTTCTCGTTTCGTTATTCTTTCCTGTTTCTATTAGTTTTTCATTTCTCATTTTCACTATCTTCAGCTCTGTTGAAGCTGTGGTCCGCCCAAGAGTTCCTCGGCATGATAGTTTTGCCTTCTCTTGGCTTTGATATCGCCGTGAGTTATTGCTCACCAGATTAATTCGATAGAACCTGGCGAGAACACTTCGACTTCATGTTCAAGTTCAGTTGACCCCTCACCCCGTCGACCAATCGATCCATATCGCTAGGAACTTGTTACAAGTGTGAAGAAGAACGAAAAAAATCTTACCCACGAATACCTAGAACGTTTAGGTTGAGATACTGGTGACTTGTAATTAATTAATTTGGAAACAGAACGATTTGTTCGTGAATTAAACTGTTGATGTTCTCGAGAAGAACATGTCGATAACAAGAAAGAAAATGAATTATGTTACAATCCATTTTTAAAATAGAAGACAGTATTGGTGGTCTAATTTTCTTTCGAATGGATTTAATCATGTGCGAATTGAAATCACTTCTTTGTTTTGCTAGTACTAAATTTATTCAAAGACGGGTGAATTAAATTTATTTAATTCTTTCCGAGGAAATCTTTTGTTACAATGTTATGTGCACTTTAAATATTGTTGGATGCTGTTCCAAATGGCCGAGAGCATCTGGTGCAACAAATCGGCACGGAGATCAGCGGCTTCTAACAATTTCAGTTTCACGGATCATGAACGGGAAGTAGTCTTCGCTAACGTGGAACAGAATGCTTGTATTTTTATTGTTCAAGGAATTTGAGCTTCACCATTTGTATCTCAAAAACAATTTTCACATTTTCAGAGAAGTTTTATATCCTTGAATATGAACTAGTAACAAAAACCAAATGTGCACACATCGTGTCTCATATTGATATATCTAAGTGATCCGACAAGGAAGTTAATTATAATGGATAATTATGCATTAAATAAATTGTTCATAAAAATTGTATTAGGTGATAAATCATTATAAGAATCAATAGGATTCTACACAGATAATTAGTCAATAGATAGGAAAAAATTATTAAAATCAGTCAGACGGAGATGCTTGTCATTTTTCGAAGCCAAAGAGCCATATTAAAAATTGACCCTTTGTGAAATTACTCGAGATATAATAAATTCAATCGCCAAAACTCGAGACTAGCGTAAACATCCTAAATTTGAAAAAAAAAATAGCGTATCCTCATACGAAGAGGCCCAAGTTATGATAATTACTTCATTCGTCAAAACTAAAGGCTGGCGCGCTAGTCGATAATCCAATGCTTATCACCATTTGGGGAGAAAAATATGAAAACTAGATGCTTTAGGTTAACGGGGCTCCTCCTAAAAGTCGCTCAGAAATGTTAGCATACATGTATCTTTGTTTTTTGTTTTCAAGGTCTCCGAATACGAATCTGCAGTTATAGCACAGTCACTTTATACATAAACATCTAAAAAAATCCAACCGGAGATTTATTTTGGTGACACAAATAATTTCTCAAAAGTCCATGTAGCCAACTGGGAGGCTACAAAAGGGACGGACAGAAGGTCAAACGTCACCTAAATCAGTTTTTCTGCAATAGCTCTTAACTGATCGATGTTACGTTCATTTCGGTTATCAAAATCCTCGTAGAATCAATAGTTTTTGAGATAAAGAACTGAGAAAATATAGACATTGCACTGCATTTGTTTCCGCACCAACTTTGAGGTAGAATGCAGGGCGCGTTTAAATTAAATGGTGTCTCCTATAGGCCTAATTCATAGATTCTTTGTCTATGGCTTCTATTTTAAGTTCAACAGTTGTTTTCTCGAACAGCGTACTGAGACACGATTGGCACACACTACAAAATATGACAATCCTACTTTTTTGCATCCATATTTGATGCCAAAACTTTTTGTGCAATTGCTGAAAATAGAATTGAGAAGTTTGTTACCATGAAGAATATACGGTTCAAATTTCGAACAGAAATATGAATAATTATAGGAGATATAGCAAGTTGAATATAAAAAAGTTTCTTTCTCATGAATGACTTGTTTAGATATGTGCTGCCCACAAATCATCTAAGTCCCGTCATGAGATCAATCACTCAGAAACAATTACTGACATTATAAAACAAATAAAAACATCATAAACATTACAATTTCCCAGACGGTCAGAAATCCAGCTTCATCTTTCACTACGCGATGTACATTTACACGTGCAAGTCACGAATTACAAGGTTAAGAAAACAAACTTACGCTAAATCTAAGCTGTAACCATATACAAACATAAACAAACACACTGACAGATACACTCACGTGCGAAAATATATATATATATATATGTGTGAGTGTGAACGGTGCTACATATGTTGATTTATGAAAACATGGAAATGATCGATGGGATGGAGTTCCACGCCGTTCAAGACAGCTCAAAATAAATTACGTATTTGAAACGGTGCTCCTTCTTTCCTGTTTAAAGGTGTATAGAAGCTGTGATTATTATTATAGATCACTGCAAAAATGCCACGCTATGTTTCGAAGTTATTAACTAGCAAGCATATCTGGAATGACAAATCATCTTGGATGGTGAATCAATTATTGTTTCAGTTGTCCATCGCTCAGATAAAATTTTTACTATTGATATATTAGTTTGTTCTATACTTCTCCTATTTTAATTCAGTTTGGTTACATTCTTTAGAATATTTGAATCTTATTGTGAGCGCTCCAGAGAGAGGCGCAGATATTAATGGTGTTTTCTGACGACTTCTTTTGTATATAATTTTAATCGAATTATTTTATAATAAAGAAGACATTTGAACAAATGAATAATAAATCTACAGTTATATTTGCTTGAAGCATATGGTTGAATGGGTGATGACAATTTAATGAATATTTTGAGAAACATAAATATACCGGCATAACCAAATATGAGGGCAGTTATTTGTCATAATTGATATTATTAAATACGGACTAAGTGTCGTATGTATTCATGAGTGCCTGCTCTAGAAGATAACCCATTTAAGAACCCTTGTTATGTTCAAAATATTTTGGGAATATACTCTTTTAATTTATAAATATACATTAATTAATTATAACAAATAATCATGTTGTAATCAATTGCTTATAAAAATAAAACTATCCAATAAATTATAACGAAAATCAATAAGATACTATTATGATCATTAAGCAATTAGAGAAAAAATAAGTTTCTGAAATCAGTCAATCATAGCGACCTGAATTCTATCCTCATACCAACAGGCCAAAAGAAAGCTTTCGTGAAAAATTATACAATAATAGTAATTTGTATATAAAGGCCGTATGGGTAGGGTAATTTTTTTTGGTCGAATCAGATAAGAACAAAAGCAAACAAAAAGCTACTTTTGGCTGAGATACACTCATTTTCTAGGCGATTATCACAAAAGAATTCAAAATCACAATATTTTATTTTGATTATTCATGCGAAATAAGTACTATTTTGCGCACGTTTTTCCGGGTGGTAAATGGCTTCCTTGCTTTTGCCTTTACCAAGTATAGTTTGCCCTTTATTTATGATAATAAATAGTATCTGCAACTCCTGCGATATTGTCAATTGCCGCACTTGTTGCACACTATTACGTAGATCTAAAAGAACTAGAGAGATTGATATAAAATATGATGTGCATCTCGGCCAGAAGTAAGCAAGTGTTGTGTCATAAGTATACAAGAGAATACCCATAGGGTCATTGAATCACTTTTTCTGCAATCACCCAAAAAAGTTTTATTGCATACTATTAATGCGGGTATTAAGGTCAAGAATCTATCAGTTGTAATTATCAATATTTTGGACACTTTTAGGTTGATAATTTATTTCAAATTTTCAAGAACATTTATGACAACTTCAACAATAACTGTTTGATTTATAATATCGTTTTCTTAACCTACTAACAGTATCCGACAAAGTGACATTTATAAAAAAAAAAAATCGGTTATAATTGATTGTTTTACGAAAGTTAGGACGATCGAAAATCAAACATTGTAAGACCTATGTGTGAAAAGTCTCTAATGCACCCACGGAGCTTTTTAAAAACTCGCCTCGCTTGTATTTTTAACCAAGCAACTCGTGCATTAAAGAGAGCTTTTTACACTTGTATCTTAAATATCTATTATCTACAACTGTATGATTATTATAGGTATATTATGTGTCTAACTTTTTGTTATTTACACTGTTATTGATACCTGCTGTTGAATAAAAACAAGCGCTCTCAATGCTGTAATTTTTTGGAAACTAGGCTCGATTATTATCAGTAATGACTTGCATCAACCAATATTATGAAAGCTATTGGTATTCAGTCAGTGGCCTTCATAATTTTCGGTTATAGAATTTGATTAAAAAAACAGTTTTACTTTTCCACATATGCGTATGCTGTTCATGAATAATAACGATGATTGTGTGATTAATATTTTTCAAATTGTAACTGGCTTTTAATCGTTCTTTTTATTCATCATCCACCTAGTCGATCATTGCTTTGATATTATGTTGTTAAAACTAAAATTCATAAATTCTTATCGGTCATGAGAACACATGAAACTGTCGAGTTGAGAAATTAAATACCATCAATTAATAAATACCAACTTTTATTCCTGAAATCAGCATTATCAATTAAATCTGTTATAAAGTACCTAAATGGCTATTTTTCAGTCAGATAATTATAACACTCACCTTTGGCCCGTGACCTATATTCAGTCTTTTTAAAAAATTGCGCTCATACACTAATTAACATTTATTTACTTTAGGCGTAGCTCAATTACCTAGGCAACCAAATTTTCAAACAATTTAAAAAAAAATACGAGTTCGAGTCATCTGCGGTGTGTGCAATTCAAAGTCTTTTTACAATCGTCGGTTACTAAAAAATGAGTTATCATAGAAGAAACCTTATAGAAATTGAGCCATTTGATAGATCTTAATGAAAATCAATAGGATTTGAATCTGATAGTTATTCAATCGACAGAAAAAAAACACAAAAATCGGTCAAAAATTGTGATCTATAGTGTGTCATACAAACAGCCGGAGCGGTGCCATTCTCCTAAGAAAAATTTGGGTCATAATAAATATTTGACAGAAAATTGAGAAAAGTATTTTTTCCAGAGAGCTACTTATATAAAAAAAATGTCAATTACTCCTTTTACCCACTATGGTGTGGCAGACACTTATAGTAAACTTGGTAGATTGATTAACATTCTTTCAGCCGTAGGATGCGGTTAACAGTCGTATTAAAGTTCATTATTTGTAAAAATACTCAAGTTATAATTATTTCTATCATCGAAAACTCGAGGCTGACGCGCTAGTCAATAATAAGAGCGTGTGTTTTCTTTCAACTTCCTTATAACATTCGCATCACAAATTGAGTGGAGCAAATAAGTTTCATTTCGTGAAAGTTTTTTTGAATTAAACTGTTCAAAGGCAGTTTTAGAAATAAATGCTTAAACTTCGAATTTATACAATTGAATTCACAAAGAAATATCACAAATGTGACATTCTGTTATGCTAGGAACATTCTAATAAAATTAGAGATCAAATATTATAAATAATATAGATGTTCCATGAAAGCTACAAATTTAAGAGTCGGACACAGTCCATCATCTTAGATGGGGAAGCAACTGTATACACGTGTTTCGTCCTTATTAGGACTCATCAGTCAAGTATAGCTTAAGTCCAAGGTAGTCAGGGTTTGAAGCTCAAAGTGTATAATCTCACAAGATGGAATGGTAGGCAGAGGTAGAAACTATATGCAACGCCACCTATCCTGCATAGGTAGAATCTACGTACAACACCATCTTGTGCATAAATCACAGTATGAAGTCTATCGACTTATGAATAAATTCGCAAAGAAATATCACAAATGTGACATTCTGTTATGCTAGGAACATTCTAATAAAATTAGAGATCAAATATTATAAATAGTATAAATGTTCCATGAAAACTACAAATTTAGGAGTCGGACACAGTCCATCATCTTAGATAGGGAAGCAACCGTATACACGTGTTTCGTCCTTATTAGGACGTAGATTCTACCTATGCAGGATAGATGGCGTTGCATATAGTTTCTACCTCTGCCTACCATTCCTCCTTGTGTGATTATACACTTGAAGCTCCAAACCCTGACTATCTTGGGCTTTGGCTATACTGTACTGATGAGTCCTAATAAGGACGAAACAGGTGTATACAGTTGCTTCCCTATCTAAGATGATGGACTGTGTCCGACTCTTAAATTTGTAGTTTTCATGGAACATTTATATCATTTATAATATTTGATCTCTAGTTATACAATCAAATCTAAGAAAATATTTTTAGGAAATTTGTGAGCTTAAATTTATTAATATTTCTATGTGTAATCGCTAATTCATAACATTTTTCATTAATAAGAATTTATTGTTCACTATAATATTTTTAGGTCGTTGATAATCACGAAATAAATTTGGCAGTCCTCGAAAGCACGCCCGATAATGTAAGTTATTGGTATTTATCAATGATCGAAGATTTTTCAGTAAGAGAATTTATTTAGTACTTCAACTTAAAAATTGAGATATTTTTTAAGAATAGTAAAGATTGATATTGGAAGCTCAGTATATTCATAATTATTAGCATCGATTTGGAAGCTCTCTTTAAAAGCTTTAGCGTATGAAAATCTTAAAACTGAATCCTTGAAAATCGTATTTTCTCTCCATCTCAATTTACTCCATTGAAAGCTGAAAATCAGATCTTGTAGTTTACCAGCTTTTAATTACTACAATAAGAATAAAACCATCAAAGCATAACTCCTAACCTAAATTATTAATTACAAAAACGATAAAAAAAACATTCATTTTAGTTTATAAATCACTTGATCGTTGTTCAAGATATTTAAAAAACGAATCGAATTGGAATCGAGAAATCGGCATTCAGTAATCGGTTCGCGGCGTGCAATTACAGCGAGAATTTTCACGCGATGAACTTCGTTTACAACTGGGAATTATAGTTTGTTTGGAAGATGTAGAAGTGACGCATAGGTGTTAAGATTCATGAATGCTGCAATTTTCTATAAAATTCTTTTGAGTTATTTCTATTTTAATCGAAATATTCGTGATTTTAATAGAATTTTCTAACAATTTAAAAGACTATGTGAGTAGATAATGGGAAAAAAGTATATCTAACAGGATTTATGTTAGGAAAATCAGCCTCATACAAAATCAGAGTCTTGACTTCAGATTACCTTATGATTGCATTATCTAGAGATATATTAATTTTTCCATTGTCTGGAAAACAGAAAGGAATTCTGATGTTAAAATCGCAATAATTATTCTTTTTGTCTATCCTTCTTCAATCTCTTTCTAATTCAAACAGACTATACACAATTTGTATTCTCTCGTTTTGATTTATCTGGCTTGTTGGTCTGGATCACCTGGATGAGTTATGGTGGAGGATTTGACCCGTATCGAAGAAGGAACTTGTAGGAGACGATGGACGTTCTTGTTATTGTGTTTTGGATCTTGAGCTAGAGTTTTGCTCGCACGTTTTGTTGTCTTCTGCGATGGTGCAAAGCTGATGCTCTCTACCTCGTGCTCGAGTAGTGTCTTTGGTAATTACAATCTGCGCGGAAGATGCTAGACAAGGATGCTAGCTTACAAATCCCAATCTTGTAGAGAAACATTGGAAAAAATATGCATTGTTAGCCATCAGTTATCAACTCATTCAACTATAATTTTTGAAATAAAATTTTGTATTACGACGTCAAAAGTCTTAACATAAAATTGATTAAAGTTAGTAAAGAATGAGAGAGAAAATTTTGATATTTAGACTTAAATGGTATGTGTAGGTTTTGCATAATAACAGACTTATTTATTAACGGGTAATTCGGTAAAAAAGAATCCAGATGCCCATTAGTCCATTGCGAGACGCTAGCTCTAAGCATACCCATATTGCTCCCACTGTGGCTAAGCATACGAAGTTTACCATCCTTATTATAAATATTCTTACTTGTAATTTATTGCCGTCTGATATCATTTTAATTTTCAAACATTGTTGGAATCTTTACTTTTTGTTACTTTAAAAATGGTGTAACTTTTTGGTTCTGTGAGCGGATGGGATTCAAACCCTTGCCTCCGTGCTCAGCTGACTGAACGCACCCGCTAGCCACTCAACAATTTATGACGCAATTTACAGTTGTTTCAAATACTGATACTGTCTCGTATGAGAATGGAATTTCGTCCATTCGATGTGCTAACGAAACGTTAGATCCTTACTTTGATTACATTAGCTACATCGGAAATATAGTCACAAATTCTCTACTCGCACACAATCCTATTTTCTATTTTATGTAAATAGACCTCTGTAATTAGTAAGGTATTTTTATTACGGCCTGTAAGTTTAATATGTACCGGCTTCTTTTTGAATACGAGTAATCTTTTTCGTGTAGAGGATCATTTTTACTGTGGGATATTATGTATCACTTCCCGTCTAGATAAAATGTTTTTCGGGTGATAAGCACCTAATATTTGTCGGCTTATTTGAACTGTAATTAAATTTTTACTTGAAAAAATGTTCTCTACATTAATTATCAATTATTTTTCGACCAGCAAATTGTAGTTGAATTTTTTGTCATTAAATATCCAAAGCCAATCATACATAAATGACAATTTGTCATGCAACCGTAATAGGCTACAGTTTATTCACGTTAAAAAGGTTGAAATACTTCCTGATTGGACGAAACACAAACTACATTAACATAAGCACAAAAATTGCTGCTCACCCTTCTTTAATGTACAACTCTTGGAAACTCCTTAAATTGAAGTTCTCTTTAGAGATACAGAGTTGATAAGAAAGTTTCATTAAGAAAGCTTCTCTAATTCAAGCAAAAATAATTCTTGAATTACCTCGCTTCTGGCCAACTCTAGTTCAAATTTTAAGCTTCACTCCTACAGAATATTTCTAATCGGAATGATAACAGCAATTTTAATATCACATTTAACTGGCCGACACGAAATCTACAGTAAATACAAAGAGTGTTATTCAAAATAATGTAGATGCTAGTTATTTTTGTCAGAATTTGTTGATGAAACATAGACACTTCAGCACATCGCGCCCAACTATCATCTCTGTGTCTTGTTGGGCTCAGTTTCCATGAGGCCAGATTCGATGATTTTTTACGTAAACTATGCGAGCCTTGTACCTTTAGTTTTTGGTTAGATGTGTGCGAATTAGAGGAAATGCATCATTCGTCTAGACGCAAGAACAGTACAAGTTGCTTGTATGAGATATTTTATTTATGTGAAAACATTGAAAAAGTATTTTGAAATGTAGATTTGTAGATATTTCAATATAAATGATTGAAAATGCACCATACGTCCTTTATTTAAGAGGACAGTCCTTTATTTTATTGCTCAGTCCTCTAACTTTATTTATTCTTCAAAATAGGCGTTTTGTCCCTTATTTTGTAAGTCAACGCAAAGCTTAAAAAGACTCCCCAGTTGGATGAGGATGATGGATGGTACGGTAACAGGAAAAAAAAAACCCGCGGGAAATAAAACCCCGAAAAAAAAGCCCCGAAAAAAAACCCCCGGAGAAAAACCCCCGGAAAAAAACCCCCAGGAAAAAAAACCCCCGGAAAAAAAGCCCCCTGTGATAAAAACCGAAGAACGAGTCGAAGAAAGTTTATATGATGAATATTTTAAATTAGGTATAAGAGTGTTTTCATTATGTTTGATAATAAATCCTAGAGTTATAAACAACTATTCTAAATAACGCGTGATGTATAATGTAATACAGACATAAATAGAGTGTCTTCTGTTTTATTTATCTATTAATGCCAATAATAATATAGTGGAGTAACACATTCACATACATTTATTATTTTCAATTGTTTTATATTATTCTCTCATGTTGTACCAACACAAAAAAAATAAATTTCATATCATTGGAATAAAAAAAAAAATGTATTTTTTTGCTGTTATTTTTATGTATTAATTCTATATGAAAAATTATAACTTTGTGCCGTATTTGAAAAATATGCCTTACTATATAATATTCATGTATGCCACTGTCTGGGTAATAATAATATTCAACTTTTTTATTCGAAACTTTTTTCCCGATTTGCGACAGTTCAGGAAGTATTTACAGAATAAACAATCGACCAAAATCAGTTTCTCGTTATTACCTAGTGACCTCTGGAAGCTTTTCAAAAAACAAAAGTATTTTTGAGATCATCTTCAAAAATGAAATATATGTAAATTTTTCATTCCACTATATTATTATTGACGCTTATAGATAAATAAAACTTATACACGTTATATAAAATTGTTGTTTACGATTCTTGATTATCAAAAATAATGAAAACATCCTTATATAGCTAATTTGTAATATTCGTTATATAAACTATCCTCGGATTTTATCACAGGGGGCTTTTTTTCTGGGAGTTTTTTTTTCGGGGCTTTTTTTTCGGGGTTTTATTTCCCGGGATTTTTTTTTCCTAGATTCGGATGGTACACTTGGAGCGTAGAATTTTCTTTATGTCTTCCTGGATCTAACGTCTCCGTCACCTCGTTGAAAAAATATTCTCATTGGTGAATAATATGTGGACGAATGATAAAATCAAGTTGAAAGTAACTACATTGGATGCATGTATTTCCGTCAAATATAACATTAAAATAAACTGTATGGAATTTAATGGCTTTTTAAAGCGTGAACCGGCGCTATTAAACCAAAATTAATTGCACTGAAAAGTAACAAAATTATGTTATTTAAATTTTTACAATGTGTGAATGTGTAATAATTAGGACAGTTTAACATTTTAATGTATGCTTTGTTGTATGCTTACTATTTTCATGATTAATGTTATCAAGGTATTTTTTTCTATTTTCTTCGATATGTTATTTATTTTCCAAAAAAATATGGTCTCCGTAACCATACTCAAAAACAAATGACATATCCTATTCGAAGACGTTGGATGCAATCAAATCAGAGTTATACAAGTTTTCCAGGATCTAAAGGTTGAAGTTTAAAAGGAGCCTCATTTTTTGTTGAACTAAGAATCTAAATTTGGATATGGAATTCATTATCGATAAGATAAAAATCAGAATTAAAATACATTAATTTATAAAAAAGTGCTATGTGACAACATTATAATAAATTACATGAAGAACAAGAATTGACGCGATATTATTAATAAAAACGTATCAAAACAAAGGTCATAATAAAATAAAGTACAATTAGATAAATATACCATCACACATTCGAATTCGTGACAGTGGATTCAAAATTGAAACTTGAAGTTATGTAGAGCCACCTCTGCGTCGAATAAACGCCAAACTTTAGCAAACAGCTGTTAGATGCTCTATTGGTAAGTTAAATTCACGCCAAAAATACTGAAGTCAAAAGATACTTATTCATTATTCTAAGAAAATAGATTATGAAGTAAATTCGACTGAAAATTATCTTGAGTAGTATCGAAATTAAAGTTACTAATTTATGCGTTCATATTTAAAATTTTAGTAAAACAAAAATTCAGATTTTATTGACTTTCAGGCTTCAGAGTTCTAGGCGAATAATCTCAAATTTGATAAAAAATGGATTGGCGATCATTCAAAAATAGTTATTTTTGTATGTGGTTTTCATTGCATTTTCATAAAAAATCGAAATTACAGTTCACAGTATTGTATAACAATTTACCGTTGAGTGAATATGAATTATTGCTTTATAAAAATTTGTCGACGGGCGATTGACGATATCAAATAGCCGTTTGAACAAAGTAATATAGTTACTAGATTTAGATACTAGTTTACTGTTAGCTACAGCTTCGTTTGAGTCGTTAATCTGATTAGAGGATACACATTGTGTTGTTAATTGCACTGCTTTTGTTTGGAGTGTTAAATACCGACAAGGAATTGGCGATGCAGCTCCGGTATAGGTTATTTTTTAACCATCAAAATAACGCTATTAAATGGCTTCTTTTTGCAGGAATTGTAAAATTTTCGTTACTGATATTACTGTTATCGTATTATTTAACTTTAGTATTATATACTCAATAATACAAGACATTTCTTATTGTTGTTGCTTAAGTTTTCTCAATAATACAGAGCATTCCTTATTTTTGTTGCTTCTTGTTATGTTATGAACAAAATTTTTGTATAGTGTGATACGAGGATAATAATAACGTAGCCTAAGCCACGAACTGTTCGATCATTCAACTAATGATTTAGATAATCTCTCCTTTTGTTTCTTTATTGAACCGAAACAATCATTATTTCTGTTTTATCTTGAATGTATTTACCTCAAGCCTAGCCTGGTATTAAAACATGAAAAAGGACAATACTTTTTGGCTTTTTTCCATAACGAACTGTTAACGAATGAACAAATCTAACACGATAATGAGTAAAACAACGCTGTAACTCTTTGTTCTGTGTTTAACATTTTTTGTCAAAGTGGAAACTATGCGAAAACAAGATTTTCTTGAATTTATTCGTCCCAATTAAGTCGGATTTTCAATTGCTCTTCAAAACTAGGTTGCATAGTTAGAAAATTTAATTTTTGTTCACAAAGAGTATGAATGAATATTTAAATGTGGTCTCATAATTTTTTGTCAAAAATATGATTGCAAATTCTTCAGATATTCAGAATTTATCAATGATAAAATCTTAGGGAATAGTTGATTCAAAAGAGTTTCATGAACATTTGGAGATCAAACGCAAGAACAAAAGTATTTCAAGATATCATTTAATTTCTTTTAGTTGGCCCTTCATTCTGTCGTTTCAAATTGCTGCTGAGATGTGAATAAACGAATTGTCTGTTCAAATTGTGGTCCGAGCCCGCAGTAATCCTGTACTGTCGATATTTTTTGTTGGCTTACTTTATAATTCATTTCAGTTAAGAACGGTCCAAGAGCTATTATTGGACTAGACTATGATTTGAGCCTTCTGATTGACCAAAATGCGAACCAATTTCACATTAGCACAAAAATCGCACTTTATTAGTCGTTCATCAATTATCGTGAATAGATTTGCGCAGCTTGAAAATATTAATTTGTATTTATTCAGGTAATATGTGAATATAATCATTGCTTTTATTTTTTCAAAAATTCATTCGCATCAAGCTTATTCTCAATCCTGTATTTAATGTGAGTGAATCGTGTTCGCATTTCAGCCAATCAGAAGGTTGACATCGTAGACTCGTAAAAACCTTTGGTCCATTCTTAACTGAAATGAACTATTGGTTTAACTGTTAAAATTAATTTTTTTTTTGAGAAATGATAATTGACTGCAGAACTCGTTAAAACCGTGGGCCCGCCATCGCTATCGATGTTTATGCTTTTTTATTTAAGGGTTAGCCAATTCGATTGACTTTTCTATGAAAGCATTGTTCATGCATCAAAATTTAAAAAAAAATCCGATATAAGGTGCAATAAAAAACATGAATGCACGAAAATCCGTGAAAAAAAAACATGTAATAAAATAGACGCACAAAAAGGTCCAGGTTTGTTATTACTTACCAATATATTGCAGACGATAGAATAATAATTTGAAAAAAATCTACTGTGGCTACATAGTACTTCCACTTCCCCGACCATAAATTTCACGACTAGTTTCACCACTGTTTCGAAATTTATTGTCGCATCAATTAATTGCATATTTCAAAGCGACAGCTGTCGTTATCAAAGTGATAGCTGTCATTGTCAAAGTGACAGCTGATATTGTTAAAGTGTATTTTTGCAAATAAAGAGTCTTTTTCTGCAATTTTAGGGTCATCAATTTATTGAAATATACAGTTTCGATATTTGATCGCCGGAAGTGTAATTTAAAGATAGTAACGTGGACTTCAAATTATGTATTGTTGATAGCTACTAAGCTTATCTATAATTTGTGAACAATTGACAATCGTTTAAATTTCCGCTTTGACATTTCTACTAGAATTATCCCCACAAGATCTTTAATTTGATACCGAACAGATATTGCCGAATTACTTATTTTGAAAAAACAATTGTCGAGCGTTTTCATATGATATGAGTGATAATAATTCTAATTTCACATTATGATTCTCATTATTTCTTGGCTTCAGTAAAATATAACGAATTTTATACCTAATAATTCAAATTTTAATCATGACAAATGGACTGCTGATAATTTTGAAAAATGTTTTGGTCTCATGTTATAATGTTCAACATTACGAACGCTATTGAATGAATAACAAATTCAGATGTTTGTGGAAAGAAGGTCGACCGACATTTTTGATGTAACTATACTTTTCAACATTTTATGTACACAAATCAAGTAACTTACTGAATATAAATAATAATTGTAACGTGCATTTTTTGTAACACGTGCACCGAAAGTACTCTATTACAGAGCTAAATTCTGCTCCGAAAGTTCTTTATTCCAAACCATGGTAGCAATTTTTATTAATTCTCAGTTGACAGGGAGTTAATGGATATTTTTGTCCGCTGGAAAAAAATAAATAAATTGTGGGTCATAGATGCCTTTGGAATTCTTTTATTTTATTGGTATATGTTAAATTAATATTTGAAAGAAATTTGTATTACAGGAGGTATTCGTTATAATGTGTGCATTGATTGTGAACGAGATGGCCCAGAAAATGTGAGAAATATCAATCAATAAAATAAATCATGTAAGTTATGTTTCATTGAATTAGTTTACTGTAATGTAATCGCAATTGTGAAAATTTGTTTGTCAAACTGATAAGATAGTTTCAATACATCTAAATTTATTTAAAAAGCTCAGTTATGAGGTTACTTCAGTGCACTTGTTACAAAAAGTATCTAATGCAACACGGACACAGAACGACTGTCATTATTGTTACGGACAAATTTGGCTGCACGATGATATGCCTTGGGCTTCATCCTCGTCTTCGCCTCGTGCTTCGCCTTTGCCTTTGCCTCGGGCTTTGCTCTCGTCTTCACCGAGAGCAGCCAAATTCATCCTGGACAAAAATTGCAGTCGTTCGGTCCTTGTTACATAATATACTATTACAGTTCCGAAGCTATTCAGATGGAAACAAAATTTAGTTCTCTAGGCTTTAAAATAAATATTCGAATATACACAATTAACGTTTATTGTAACTTGAGCACAGTTGCTCATGCGCTGAGACGATATTTATTTTTAATGTAGGGAAAAAAGTAAGGTTTCGGTACAATTGCTGTAATAATAAAATAACATCAGTCTCGCAGTAGGATAGTTTTCACACAAATAAAATCAAACGTTTGACGTAAAATTCCATTTTATTATTATTAAAGAATCAATTCACAGACAAATTGTTTGAGATTCGCTGATATTGATGTACAATTGTGCATCATTTCGTATATTTAAGCAAACCATACGTGATTATTCCTGATCAGTTGTTTCCTATATTAGTTGTTGGATTGTTGAAGACTACTAGTAACATGTGAATTCTATTGACGAGAAAATTGTCGTGAAGTTCAATGAAATTTATTATTTTTTATGAATATTCCAATATGTACTGAAGTTTCACATTATTTGTGAAGTAGTGTAAAAAAAGTGGCTCCTCATCTCTTTTCAAAATCAATTATCCAAACCAATATGTGTTTCGAGTGACAAAACTTACGAATATGGGTGTGAACTGAAGTTTAATTTTCGTTACAGTGAAATATGGAGAATCCTAACATCATCTTCCTTCAAACGTGGGATTAAGTGGTAAGAAATTGATTTTGTTACAATAACATTTATTATGCATGCTGCATACGTAACATCGAAGATGATTATGTCCCCATAGAATATGATTTCTTAATGTCAAAAATTGGAATCATGTGTATCACGTCATTTGTCAGTCTTTTGAACATATTTCAATTGTAAATCTAAAATAATTCCTTATAAATAAATTGATGATTGAAGGCTACCTTAGGTTTCAATTAAACAATTTTTTATTTTTGAACGATGATCATTTCGACTTGTTAAATTTTTTAGCCAAAGTGGTTTTTTTTAATTTCGTAAAACTCTATTAGACTCAATTTTATATTTCTATTTTCTAAATATAAGAAATATCAACGGCATATGATCCACAATCATCATTTTCTCCCTCTCAGCAGAGAGATAATAATCAGTAACTCTCTGTCAACTATGATAATTATTGTACTTTCTCCAACACTGTTTTGGAATTTGCATATTCCATAACCAAAAATTATGTTGGAACGAATGACATTCCAAAATGATTTAGAATGATTCTGTAAGCTTTTAGAATCATTTCAACGAATCAGAAGCTGTTAGTTTGGCTACTACCATGGTTACTTCCTAACAATTCAAGTATTCATATCTGGATTTGACGTTTGACATTTAATAATTTTTTAAGTTTTCTCTGAAATATTGCAGAGTTTCCAAAACCTTGTTAGAGAAAGTATAGTCTACAACATGTTTGGAATGGCGTATTCCACACTCGCGAACCGTAATACTCGCCTTCGGCTCGGATTACAAACTTTTCGCTCGTTTGAAATAAGGGCCATTCCAATACTTATTGTAGAATATACTATTCTTCAACACTGTTTTAGAATTTGCATATTCCATAACCAAAAATTATGTTGGAATGGGGTACATTCTACACTTGTGTAAGAATATTTATTCTGTACCGTGTAGAATCACTTAGACGAATCCAAAGCTGTTAGTTTTGGTGACTATGGTTACATGTCAACAATTCAGTTATTTTTATCTGGCTTTACGTTTGACATTTCATAATTTTCAAAATTTCTCCTGAAATATTGGTGAGCTTCCAAAACCTTGTTAGAGAAAGTATAGTCTACAACATGTATTGGAAAGGCGTATTCCACACTCGCGAACCGTAGTCCTCTTCGCTGGCTCGAATTAGAAATCTTTCGCTCGTGTGGAATTAGGGCCATCCCAATACTTGTTGTAGAATATACTATTACACTCTATAGTGTGTTTGGAATGGCGTATTCCGCACTCGTGAACCGTAGTCTTCGTCTTTGGTTCGAATTACAAGCTTTTCGCTCGTTTGGAATAAGGGCCATTCCAATACTTGTAAAATATACTATTATTTTATAGAATATGCTTTTCATTTGAATCTTATATATTCATGTAATTTTTTTTTGTTTTTCTCAATAGAGATCTACTTCAACTTTTCCAGAAACAAGATGACAAAAAATTTCAAATTTTAATATATTGATATATAGAGTCTAAACAGACATCTCTGTGAAATTTGAAGTAATTCTTATAATTTCACATTATTACTCCATTTTCTCGAAATATTTGAGATAATATTGGATAAAAGTAATTGGTAATCTATAGAATAAATACATTGTGGAAAATATACGAGTGTACTTTAAATAGCCAACTCTAAATCATTTTCGTATTTCATTAGTAATTCCTCATGTTTTTTTTTTTTATTATTACAAACATTTTGTGTGCATAAATTTAGTATTTTTTTTTTTAAAGCGCTTCATCAAGATTGTATTTCTAATTTGATATAAGACAACATGAGGTCTTGTACTGTCTACGTTAATTTTTTGTTTTGGTAATTTGATTAGGCGGATCTTTTCAGAATTCAAACTCGAGTAACCTTAGTCAAAACTTTTATATTCTCTATTAGTACTTGTCTGCGGCTAATGATAAAATATTGATGTATGTTGCAGAGTCATCATAAAAAACAAATTAAAAGCTACGATCGTTGCTAGCCATTCTTTATTCACGATGTCATTAAATTTGGTGAATTACTCGTATCAAGGTTACTCATGACAAAAATAAATTTCAAGGTTATTGAGCCAATAAAAAATATGTAAAACGGACAATTAATGATCAAACAATGATCTCTGTGTTTGAAATCTTCTTTTGTTTTTATTATTTTTTTTACCGGACTTGTATGTCAGTTTGATTTAACTCCGTTAATATTGTGCAGTCGAGTGTAAGCCGAATATAATACGTAGAGATGAAAAAATCTGATAATTGTTGTAGCTAGTCATTCGACCGTTAATTGGTGTTCATAACACGATATTTCTTATTTCTTGCAACATCGGATGGGATCTCGAAGGTTCTCTCGGGAAAAATTTGTGATCGAAACGGTGCCACTTAGTATTTGAAAGTAAGCTTCGGAAAGAGAATTACAGACAGATTTTCATGAATCTCATATACTTAAGAGTTATTTACTCCTTTGATAATCACTTTAAGATGACACCATTATTTTTACCTTTCTTTTTACTTAAAAAACAGTTGTCATTTCAGCACATGACTGAGTGTGCTCGAGTTACAATTATTTCATTCTTAATTGGAAATAGCGAAAATATTTGCGATTTTATGACGTCACGTATGTGGCGGTGGTTTCAAAGACTTCTTGATAAATACGTGGGCGTTTGGCAATTCAGATTGTGTGTCCCCTCCCTCCTGAATCTTGCGGCCTATATGACATGATATGGTTTAATTTTCATGGGGAACATTTACTAATGAGTCTAGTTTGATATTTAATTAAGGTTTAATCGATTGGGTCTCTTGATTACGGCTCTGCGCAGATGACTGTCATTTGTCATTGATCCAATGGCGTGCGTGCCTCGGGGGTAGTAATCTTGGGTGGAGTATCCATGAAACATAAATGAGTAGTCACACGTTCTAATCTAAATTCATCAATTTTTAACGCACAGCTGAAAATTTTATGAGGTAATCATAGATAGCATTTGAAATTATGCGTTTCCAATAATTTAATATCAATAAATAATTATATTCCATTGGGACTAAGTGGAGCAGCAAGTTTTAAGCTGTCTTTACATCAAAATAAAAATTTTGAGGAAACTGACATCTCAAAAAAAGCTTGTACCTGATTTCAATACCATCTTTCAAACATGAATAGTAAGATTGAACACTGAAACCCTACAACAAAACAACTGCTTCAACCGACATACATTTGTTTACTTGTACCGTTCGCGCCAGAAAACTAACCTAATCAAATAAACCCACATCCTTAGCAAAGTTTCTCCAAACATAAGTAGAATATTAGTTCGCTCCTAGTTAGGTCTTTTCTGCATCTATCACGGCTGCTGCTGAACTGCTGGTGTAACTTAAAATATCTCGAGTCTTCGTGTTTGTGTTTCCTATTCATGGTTGTTGAATGTATTTTGTTTTCGTGAAGCTGTGTACCGAACAACGGTTTTAAATATTGCCGGACGGAAGGAAGTATTGTCATGGTAGGGAACGAATTTTTAAAAGAGGATACGATAAAGTAAAGCCTGAAAAATTGGATAATTACAGGAAATGTTGGGGTGGAAAGTTATATACGTTATACAATTTAAACTCTTTTGCTTGAAAAAAGTTGCTTTTGTATTATTATGCTCTAGAGTGCCAATATTCATTATAATGATCTTGTGCAAGACCTAATTGATATTAATTTCTTCATTCAATCGATCTTTTATTCTTTGAATTTCTTGGGCTATGATCTGTCAGTCGTTTTTAGTTGTTTTGTTTGTTCATTTCCAATAAATATTTTTTTTTATAGGAACATGATGTTTGCTTGGATATCAGATCATTAACTATGACAAATCTTTTTAAGCGATTCTCTAGTCAAAAAAATAACATTAATGAGCATTTCATTATTGTTCATATCTTCTGAATGACACAAGTTACAGTTTCTGCACTTACTTTTCTATTTTAATTGAATAAAACCATCTTCATACTTTCTCTAATACATAATTAACTTTTTTTATCATCAACTCTAAACAAAGCGTTTACGCATTTGTTATACCAACAAACAAACGCGTAACGAATTAATTTCGTAATATAAATCTAGTCTTCCTATGAATTTATGTTGACAGCATTTGGTACAGCACTTTATACCGATTTGTTATTATGCTATTCGTGAAGTTTGAATGTCAACATGTCTTGCCTAATGTTTGTGAAAATATGGACGTTTAGGGTCGTAGAAAAAATTATTGTGTGCAACAAACATCATAATATTCATATAATCATTTTCGTGACTTGGCATGATGTTTGAGTTCGCACTTGTTGCATGAAGTACTAGTATGTACAAAAGACATTATATATTTTTATCTTTGTTAGAGCAATATAAACATTAAGCAATGATCGTGGAACATACAATTATCATACCGTACGAGTTCTAGTATTTTTTGATAACGCAGGTATCAGAATATTGGATTATTTTGATGCGAATAATCAATTAATTAATATCTAGAGGAGATACGTTATATTATTTCGAACCGTTTGAAAAATATATTCTGTCGAGATGAATGAGTAATTCAGTGTAATTCTAATAAAGCAAGATCCCAGGCCCACCAGACGTTACTTATTTTCTGAGAAACAGATTGTGTGGATTAGGGTAGTGTCAGTAGGTACTTGGATCACACGCATACTTGCTAGCTTGTGCCGACGGCCAATTAACAAATACGAGGTGCTAGAGGTACGTAAAAACTTCACTCACTTTTCCTAAAGTCTAGGCTGACTTCTATGTATGTTTTAGAGAATATTGTTAAAAATTAATAATCAACACATTCAGACACTCCCCACCGTCTAGCAGGAATTACTGCCAATGGTAAGTATCTGTCAGTGTTGATTATTGATTTTTGAAAATATTCTCTAAAACATACATAAAAATCACCACTCAGATTTTAAGAAAAGTGAGTGATGTTTTAACGTACATCTAGCACTTTGTGTCTGTAAATTGGCCGTCGGCACAAACTAACAAGTATGCGTATGATAAAAGTACCTACTAACACTATTCTAGTCCACACATTTTGTTTCTCAGAAAATAAGTAACGTCTGTCGAGTCTGGGATTTTGGACTATAAATTTATGGAGGTATAAGATGGAGTTGACGATTGATTTGAAAAATGAGGGTATGACATAGGTACTATCGGTATAATATATTGATACTTACAGCCTGAATTTTAGAAGAGTGGGAACAATCTTAGGTCATGTTTCTTCTCCCAAATCTGATAGTCCAAGAGCTTCCGTCATCCTGAACATTTTCGTAATTCAAGATGAATTCAAAAGTACGCTTATTGAGAAATATTGAATTTTGAATTGTCGGTCGCTGTGAGTTTGTAGGTTGTCACTATTAGTATATGCAGAAGATATGCGCAAACGTTAGTAAAATCAAAAGTGTACATCTGCTTCTTATATTTATATGTTTGAGGGCCGGTTTTATAAAAGACTAAATAAATTCACTCCTAGAGTAAATTCATTCCACTTACGTCCGCTTTTATGAAGGGCAGAATAATTTATTTCCCGAGTTAATAAAATATACTCTATTAGATGGCAGTCGATTTTTAGACAGCAATAATTCTGTTGTGATTCGAATTTGTTGTTTGAAATAAATAGAACCGGCCATTAACAAATTGTAATCAATCTGAGTTTCCTTATGACATCAAAACCACTGCCAAATAATCGACTCTAACATCTAACAGAGTGAATTTTATTTACTCTAGAAGTAAATTACTCTACCCTTTAGGAAACTGGGCCTGGGCATAACTAATTTGATAAATCAATTATTATATTGTTATATAAAATTGGAACTATCCGCAAAATCAAAAGGATTATATGTATTTTGATGTGGACCAATCGGTAGAAAAAGGAATCATCAGAATCAGTCAAGATTTGCGACCTGTAATGGGTCCTCTTACGAACATATAAAGGGACAAAAAAGCATGTTATTTTTTAAAGACAAATTCAGGTCATAATGAATATTCAAAGAAATCATGAAATAAAAATTTTTGATGAGAAGATCTCTTTCTAAAAATCTTTTTTATAAGTTGATCAAATTTCCATCGTTCAATCTCGAAGCGGGCTCGTTGGTTGATAGTAGAACACGTGTTACCGTGCAGAGCATGCAATACAATGAAGATATTTCGGCCAATCTTTCCCATTCCCTGAACAAACTATCTTAGCGACTGCAAAGAAAGGGTGGTTTTTCATCATCTCTCCAGAGTCGTAGAAAATGTCTAGAATCCCTAAGAAAATACATCCTTTTAGCTATTTCATTAAGGAAAATAGTGGTCGTCCATTATAAACATGGTTATCAATCTAATGATTTCTTCAAGCATTGCTCTTCCACTTGAGATGGAAATTATAGAATAATAATACTATTGACTACTTTCATAATGGACGACCATCATTTCTAAGAATAGAATAGTTAAAAGCTTGAAACTCCAATTTTTTATGTGAATGTATACCTCACAGCGATTCTGGACGCGTCAAATGTAAAGTGCAAAGCGTCAAACGGTACTATGGAAGAAGAACATAGGAAGAAGAGAGATTGTGTCACGTATGCGCGCTCGTTTGACACAAAGCAAGGCTACTGTTTCCCTTGTAACATTTTCATGCATCTTCACGAGGGACCAGAACACGAGCTCGGATTTATCTATTTCAATTTTCTATATAATCACTTCTTCTTTCTTTTCATCTCTCACAAGATCAGTGGTATGTTTCTTTCGTTATAGAAAGTATTTATTTTGATCGGTGTAACGACATAATTTTACTTCTTCTACTTAAAGAAGATGGATGGGAATGAAGAACTCAGAAAACAGCTATGCAAAACTATTGTCACGGTAGTTGCCTAAAAATGGGAAAAAGGCAATCGATATATTATGAAACTAAATATATTTATCTCATTCTCTGTAAATTCCATCTGGGTTTACTATGACGGAAATTGAGTACTTCTATTAGGACTATATTCAGCTTAATTCAGTCAACAATATATAAATTTGCGATGACCGATTGATTCATATTTTTCAGTATTTGTATCATCGAATTCACCTGTGTGTGTTTGATAACGGAGACCGATATACCATGAAACCTTCGGAAGTCACATTTCAGGAAGGAATATTTCATAACAAAACAAAGATAAACTGAAAAGTCAATTATATTTGTCAAAATTCACTTACAGAATCACAGATTCCTCTCTTTCTCCGGTTGATGTAATAAAATATAGTAATGTTCTCTTATGACAAGCCCGTTATTCGAAAAACAACAAATGATATTCTATAATATTTTTTTTTATGATTTGTCTATAATGGAAACAAACCGTTTCTTTGTCATACTTAAAAATTCAGCTTGTAGCAAACTCTTACATATAAAATTCAGGCAATCCCCGATAATTAGATGGTATTCGTAATTTTTTGCAACAAAAGCAGATTCCTCGAAATATTTTTAATAGTTGCGGCTATTGAGTGCAGAAAAGATAATCGTTATATATGGATTATATTGTTCTTACTTTTAGACATTGAACGAGAAATTAAAGAAAAAAACGTAGATTTTGTGAAAGATTATAGGAAAAAGGTGTTTTCCGCACAGAATCGTTTAACGCCTTGCATTTTGTGTTTAGGGCGTCCCGTATCGCATAAAAAGTATTCACCGCTATAAAATCTATTTGTTACATGAAAAGAGTTCATAAACAATAGCGCTTTCGTTTTTCGAAATAAATTTCCGTTAGAATCTAATAAAACATGGCCTGATACTGTAAATTTGAATATAAAAGATTTATGGTAGAATAGCGCACGTAATTTGCAAAGCATAACAAATATCTGTAGTACAAATAAAGAAAGCTCGTATGGTAGAATGTTTTAATGAATTTTAGCTTCCCAACTATTCGTCCGTTCAGTTATTTCTAAAACAATGATTTGTTCGACCGCATATCGAGCTTATTCAAATAGCTGCGCAAAATAGATGACTTTTATTTAAAATTTCCACGCAGATAAAAGCCCCGAAGCAGTGTAATATTTCATACTTTCCAGCCGGGCTCCGCTCGGCTTGCCCAGAAATAAAAGAGCTAATATTTTATGCAAACAATTGGGCCCTCGCAACAGGCAAAAACGCATAAATACAGATTGGAAACTGTAAAAAACACGCGCAGCGCGCAACTGTAATCATTTCAGTGCAGTCGCGTAATTGAAAATTGCGACGCGTGTCACCACAGAAGAAGAAGAAAAACTTTTATAAGATAGTCTTTGAGATTAGACAGATTTAAAAATAAACATTTCGGCAGTATTGTTCTGTACAGTTTTATAAATAGATACAAGGAAAGCTTATATGTATTGTACTTAAAATAAAATAGAATTCATAGGGGCAATTACTTCGTGCTCATGAAAATCTGTTCCCTATCAAAGTTCCTTGAGCTTCAATCTAGAATAATTTCGAAAGTAATGTTTGTGAGAACGAAAAGCTTGATTCAAATTGAACTAGATCTAATTCACTTTTTTTTCGAAAACAGTATCCTAATTTTGTTTGAAGGTGGTGAAACAAATCTATTTTTCATACACATAATAACAACAATTTTACCCATATGCGAACCCTTTTCAATCATATTGTATGTTCACTCTTCGGCTTTATATATGTTTTCTTGGTCCGAAACGACTCTTTTGTGATTTTTGTGCTCGGTAACGTAGTAACAGATAAATAAATAAATTGTTATTTCCAGGTCAAATGGCTCTCGAGGGAGGTAATTGTAGAAGGTTCAGTTTCAGGGATTTTGAGTCAGAGGTTATACTAAAATGGAATGGAAGTGTATGAATAAAACTGCTGATGGGATTTTTTATTACTTCTACTTGAATATTTTAGTGAGATATGCTGCAGTACTCAATAGCAGTGCTGGATTTAGATACATAATATATATTGGGACTCCTAAACACCTAAATTCTTGAAAGTAGGGACTCCTGAAGCAGAAAACTTCTAGACATGTGCGTAGTAAACCTGATAAATAATTCGGCAATACTCAAAGTATATATATATCTTTCAATTGCACAAGATGTCACATGACATAAGTTCTTTCTAAATTTCGTATCTAATCTCTGTTTCTATTTGTTACGTGAATTAATCAATAATCTAATAATTACAATTCAATTTTAATTATCCTTTTCATATTGACATTTCCGTATCTAAAATTATCCTTTCTGTGACGTCAAACCCTGCGTTTGAATCAAATACCAGGTTAGATAGTTTCTCGTCAGGGATTAGGCCATTAGAACAGTTGGGTGTAATTTTAGATAGAAGGAATACCTGATCTCGTTCTGTAATGCAGCTTTCCTGTTAGTGGCAAGTTTCAAATTCGAAATTTGCCCTCAACTAACCTACTTTAATAAGAACTACATTTGCTGGAATCGCGTTGGAGTAAGCTTCTAATGCACTCTACTCTAGTAAATCTCTCAGGAATTCTACGACGTATTTTAAAATCTCATCAAGGAATCTAATTAAGTAATGGGTGGGAGAATTACTCACAAATCGGATCAAACTTTGTATCGTAAAACTCAGATTTATAGTTTGCATAAATTGGATAATTGACTATATACATTACGATCGATGGTAAGTTCAAAGAAGGTATATTAATTGCTGGTTAAATAAGATTAATTCTACTCTTATTTGAGTAACGAAGAGGATTTTTGCTAGAACAGACACAGCCTAGTGAATCACATTCATTAAAAATTTAATATAAATAAAGTACTATAATATACCAAGGCTGCTCTGGAAATAGTGAGAACTTCATTCTTTGAAACCGTTTCTCAAAACAAGTAACATATTAGATTTCCGAAAGCTATTCTCAAAGAGCCTCTGAATTTCTATAAAAAATTTGTGTAGGCGAATATGCAATCACATATTTTTTTTCATACTGGAAACAAGAAAGTTATTTAGCTTAAGATCTTGACTGCAAAATGAATGTGTGGCTAGTAGTTAGTTCCATCCTTGATTCATGAGAATAAAATGTTGTTACGACTGTATATGAGGATTGCGTTATCAGGGCCAACAAAATGTCAGGTGAACCAGTCTCTAGGCATTCTTCACGAAATCTGTTGACGACTTTTGGAAGACAAACTTCCGTACACTTATCTGCAGTTATGATTTTATGGTCCTCAAGAGGAATTAATGCAACTGAATCACTCATCCTGATGAAAGCAGCAATAATTTTCTTGTTTGAGCTATTCCTGCGTACAACTTTTGGTTTTCAAAGATTCATGGCCAGTTGCATCGCTCTAGCTTAAATTTCAAGTTTCATTAAAGCAAAAAAATATCGATTCGGAATAATGACAGCAATTGTCTCGTCACATTTAATTATCAAGTCTTGATACGATATTGTTCAATTATAATTTAAGAGGCAGTGGTGCAACTGGCCATGAAACTGCTGACTGTAATTTGGTTTCGGAATTGTAGCTCCAAGCAACCCCAGAGTAAGATTCCCATGCTTACATACTTACTAAAATGCTTATTATAACTTATTTCTATTTTTTATTTTACTGATTGTGCCCCTGGCACGTGTCCTTGTCGTTAGACCCTAGCTACGACTCTGCCCCCAAGATTCTTCACCCGTAATAGCAAATGTGGAATTCACGGTGTTGCTATCTTACTCACACGTAGCTACTGATGTCAAATAAAATCTACAATACCTAGACTCCACTAAATTGCCCTACGTATTACATTCCAATATCTTTTCAGCTATTTTTTCGCAATACGAATCTTTTCATCATTAACAGATTGCCCAGATCTCTGTCCACCTTCCAGATGACTAAACTAAACTAAACATGGAATTGACTCGAGAAAATCTCCTCGTAATAATCTTCGCAACTTTCGAAGAGAATTATCTTAACAAGAATGCCTTCAGTCGACAGTTTCTCGGTGGGATAAAAAATCCAAACGTGGACAAATAAGTCTTATTGACAAATCAAGAAAAGATCCTCCAGAAACGGCAGTCACTCAGAAAAACGTCAATGCTGTGTGCAAGCCCATCAACCAAGATTGAAAAGTCGAATATCAGGAGATTAAAGCATCATTACGGATTTCAGAGACCTCAATTTGAAGAAAAATAAATTGCAGGAAGAATTATTATCTGTAAAAAAATTAGTTTCCCGTTCCCCATTGAATATCTTATGTGTTGAACGGAAAACAGAAAGAAACTACGATCAACTGGTGTCAAATTACTATAGGCCGCTTCAACGAATATCGCATCGTCAGTGGTGACAAAACATATGAATATAAAATAAACGCCAGTTGTCTGTTTAGGTGTTTTAAGGTGGAAAAAATCTAAAAAATTTATCTGTTCTCGAAATGTGTCCAAAAAGATGGTCGCGACATTAGTCTCAAAAGTAGTTCATATAGCAACCATTCCTCTGCAAGATCGAAGAACTATAACTGCCGATTGGTTTGCAATCATTTGTTTGCCGAAAGAAATTGTTGAGCTTCAAAAACCAACCCTGAACGACATATCATCCTCCATCAAGACAATGCAAGTTCGCACACAGCTCACAAAACTATTGAATTTTCAGAGCAGCTGAACGTCGAATTGTTAGACTATCCTCCTCTCGAGCTGAGTCCCAGCGATTATTATTATACTTTTCCAAAAATCAAAAACGGACTGCGTGGTCAAAGGTTTTAATCGCCGGAAGAGACAGCCGACGCCTTCATAAATGCAACTTTGTCAATACCATCGAACGAGTGGAATAACTTCTTCCAAAGTTGGTTCGAGTAAATACAAAAATGCATTAATGCTCGTAGAGAACACTTCAAAGAATAATAACGTCATTGAAATTTATTTACTGTTTTCTATCATTTCAATTGACGAAAGAAAATTAATGGTCGTAGCGCTGGTCATTGGAGCGTAGTCGCAGAGCAATTAATTAATATTGTCGGATTAAATTAAGATTTTGAACGATTTGTTACACAAAGATTTTTGTTTTTCCAGAAGACGTTAATTAATAAACTCGAACTAGTGGAATGCCATACTTTTCTGGTGGGGCTAACAAGACATCATACCAACTAAAACACGTATATTTTTTTGAATAATTTTTGTTCCAGATTTTTTTTAGCTTATTATTTTTGAATGAGCTTTCACGGAAATCACTATGCCATACCGTTTCGACAGTTCCAAATAACCGCCATACCACCGCAAAGAAGCAGATTTATTCAATAATGCAAAACGATTTGTTACAGTATGGCACTTGAATTGTGGAGAGTTTGTAACACAGTGAGACTATTTATATACTTGCTATATTTTAGTGAAGTGCAAAAAAAGTGTCATACTTGAAAAACATTTCTTTTTTTTTTAGTCTTCCAAGAAAAAGTTAAACAAAGAAAAAAAAGTGTAGACGAATTGTTACAGTATGGCATTTGAATTTTTTAAGGGCTAATTGAATAATGTGCTTCGAAAAAATCTTGCCGTACTTATGGTGAAGTGCTAAAGTGATGCCATTCCCGGAGAGCTGATTTTCACCAACCTCATTCAGCTATAACTCTTACACGACGCATAAGCTCTCATAACAATACAGCTCAGTTATATTGAATTTTGTTTCAATTTGATTTTTCTTTATAATTAGCCCATACTGTAACCACATTCACTTTGATATTTAATATTTACTTTCTTCGCACTTCAAACTTTTATAAAAAATTTGTACCCTAGTGTTACAAATTATTTGAACTCTGCATAGAATGTAACCATTTTGTAATAACATTCCAAGTATATCACCCATCCCTCGGGTATGGCATAATCAGATTTAAATTTCTAATCATACAAATAACTGGTAACTGAAGTTTTAGGTTGTAACAAATCGTTTTGCATAACTAAATAAATCTGCTTCTATGACGGTTATTTGCAACTATTGAAATGGTATGACAGTAATTTTCGTGAAAGCTCATTCAAAAATGATAAGCTAAAAAAAAGTGGCCTGTAAGGAATATTTTTGAAAAAAATTAAAAATTTACGTATTCTGTTGATATGGTGGCATTTAAGCTCCACCAGAGAAGTGTGACATTTCACTAGTTCGACTTCTGGAGAATACAATAATCTTTGTGTAACAAATTGTTCAAATTCGTAATTTAATCCGACAAGTTTAATTAATTTTCCTGCGACTACGCCTCGACGACCAGCGCTATGACCATTATTTTTCTTCCATCAGTTACCTAATTCGACCCCTGAAGAGTTGCCAAACAAGTATCAAATGATTTGAAATTTTCTGTCACCGGTGTAGGTATATATGCAAAACTAAAAAAACAGCCCTTGTAATCGTACAAAATCATTACACGAAAAGCGGTATGAATACCAAACTTGTGAATATTGAAAATTTGTCATTCTGCTCACTTTTATTCAATATTTCTGAAAATGCACATATGAACTGCCAACCTGATGAACTTCAAACAGTTGTTGTCACTTCTTTTTGGTTTTCGTTTTTATGGCCCGTTATTCCCTATTTTCAGAACAGCCGTATACAGTTTTGAATTCTGCTCTTTGCCTTGATAAATTCCGAGATATATGTGATGAGAAACAAATATTTAAATTAATCAGAAGGTGTGACAAGGAACAGTCGTTCAATGTCATTATCTCCAAGGAGTGTTAATTACCAAGAACAATACAAAAAATAATTACGTGTCATAATTACTGTTCAGTACTAGTTAGAATTGTGATAAGTACATAAGAATATACGGGAAATTATATTCAAATAATAGTAAAAAACTTGTACTCATGAGGAAGTTAGTTTGATATCGTGATTTTAATGAGATATTCTGCAATTATAGCACGTAGGTAGGGCTTAACGATTTCATTATTATAAGCATTTACATAATTTCTGTTATTCACTGAATTATAAGATACTCTGTGGTGTATTCCCCACATAGCTAAGAGTATCTGTGGCTTGACGACTGGTAACCGTACACCACGATCTAGAAAATATCAATCAATCTAATTCTCCAAGAATCGAGTTTTGAATTGAAGTGGAATCATTGTATTAGTACTCTTCCCCACATTTTAAATTATTGTTGAATCTTTTCTGTTCTTTTATCTCTTTCCTGGCATCTGTCTACATCCAACAGGATGAACACGATCCAGGCGACTAGAACGATGTTTACACAAGGACCTCTATCCTTGAGAGATAACGCGTGATTTCACAGCATTTCACTCTGTCCTCTGAGAAATTCAATTATAATTTCAATTGCTTTGATGCAGATTTGAATTGCAATTGTAGAGAAGTCCTGGATTTGTTTGGCAAATAGAATGACCTACGGTTCTTTCGAAATTGAACTGAAATGGTGTTTTCTGCTGATATTTATCATTTTTTATCAGTTGAAGCTTTTAAAATTGGTTAGCTTATCATAGTTTGAGAGAAGATGAATGGTCAAATTGTGAGTGGTCATTTTGATTAATGCTCGGATCCTTGTTTTTCTTTCTTATTCTACTGTTGACGGATAACTGATTGTAGGATTTACCTTCCAAGTGATTTTGTTTTATCGTTTTGTGCATTGGAAATCCGTTGTGTAAATATCCGAGATTTATACAGACCAATGAATATGCATTTCAGTCTAACTTTGTTACTAGTTGTTCAGGAATCAAATTACAACAGTCACACTTGAGAATAGTCAGTATTGGTCCAAGCTTTACTGGCTATACATATTGTTAACATCTTTACTTAATCAATTCTTGGACGTTATTTTTATTTGACCTCCAATTTGGCGGTGCGATGGTATTAACAACCGTTGATTGAAGAAAATATATATTCTTCAATCAACGTTCACATAGTATTGCGCTGCTTCACATCTTTATAATCATCCTATTAGTTGGAAATGGTCAGCCCACCTCCACGTCTTATTGTTTATTCACGTTTCGAAAGGACCACATGCATGATGTCTCAGACAGGATTATCAAAAGCTATAGTCAGAAGTCTGCTGAAAAAAATATAGAAATTCGGAGGACTCGTCATGCACTATCACACTCGATTCTGTCGTTGTTTGTCGCTTTGAATGTACATCTGCAGTCCCGGTAATCGTCGAAGCCGCACGTTTCCGAATTTCTCTGTGTTAGTTCGTAGTTTTTCCTCGATTTTTCTGTTATTGTAAGAGCGGTGGATGGATTTTGGACGGATTCAGATTTTTATTCTTGCTCTATAATTTTGGCATGTCTTTGTCTTCAATGTCGATTCGAACGCTGCTTTGGAAGTTTTCATGTGGTCTTGATGGAATAAACACCGATCGATAATCTCTCTTGAGACCTTTCAAATGATGTATCACTCGTAGTTTTACTCACGGTGTTCGAGATATCAATTCAAAAAGCATACTTCTTTCTAGGAAATCATAAAAATATTGCTTATTGATGATGACTAACTGCAAATTTTTATTTTAAATGATGTTTAGCTTTGTCTTCAACACTATGTCCACGCAACTCTAGATTATCGGACTTCACATTTGGTATGGCTGAATTTCAAACCAAATGTTCTATCAGAACGTGTTTTAGTGACCTTTAATATTCAGTGCAGCGCCTACTATCATCAATAAATCTGTTCAGCTCCATAAACATTTTGACAAATATTATTGAATGTACAGAGCGGTCAAGAATGATTGACTGTGCCGCCTTGTTCTGATTTTTTCTTTGTCGCCTGCTTGAAATAGTGAACTTCAAGTGTCAGATGGCAGTTCCTTTGAAAACACCATTCTAACCTAACAATTTGAAAGAATGATAATTAATTTTTAGTAATACAGTTATTTACTCATTTTTCCGAACTTGAATCAGATTATGGATAGATCTGTGTCATAGAACTCAAAATCTATATGGAATATGCAAAATATATGCCACTGTATCCTTCAAATATCGGTAATGTAGTTAGCAAAATGAAAAAATGTATACTAAATTTATTCCGTGAAGATGGTTTTGATCATAATGCAAACTTTTGCAAGTCTCGTAACGGTCAGTCGTAATCGATCACTCTGTACAAAATTGACATGAATTTTATGAATGGTTTCGTGTGATAAAAACAAAAACAAATAATTTCAGATGCATTTCAGATGTTGGTGAGCTGAAAAGTGTGTAAGTTAAGTGATGAGATTGATTATGTTTAATATTTTTTTTTACGAATAGAATCATATTTCAATACTGTTTGCCTCAAAATAACTTTCTTGGAAAGCCACTCAGCGCTCGAGACGGTTCTTCCAATCCTTATAGCAGTACTGAAACTCGGATGCCGGAAAAGCCTTCAACTGGTTAGTTACACCCTTCTGAATATTTTCGAGCCTCTCAGAATGACTTCTCTTGAGGTGATTCTTCAATCTAAAAAATCACAAGGAAACAGAAGACTGAGGAGCTACAGGAATGTTTTTAGTGGCCAAAAACTCATTTATTGATATTGCTGAGTGACAAGGCACGCGTTGTCGTAATGCAAGTCCCAGTTGTTCTTGATATTTGGTCTCACATATATGACCATTTTTCAAAGTATTCCGATAACTAGGTAAAAGTGTTCATTGACAGTTTGGCCGTGAGATATAAACTCTTTGTGGACAATTCTCTAACTATTGAAAAAGCAAATCAGCATGCATTTGATCTTCGATTTACTCATGCTTGCTTTTTTGTGCCTTGAGAAAGTTTAAAGTGAATTCAAGCATCCAAGATTCGTCACTTGTAAAGACACGTTCCATAAATTGGAGATTATTTTAAATTGATTCCAAAAAATCAATGCACCTTTCCATCCTGATGTCCCTTTGGTACTGGGAAGGTATCTTAGAACTATTTTCGCACAAATTTTTTTCATCTTCAATTTAAAATCTGATGAACAGTGAAGTGATTTAAATTCTACTCTTCTCCGATCATTCTGACTGCCAACGAATGATCTGAATGCACAATATCCTGGATTCTGTCATACATTTCTGGAAATACTTCAAGACACCGAAAAACCTAGACCAAACATTGTCTTTGTAGACCTGCTGAAGATTTGCAAAAATTTCCGTTGCACTGTGCCCAAGTCTGATGCAAAATATAATAGCACACTGTTGCTCGAAATTGATGTCACTCATTCTAAGAATAACTAGAAAAAATTGGTATTACTAAAAAAATAGTTACAAAAAACCAAATTACTCTTGCGAGTTCCGAAGGTGTATCACATGTTTACTTACCGCCTGCCCAAGTCCCGCTTATTGAACGCTACGTTGCCAGTTTCATTGTTTAGTTCATACACTTGTATTTTGAAAAATATACTTTTTTGTCTGAATTGAATATAATATAATATACGGCTTATCAGTCTTTGTTTCCTCAAAAGTACTATACTTCTTGATATTGTCAATGGTGTCGAAACCATGTTATTTCAGCACTGATTTGAACTTTGGGAACAAGAAAGAATCGCAGGAAATAATTGCCTAGAGGCTTCCGACTTTCAGGGTCATCGACTTTAGGGTTTTCTCGAACATTTTATTTACTGCCACCAGTTCAGAAGACCCAGTAAATAACATGTCTAGGAATCAATCTGGTACGACAAGACTCTGAAATTGACAAGACTGAGGGGACAGGTACATTATTATGGTGAAGGAACCATAACTGCAGTCTTTTTTCGCATTTTCGTGGTTGTTTTTCCCAATTTTATACAAAATATCTCGTTGCAATGTTATTCCCATCAATCGAACATTGCGAAAATCGCTACCCAAACTGCAATAGCCACTAATAGGCTTGTAGATTGTGACAGAAAATTGTAATTGATCGTTTACCGTCTGCAAATAAAATAGTCAGTATTTATGTGTATAGTTTACTCTACGAATAGAAACCACTTTCAAGGTTTGCAAGCATGCAGTGGATGTAGGATAAAATTAGTGAATGAAATATAATATAAATGATTCCTTTACGTTATGCAAAAGGATATGGAAAAGTTGTAGATGTTTTTGATGTGCATTTGATTTTTTTTTACGTTTTTAAGTAATATGGTGATGTGCGTATCCTAATCTTCTGCAATTTCCTTTTATTCACTTCTATGAACCAACACTATTATTTGTATTGATTGCAGACTGTAAGTATTTTTTTTTCTCCAATTTCGTCCCATATCTCGTGCATACGTGCAAATCTTCAACGAAATCATACATATAAATTTTGATTCATTCTACTTGTAGACGGTCAACGATCAGTTACGATTTTCTGCCACTGTCTTCTTGCCTATGAACAAGACAAGAAGTAAACAATTTGAAAAAAGTGTGTTACTCGAAAGGCTATGATAATTGCAGTGTTGTCAACTACACACGTTGCTTTGAAGTTTCATTACCGGGTAATTTAAAAAGTTTAGTTATTTTTTGAATACCTAAAGCTACGCCAAACTCGAAAATAAAATGCGTGAAAATGGGGTTTAGACCTACAACCTTCCATTATCTGTATGCCATGTATGTACAATTTTTTTTGTTGATTGTAGCATGACTGAAAAACATTTAATTACAATGGTAGCAGATATCCGCTCACGCCGTAACATTTTCTTCAATTATCATCTATTATTAATGAGATCATTCGAACATAGGGAATTGATAATTAGCAATAATTTTGTTCATCATTATACCCCTATGTGCTCAAAGTGACGAGAAAATAAACGATAATACACTTGTTCACTTTAATGAAGTCATCAACAGATGGAGCTGTATTTTAAAAGTGATCACCATTAGTTTTACGGCTAAATTTTAGGTTAATTCTACAAATTTTCGCATAATGTGGTTATAAAAATTTATGACTTGTTTTATAGTTATAATTTTGGGCAGTTCTCATGAATAATTGACGGTGAACTAAATTTTCAAGCGGTGCACAATGTAGCATAATTTAATCGAAATATAAATCGGAAAAATATTCAGTCAAAGATAGATTTCATTTTGTTTATATAAACGATTCTGGTTGTCACTTTTCCAATTTCGTATATATCTATAATCTCTTATAGATTTGCATTAAATATTTTTTTTTTTTCAAATTCTTTTCTGTTATATCTGTATTTTAAACTGCTTAGCATACCAATTTGGCTTATACATATGTGAGGTGAGTCTGCTCGCCTAAATATGTTTGAATAAAAGTTTATTTGTACAGGGGATGATTCTAACCGGAAAATATACATGACAAATTTAATCGTTATCTGTCCCAAAATAGAACTGAACTATCGCGAAACTGTTGGCAAAATGAAAGAAAGTAATCCAATTTACGTTAATAAAAATTAATTACTCTCATTTCCATAATATTTTCTGGCTAAATTCTTAAGGCATTCTCTTGCTGTTGAAGAAATAAAATTTCCCCAAATTAAATTCAAATTCCTGGATATAAATGCGACTGTGTTAAGCCCAAAGAAGTTTTCTGAAGAGCGAATTTTATATTATCATTATATTTAATTTTCTTCTGCTTCGTCTGATTCTATATAATAAATTTATATTAGTTACTGAACTGGAAAATAATAATGGAAAATTGCTTAAAGTTAGAAAATTGTTTATGAAAACGGATTTTATCAGAATATGGAGGATAACGAGATTATAAGAATAAATTGATATCATACCAGGGGTTGAAATTGAATTTTTTCAAATAGCTTATCATAAAATATCGGATTTGCGTTTCGAATCGACATACGATTATCCCGAAATATCCCTGCAATTTCAAAGCAGCGAAATTGTTGAGTAATATAGATTTATTGGTTATTTTTGCTCACCTTGAATTAGTTTCTCCAAAACTCAACTTAAACTGCTAATTTTTTATTTTAATAGTATTGATTAATAATAAATAAATATTCAATCCACTTCTCGGCGATTGTAGCCTCTTAGTATTTTTCTGTTTGGAATATTAACCCTTATTATAATTTTCTGTTTTGTTTCCCCTGGGTCCAATTATTAGAGGAATCTCGACTTATTCCATTAAAAATTCTAGCATCTATTATCACGTTCATAAAGTGTAATTATCGAGGGTAGTTATGCATAGTGTCTGGCAAGCGAGAGGGTGCATTTAAATAAGAATTTTAAGGGCTGAAGTAGAATTTCTGTATGCGTGTTCACTCACAAGACCCATCAACTTTAACAGGAAGAATTTAAGCGAGCAAGCTTCGTCTATTACAACTGATGGAAAAATAATTCGAAAATTGCCTCTTAGCCCTGGGCCAATGTTCAGACCTATTCCTCATTATAAAAAGTGAACCATTTATGTTGTGGATGGCAAGCTTTCGTTTTAAAAATTTCTATTTTAAACAGCTCAACTTTTTTAAGATCTGTTACGAAATAGTCTTATATATTTATTTTTTAACGATCATAAACTGTAAATATTTTTGACTCATATTTTACGTTGGTAATTCCACACTAAAAATTAGAGCTATATGATAAAATTGCATTTATTCGGAGAAATTTGATTATTTACAATTCTAAAATCTGATTGAGACTTCAGTGTTATTTTCACTATTTCTTTTGAATTGTTGTTTGAACAAAAATACCGGATTGAGACACACTAAGCAAGTATTACATGGTGCCTTTCAGCTGGTAAGAATACTTGGAAAATTCCTCAGGCTAGAGACCTCAAAATACATGCTTAGTATGTCTGATGGATAATAATCGGGCATTGTTCATCAATCCCATATCATATCAATAAAATAGACGATATGCAAAGAGAATCCAAGAGTATAAATAGTTATTTAAAAATATTTGTGGGAAAAGAATGACTGAGAGTCAGTTTCACCAACGTCAGTTAATTTTATCCGCAGGCTATTTTGAGTTAGTAACTAAGATAACAATTGACCTGTCGTTGATGAAATCGATCCTTAGAATTTTTGCCGCATTACATCTTTTTTCGTCAAAACTCGAACTATCAATAATTCACGTTTTATACTTCTTTCTTCACTATAGTACAATAATTAATGTTTTCTTAACTTTTTCATTGTAGCTCAACTGGAAGAGAAGGTGCACATTGTTAACTTTAATTTGGAGATATACAGAGTGATCAAAAATGATTGTCTGTGCCGCCTTGTTCTGATTTTTCTTTGCCGCCTGCTTGAAATAGTGAGCTTCAAGTTCCTCTGAAAACTCTATTCTAACCTGATTATTTCATAGAATAGTAATAAATTTTCAATAATCATTCAATAATACAGCTACTTTCTTACTTCCTTGTTTTTTGAATCAGATTATGGATAAATTCGTCATAAAATATGCAAAATATAGGCCACTGTGTTCTTGGAATGTCGGTAACGTAGTTATCAAAATAAATAAATTTATACTAATTTAATTCCATGAAGATAGTTTTGATCATAATGCGAACTTTTGCCAGTCACGTGACAGACAATCATTATTGATCACTCTGTATGATATTCTCACCTCTTGTTCAAGCACTACTTATACTAAAATTAGAATAAACAAATTTAGTACTATAGTGGGAAAAATGGAATAGAGTATGACAATGCATTGAATTGTAAGCAAAAGCGTGAGAATCTAGGCTTCAAATTTTCTTCAAATATTTGTATACGCCACCGATACCGCCGTTCGCGACACGCGCGCTGCCTAGCGAATCAAAGTGTAATGCTTTCGTTTGAATACCATAATTTAAACAATTATTTTCACTTCTATCGCTTTGTAAGACGCCATATTGTTACACTGTACTACAGACAAAAGTACTCCGTTTTGGTATTTCAACAAGTTGCCATGGCAACTTTACAAAGAGCAATATTTATTTTGGACAAGTACAAGAAATAAATCACGTAACATAGTTCCTATCTCCTAACTACTAGTTAATCTCAAAGATTAATATTCAAATAAATATCAATTTGATGCGTCAGTCATTTTAATGGAATTTATTACTTAGAAATAGGCACATGGAGTTCAAATTTTGACACTTGTCACTTTAATAGTTTGAGGTTAGTACAATGTTCCAATTTAAAATAGGTAATGAATTAATTCAACAATTATATTGAATCGAAAATGAAGTAACAAATCAATTTTATGTATGTTTATTCGTGAAATGATTATTCTAAACCTTCTGAAATGAACATATGATTATGTAATTCAGAAGAGAATGAAAATATCGCTTTTACTCATCCCAAAATCCAACATTTTTACTTGTACTAAGTACAAGAAAGTATTGTGAAACCGACAAAATTCACCTATCGAGATTTTGATGGAAATACCCGTTTTGAGCATCCCTGAATCCATTTTGACTATAATTCGCAAATTTCAAAACTGGTTGAAGGTATAATGTTTAAATTTTGTATTTGAAACTGGTATAGGGTCTAGTTGTTATTATGATTCCCATCGTGTGTACTAGAAATGCACTTTACTTGAAACTTTTTTCGAATTTTTCTAATAAATCTAGAATGATCAACCGTAGGATATTGAAATACAGTATTTGAACTTAATGTTGTATCAGATTGGTTATCTGCTATTTTTGTATGAATCGGCCAAGCCAGGAGTGCATTTTACTTGAAACTTTTTATCCAATTTTTTGCATAAATCTAGAATGATCAGCCATAGCATATTGAAAATTAGTGTTTGAACTTGTAGCATCAAGTACTAGTTATCAAATAGTTATCTACTATTTTTGTATCAATCGGCTGCGCCGGAAGTGCAGTTTACATGTATAACAGACATCCAGAATTTGCCGTATGAAACAATCAGTTTAATTGAAATGATAAGGTAGGCAATGATAATCTGTTATCAATTTTTTTATTTTGTTTGACATTTTACATGTCAAAATATTATTAAAATTATATTAATTATAATCTGGAGTGACAGAAAACTTTATTGAATAAATTTATGTATATATCAAATGATGTACAAGTAAGTCACGTGATGTTCACGTCAGATTTTTTGTACTTGGGGAAACAAATTACTGTTGAATTGCTCCTCTGCAATTAGCTCTCCAAGACTAACTAGGTGGTGAGGATAGTAATTTAAGTGATACGGGTAGCAATTTTAGTGGTAATTTAGAGCCACTTACAGTTGTAAAACAAATAGGATGTCAAACATCAAATTTTTTAGGCAAAAAATTATATTTCCAGCTGTATTCGATTATATTTGTTTGGACAAATTGTTTTTTCTTCAAACTGTCATCAAAAGTGAGCATCTACATGACTTCTAGAAACACGCGGAATAATTATTTTTGGTCTACAGGTCGCGGAATATCTTGCATACATGATACGAAATAAACTGTATTTACGATTGTTGCTATCATAGAAACATTGAAAAACACATTGATTGATTTAAAATGTCAAAATTTCTCTTGACATTTTCATCAATTTTGAGACATGGTTTACAAAAAAACGTTGTTTGATACTCGATTTCGAAATTCTTTTGATTATTTCGTGATTCTAATTGAAACGTCAAACAATGTTTAATATGGATTCTACCGTTTGAGTTCTATCAGTTCAGTTTTACCACTTGAGTTTCAACATTTGAATTTTACCACTTAAGTAGCAAGACTTTTCCAGTTACATTCCTAGACTTTTAAGTGGTGCAGTTTAGTTCTCTTAGTGAAGAAATTATAAATCATTTATCACACTATATTTTCCATAAAATTCATGTGGATTTAGCACATTCATGAGACAATCGGAATTGACAATACACAGCAGAAATTTCATAAGTGAATCTTCTTTTCATTCATTTTGCTATCTTCACTGAATATGCGTGATTCGATAACAAGTCAGAGTATATAAATTCATTATGGTGCGCGCCGCTAGATGCGCTACGAATGATGTGACGGTAGCATATAAGATTCCATTGTTTCAACAAAATAGACAACTTTTTGATACTTATTTTATTTTAGAGAGAAAAAATATGTGGTTATGTAGTCTTAATTTGTATGTATTTAGCAAAATATGTGAAATATATTGTTCCATTTGTACCAAAAATGTTTCAGGACTCGTTAAATTGCCGGTCCTCACTTCTCGTCCTTACATTTTTTTATGATCGTCTCGAAATGACGCTTTTTTTGTATTGATAAACAAGTGAGTATATTTTATTGGGTGTTCGTATTTATTTTAGACAAGGTGAAGCTTATACATAATTATAAAATACGAAATTGCTTTATTATAATAAAATTTGGAAATAATTATAAGAACAAAAACCTTCTGAATATTATTTTGACGAACAATTGCCTTGGGGCTCCGATTTTTTCATTGTTTAATTTATCTAGAGAGTAATAACCATGTTAACAACTTTTTCTTTTAAGATTGAAGATTGAAACTTCAAAAATGTTTTCTAATGTTTTTGGCTCATTCTTTTGATTACTCTGGTTGAGTATACGTTGGGATGATAACTTAAATGTTTTTTAATGCCTGAATTTCGAAATAACTCGACAAATATAATTATGATATAGAATTATAATTGACGTTAATTTTATTTTAAGTTAGCTGCTCAAAGTTATCGTAGCACGCTAAGTTGCTATAGGTAGTATTATAATGTTAACTTCCTAACGAGTTCAATATGACATGCTTCAAATATTAAGACATTGCCTTGTCATTATTATCAAATTATAATGATAATCATTATCAGTCTATCATATTTCAAGGCTCATTCTGTTTTAGAATCTCAAATTATTTTATAAAGATAGTCGAGGAAAAAACTTTAATGTCATACCTTCACGTTAGTGAAGAATTTTCACAAAACAAATCTATAAATATGTTTTCTCTCACATAAACCAAATATTTATTCATGAGTCCAAAATCCTGAAATTCTCATACATCAATATAAACACATTTCATTGCGAATTTGTGTTTAGTAAAAGACTTCAGTGCAAACACAGCTTTGATGTTTTTTGATGTGTTTTGTGTGAAACTGTAGTAATACATTAAATTCAGATTTTCATTTGTAGTTTTAGAATGTCGAAGATCAAATCGCGATGTTTTTTTACAAAAGTTTCTTCCAACTAAAACTGGAATCTCGTATTTGCAAAGAGAAAATCTAATACAGATGAGAAAATCAGGTTACATTTTAGCCAATTTTCGCAAAAAAATACGCTATTGTGTTTATTTTGGCTATCTGGCTGGCTGGCCTGACTACAACGGCACTTACAGACTTGAAACTGGTACTAAATGAAAGCTGCTGTGTCGTGGGTTTGCACAAATTTCTTGATTTTTCATTCATACACGCAGTTTTGGCTAAAAAATTAAATAAAAATTCAAAAGGTAGTTTTTATAGAACTTTGATAAAGATCAAATTATTATTTTAGTATACAGAACATGACCTCCCTCAGTTACTAACTGAACAATAAAGACTGGAAGGTTTTTCTAATAGTCCAAGAGCTGGCTGCAAAAACCCCGGCCGATCGCGTAACAGAATGAAAAATGTGTTTCAAACATAAGTATTCACCAAGACAATTATAGTATGATTTTTTCTATGGTACATTTTTCGTACATCTACTATACCAATGGCGTATCACTATGAAATTACTCCTGAAATTTAGGTGTTACTGAGTAGAAAAAATATATATGTGTGTGCCTCGTCAAATCTTACTCTTAAGCCTTGGCACACGACTTTTTAAATTTTTTTCGACAGTTACTTGACCTTTAGAGTAACAGCTATAGACTATCATCAAATAAAAGTTCAAACATTTCTGTATTAAAAAAAAAGAAGTGTGCCACGTCTATGCCTGTTAGAAATATCTGGCACACCACTTTCTTTCCCTTAGACTTTTTGCTGTCCTCTGTATAGGTGTTCTATGCAAGTATGCTGCGCGCTGGAAAATTTTGAGAGCTACTGGTTTAGGCCTAAGCCAGAGTCCCTATAACTCACTATACCTGATTATGTTACTGAGAGAGTCAGAGAGATCTTACATTTGGAGAAGATACATATGGACGCTTGAAAAACGTGGTATGCCAAGGCACAAGAACAGGATTTGACCAGGCACACAGATAAAAAAAAAATTACTCAGTAACACCTAGATTTTTGGAGTAATTTCATAGTGTCACGCTATTGGTATAATTACTGTACGAAAAATTCTGTTTTTGCAGCCAGCTCTCGCTCTATAAGTTTGTATGTGCACAAGTTATGTATAAATTAGTCACAGCTTGAAACTGGGGTCAAATGGAAGCTGCTGTTGCGTAGGTTTGCTCAAACTGTTTGATTTTGAGCTCAGTGATTGTGGGAGATAGTAATTTGCGAAATCTCCAACTAATAAACATTTACAAACTGCCAAAAATGCGCTTTGATCATCAAGATGATTCTTCAATTTTTTATATAAATAATAGACCGTCAGATAGTCGTAGATTTGAGTGCCCCATTTTGTTTTCTCTGCCTTTAAGAGTTTTGATAAGTATGTATATTTGGTGTATAATTATGCCAAAATTAAAGCTGGATCGTGTGGCCAACATAATAAAAATTAATTTTGAATTTTTATAAAAAAGAACATGTTTTGATCTAATTTTCTCGTTTCTGCCATGCTTACGAAATGAAATTTAGTGGAAAAGAGTCAGCGAAAAACGATAGGCAGAAGTGATCCACTTGGCCAAGGGTTTGGAATGAGCTACACTTCGGTCGCAAACAACAGATTCGATCAAAAAAGATAACCTTCACGGCCTTGATACACAAATAACTATTTTTGTACACATCTGTCAAAGGTTACTTTTCGAGAATTATCTGTCAGATACTACTTCATGAACACTTTGTGCTCACCTATATGGGCAGTTGGATGAACGTTTCAAAAAAGAGATTTTATTAAGATGTATATTACATATATTTTTCTGTCAACCTGCATACTTCTTGCAAATAGAAAAATGAATATATATTTTTTTTATGTCAACTTGACAGAAGACAATAAAATAAAACGATTTCACCAGCAACCGAGGTTTATAATTGAAATCTTGAGAGATAAATAGATAAAATTTCATGATTTTAATTTTTTTTTTCGCGATGATCGCTTGAAGAACATTGTGTGCACTTTGGCATAAAGTTCGTTTTGGTTCCATTTGAATTGCAACTTCAGCTAACGCTTCGGCCGCGAACAACAGATTCGACCAAGATAGATCACCTTCACGGCCTTGATACATAAATTACTATTAATTCCAAAAGCTTATCGCCTTACTCATTTCAGGAACTAGCTTTATTCAATACCTACACAGATGCAACTATAAGAACCAAACAATAATTTCCTTTCTACCCCAATTACCTCCTGTTTGTGTTTATGTATATCAGTGCAGGTACTGGGAACTCTTCTTATAATAAACGCTGATTGTTGCATCCCTTGAATCCCACATAATTCGTACGAACTTTCCTAATAAAGAATCTGCAATTATCATTAATATTGTGAAATTTCTGAAAATCAAGACTATGTAATGACCTTAAGAAAATACAATTTAATATCCCTACATATCGAGGTAGCTAAAAATCACATTAACTAGGGATAGTAGTAATTAAACGTAAACAAATAACATCATACCGTTCGCTGGGTAAATATTATTCCAAATTTAGTACCGACTGTATTTTGATTGATACAAGGGCAAATATTTGGTTAATATCGAAACGATCCTTGCTCTAAGCTATACAACACACTTCTGATGTAATATGTTTAGCTAAATATAGGCGTTCCGTTCCAAAAAACTGAAATCAATTGCGTAAATATTTATATATTCCGTAGACCGAACAATATGTTTGATTTTCAACAAGCATTTGATCTTATCATATTTACGGAAATAGTAATCAAACCATCATTTGAATTTTTCATGATAAATGCTTGATTGCCCCAAGAACTTTTATGAAAATGTGCTCATTATAAATAGATTGTTGAATTTGAGTTCCAAATTTGATTTTAATTTTTGACTAGTTTTTTCGGAGTTTAGGGACTTGATCGCTTGTGGCATTAGTAATTATGTTAGATGTTTTACAAAATGCTCACATTCTTCTCATTTTTAATCAGTATATTCCATTACACTGGTTTTCAACATCAAAATAAAATTAACGCATGAGAGGTCTTGACTTATCACTTTTCGGCGGATACTTTTGTTTCTGTGGTATTTAAAATGACACTTCTTATTCCAAATACTAGAATGGACTGAGCTTGTAATTTCAAAATGACAGTACATAGTAGATATTGCGATGAATCCGCGGCTTTTGAACAAAATAAAAACATTCAATTGGCTTCGACATTTATCCCAGAATACTGTTTTTAGAAGCCATAAGTCTCTGAAGCTTATTACCCCGTTGCAAAAAAAAATTTACACAAACTTTCCATTTCGTTCCTCGTCCATTTTTGGAATCGATAAATCCGTCGGCAGTAAAAAACATGTTTTCATATACCAGACTATCACTCTCTGCTGAACAAACATTCTGCTGTGATATTTAGAGAATATTTCAAGGATAAAACAAGTTTTCATTTTCACATGCCTTAATTTCTTAAAACTTTTCAATCACAACTCAAATCTAGCTTCCTTCATTTAATTCAATGGAGTATAGAAGAAGAACACAAAATTTAGGGAGATTTGGTTTCAGCTACCGAATAACGAATTCATCATTATGCATACAAGATATTGCTTGTTGATTTTCTGTGTTTTTATGAATAAGTGTCATTCTTCTTACAATTTTCCATGTGCTGAACGGTTGAAAATACCGTTGCAGTCCTTGAGGAATAGTATATGTACAACAAGTATAGAAAATTACCTATTTCATACGAGGTGTGTAATTTTCAGCACGAGACTCCGTCTCGTGCTGGAATCACACAAGTGTGAAATAGGTGATTCTATACGTGTTGTACACTATACTTTTTCTACTATCACAATTTTTAATGAAATATGTAGGTAAATCACTCGTATAACTGAGATTTTGAATCTATTTTTACAAATATAAAATAATTTAGGCATTTTAATTGTTTGCTCTGCTTATTTATTGTGATATTAATTTTAGTTATAATTTGGATCATTATTGATATTTGATATATTTTCTATCAGTTGATTGACATTTCATTGTTGTGTAATCTAATTGTTGCAAACTACGGAGAGATTGTATCTGATTGGCTCACTCTCACCAAGCGACCTTCTGATTGGTTCATTAGTTAGAGTTTTCTGTGATCTGGGGTAGCGTGTTTTCTAAATCTTCGTCACTAACCATTTTCCAACTGCAGTAATGATATTTGTGGATGTCTAATTTTGGTTATGATACAATAATTACATACATAATTTCTCGATTTCAACAGAATGTGATGGAACGTGTTTTGTCTGCTTCAATTTGACAGTAGTGATTCGTAGTGTTACCAACCTTCGGAATATATATTACAAGAATAAGAAAATTATTCCAACAGAACTTAGTGCAATTCTGTTACTTAAATGTGGCTTATAAAAGAGCAAACAGAGATTTATATCAAGTCCGTGATATTTATCAATAATCTTCCATCAGTAAAGTTTTAGTGCCATTGGTTGAAAAAAGCTCATCTTCGAACTTTAATCTAGCTTTTTGATGAAAAACTGAAAAATAAAATTTCAGTCGAATATTCGTACGCGTTCTCAAGTTATCTTGCTTCCGGACAGATTGACAGACCGATTGTTCAGTAGGGTCTAAAACGTGGAGATTAATCAAAATCTCGAACTGTCAAAAAATCATGATTACAATATTTCCACTAGTATATTATAGGTCGGAGGAATAAAAAAAATAAGTAGTGCACATTGATATCATACTTTAGCCTAGGAAGTGAAACATTAATTATTGTATGTGCAGAGATATCGTTGTATGAAGTAGCACTTGGTTTAGAGGTAGTTCAGATATGGTATTGGCCTGAAAGCTCCTAAGGAAACGCCACAATAAACTTTCTAAACACTTATATGCGAATAATGAGCTTACTATGGTTGATATTGGTCTTCGAGAGAATCAGATAGTTCCAAGGACTAGTCGAAACAAGAAATTGGCCTCCATCAGCGGTAGTAATTTTTGACAAGCTTAGGCCGTCTTTAAAAGTCTCCTTGAATAATTTCAATATATTATGGATGGTTGAAAAACTCATTTCTAGTTTTCTGGGAACATAGCACTCTTCCGTCCGTTGATGTACATACTTTCTTCAACAATAAAACCATCCAGCACATATAAATTTTAGTAAGAATTTCAAAATTACCAAAATATATCTGCGTGTTTGGTAAATCTGACAAATATCATGTCCAACTATCATACTCTGTCAGATAGAGCCAATGGGACTATATATTGCTATTTTCACTCCTCAACAGTCCATTCTATCACTTGACAACAACAGTTTTAATCTAAAGCTCGCAGAAACAAAAATACCCACAAAAAATTCAGGTGACTCGTTTTTTTTTTTGCATCTGTATGCGGCTCCTATAGCTATAAACTGCAACCATCAAGCAAACTATCAAAATACTTCGTGATTATAGAGATTTTATAACGAAAATTGCTTCAAAAGTTATCCAGTTTGTTATGGAAAGGAGTTTGAAATATTGGGCAAATTATTTTTGGTTAAATGAGGTGGAAATTTTCGTGAATATCCGTGGTTGTTATTTGTTGATAAAATTAAATAAACAGATTAAATACAAATTCGTGTAATTGAACATGCAATTGAAATCTACAAAATCAATTTATAAAGGATAATATATCGTTGTATTACAATTTTATGATTGCGTTCTGGCTTTAGATTTTAATTAGTCCAATATCTGAACGGTTCCATAATTTACTGTTTCATACGATAGAATTCGAATAATTTAATCATAATTAGTACGTCGCGTATTGGAACTGCTCTACTTCTGGGTAGAATTAAAATTATGAATTTAATGATGAAAATAGAGAATGTACATTTTAACCCGAGTTGTTGGTACAGGGAAGAAGTAATGAATATACAATTTATTCTTATTACCTTCTAATTTTCCTATTATGTTTCTATTAATTAATCGGAAATTGGAATCATCAACTTCCTTCAAATATTAAAAAAAACAATCTTCCTCTCAGAGAAATATTGAGCCAACAATTTTATTACGATCGAATATGCAAGAAAATCTCCAATTTAAAAATAATTATTTTCATAAATGCACAACGCATTCAAATCATTCAAAAGTGTCGGCTTATAGAAAATATTATTTGTCTCCCTGCTTCTTTTCTTTAACAATGCCTCAGTTGGATACAAAATCCAAGACTAGGCCGTCGTTTTTAGGTCGGTATGTTTGTACTTCTTTTCATTCCGTGTGCAATTCTTTGTGAAATTTGTCACCCTGATGAATAGTATAATATTGCATCCCAGAATGTTTTGTTGTAGATTTGTAGGTTGGTTTTTGGTGGTTAACTAAACAGGGAGGTTTGGTAGAAAGATTCCGGAATAAAAACATGAATGAGGATATATTTCTTGCGATTCTTTGCGTTTGTAATTTGCTGCATGAGAAATGATGCGGATTAAGGTGATTTATGAATAGAAGAAGAAGGATACTTACCACCACAAAACAACGTTTGCCAAATTTGTTCTTGAAACCAAATAATAATTTCTCTCTCTAATGCTTATAACAATGTTGAAATTGAATGAAACATTATGTTTTTCAGATTCAATATTAACAGAATTAATATCTGATTGGATGAGCATTGTCTGAATAATTTCATCTCATCTGAAGAGATTTGCTAACCATTTTGTTGATTCTAGCATTATTGCATTTAGAAAATAACATGCATCTCTGTCTTTTGGCCTTTACATTTGAGGACACTCTACAGCTTGATCGATTTTAGTGATTTTTTGTTTTATCAACTTCTAAACAATCAGAATAGGGATCAATTTTCATCAGGATTTGTTGCGTGGCTCGAATAGCGACCATACAAGTAAATTATAACTCGGGAAATTTCATGAACAATCAACTCTTAATGCAGCTTCTTGGGAAGAGTAGATCTTCCTCTAAAAACTATACAATTAACATTTTTTTTTTAAAATTTCCAATGACCTATATTTGCCTTTGTATTAATACACGGTACAGGTCGCCAATTTTGTAAATTATTCTCCCTGTCGATTGATTACCTATCAGAATACATGATCATTCATTATAATCAACTAATGTAAGCTTACCGCATCACTTTAATACCTATATGTAAATAAGAGACGCAGTGCGTGCACTTCTGGTTCTACCAACGGTTGATCTATCTAGTAATAGAAAATAATTATGTGATATTCAAATGAAATAGTTGTTAGACCAAATCATGTACTCTAAAAAAGACAGCAAACAGCACTTTGACTAGCATTAGAACAGAAGCTGGATTATCTTGCATATAATTTTCGTTAATGTTGGGTAATCGACGTCACAGAACATGACTTTCCAATAATAAATCACACCTACCCTTATCACTTTGATTTATTTGTTACTTCTTCATCCAATTGTTCATTGTTATCTTTATTTTCTGAAAGTTGTTATGAAATGTATAACTTTTCTGTGATTTCCTCAATACATCTTCATTGGGTGGCGAAGGATTGCCATTATTTTTGTTTTTTTCATATATTGTTATGAAATGGTGTCTCAAGTAGAGCTTCCGTTTCATTTGTCTTTACTTTTTCTATAGTATTTCGTATTATTTTATTGTTATCTTCAATATTCTTAGTTGTGGCTGTTAGTTTTGTATCAATACGATACGATACACGATACGGTATACGGTTCATCAATAAAATAGATCGAATTCCCTAGTTACTCTGTGGTACACTGGAAATAATTGCGCTATATAATTGTTTGGATGACACTTTCAGTGTTTGCGTGTCTCCTAGCAGCACATCACACTCTGTCAACTTGTTAATAGCTAATAAACTCATTTTGATTAAACTGTAAGTTGATTAGGATTAAATCCCTTATAAAATAATCTACCCTAAATAAATAGAAATTGATACATCTCAATTTGTTGTACCATTTTCGAAGGATGGCAATTCATATAATAATCGTTGATCGTTGATCTGAATTGGTTTAGATGTACCGAGCTTAGGACTCTCACCTCTTATATCGGACATTTTTCATATTTGATTTTGTTGATGCCTGTATTTTTGCTGAATGTCGTATTTCGCCAGTCTTTTAAGCCCGGCGTTTGGATGCGACGCTAGATTTCCGAGGAAACTTCGTGCGCGTATTCTGGAGAATTCTATGATTGTTTGAGTTTTGAGCTCCGCATGTAGTTGATCGTTTCGAACGTACCATACTGCGTCTACCACCATCCTTAGTACTTTGTTCTGCGTTTGCAGCTTTTGAATGTGAGTTTTGGCCGCATACTCTCATACGACTATTCCTTAGGTGATTGCTGGCCATATAATCATCTTGTGTACTGTCAATTTGTTGTTAATCGATAGCTGACTGTTTCTGCAGAGCAGCGTATATAAGCATCCGATTAGTGCCGAGGATCTTCGAATATTTTCTTTTATATGCGGTTCTCAGGTGCCACCGCTGTCGATAGCTATTCCCAGATATTTTATTGCATTGCGCCAGGACTTGATTAGATGAAACATTATCATATTTCCATCGGGTTTAATCCATCTCTTCATTAGGATCGGCATTACCTTGAATCCTCCAGCGCGCAAATGGTTCTTGAAGCCTATCGATTGCTTGCTGAAGTCGAGATGTAATAACTGCCGTATTTTTTACCTACATAATAGAGAGTTTTTGCAAGCCACCGCTAATGAAACGTCAACGCTAACGTCAAAAACGATTTTATTTTGACACCACTAGTGGAATTGATAAATAAATTCATTGTTATGTTATTGATGTTTGCTAACTCTTGAAGTTTCGTGTGAGTATACTATTATTCAAGCTAGCACTATTAAGCGAGCATTTTCCAAAATAAAACAATAATTTAACGGAAATTACGGTGGTTGTAGGGCAGAAACACTTCAGCAGAAAACTTTCATTTAGATGTTATTTTTATTTAAAGTCCAATATTTCGTAACAATTTTGTTACTTCATCAGGGATACTGAAAACGTACATAAATTCTCTTAATACTTATCCAAAAATATAAATTTTGAAAACAACTTACAGATAGTTATAACTTGGAATAAAATTGTAAAATTTTTTTGAAATAGTTTGAAAATTTTTCATTTTTAAAAGTCTTTGTAACACACATTTATTACGTGACTAACTATGTTAAATCAAACTCAATTTTTTGTCAAACAATACAGCCATATTTATGATAAAAATTATTAAAAAATTCACAGCCAACGTGGTGACGCCATGTTTTTGACTGCCGGCTACACGTAAACGACGAAAACTAACTCAACCAGAAGAGGGGACGGAAATCCTGTCATCAGAAATAAGCGCGCAAAATTTAAATTATTAATACTTTCAAAAAGACCCCAGAAGATGAGCGTACATTACACTCAGGTTCTGAGTGTCAGTTTTATAGTTAACAGTGATATTTTTATTTAATTTAATATGACACATTTCATTTGTATGTTTCTTGAAATGTGTCATATTAAATTAAATAAAAATATCACTGTTAACTATAAAACTGACACTCAGAACCTGAGTGTAATGTACGCTCATCTTCTGGGGTCTTTTTAAAAGTATTAATAATTTAAATTTTGCGCGCTTATTTTCGTCGTTTACGTGTAGCCGGCAGTCAAAAACATGGCGTCACCACGTTGGCTGTGAATTTTTTAATAATTTTTATCATAAATATGGCTGTATTGTTTGACAAAAAATTGAGTTTGTGTTAACATAGTTAGTCACGTAATAAATGTGTGTTACGAAGACTTTTAACAATGAAAAATTTTCAAACAGTTTCAAAAAAATTTTACAATTTTACTCCAAGTTATAACTATTTGTAAGTTGTTTTCAAAATTTATATTTTTGGATAAGTATTAAAAGAATTTATGTACGTTTTCAGTATCCCTGATGAAGTAACAAAATTGTTACGAAATATTGGACTTTAAATAAAAATAACATCTAAATGAAACTTTTCTGCTGAAGTGTTTCTGCCCTACAACCACCGTAATTCCCGTTAGATTATTGTTTTATCTTTCAACAAGTCGGTGTTACTTCTTTTCAACATTTTCCAAAATAATTGTTTCTCACGTTAACGTTATCGTATCAATAGCGGAGGCTTGCAAAAACTCCCTATTATCGCTGTATCGTCGGCGTATTGAGCATGAGTAGTGCCTGCTGAGTTACTTGGTATGCCGTAGCAATAGATATTGAACTATAATAGTGACAGGACTAATTCCTGAGGTACTCCTGCAATCATACGTCTTTGTGCGGATCTTGTGCTTCCAAGCTTCACTCGGAAGGTTCGATCGAATATGTATGTGCTGATTAGTTGTATTAGAGGTGAACTTATTTCCACTGTGTCTATTTTGTGAAGAAGGCCTTGATATCAGACCTTGTCAAAGGCTTTTGCCTCATCCAATGAGACAATTTCACTGGCATATCCGTGATTGAAGCCTTCAGTTCTACCACACGCAAGAACTGGTATTCTGTGCTGTGTTGCGATCTGAATCGGTGTTGATGTTCTGAGGTAATGTTGAGTTTCACCACTTCTTCCAACAGGCGGTTATGTATTGTTTTCTTCAGCACTTTGCTTGATGAGGATAAGAGGCTGATGGGCCTGTGATTCTGCAGGAATTGTTTATCTTTGCTCGCTTTTGAGAACACAACAACATCGGCTGTTTTCCAGGGCCTCGGAAAATATTGCATTCGGAGAATAGCGCTTATTATGTTGGTGGTGGTGATCACACCTTTTCTGGTTAGTCTTGATAACGCTGCGTTGTGAATTCCGTCATATCCAGGCGCTTCCTTCTTGTTAAATGCTTTTGAGATGTCTCACACTTCTCTTGGCTCTGCATATTGTATACATGCTCCCGAGGACTTTTTCAGAGTCCCTCTGACTGATTTGTTGACTCGACTTATGTGGTCTGAATTACCATGCTCATAACTCGGTGAGTATTGCTGATCCAAATTACCGGCTATGGCTTCGGCCTTGTCTAACTTGGTGTTAGTGTAGATTATTCCCTTCTCTCCGTGGGTTGGAGGGATGTTTGATTTTTCATTTTTCAGTTTTTTGGTCGTTTGCCACAAATAAATATCTGAAGTGCTCAGATTATTTGATTTCATTCGCCAGCGCTCTGATCTATCATCTTTTAGTTTGGTTTTAACAGTTATTGCCAGTTGATTTGCTTCTCTGCGGTCTTTAGGACGACAATATCTCTGCCACCTTCGTCTGATTCGATTCAAAATAATAAAACTGAGACTGGAAATATATATAAGTTACAGAAAATCTATGAGAATCAGAAAATTATACCTTTGTGCTACTTACGTCGTTTTTACGACTATTTACTACAGACATAGTATCGACTAATGTTAAGTAATAATCTGGGGTAAAATTGCTTCAAAATTTTTGGAGACAAGCATGTAGCTCTAGAACGTTTCTTGCGGACTGTGATCAGCTAGCTACAAGGTCTCGATTGGCAAGAGAACCAGACTATTGCACGTCCATTTAACATCCAATTTTTCAAGATCATTGCCGTATTACAAGCGACATCACCTTGCTGAAAGAAATATTTGATATTATTCAGATGCAACTATTCTATTCATGAGAAATTTTTGTAATAAGTGTTGTGGATCCTTATAATGTAATGTCGAAGATTGGAAGGCTTAAGGATCAATCGAAGGCATTCTTTTATTTCACTGAGATCTTCTCCAATCTCAGTTGTCAGTGGTTTAACAATCATGTAGATCAGCATCTTTTCATTCACCAACATGTGTTTTTCACTGTTGTTGTTTTCTACAAAATTCAAAAATTTTCTCTGATCCCAATGTTGATGATGGACGATAATTTATTATCGTGAAAAAAAAAGACGTTCTCCGACCAAATGCCTGTGATTTATCCTTACGCCTTCCATCCTTCGACATTTATTCTATTTGTGGGTTCCAATTCTTCTAAAGGACTTTGATGTATTCATCAAAGTTCATGATGGCATCTACAAAGTGTAATGTTACGTGCTTTTTCCAAAATATTAGAAGCTATTTTACTCCAGTAATTGCTAAATATCAGTTGATACTATGTCGAGCCCTATTGAGGCATTGAATGCTTATAATTTTTCTCTTTTTGTTACTCAAAATATAGCTAGCTTAATATAAAAGAATATGAAAATATGTGAGATCCGTAAATTTTCCGAAAAACTAACTAAACATAATTTCGTTGGTTGAGCCAACACTATTGAGACAAGGCACTTATATATTCGACATGTTTGAAACAATTAGTTACTAAGTATCATATTTCTTCTTCAATCTTATTGCACAATTCTACACAATGTGTGAAGATTACAATATTACATCTGTTCTGTGACTAGACATAATTTGAATGAAATTTTGCTTTATCTAAATCTTAGCATTATACAGGTATAGAATAGAATAAAATAAACACGATATTGTATTGCCATCAGCCTGTATATAAAGGTGGAAATTTTGGCAAAGAATCCCACATAGTATTAGGGACAAATAAGGACAGCTGAATCGTTCTTTGAAAATCTCGACACCTCAGGGACATTCACTTTTAGAAGATATATGAAAGAATGCTAAAAGTTATTTTATAGGCATAAAATTGTAACTCAACTCATAATCTATTTGACATTATTTACTTTACATCCGGTGTCGCAATTCCCAACTAAAAGGAAACATTTAAATTTGGCAGTTACGTCGTTTGCAGATTGTTTAGAAGTTTAGAAGTTTGCTAACCAGTAGAGAACAAATGCTTTCTACAACCAAATAGGGGTGCGATTTTGTCGAATTCCTTTTGAAATCAATCGCATGTTTAGGCTTTGTTCAGGAGAAACACGTGTTTAACTTTTGTTGGAATTGGGAATATTCCTGTTGTGTTCTCTATTCAGGATTTATTCATGGCTGCAATTGGTGCAGATTTAAATGACAACGTTTCTATTCTTTCCTTGCAGTCACGTGGAAAGCTGCAGGGCTTTTAGCCAAAATATCGTTTGTCACTGTGCTAAATGAGTCATGGGCCCCCACATTCATAATAATTTAGTGAATTAAAAGAGCAACTAGCAAAAAATATTTGATTGTTACAGCGCAAATCTCATAACCAGATTGCCATATTACTTATTCATGCTGATAAATTTGCATTAAATATGAAGACCTTCAAAATTGTTGTTTAGCAAATTTTACCGTTCAAAAGCTTTTAATAACTCTGAAAATTTCGCTGAATCAATAGCTCAAAACTGTCAAATTGAATTATCCTATTTTTACATCAAAAAACTGGCGAACATATTTAAAAACCTGTAATTACAGTGGAAACAGAAAAAGTCTGTTATTACACATATCTAAAGAGAATACTTTTTATTAAGTTTTATCTAGATGACATATACGATGCACAGAAATGCTACAAGGGAAAACGTGGCCGTGCGCATGTACGACTGACGCTCTATCTCTTTTTTACGTATCCCCTCCTCAATATCGTTTAATGCTTTGCACTTTGCATTCAATACATGCCGAGTCACATGAGAAGTATTCACTTCAGTTTCTGAATTGTTATAATTACGAAAAATCTGAAAATACTGATTCATTCATAATAATTCAGGGATTAAACAATTACATCTTCCTGGGAATGTCTTATAAAATATTTAATGAAGGAATATCTTGGAGATTATTGAATATTGAGTGAAAACATCAATTCAGAGCTTCGAAAATTTGATTGATACAGGTTTTTATTTCACTATAATTAAAAAACTCAATTAAAGTTGAAAACTATCAATTTCATGTTAATAAAATCAGTCAGAATATATGCAGATTCAGTTTTATGGTATATTTGCATATAAAATAGATAAATATGTAAAAAAAATGATTGGAAATTAATATATTCTATATCATTTTTTCATACGCCATCTTGATCAGGGGCTCTCAAACAGCTCTACAACTTGTGATTTGTTAAATTTACAAAAGTTTATTATTAGAAATATTTATGCAATAATCAATCATTTATAAAAATTAAACTATTTGACAAGTCAATAGAAAAAAAAAACAATTCATAGACCTCTTATAAACAGACCAAATGAGTCCTTTGGAAAGACATGTGTGTAGGTTATTTGAAGGAAAAAAGTCACGATAAATATTTGAATTAGGTAAAAATGGTGCTCTTAATTGAAGGAAGATCACAATTTCTTGAAAGCTACATGAAACAATAATTGGTTGTAAAATGTCTGTTTTATAATTACTTATATCGTCAATACTCGAGGCCAACGCGCTAGTCAATAAAAGAATACATACCACAGTGTAGCAACTATCATGATGACAATTAGTAGGATTCTATTCTGATATTTAGCCAATCAACAAAAAAAAATCATAAAAATCGTACAAGAATTTTGACTTGTAGTTTGTTTTCATACGTACAGGCCGGAGGACGTGTGGATATGTATTCAATTTTTCAAGGGCAAAGTTTAATCATAATGAATATTTGAAAAAATTTAAAAATTGTGGTGTGAATTTTTAGTGGAAGATCTACTCCTTCTGAAATTATCCGTGTTATAATTACTCCTATTGTCAAAACTTAAGGCTGGCCCGCGGGAGCTTCGATATCTGATAGTAGAATTTGTTCCATGACTAAATTGCAAGAATTTCAACAAGAATTTTCAAAATTATTTTTTTTTTAATTCGTCAGAACTTATAAATAATGGCAAGAAGTCCCCATGTCTGTGAGCTTGTCGTTTTAAGTCAATCAAATTAAATCTATTAATTATAACACCTCAATGAGAATAATATTGAGCACTGAAAGACTTTGCTGTCCTCATCATTCTATTAAAATTAGTGTGAAAATGTTGAAAATCGCTGGTCGAATGTACAAGATTCAGATTTAAATATTCCGAATGCCAGTAGAGACTTCATTTAAAATTTTAATTAAAATCCGTTCTAAATCCCGACCAGTGTTGAGCGCAATGTTGTGATGTACGCCCTCTTAAGTGTTTACCATACATCAAACTACAATAATTAATAAAGTTGTGTAGCAAAATGACATCTCGCATATAGTATGTGAAATGAAATTCGCCTCCCACTACTTCATATCTATCAAATTTACTGTAAATTCAAGAATATTGTTTCGCCAAATTTTTTGCAGCAAAAGCTCTGAATTATATTCCCATGAAAAATCTTCAGCCCCTATAACAACCAAACAAAAACTATTGAATTTTGGACTACATGTATCTGAATGTTTTTCTGGGCTGTACTTTATTGCAACTTAAAACTTCCTGTTCATTGACGCACAAACTCTTTTCATTGTGGGAACTCCAGTGGCGTTCCTATGCCTTGTTACGCCCTCCATAAACGTGGTAAGAATGACACGACATGCATTAGTTTCAGGGCGGAGAAAATAAAAATAAATTCACTGGTGGTGAAAAAGAAATAGCATAATGTACTTTGGGTAAAATGCCCCACTAGCAATGGGACTTAATGCACTGCAGATAATTTATTTGCTGGTTGTGATAAAGAACCATTATTGAGGGAATATTTAGAAGAATGTTACTTTTATTCTGAAGCAGTTTACAAATATATACATATTGTACATCTTGAAAGAAGTGTATTGATTTTTATGTTACCGTCTTCTTTATCGCGATCGTCATGCATTTTTGTAGATATGAACATTCAAACATTCCTCCACCTTTTAAAAAAATATAGTTTTTTGTCTTTTATGAATTCCAGTATGCAAATAATATTCAATATTCATAAATCGAGACCTTGGCGATGTTTTCAAATAAATATTAGGCGAAATCGGTACAACTGTATTTATTGACCGTGATGCTTACATACCAAATTCGACGTGTTCAAATATCAATCAAAGATCAATAGTTGTTGTTGTTATCAAAGGTTCCAATCCCATTTTAATAATTGTGATGATTGTTCTTTCAATTTTTATATCAATAAATAGGTATTTTGTAGGGAAATTATACCATTTTAACTTACCACTTTTTGTCCAAAGGCGGAGAGTCATCATAACCATAACAACCACCGATTGTATGGTAAGAACAATATACCATTTTGAATAGCGTATCGGTAAACACATGAAAACATCCAATCTTGCCAAAAAAATTTAACGAACTGGTTGTTATGTAGCTAAATAAAATCTTGAACCCATTTTAGCACCGTGACTTCTTTTAATTGCAGCACGAAGTAAGCAATTCTTTTGGAATAGCTCTTTCAAACTGACTTTGCATGTGACTAAAGAGACGTTCAGATAAAACGTTTCACTAAATATACTATTAATGAGTCTAACACATCAAGATTATATAAAAGAAACTGTCTGTCATTTGTCTTAGTGAAATTGTAAAGTAGAAATAATAGTAAATTATTCAATCACTGAATCACCATTTTGAGAAGAATAAGTGAAGGATAGGGAGCATACAGAGGGATTATGGTCAGTCAGGTTGAAGTAATCGCGGTAAAATGTTATTGAGGACTGAAAAAACCAAAACCACATTGATTTCATCAATCTGGATGAAAATGCTTTTATTTCTCGACAGCTTTGTAGCTAGGGCCATTGACACCCAGGGCGAGATTCCCATATTGCATCTTTAAAGGTTGAATATGTTTATTAAAATTCTTATTATTACTGATTACCATTTAAAAATTAGTTGCTCTCCTCACGACTTTTTAAATGACGGCAATAGCAGCTGATTTTAATTGACAGTACCCTTTACCCATTTTCCCCAAAACGGCTACTCACCAGGGTGATATGAAAAATCATTGCTGGCTGGCTTCTGTATTATATACAAGGGTATATAAAGAAGCTCCAAAAGTTTTCTGATCTGAATGGAAAATTAATATGTCAGAAAATTTCTTCATACCGGTGTTTTCATCTTGCCAGGTCTTTCCCGTAAACAGAAATTTCTTTGTTTTTCAACCATATTTTCACGAAAGCGTCTGCTTTACTCAATTCTCTCCACAGTCACCTCTCCAAGTTTTATTTATATTTTAAAAATAAAAATTCATCAAACAGTTTCAGCAGATCCAGACTATCAAGAGGTTGCAAAAAAATTTCCTTGTTCCTTAAACGGAATTTGCAGGAGAATTATCATATTGGGATATTGGAAAAGAACTCTTTTATGAATTTTGCCGTCTTTTTTTCTTACTGATTCCTTTTTAGCGCATTTTTTTTATAAAAAAGCGCTATTATATTCATTTTGGCTGTCTAGCTGGCTGGCTGGCTGGCTGGCGTGACGCTGAGTTCTCAGCAACTATACTGTTTACAGACTTGAAACTGGTACTAAATAAAAGCTGCTGTTTCATAGGTTTGCACAAATTGCTTTAATTCAAGCTCAGTGATTTTGGAAGATTAAATTATTCAATTACTTGTTTCAAGTGAAACAATGCCCATAGATATATATGATATTAGGGATATCGCAACTAAAATTTATTAAAGTAGATAAAAATTCAGTTACAACTTTCGCCGCGGCTGTCACTATTATTATGTACAGTTGTCAAATCTGTCCGGGATTCATTCAATGACTTGTTTGACGCGAATTTGAAGCTTATTAGAATGAATTATTATTATTGGATGAAAATTTGTTTACTTTTAGTGTATTTTTTTATATAGCTTTGATAAAGATCAAATTATCATTTTAAGGTACAGCACTTGACCTCCCGTTAGTCAATAACTAAACAATGAAGATTCAAAGGTATTTTTGAGTTTGTATGTGCATAAATTATGTACCTATCAAATAGTCAACTTGAAACTAGTACTAAATGGAAGCTGCAGTTTCGTAAGTTTGCCCAAACTGCTTGATTTCAAGCTCAGTAATTGTGAGAGATGGTAATTTGAGAAATCTCTGAAATAACAAGCATTCATGAGCTGTCAAAAATGCGCTTTCATCATCTAGATGATTCTTCCATTTTTTAGCGCATTTTTCAGAAAAAAACGCTATTATATTCACTTTGGCTGGCTGGCTGGCTGGCTGGCGTGACGCTGAGATCTCAGCAACTATACTATTTACAGACTTGAAACTGGTACTAAATAAAAGCTGCTGTTTCGTAGGCTTGCACAAATTGCTTTAATTCAAGCTCAGTGATTGTGGAAAATTGAATTATTCAATTACTTGTTTCAAGTGAAACAATGTCCATAGATATCTATGACATTAGGGATATGGCAGCTAAAATTTGTCAAAGTAGATAAAAATTTAGTTACAACTTTCGCCGCGGGTGTCACTATTATTATGTACAGTTGTCAAATCTGTCCGGGATTCATTCAATGACTTGTTTGACGCGAATTTGAAGCTTATTAGAATGAATTATTATTATTGGAGGAAAATTTGTTCACTTTTGGTGTATTTTTTTTTATATAGCTTTGATAAAGATCAAATTATCATTTTAAGCTACAGCACTTGACCTCCTGTCAGTCAATAACTAAACAATGAAGATTAAAAGGTATTTTTGAGTTTGTACATGCATAAATTATGTACCTATCAAATAGTCAACTTGAAACTAGTACTAAATGGAAGCTGCTGTTTCGTAAGTTTGCCCAAACTGCTTGATTTCAAGCTCAGTAATTGTGAGAGATGGTAATTTGCGAAATCTCTGAAGTAACAAGCATTCATGAGCTGTCAAAAATGCGCTTTCATCATCTAGATGATTCTCTAATTTTTTGAGTACGCTCTCATAATAGAAAGCTGCGATCGTCTCCTAGCCGTTCAGAAAATTAACCAAACCAACTTCCTCGCTATCCTAGAATAAGGTGATTATAACTCTTTGGACAGAAAAGTCTATTTTGGATTTCTTAGATCCTGATGATCCATTCCTTGGACTGCATTTTACTTTTAGGGCGAGTAGGTGAATCCAGTTCTATTCCGGATTACAATCAGACGATACATTTTCTCGGAATCTGTCTAGATTTTGATAAAATGGCCTCTTTGAATTCAAAAGCTCTGTACAATGCACAAAGACTCCCAACGGGCATCGAACTTTAATAATTCTAAATGATTAGTTAGAATTGATGGAGCTAATCCGTTTGAAATGCCAACTCTTTCAGCAATTTCACGTGTTAAAACATTCCTAGTTTCTTGTTGTTCATTAAGATTGAAGGTCTTTCTTCTCGGTAATCTGTAAAAAATTATTTCTGCCATGAACAGTTGTCAAAGATTCGAGGATTACAGATGAGCTACATCCCAGAAATGTAACTTTTCATGTAAAGTAAAAAATTGATAACTTTCAAATGGATAACAGTACTGCTAAGTTTAAGCTAGAGATAATTTTTTTTTACAGCTGAAAGGAGAATTGTTCTAATATCTGTCTGATATATAAATGCAGACTCTATGGCAACTCACACAATGATAAATCCTTATCGTGAACTTTTTAATATACCCTCGTATACCATATAATTATCTCTCGATATTCAATTATTCATCACTTCATAGAGCACAGAAAAAGCTTCTGTATGCATAAAGTAATGATTGCATTCTTGCTAAAATAGATTATGAACAACTGTTCGACCGTACGTACATACAGTCCAAATAACATCACACCACATCAAACTTAATCCAAATTGAGAAGCTTAATATAATAAAAAAAAGTTTGAATTTGAATAATCATGAAAAACCGACTCTGTTTCTTGAAAATATCGTATTTGTAAGATTTCTCCTTGATATAAAATCAATATTATTTTTCTGGCGACTCACATCAATTCTGGTGCTCTTAACGATAGGACCCAGCTTGCTGCTGAATTGGGTAATATTTTGTATATTTCTCATGAATTTAGTTAGAATTAATATGCAGGAAATTATATGAGATATGACTAGCTTTAATTGCCTCTTCCCGAGCACACAGTATCTATAAATCCGAATCATTCTGTAAACGAAATCAAACAGTGAATATTACATGTTCATTGCAGTGAAATGTTTGTTCAATATCCATTCGCAATATTCGTAATTAAATAAACAGGAAGTTCGTCCTAAATACATCATCATCATTATCATACCATTTTTCCGGCTCAGTGAATATTCCTGCTGAGTGCAATGCGAATATAAATACCAACATATCTGCAGTTGATAAGTGATTTTTTTTTGTGCTGAATCCATATAATGGAACGTTTTAATTTCAATTACAAACAAAATATGATGTTGCATTAGAATCATTGCGGTGTAAAATATTTTGCATTCTGCAAACAGCGAGAATCAGGGCCGTATTTGGGAAGTAGACGCTCCGAGTAAATAGTGTATCTAGAGAAGGCTTGTCGAGCCATGAAAATTGTCCGAATGTCATAATGCTTGTTTACACATATGTGGCATACAATTTTTCTCTACGGCCCATAACTTTAGTTTTTTTTAGAATTATTAAGCAACAGCAAGGTAGTATACTGCATTAGTTATAAATATCTGAAAATATGGATTGGTGCTAGGTGCTGTGCACAGTGTTACCAGCATGAATTCTTTTTACGATTTATCTAGAATTTTAGATCCTGCTCTGCATGAGCGGATAATTGATTCAGACGAGTCCAAGTAGAGCAAAATCGCCTCCTGAGGGGAGGGAACTATTAGCTAAGTGTTTGAACGCGCTGTTTTCTTCTTTGTCGTTATGCAAATGTTGCGTGCAGTTAAATAACGTCTCATACATTGGAATACATTAAACAAAAATGTTACAGGATCATTTGTCGCCATCAAGGAGCAAAACTTGTGAAATTGATACCTGGATATATCGCTAATTAGGCTTAACAATAAGGCTAGGTTTAATGCCATCCGGCCTGGGCGTTCCAAGGAATTCATAATTGGAAAGATTTGTATTTTAATTGTTTTGCAGTAGAAGTAAAATTATTTTTAATTATAGATTTTTTCAAGGAACGTATGATCATTATCGCTGATTAGTATTGCATAAAACCTCTCGAAGTTTTAAATTCAGAGAGCGTAATAAGGGAAATTGGTAAAAATATATAATTAATTCTGTCCGGCAAATTCTTTCGTTCAAATATCCAAAAGCAGCCCTTTATAATAATGTTCTAACCTTCAACTGTCATGCTCACAAAGCCATAGAATCATGGCCGACATAGATTTGGATCTGAATGCAAAGAAATGAAATTCCATTGACATTCTAGTGACTTTTGTGTTTGAAATTGACCGGACGTAGTAAAATGGTAGAGGTTAGTTCCATTCATAGAACAGTATTTCATTCATGTGCATCTTTAGTGATGGAGCTTTTTGAACGAGTGTAACAGGTATGCAGGAAACACAGGTAAAAAAGAAAAGTTGAAAAGCAAGAGAGAAAATTTTTAAATGTGGAACTAATTTTATATTCTCTCGCACAGGTGGTTGGAATAGCGAGTTATATTTGAGACAGATACATGATTGAGGGCCATAGTTATGAACGATCTGAAAGAATGAGGTCTTTCTTCAATGAGAATAATTATTATAATAATGATCACTTGAATGCCTATTTATATAAATGGCCAGATTTGTTTGTCTCCTAGGGCTATCTGCGCAATACCAGTAGAACTGAAGAATAAAAAAAAAACATTATCTTCACATTCAATTGACTTTGACGAGTTTTTTTATTTTGGTTGCGGTGAACCTGAACTTTTTCAGTACAATGATTATACTCACCTCCATTTTTAAATCATATTCATGTACCCATGTTTCACCATCTGCTATTATTCTATTCAACAAATCTGGTTAAATTTCGGCCCGACTAGAAGTCGGTGTTCGGTGCTCGTTTGGAGATAAATTTCACGGACATTCGACGCATATTAAAATTGACAGAATCTCGTCAAAATTTCAGCCATTTCCTTCGACGGTCAAAGCGCACTAAATCGCAAAATTTCGCGATATCTTAGATATTGATGTTAAAGGACTGTCAGATTAGGAATCATATTCGTCTGATCAGCAGCCATTTTAAAATTAATTGAATCAGCAAAAATATCTGATTGGCTTAGAAATTTATCCGAAAATGCTGTTTTTCAAGAGGTCATCATCCTCTAGAGCTGATTATTCGATCTGAAAACAGGTCTTCACTTACCAAACTGTCACTCTCTATTGAACAAACTTTCCGCGGTGATATTCTGGAACATTTCAAAGACAAAACAAGCTTCCATTTTCACAAGCGTAGGAAAATCTTTTTCCTTGTATTGAGCAGTAGTGACTTCTTTTTTTAAACCTTCCAATCACATCTCGTATGAATGGTTCGCAGCCAAAATTTAGTTTTACTGTGAATTCATTTCATAGCGCTGTACATCTTTCACTGATCTATTTGTTAGGTTATTCGTCAAGTATATTTGTGCTCTATGCTCTTTTGCTGAGTGTTCAATAATTGTTAAAATATGGACGTTGAGGGTCACAGCACGAGTGTAAAGAAGCATTATGACATTCGGTCAACAATTTTTGTGACCCAGCAAACTTTGTTCTTTCGTTTATAATGCTTAAGCTCACGCACCTGTTGCATCAAATATTCTTTCCATGAATCTTACTTCAAGATCGATATTTCAATATAAGACAGTCTAGATATTTATCAACAATAATATTCATACTTATAGGGGAGTAACTTAAATTGAACTTTTGAACCGTGTTCATATTGATTTATTATTCAGAATTGTGACACGTAAAAATATACAATTATCTTGAAATATTATTCGATTAATTAGAAAATTATCTTTCATAGAGTTTCTTGTAAATTTTTAATATAGCGAAATAAAATTTATTATTTATTTCAAATAAATCACAAATTTGTACAATAAAAAGCAAAATATGTCATGACATAATAAAGAATTAATTAAAATATTCTTTTTGCCAATTTTACGCTTATTTTCTGAACAAAATTGATCGTTAGCTGAAAAAGTTTATCAGGTATCAACACAGACAGAAAAACATTCATAATTTAATTTTAAAATCGGTACCATGACATTTAAACACATAAATATCACCTGATTCAAACAAACAGTTATTATTGATTCGCGCGTAATACACGCTTTGCCTCAAACAGACATAAATCAAAACTGTGACACCTAAAATGTTCTGTCGATAGCTCGCTATTTTTTATAGCTTATTTCATTAGAATGAATCAAAGTCTTACATACTGATTGTTGGCAACTCGAATAAGCAGTTGAATTTGTTGGAAAGTAATTATTATTATTCATTCTTCTATAATGAGTTCAATATGAAAAGAATTTCTCCAGTCAGTATATATTTTCAAAAGAGAAATTGAAGTTTGTTCATGGTAGGATAATTAGTTCAAAAAGTTTATTTGAAAGTGAATCACATTTGTGTTACAATATTTTCGAAGTAAAATCAATCATTCTATTAGCTGAGAATGTTTTAGAGTTTTCCAAAGTTTTGAGTGCTCTGATAAAAGCAACATTAGCATACAAAAAAGTCGACAAAACCCGCACATCACAGAGTTTTCACGGGAAATTTTATCAACGCGACAAAAAGGTAATAACAGCTAGAAACCCTCTGTAATCAAATTAAAAAGTCCATTTGGAAATCGTAATAACGCACAAAACACATACACGCAGCCTATGGCGTACTATGCGGTGTAAAAGTGACTTAATCTAATGCGAAAGGTGCATTAACAACACTCTAAAAGCAACGCCTATGGGCATCGGTTTTTATGTTTGAGAATTTCTTTTCGAAATACATTTTTGAAAGTCTGTTTGTGATTTACAAGCTCATTTACACGTGAAAGCATTCCAGAAGGGAAATCCTAAATAATAAAAAATTGTAAAATTCCACTTACTGTTATTCATTTATCAATTGTAATATTGCAAATTTACCCTAGAATAATTCGCCGTGAGATTATTCAGAATAAAATACTATTGTACACAGTATATTATTATTTGTGCATAGTATTGATATATTTAAGGTTTTTCATATGGCAATGCTGTTAAATTCAAACCTGAGCAACTCCGACACTTGAAACATGAAATTGAAGACAAAACACAAGAAGAAAGTCAATAATCAACAAAACATATAACACAAAATAAATAAGAATAATTAACGCAACAAACACACGAGAAATACAAGGTTTAAAAATAACGCCAAAAACAGTACGTCAATTATTTATTATTATTTTTTCCTAAATAAAAAAATTAATTGCAGCTTTTAAATGCACAATATATTAATTACATCTTCTATCCGATACGGGTGTGGCAGACACTTTTAGTGGATTCGGTAGATTGATTGATATTTTATGCGGTTATTAGTCGTCAAGCTATAGATACTCTTAGATTTTGTGAAGAGTATGCTACCGGGTATATTATAATTCAGTGGAAATCGTATTGATTTTTTGTCCGTCAGTGATTTACACTAAAATATGAATACTTATAATAGAAGTCCCTCGCTATCTTAGAAAACAGTGATTTTTTCAGGTGCTGATGATCTTTGTGATAACGATTCCTCAACCTGCATTTTGCTTCCGGGATCATGTTGATAAATTCAAGTTTCATCCCTGGTCAGGATGAAGCGATATAATTTTGGGGTATCTCTATTGATATTATGCAAAATGACTATTGCATCGTCCACTCTTCAAAGTTTGAGAACTTTTCATAATATTTTCGGCACTAACGGGCGAAGAGCTTCGACATTTCTAAACGGTTATTGATCGAACTAATTTGAATGAGATTTTAGCTCTTTCAGCAACTTTATGTGCTATAACATTTCTGTTTTCGTGAAACAAGATTTGTACTTGGGTAATATCATTGATAGTAATTGAGGTGGGCGGTATTTCTATTTGGTGGTCTTCCTAACACTGTTCCTGCCTGCTTTGAATCGCTTGATCTATTTATCACCTGCGACCCTCTTTAAAATGTTGTCTTCATGAACAATGATTAAGGATTCAAAGCTAACCCGCTGCTTAAAAACTCAACTTTCCATCTGTTCAAGGTCTTTCCGGAAACTTTTTTATATCCTCATACGAGGGGCGGCTGAGAAATGAATCAAATTAATATTGCTTCTTGTGAATCCTAATCTTTAAATGGTTACTGCAAAAATTTTAACTAGTTGCGTCACTTAGTCATTGAACTTTTGCAACAAAAAATAATAAATTCGAATATCGTGTAGAGATTTGATACTTGTTTTTAGAAAAGAAAACAAACGATGATATCAACAGTGAATTGAATGATGTTTATTGGATCTCTGCACCATCGATTTCAACAGTTGAATATTGTACAGCTGCATTTGAATGTGGTCCTTATAGCATCCAGGCCATCCAAAACAGATTTTCACGTTAGAAATAGTCAACGACATCCATGGATGATAATCGATGATCGATAAGTGACTGAGCGCGAGATAGTTGAGGCTGTGGGTATCTTAACTAAACAAGGATTCAACATTTTGCATGAATTCGGGAAGAAGAGAGCTCTCTGCCAAATAGGTGCCTCATTTGTTGACAACAAACACGATCGTCTGACTAGTTCAAAAAGTGTTCAGAAGTATGATAAGTAGAACTTTTGCGTCATCTCGTACACAACATATCAGCGACCAAGGAACAGTTAAAATAGTAGACTGCTTATCGCGAATCGAAGCTAAAGAAGACCAAGATGGTTTTATTGGCCAATAAGGTGATTGCCACAGTTATAAGGATATGATTACCTAGGAAACAGCAAAAAAATTGCGGAGGTATATCATCCAGAGCTGTTGGAGTGAAAAGTAATTTTCCGCCGGGGCACTGCACTCGTGCACAAGTGTGCAAAACTTCATGATTTGCGCTACGAATTAGCTCCTCTTCCACCATATACTTCATATTCTTCATATTTGGGGCCCTCTGACTATTATTCATTCTTGAAATTGAAGAAATGTCTAGGTAGTAAGGGATTTTGGTCGAATGAGAAAGTTATCGTTGAAATTAAGGCCTATTTTGAGAGCTAAAGGAATCATTCCACTTGGAGGGAAACAAACATTGGAGAATCGTTGAACGGCGTTATAAGGCTGAAAGGAGACTATTTAGAGAAATAAATTGTCCCGTATCACAAATGATAATACTTTCAAAAACTCAATATGCGCAAGTGAATGGTTCAAAAAGTACCTATATTGAAAATAGCGAATGCATCAACGTTTCGAGTCTGGGGACGTGCCGAATGAGCTCTTGATACCTACTTCCAGGTATTCTTTTCCCTGAGTGTGTCGTCAAGGATTATAATAGAAGACGGGAATTCGTTCACCGCGGCAAATTATGTAAATTCCCGCGCGCAGAGAAATGCATCGCTAGCGCCGATAAATAAAGCCCCTGGACTCACGCTATTTAATGAAGATTAAAAAAAGATAACTTGGTCGCATACCGCTCGGAAAAGAATTAATCTGACTCTCCATGAAATATTCATATTTTCAGATTTTCCGCCTCTTTTAAATAATTCTGTTTATTTTAATCTTACTCTGATGAGAATTGGCTGATTTTTCTGTTTTTAAGTAATTCCTTTTGCTGGGATGCGCATACCATTGCTTCATGAATAAAGCTTACAATGATTCCCTAATGTATTTTCCTACGACTACTTTGGAAAAGTGCTTTTCAGCAGTCATCTGACAATTGACATTCATTTTTGGCGTAGAAATTTTACTGCCAGTTTATAGTCAAGGAAACGGTACTTTGCCAGCCTAGGTAAGAAAGATATCGCTTTGGAAATAAATTTGAACACACCTACAGAATATGGATAGAGTTTTACGAATATTTAACGGAAATTTTAGCACAAATCCTAAACGAATTAGAAATTAATCAACAAAGCGTCAAAATGGGTTTTAATTAATAAAAAATTCAGGTTGAGAGAGTCTCTCTTAAATGGAATACCTCTTCTGTTATCAAAGTTCATTCTATGTGATGTTCCTATAATGTGTAGAAGCATCCCACGCGATTAATTTTTACCTTAAAGTTTTTTTTTCTTCTCTCTAATAGGATTGATGCTAGATTTGCAATCATACAAGTGTAATCTCACGAGACTACATTGAGATATTCAAAAAAAGGATTTATGGATCTGATCGAAACTTATTACGCGATACAAAGATGAATTTTTCTGAAATTGTCTTGTTCTCGTGTGAAATGTTGGGCACATTACAAAAAGTAATTGCTCATCCACCTGATTTCGGATGGATATTTGTACAAATGTATATTGTTAATCGTGAAAACATAATAACAGGTTTTACGTAATTGAAAATAAATTCACGGAACCCTCGTTTCTGTCACATATGGTTTAATCATGTTGAAATAATATTCAAGGTAATGACATTACGTTGTTAAATGGATATTAAAATTTAAATTAATGTTGAAAATGAAAATTTGATGTTTCAGCAATAATTAGATTCGAGAATACAATATTACTATTACAATGATGAACACTGTACACAATGTCCGCTCAAATTAGCTTAGTGGTTCTGTCATATCCAATTTTCATATTTTCTCCACCTGTCGGCATATTTTACATCAAAATGATTACAATATAGAATGTTATCAGTTTTCAGATGATCAATAATACAATGATGCAGTCAGACAATAAGAAAAAATTTGGCTATCCGTGATGTATCTGAAGATATAAACATCATTCTTGTGGATTCCTTATGTGTTTTAAACTGAAAAATCTTGATATGTGAGTGAAGTTGCCATTCGTCTTCTTTCTTTCGGATACCACTCCCTTCTTCAGGGTGCCGGGATTGTCCAAAGATAATGAATTGAAAACTATCTACGAAGTAGGAGATGAAGCCTCATTCCACTGTTCTTCATTCATAGTCCGAAGCTAAGATCAGAATATTCTACATTTAAACATTTGCTATGGAAACCTTATTCACAAGATTATGTTGATAAGTTTCTATATGAAGCAGATTTTGAAAACCAGAGTAGTTTATTATGCGTACACTCTCAAGGTCCATTCACAACCGAATTTGAACATGGCACAATTTCATGCTAGCTTAAAATTCAAAGCTAAGCGTATGAGCTCAGTAGTAATCATTCACAACTAAAATTTGTGGTCTGCGTACTTTACGTCGGATTGCAATGTTTGCAAAGTGCAAACTTTCACTTAAGGTCGCTAGCGAATTGACATGTGCATTGCATCTTCCTATGATTCAACAGATTTAACATATGCTTTTGATGTTTAAAACCAAATAGAATAATAGAAGATATGCAAACAGTGATAAAGTTTGGTTTGATATTTTATCAATCGATCATTTCTTTCCTTTAATATGGACGAGAGATTAATTGAATTTAGATTTATAAAGTTTGCTAACTTATTATATTTATTTATCTCATAACATTCTTCAATAAGAACTGAAATTCAAGTAAATAGATAACTGTAACTAGCAACTATAGTTCATGCTCCGCAAGGAATTGACCACTGAATTTGAAAAATATATTTTTTCAAACGCAAAGAAGAATAAAGTATTTAATATTTGAATTATTTTGTACTTGTTTTCATAGATGGCATTACAAAATTTCAAGCAATGTTGAAAGTGATTGTGAATGCTACAAATTTTAACCCTGCGTAATTTGAACTTCAAGTGCAAATTAAGCAGAGTCTAAAGTGGTTGTGAATACAGCTTTGCATTCAAAAAATCAGATTTTGTCTGCAAAGCAGTCTTTGCTCTCACTTACTACTTTTTCATATACAAAATTATTGTCCTTTTAAATGTTTTTATTCTTTTAACTCTTCTTGTGTTTCTGAATCATAATAGTAGTCCCAGGTTTCATCCATACTCATCACTTTATCCAAAAATTGAGTGAATTCTCCAGAACGACCATAAATCAACCTGGATGGACACTGTGAAAAACACTTTTGTATGATATTTCGTAGTCTTTGTTATGCAATTCAATCCAAATCGTCAATATTTCGTTATGATTTCATGTACATCAACATACTTAGAAGTCGTTAGAGAAACAAGTTTTTCAGCTCGATTCTCAGCACTGATGAGGGTCATTTTTTATTTTTGAATCCACAACATATATTATTTTTCTACAGTCACTATAGAATGATACCCATTCCACACGCGATATACACGCTGTAGCGTGCGGAATAGAGGTCATTCCGCACGCTCAGAGGTTCCTAAGAAAGCCGCGTTGCGTCGCGAAAAAGCTGTCTCATTACTGTCATAATTTTAATTCTTTTTGATTTTCTCATCATTCCTCTTCAAAATGGAGTCAATATGATTAATTTAATCAACATTTTTGATGAATTGGAATAAAATCAATGAAGCAAATTCTTTCTCAGAAAACGGTATATTTTGGTTATAGATATTCACGTACACTCCTTTGACTATAGAAAAAATAACATCCGTCACTCGTGCGAATCGATCATACCATGCTCATGTGAATTCTGCCACTCGACTTCGTCTCATGGCTGAATTAATCAAATGGAATGATCTCCATTCCGCACTTGTATCGAAATATACTATTCTGTAACCGGGTTGTGGTATGTCTTCGTGGTTGTTTAATTTATATATAAAGGTTTATTACGAAAAACTTTGAATGGCTTAAATAGTATGCATTGGTGGAAGTGTTGTACCTGTGTTAGCGTTTGCATTCGATGTTGTTGTTTTGGGTGGAAATGAATAATAATTGGAAAGAATAATTGACCGAGTACAAAAATTTAGGGAGGAAATCAACCTTATTTTGAATGTTGATACATGTTTAGTTTTGGTGTTGGAGAGAAGTGAATTGGTGACTGATTGCAATATTTTGTATTTATATAATGTGGTCCAAATGATTTGTTTGTGGACACATTCGATATTATACTGCTCGAATATCCAAGTACAGAAGAGTTTTTTTCTAATAATACAATCATTAAATTTCCAATTTTTACAACAAAATAAGAAAGGACAAAACTCTAGGAAAATGTTTTTCATGACATATAGCCCGAGAAACTGAAGAATTCGTGAAGTTCCCAGAGGGTTCAAATTTTTCAAAGAGGGTTGAAATGTAAAGTATCATGTTTTCACAGATAATTATAAAATTTTTGATCTAATTTCTCGTCGTTTTGTTATTTTGATTCCGCACGTTACATCCCTTTCAGTTAGGTAACTATTGGATGAGTAAAAGCTTATAAGATCATTTTACCATTATGCTACTGACGCGTGCGTTGATCAGGGAGGCCGTATCTTTCATTCTTATTTTTCAGAGAGTACTTTTTGTAATATTACTTCGTTGATAGTCTCGAGATCGATAATATTCTTGTTGATTTCATCAAATGTGTTGTGTCGGTTGCTATGAAAACAGTAGATCATCGTTCTTATGCTACAACATTCTTAAATACTGATTTCCAAGATTCCTACAGCTTACTGTTCTGAATTTATAAGCGAAATTGAAAGAAAAATCCAACTGAAGTGCACTTCCGGTCTAGTCGATTGGTATGAGAATAGTAGGAAAACATTCCGATGCTACAGCAGACTGAAATATTGAATTTCAATACTCTACAGCCGATCGTTCCGAATTTATGGAAAAAAACTGAAAATCTGTCAAGTAAAGTGAACTTGTGGCTCAGTCGATCTCAATGAAAATAAAATATAAGCATTCAAACGGTACTATCATACTGAATTCTAAAATTTTTGGATTTATGCGGAAAATTTAGAAAATGTTTCAGGTAAAGTGCACTTTCGATATGTACGATTGCGACTATAACACCAGGTGTACAACTAGATGTTATAGAAGTGCTCAATACGAAATTTCAATATTCGTCGACTGATTGTTTTGAATTAAAGCGGAAAATTCGAAAACTCTGTCATATAAAGTGCGCTTCCAGTTCAGCCGATTGTTACAAAAATAGAAGATTACTATTTAGATGCTACAAAAATCTCAAATACTGAATTTCAACATCCTACGGCTGTATTCTGGATTTATGTGAAAAATTGAAAAAAAAAGTTTCTGCTACTGACGATTGCAACCATAAGGCGAACTGCACAAGTAGACCTTATACTAGTCCTGAATACAAAATTAAACGTTCGACGGATCTTGAAATTGGCGAGTTACAAGCGCACATAAGCATGCACATACGTACCGACATCAAGCCGAAAATAGTCAAAATGGACTAAGGGATGCTCAAAACGGATATTTTCAACGGTAATATACCGATAGAGAGGTGTATTATCGATATACCGAAGAATTTACGAATATACTTTTTGTCTTTTGGGGAATTTTTTGCGAGACAAATTTGGGGATTCATAATCTGATAATACCCGAGAGCTTTAGCTCGAGGGATATTATCGTTGATTATAAATCTCCAAATTTGCCGAGTAAAAAATTATCCAAGACAAAAAGTATTTGAGTTAAATTCAAGGTATATGCGATAATATACCGAATCTTGAGGTGTATTTGCAAGGATTATTTCACAAACCATAAAATTTATTGATTGTTATATTTTTTATTATTTTTTAAAAAGCTACTGTGGTATATCGAGTTAGGAGAAAATATTATCGCGATATACCACGTTACCATGCAAAATCACTTGATTTCATTGGTTGTTGCTAAGGGGTGTGATATAATCATCAAAATATCGATATGTGAATGTTGTCGGTTTCACAATACCTACTTTTACTTTGCACAAGTAAGTAAAAAGACCCCAAATACATATAGTATTAGCCAGTGCCTGTGACTTCGTCTGCGTGGATCACCATAATAGAAATAAATAATGAGAATGAGTGAATAGTGATATCGTAACTATTTCTGAAAATTATAATCATTTAATGCCCGGTTTTATAATGGGCAGAGTGATTTACTACCAGAGTAAATAAAATTCACTCTGTTAAATGACAGTCGATTTTTTGACAGCAATGATGATGGTGTCATAAAGAAATTAGAATTTGTTAAGTAGAATACATTTATTTGAGAGTAAATTTACCTGGTCTTTTATATAACCGGCCATAAGACAAGTAATAGATTCTGTAACAGAACTGCACATCATCAGGTTGCTCGCGCAAATGATACGTGGATTTTTCTTATTACTGCTGCAAGATATCGAAATGATATAAAAACTCAAGTTAAAATCTGATGAGCAGTTTTAAAGCCTATTTGGGACAGAAAGCAGCTCTCACTCAAATTTTTGATTTTATTCTGAAATTACAGACAAACACCTCCATTTTATTTATCTGCTAATAATTTTTTGCTGGTTTCGGTGATTCATATTTTCTTAAAAATTAATAGAAGATAGCACAATAAAAACTAGACTATCAAATTTCTTGTACCTATCGATTTAAATGTCAAGCTACTACTAGGCTTATCAGCTTTCGTCAATTGGAAGTGGTCTGGACATATTATTCATAGATATACCCTCGTACATAACTTTAGAATTATCCAGGAAAAGAATAATCCTAATTGTATTTCATTTATGGCCAGTTGCACTGCTCTGACTTGAATTTTAAGTTTCAATCAAACAAAAAATATTGACGGAATAGTGCTAACAGTATTTATGGCACATTTGACTTTCGAGTTCATATACGATATTTTTGAATTAAGCAACACCTAAAATTTAAGAAACAGTGAGGCAACTGGCCGTATGTCATATCCAATAGGAATGCTTTATCATAAAATTTGCTTCTGCATCACTGTTCTTTTCCATGTTTACTATCTTTTTAAAGCTACTTGCATATTATAATTTTTTTCTTGATTATCTATTTAGTAGAATCAAAAGTATTTTTCCTGTTGTCTGTAATGAAGTATACATGAAAGGTGATTTTTGTACCGACGATGAGTTTACCACTATGTTGTCGGAACATCACCGGATGCGATCAAAACTTTTTTTATTAAAAAGTTGTGGCTTGCGTGCGGGGTAAAACTTTCTAAACAATATCACGGAGCTCAAACTTTGTACATGCACTTCATTAATAAGTATTATAATATCAAACACGTTTAAAAAGTAAATAACAATGTAATGTTATAACTGATGCAATAGGTGAGGTCAAATATTGGCATTGTGTTGTTTATAGTTTTAGCGACGAACTCACTATAATTGAGAAAGTTTCACTTGTTTTTAATGTCGTGGTTTCTGGCATTCTCTCGAAATTTTACTCCTTGTTTTTCCTTACACTAGAATTACATTTTTTAATAGGTTTTATTTTTGTTCAACCGCATTTTACAACAATATTGGTGTAACTCCAGTTGACAACTAATACATGTGTAACCTCTACACAAAATTGAAGTCTGTAGAGAATACAAAATAGTCTGTAAAATAAATTTCAATTTGGACATATTCAATTTGATACATAATTATCAGTCATAATTTTTCTTGCGAACTCGGCTAGATTTTCTATCAGTGAGAAAAGTCACAGTTTCTCAACTAATATCTTTAAAGATAGGGATGATTTGTTATTATAATTGATATATTCTCCAAATGCGAAGGTGTCAAGCTGTCATACTTCTCTCAATTAAGATAGGTTTATACAGGGTGTAACCGAAGTAAGTACATTAATTTTAACCTGTAATGCAATTTGTCAAGCATAACAATTTTTCCTAAAAACTTTTTCCCGTAAATCCTCTGGATATAGAGTAAAACTTCATCAAAGTCTTGTCAAAAATTTCATAGTGCGCCTATGGTTCAAACTGAATGTTTCTCATTTGTTGGAAGAATGACAGCTGTCGATTAAAAGAAGTATTTTGCAACTTTGAGCCATCAAGTCTTGTCAATCATTCATTTGAAACTGAAAGAATATTACTATTTTGACAATACATTGATAATCGCTCACCTCGATAATTCTATTTTTGCATATGTTGGGAGAAAGACTAAATTTGTCTCTGTTATCAACAATTTGGTCTTTTAGTCGTATTTATATGTCATTTTTAAGAAATTTTATTTTTATTTAGGGATATCACGTATATTTTCGGATAGTACATTTCTTAAACATAAGATTGTCTGCACCGTCTGCATAAGTTAATTGCACTTGAATCAGCTGATTTGAATTGTCTGAAACTGGGTCAGGAGTATCAAACTGTGCTGCTATCTACGAGCAGTTGAAAAAGTAGCTGCTGTTCCCAACTTGCTTCATCAGAAACATATCAGAAACATGCAGAGAAAATCATTCAACGATTTATTTGAAGAAAACGATGGAATATTGAATTGAGTGCAAATCTTAATAAATTAATTCACTGAATAATTCAATAGAAATATTGCTACATGAAATTTGGAAGATTCTATTCTTGAAGAACAGAAAATATAACCTATTAATTCATCAAACTTAATTTGGTAATTGATTTTAAATATTTTCTGAAATATATGATACAATATTTTATTTATTCAGCGGATCAATTCACGGGGCATACTTTAGTGAAACGACCTGAGTATGAAGTTTGTAATAATATGAGAAAAACTAACACACAGATGCTTCATTTATAAATTTAAACTTGTTGAAAATTTGAGGATCCGATCAATGATTCTTGGAATAGGAGAAGGCCTTAAGAGATCCAATTTTATTTACTTTTGTATTTGAATGATCTTTTTAATTTAGAACGTTTCGGGATTCTACCGTTCCTATCTTCAGCTTAAAATTGTGAAAATATATCGAAGTACTATCCTTAACGGTTATAATACTGTGTTGAACTAAATAAAATTTGTGGAAAATACATTGGTGGAATCCAAGTACATTGGTTTGTAAAAACATATTGTTGAATAAAAAATTATTATTGAGAAGTCCATTTTCATTTATGGACTTCTCAAAAAAAATTGTTATGCTTGACAAGAACTATCAGTGGTTAAAATTGATGTACTTATTTCTGTTACACCCTGTATATTCAACGAAATGATTTAGATTAAACCATGCTGGTTCTTGGATTAAAGTAGGAGTTTCATTATATTTGCTTAGAAGTTTTTCACGTCATTATATAACTCCATTATTTGGATAACACTGTATCTACATTATGATATTGATTCAAACTCTATTCATTTTTATTAACTCTATAATCAATTAATTGCGCATCCCTAAATGGAAAGGTGTCAAGTTGTCAGACTCCTCATTTCTTGAGTCTTTTGTGAAACACTATTTAATAAAGTAGCTCATTCCCATCAACTCTACCAAGATCAGAATCAATAAATTAATAATGTAGGAAGACTCAATTTATTTGGACAGGAACTTAGCAAACATTGACAGTGTAAAGTGCTTTGTAACACGTTCTCCGATTAGAGATATGTTAATTACTAGCATACGTCATTGTTTAGCTTGGTACTTATCAGATGATATGACATTTTCGTGTTCCTTTTATTAATTAACACACAATAAATAATGCATCATTAACAGCTTGTTAGATGTTTTATTCATAGATGCAACGTAGCGTCTAAGCTGGATTTTTTTTGCTTGTCATGTTGGTATAGTGTAGTCTGTGTTGCTAGCCTCGAGTTTTTACAAGTAATCAACTTATAATGTTGCTTTTTGGAAAGAGGAAATCTTCCTCTAAAAAATTATATCACTTTTAATGTTTGTTATGATGAAAAGTTGCATTCGAAAAATTAAATGCATCCTTTCCTTTGGTCTGTTGGTATAAGGCACTCTGCGAAGAGTTTTCATTGTTTTTCATGATGATTTGTTGAATAATCCAATTTTTAATGAAAAGTATCTCTTCGTGATCGGCGATTTTGAAAAAGATGAAGTGCTATTGTTAGTGATGACATGGCGCAGTCGGAAAAGGTTTTAATTTTGACGCTGCTGACACAAATTCGTGCTTAGTCTAACAATTTTTACAAAAATTTCTTTGTTTCCTGATACACATCTTTGCTCATCAATCTGTACGTATGAGGATACAATACTGATTGTAGTTCATGTCTGATTCTAGTGAATTATTCTATCGATTGGCTGACTCTATGAAATTCTATAATGATTAGCCAAGTAATTTAGTTTTCTATTAAAACTACCTTTGAAAAATGACATGCATCTTTGTTCATTGGTATGTACGTAAATTGACTCGTTATAGGTCATAATTCTTGATCTATTTTGAAGATTCTTCTTTTTATCAAATATTATTATAGAATCAATGTCTTAGGTGATCAATTTTATTTGCGAGAGTGATGAAGAACTATTGATTTCATCTTACTCTCTGTAAAATAAACGATTTTTCAACCAAATTCAAAGATTCCCTCTTCATTCAAGCTCTTTCGTCTTATTCAAAATTCACCACAACTGTACAGCCATCATAGCCACTCTATCCTTATTCAAATTCCTGAAACCGTCCTTGTATCTCTGGGGAGAATACTACACAGTTCTGTACAAGACAAGGTACGAACTAAGGAACGCCAAATTTCCCTAGTGAGTTTTCGGTGTATTCTCGCCCTCGCTGCGCCCTTCGTGGTTACTTTGCGGCTTCATACACAGGAATTCCATAATCAAATGCGATAAGAGGGGGATGGGACTTACCCGAAGTGTGACGCCACTGAGGGAGGAAAGAGAGTTTTTCATTAAATTGATAATGTGGGAAATGGATGTTTTGGGAATGGCAATGAGGTGCAGTAAATTAAAGTATAGAGCAGAAACTTCCCTCAGAAAAATTTAATTCATATTTTCAAATTTCTTCTATAGTTCTTCATTTCTCTGGGAATGGGGTTTATTTTATATAATATGACTAATTGTCACGGTATTATGTTAATTCTCATGATGCATTTGCACTAAAATTAATTTTTGATTCAATTTTGCACATTACTGCAAAATTTCCAATTAAAATTGCTGTATGTCATTGAATAATAATGTTCAATTATTTTTCATTTGATTGTGATATATAGAATAATACGCTAATACAATTCCATTGAAACTAATGTAATAATATTTCAATAATTTGACTTCATCAAACGTTCTGTAACATCAATCCCTCTGAAATTTCCATCCTATTATTAATCCATTTTATTACATGTAATTTTTTATCTTTGGAGCTTAATCTTTCTTTTTGGGAAAAGAGCGAGAGAAATACTACGTTTTTAAATGTTCGTGATCATAATTTTTCGGGTTATTAATTTATGTAAGATTATTCGTACCGTTCTTCTCGACGATAGTTTACCTTAAGCCCCAAAGGATCGTAAATTTTATTGTCTATGAAGGGTAATTTATCTGGCAAAATTTCAAGTTGATTAATGTTTTGTATACCGACCGCATTTCTCTGCTCTGTTTCAAAAAGATGATAAAATTCAATGCGATTAATTCTCACGAAGAACTTTGTCCATTCAAATAATTACGAAGCATTATTTTCTTGACCTAAATAAGTGATTGCCTCATTTTATACAAGTCTGCTTTTCAACTCAGTAAATAAATAATGGAACTGCACTTATTTCAATTCGATTTAATCAAAAGATGCTTCATTTTCGCTTCGCTTGCTCGCCCATGAACTGAAACTTTTTTAGGAAAGTCCAAGATTTGGTGGTAGTTACAAAAAACATTATTCGCTCCCGTGCTTGAAGTGATCCATTTTCGATCTTTTGAGTGGAGTAACCCATTTCGTCGCTTGTGACAATAATTTCCTTTTTAGGATAATGAAGTATTTCTGGAATCTTATGTGACGAAAATACATAGTTCCACCATGAAATGATGAGATAAATATGTATGAAAGATTACGAAGAGGGAAAATCTTGTTGTGATAAAATATGTTCGTACGCACGTACGCACCCACGACAGAGACGGAAAATAAAACAAAATTAGAGCCACAGAAACAAAGAACAAGAGACAATCACTCAACAATAGGGCGTTTAATACATTTGGCTACGCGATGCGAATAACAATATCACAAAATGAAAGAACACGTCAAAGAGCTCCCCAAGGCACAGACAAAGTGTGATTTGCATCCCTTGAAAATTCAGGGATGGAAATTTTTGTCCTACGATTCGTCATAAGACGATTTGTGCCAACTAGAAGAAATAATTCTGCCAATGAATTCAAGTAATAAACAAGAATGTATACAGGGTGTATCTATACCTATGTAACAAACTTTAATGGTATATAGTATATGGCGTATTAATCATGAATCAAAAAGAATTTTTTTGAAATTCTTCATTTTAAAAAAGGGTTTAAGTAAATGAAAGGTTTCGGGACACTGGTTTGATGGCTACTCTTAAGATTAATTACCTTAAATTTATTTAAATAGACTACGTTTATAAACATTACATAAAATTGTGTTTATATTTTCGGATATGAAGATGGAAAACAGTGGTACCCAAAATTCTCATGTTCTGCTAAGTACTGTTAATTTACTAATTTTGAAATAATTCTTTTTGATTCATGATTAGTACGCCAAATACTATATACCATTAAAGTATGTTATATAGGTATGGATACGCCCTGTATGAGTAAAAATAAAGCAATGTGGGTGGGCTTCAACGGACGTAGCCCAATTGGCTATTGCACCTCTTATTATTTGTGCAAGAGTGAAATTTTGCTCGAATTTTTCACCTTGCATAAATAGTAAGGAATGGTAAGAAAGAAAGAGACGGAGCTAGATGCACAAGAGTCCATTGCGCTAACCTGCCCACATTGCTTCTATTGTCAGTCACACGACAGTTCACGGCTTTGGAAACCAAAAGTTATGAATAATTGAAAGCGTTTTCATCAAATACGAGTTTTGATCAAATATGAATGAAATTTTCATTTCCGAACGCAAAAATTTGAAGGAATCGAGTGGTCGAATCTAAAATGTATTGGCTGAGAAATGGGAGCGCGGTCGGTTCACTGGTTCAGATAAATTGGGCAGTAGAAGTCACGATCTCGGTACATCAGGTGTATCCTTTGACTGCGTAACATATTCTTATTGAATTTCGTGCTCATAGAAATGTGACTCCGATAGAATTTTTGCAAAAATTGACTTCACAGCTTAGGGATCAAATACTGTCCAAAGCTTGCATGTTTGCCTAGCATAAGGAATTCAAGCAAGAAACAATTCGCACGATTGAAGCTGATAACGTCTGCCTGTTTTTGAAATTGTCGTAGAATAAATGCTACTTATTCCTGTGAGCTTTTGAGTTAGGTTAGGGATGCTTTATCATTCCATAAGACGTGATTAACCGATCGGAGACGTCATTCTATCCCACGAAAACGTTCGATTCCCTACTGCATGTCTGCAGTAAGAGGATTTTAGGATGATGCAAAACTGGAGACTTTTATGTTTAATTGACCACACACAGCAATCTTCATCCTATGATGCCAGGATTAAAAACCTCCCAATTCAGGTGGACAGAATGGCCTGTAGTCAGAACTCGGTTTCAAACTCAAGTCTGGAGCTAAGCCTGAAAACGGTAGTCAGAACAAGGTTTTAAGATACTTTTGTCTATACAATAGCTACATCAACAAATTCAGACTCGAGCTCAAAACTGGTTAAGGCAGTTTTTTGTGTGTGATTTCCTATTGAAATGACTGATCTAGTGGATGATTTGGAAGATTTCGAAGAAGTAAGAGAAATAGTGGAGCACAGAAAAGTGAATGTTGTATTCCGCCAAAGATTAAATCCGTTCCTTATTCTTTAAAACTGTGTTCTGACTACATCTCGGTCTAACCTGGTTCTTAGCTATCGTCATGGTTTTAGAGTGATCCAAAATGATTGACTGTGCCACCTTGTTCTGATTCTTTCTTTGCCGTCTGCTTGAAATAGTGAACTGCAAGTGACAGATGACAGTTCCTCTGAAAACTCCATCCTAACCAGACAGTTGGAAAAAAATGAAATTAATTTTTAATAATCATTCAATAATACTGTTATTTTCTTACTTTTCTGTTTCTTAAATCAGATTATGGATAATTTTGAGTCATAAAGCTCAAAATCTATATAAAATATTTTGAAACTCAATAAAGTTATGTATTAAAATATTAAATTTAAGGTGGCAAAGAGTTCATGATGAATGCTGTAAAACAAGGTTTTTTGTTTTAAACATAATTTTCTCCTAAGAATCATACTCAGAACAAAATAAACTGTCCTAAACGATAAAATAGTTATTTTTGTATTAAGTGTGCGAAGTGATTCATTCCAAAGCGCAACAAAATACAATCACTTCGCACACGAAATACAAACAATATCTTTTCGCCAAATGTAAAAAAATAATAGATCAACAATAATTTTTGTTTTATTCAGTAAAATGTAGGAAAAAAGTACAAACTATAATTAATTTGCAGTCACCTGGGTATTGCAACAAAAAGTATGCGCAAATGTTGTTTGATAAATAAAGAACTGTCAACAATTAATTTTTATATTCAAAAATAAGTAGTTTTATGTACAAATTCATATTTCTTTTTTGTTGTATATTTGTTTGTTTCTATCCTTGTAGCATTACTAAACTGATTTATATTAGATTAGGTGTGCAAAAATATGTTTCATTTTTTTTACTAGTGAAAGAAATCAAGAACTTTGCGTATCCATAACAATACAAAAATATCATGTTTTTTTGACAGTTGACAAAAAACACATTTTTGCACGATTGGGCGTTTTTATGTGTTTACCGGCTCTCTATTTGAGGCGGTATGTTGATTTTGCCGGCAAACTGTGGTTTCTATGGTTATGCTAACTTACCGCCCATGGGCAAAGGCGGTAAGTACGAAATTGTGAATTTTCACAAGAAATATTCATTCATTTATCTTCATTTGTATTTGAATATTCAGAATAGAATGTCAAACTTGACAGCTGTCAGCGAATAAACAATCATCAGTAGTAATTTAATTTGAAAAAAAAAATTTGGACCCATATTTTGGATCTTCCAATCATGCAAAAAAATTGTAAGCATCACGGTCAATAAGTACAGTACCGATTTCGTATAATATTTGGAAACCTCGCCAAGGCTCGGCCTCCAAACTATTATTCTCAATCGGTAAACTGTACTTACTGACCTTAATACTTAAATAACTATTTTTTATCTGAAAATAGGGAAAAATCATTTCTGCCAACCCTGCTTTGCCCATGACAATACTTGTGACAAAATATTCGATATGGCATCTGATTAAAGCATTTAGCCTAATTTAATATTGGGTGTAAATATAAACATTGTATCCGCCATAAAAAAAAATAAAAATTGATATTTTTAAAAACAGTAAAGACAATAGAACGACAAAAAAAGCACAGTACTAGTCAGCATTATACAAAACATTACGGCATAAAATAGGAGGAGGGCGTAGAACAGCATGAATATGAGAAGGCGACGTGTCAAATGTGATTCGATGGGACAATGTAAAATTTTGTGACATTGCGTTCCACATATTCGAGGTATATTTAACGTGAACGAGAATTTCTGCAGGGCATTAATGATGCAGCGTACAATCTCCATGAAAATCTGTTTTTCAGCTATTTGACTAGCTGTTTTCACTTTTGACACAGTGTTGCGAACCTTGCTACAATATTTAAAATGCAAATATAATTACTGAGATAGCACACAACTACTATGGGAATATTTAATGAAAGAGTATGTACATTCTGCTGGTTTCACCAAAAATTAAATTTTCAGCGCAACACCTATGCTTTGACTGCTATTGTATGTAGTGCTTATCCTGAGGGAAAATTCAGTAAAATATTTATTGGATTGTTAATTATTCAATTTAATTTATTTGTCGGATTGTATTGCAAAGATTCTTTGTGATTAACAAAGTACGAACAGAATATTCTAGCCATTTCAAGTTTTAGCATTGATTCTTTCTTTTGAATACCTTGCTGAAATATGCTTTTTCAAGATAACAGGAACAAAATTGAAAGGGGCATACAGTAAAAAATAAGCATCAATTATTCGTGAATTCATTTTGGAGAAATATTTGTTCTCTGCAAATAACAATAGTTATTTATCTCAAATCATGTACGTATCTGTGAAACGAAAATGTTATGTATTCCAAAAACAAATATTCGATCAGATTTTCGTTTATCAATTTGGAATGAAAATGAACTGAACATCAGGGTATTCCTATAGCATTTTAGTTTTGTAGTAAAATAACGTAACATATTATATATAACATAACATTAACATTCACGATCATACAAAAAAATTTCTTTCTTTCAACAATTTCTTTCCTAGAATAATTTTTGGGATACCATATCTTCAATAAAAATTCTCGTGAACTTTCACAACCGATCATTCATCTGTTGTAAAGTAAGAAAGTTAGCGGGTAGAACTTACTCAAGAGATAATATTTTATCATTCAATATTAGCTGAAGGAAGGGGCAAAGTATCACAAATCCGTCGGATATATTACAACTAACTAAATATCAGTTTCAAGTCCAATTTTATTATCAGTAGATATTTATTTTCATTTCTAGGAGAGGAGGTATCATTTGGCGCTGCCCAATATGCTGCCTTGACCACATGTGGTCAGTGATTTTAAGAAAATCTTTTTGAGACGTTATCTCTTGATTGCAATATTGAATGTTTGTTAAATTTGTCACTGAAAATCAATCAAATATAGTAGACGTATATCTTCTTCCTCCCCAATCATTTTGAAATCTACTGCATCCACGTTTCAATGTCCTATCTTCATTATTATCGAATGACGTCACCTGGAGAGAGTCTAGCTACATACTTCCTATTTAAGAATTTTCCAAGCAACGTTTAATGTGGAATCCTACTGAGTAGTGAAGCAACGAACTCTCTATACAGTTGCCAAGACTTCAACTTCAGGCATTTGCATGTATATGGAATACAGAAAATAAGGACAATATTCCGTAGCAGGGGAAGAAATAATGTGTCGTTCTGTCATGAGGAAATAAGAAGAATCTACATCTTTTGGAGAAGACACCTGGTGGGACAAAAATGGAACCAAATTGAAAAATAGAGCAAATAATAGAATTTTCAGGGTGTATTTCTTTGTAAAGTAAAACCATTTTATTTTCAAGCTTAATAAGGAGAATTTTTTGAATCATTGTTCATCATAAAAGACAACCAAGAAAATAGGTTTTCTGATTCCAGCGGATTTCACGAGACTTCCAGTATAGAATTTTTATTTTTTTTTTCTTGTCGTTCTGTCAAACTGAATGCAATACTATATTATGTTATTGAAGAACAAAGCAGTCTGTATTGAGCTCTGATACTCGTATGCAAATCACGTATGTATAATTTCTCCTTCAAGCGTTTGAATTCCTGCCAAAGCAGAAGAAGCCCAGCTAAATTCGTGGACTTTTTAATGTGAGGTGGACACCACGATAAACTATCAATGATAGGCAATATAATCGTATTATTGTACACTTGCGCTATTTTCAAATTTGGATACAGTGAGCATCAAAATGTGTATTGAACAAGCGAAAAATTTGGACGCATCCGAATTCCTCCACGAAACCTAAGGTAGCTGTAATCCTATATCCGAATTCCTCCACAGCATCTCTTCAACGGGATTACGGACGCATCCAAAATCCTTCACGAAGCCTCAAGTAGTTATACTTCAAGCTCATTGGTGAAATTGAGCTTTGTCAGTGGCACTATAACAGTGATTTTTTTTTCCACCGGCGATGCTTCGCCCAAAAACGAATGAGCGAGCTTCGCCTGCTCTAACCGAGCTCGACGTGTGGAATCTCGCGTAGCTGGAAACAGTAATTTAGTTTTTAACAGACGACGCTTCGCACCAAAACAAATGAGCGGGCTTTACCCGCTCTGAACGAGTTCGGCGTGTGGAATTTAGCGTGCGCCAAACATCTCCTGTTGGGCCAAAAGAAGTCTTCAATTTGTCTTTTATATTTGTTTGTTTGAGAGCTACTGCTAGCCCTGCTAACAGTTCCAGAGGTGAAGGTGGAAGAACTCGACTTTGGGATTATTGTTCCAACCTTACGGTCTAGGATTTAAACAGATTAAAGAGGAGGAATTCGGATGCACCGAAAGATTTATAATTATTGTGAGGGAAAATTCAAAGTCAAAACCTTCGAAGCCCTGGATGACAGACATTCGGTTCACATGCTCAATCCAACATAAATGATTCAATGTATTCGTTTCAATATTACATTCCAATTCTGCGATCCGTCCGGTAGCAAGAATATTGTGATTGTGCTGGATTCTTTTTCTGAAAACCTTTTGTATCACAGTTTTTTTTTAAATGTGCCCTTCATCTTTGTATGGTCATATTTATGATGTAAGCAATTTTCTATTTAATTTTTTTATTTCGGACATGATTCTGTATTTCTTCACTTTGAAGACATTTCATCGTGTGTTTTCTCTGAAGTGGGATTCTTACAATATGACTTTTTCTCTGCGAATAATTTTTCATAAGGGTTTCGGATGAGTCTGTTTCTTCGTTTTTCTGTATAAATTTTATAATATTGAAGATATTGTAACGTGCGAGAGTGTGGAGGTTCGTAGGACTGGGGTAGGCTTGGGCCTGACCTTATCTGGCCGGGGTCTGTCGTCCTCGTTGAATCGCGCCGCACCGCACCACATCACCCCGCACGATGGGAAAATCTAGCAATATGTACTAGACTAAATCTAGAAATTTCGAGAAAACGGGATTCTATATATAAACGCAAGCAAATCACTTGAAAAGATAGTGTAATGGTGAATCTAGAGCAGTGAATATCAAACAGTAAACTGATCAGTGTATATAAATAATTAAAAGTGAATATCTGTGGCTTCATTTAAGATAGTAGTAAGTGATAAATAAATAATATATTATTTGTTAGTGATATCCGGAAATAGTGATTTTTATTTATTTATAAATTATTTCATTTTAAAGAATGAACATCACAGTGATGTCAGGTGTGGGGTAATGTGGTGCGTTGCGGCGCGTTACAACGAGGATGAAAGGCCCCGCCCAGATAAGGTCAGGCCCAAGCCTACCCTACTCCTACGAACCTCCACACTCTCGCGCGTTACAATATTGTCTTGAAAATTGGTATACAAAGGCAATTTCAATGTTTCCATCTATCCACACTACATGAAGGTTAAGATCATGTAATTTTCTGAGACTTCTTGAGCCATCAAGTGTTTTGTAAATATAAGTTTGTCGACTGCAGGTCTCTCCCAAAGAGATGCTCCGCAAGAAACTCATATCATACGACCACAGATTCCGCTGAGGAGCAAGATTTTTTTTTTTATTAGCCAATTTATATCATATTTGGTCTAGTATAAGTCTCATATCTGTAGTAGTTACTCAACGATTATGCTTTAGTAACACGTACAAGTATTCCGTTATAACTCTACACTTTTTGTGTAAACACAAACACTCCTAATGTTAACATTAAATTCAACGGCTACTCTCCTTCTAATCTTTCTATCCACTTTCACAGTTATATGACAATATCAAATTGAAACTATAATTTGCCCGAAAATGCAGTTATTGTCTTTTTTGCGCAATTGGGCGTTTTCATGTGTTTACCGGCCCTCTATTTGAGGTGGTATGTTGATTTTACCAACAAACTGTAGTTACTATGGTTATGCTGACTTACCGCCCATGGGCAAAGGAGGTAAGTAAAAAATTGTGAGATTTTCACAAAAATAGTTATCTAAGTATTAAGGTCAGTAAGTACAGTTTACCGACTGAGAGTAATAGTTTGGAGACTCGGCCTCCAAACTATTATTCTCAATCGGTAAACTGTACGTACTGACCTTAATACTTAATTAACTATTTTGCTTCATTACTTGATTCCACGTATTATTGAATATGTAATACTTGTAATGTTTTTTAATAACTGTATGAATTTACTATACCAACTCCCGTAGATAGTTTCCTGTTGTTCAAATCTACATCATCGCTTGGAGATCCGTCATTGAATACATGTACTGTTTGTCTTCAAGCCTCCATATTTGAAGGTAAAAATCTCCATATTCCAAGTAAGTAAGTGAAAATTTCACTTTATTACGTTTATAAAATGCATATTTTCCCTCGTTTCTACGTAACAGAAAAATAATACTGACACCGCGCGGTAAACAGTACGCCTTATAATATTAAAACAATAAAAACTTATGAAAGTGTTATTAAACTACTAAAAACTCACATGAATTCTAATTATACTAAAAATGGAAATTTTCTGCATATGAGAGAATCTTTTATTTTTCTGTTGATAAACAGACGCAGGATAAATATTCCTGCGCAAAAACACTATCACAAGAACATTGACAATAGTATTTGTGTTTATTATTGGCACAAAACGCTAGTAAATAAAATAAATGTGTGAGATAACCTATTTAGATCATTTTCACAAGAATAAATATATCTGCAATGCACCAAATAGAGAACAATGAAAGTACGCATCGCTTGCGATGAATGAAGAATTAAGTTTAGGAATAACCATAGCTAAAATATATTTCATAATGATTTAAGATTCCTCAAAAACTCTATATTTCTAACACTCGGTATGAAATTATGTCAATAATTTTAATATTTCAACCTAACTTTACAGAAGCACCTATATAGGATCATCAATCATAACAATTTTTTGGAAAAAAGACGATCAACAGTATGTGACGTAGATTAGATCAGCATGGATTAAGGGTTATTCCGATGATTTATTAACGTGTGTTTTATAGGTCATTTAAGCTGGAGTTATTTCCACATTTTCTCTTCAATAAATTTTTAGTGTGGTTTCAACAGATAACATTGATGGAAAAACGATTTTCTGGAACGAGATATTACGATGGATCATGAGCTTGATAGTTTTGGTTTAAAAGAGCATTAGAAGAGACATTTGTGAATTGCGGAATAGATATTTCATTTATTTCATGAAAATTGAATAAAACTGAATAAATAATTGTAAATGTACATTCTTCCGACTGGAGTTTGCTCCTGATTTATTTGAACTACCAAATCTTATCAGGTTAAAATGAGGTTTCCCCTGTATAGGCGAAGCTGATGAGTTCCATATCAAGGTACACTAATACAAAAGTTATATTTGATAAGATTGTTCTTTTCAGGCTTAAAATTTTATTCAGGATGATCGAAAAAAAAACTTATTCAGGGCCAACTGAAATTCTTCTTAGGATAAACTCATAAAAAATTAATACAGTTCTTATTTGATATTCTTGTTCAGAGCTAACTGAGGTTCTTCTCAGGATAGCTGCATGAAAAAAGGTAGGTATATGTTTTCTATCTGATTATCCTATCAAAATAATCTTATGAAAAAGTTATTTGTTTTTCATCTTGTCCTTTTTCTGGATAATTGAGATCCATCCTAGTATAAACTTTTGGCGTTCTTCTCAGGATAACTTTTTTGGATAATAATTTGTTCAATACCAGCTGAGATTCATTCCTTGTTATCTCATGATGAAGCTTTTTTTTCTCTCTGTTTATCCTATTCAGAACCAAGCCAACTTATTTTCAGGTTTATCTTATGATAAAGCTATTTGCTATTTGCTTTTATTGAGGATTGAAAATGTATTTCTTGATAAGTGAGACAAAAAGATTATTGACTCAAGCACGCAAACTCCAATTATATATTTTTTTTAAATTGGGCTTTTCTGCATTTTGCAATCCTTTGTGACATAAAATAGTTGGAAGTGATTTGAAGCCCAGTACTGAAAGGCATGCAATTTGCAGAATCCCAAAAGGCTTTAACGGCCAAGTGAACTTGTGAAAAAAAAATGTGAGACTCTGGGTTTTTCAAATTACTCAGAAGAATAGAAGTTTTAGCCAAAAAATCCTTGGCAAAAAATTGGCATGCATCCTTTGTTGGCACAAGGGTGGCAAATTATATACCTGATAAGAGAGATCCCGGCAAATTAGTTTTACATTTGTGCAATATTTTCCCAAAAAAATTCTCACCCTTTACTTTAGATCACTTTCAACTGTTTCATGTAACAAGGATATGAAAATACGGAAAAATTCAATAATTCTCAAAAAATATAATTGGAGTTCGCACTATGACCGGTAAGCGTGCGTAGGTCAATAATATGTTTATCTTTCTCATCAAGGAGTAAGTTTTCAGCTCTCAAAAAGGCATGCGATATAAAATCGGAAAGCCCTAACTATAACCATCTCCCAATCTAATGAGCTCCAGATGAGATTCAATTATGGATCTAATCAGGATATTATTGAATCCTGATAAGGTAATCCTGATCAGGCTCTTTAAAAGTAATCCTAATGAAGACCTAATACCTTCTTTATGTTTTATCTTTATTCGAAAATTCTAATTTGTATGAAACGATAACCTGATTACTTGATGAGTTATGCTATTAACTATTAAATGTGAAAAGCACAGAAAAGGATATAAATATTGTAAATATCATAGGCGGCTCTAGCCTACTTATCGCCGGGGTGCAAAGATATATAAATTGAACCCTCCTTTCTACCTCCCTCTCTTCATCGTACTTTTTTTTTTATAGATTTCAATCCTAATCCACAATCCACAATTTGAATCTCAATCTACAATTTTAATCCCAATCCACAATCCACAACTTCAATCCTAATCCACAATCCACATTCAATAATTTTAATCTCAAACCAAAATTCACAATTTTAGTCCAAATTCGCAATTTGAATCCCAATACACAATTTCAATCCCAACCCACAATCCACAATTTCAATCCCAATCCCAATTAAAAATCCACAATCACAATCTCAATCTAAAATACACAATTTTAATCCCAATCCCAATGCACAACCCACATTTTCAATTCCAATCCAAAATCCAAAATCCACAATCCAAAATCCACAATCCACAATCCTAATCCTAATCCCAAATCCACAAACCTAACCCCAATCAAAAATTTACAATCCCAGTCCAAATCAAAAATCCACAATCCCAATCCCAATCCCAATCCCAATCCAAAATCCAAAATCCAGAAACCCAGTTCAAATCCCAAATTCTACAACCTTAATACCAATCGAAAATCCACAATCCCAATCTCAATCAAAAAACCAACATCCCAATCCAGATCCCAATCCAAAATCCAAAATCCAGAAACCTAATCCCAATCCAAAATCCACAATTCCTGATCCAAAATCCACAATTTTAATCCCAATCCAAAATAGAATGATGGATTATGGATTGTTGATTGTGGATTAGCTCTAATAAAATATTTTGTTGGAGAAATTGGTCTTGTTTTTGAAGAATTATGTTCGGGATCCAACTGCCGCCTTCAAGGACATGGCGCCGGGGTGCCGTGCTCTCCTTGCACCCCCGCTTGAGATGCCTCTGGTAGATATAATTAGTTGAAATTTGATACTTGAAAAGTTGTCAAATGTCAAGTTGTAGTCAATTATCTTAATAATAATAATAATATATCGTTTTCCTTTGGCGGTGATGTCAAATTTCAAATTATTGGCGTTCAACAAGAAATTGGCAGACTTTTTACATGATTGTTTTTTTTTTGTGGAAATGATATAATTTCACTATCTCATTGAATTTACCTACATACGTACAAGATCCTATATTTAATTCAAGATAACTGCTACTATTCGGACCTCTAGATATCATTAGGGAGAACTGTATCTTCAATACAAAGAATGTGTGAAGATTTTATACACTTGGTTTCGAAAGATGTGTTGAGTGAATTTTTACTCAAGTCGAACATCATTTGACTGATTCTTTATTTTTTTTTTTTTGCGTACACTGTAAACACTCACTATGTGCCAAATATCAACGCTTTAGGTTCATTGGAAGTACCCAAAAGGATTTGATGTTTGAAGTACAAGGACTAAATACAGAGATAGAAGGGCCCGAAAATGAGTCCAATATGTTGATGTAAATCGTGCTCCGTATATTCAGAGGTCTCTAAAATAAAAACCACTACTTCTAGACGTTTGTAATTAAATGAAATAAATTAATAATCACGCCGTTTACTCACTACGGGTCTGGCAGACACTGACAGTGCACTTGATTGATTGACATATTTCTTCAATCGTAGGGTGCGATTATCAGTCGTCAAGTTTTTTTGAAGAGTACGCGACAGAGTAAATTATAACTGAATAAAAATCTTATTGACTATTTGTCCGGTGGGATTCGACTCCGCGACCTTCGGATTATAAAGCTAGCATATTCACACTAGGGTATGAATACTTATTTAAATTTTGAATTCATGTTCATATTGGAAATCTTAAACATGCAAAATTGGAGCTCTGAACCTCTGAACAGAACAATGAAAAGAGATAGAGCAGGGTCGAAAGTTACTCGATTCTGTTCGTGAACAGTGTTTCGTGTAATTATACATTTGTATACTGAAAATACTACATCCAGATGTATATAATTTTAAGTTCAGTGTTATACTAGCAATTTTAATACACATGCAAAATTTAAGCTCTGTTCATAGATTGTGTATAGAGATAGAGGGGCTCGAAAGTGGCTCGATTCTGCTTGTAAATACTACTCCACGTACAATGGAAACTATTGCATCTAGACGTATGAAATTTTGAAAAAACCGTTATATTAGCAATCTTAATACACATACGAAATTCGAGCTCCATACAAGGACCTTCAAAAAAAAAAAATACTATTCACCACATTTGAATATGATATTTTGTACACTGAATAATCATTTATTATACCATCGTGTTGCACACTCGTGGTATTCAAACGCAAGCCCAATAAACATTCGTGATAGCACCACAAAAATAGTCTATAATACTTCAACTACAAATGGTATATGGAGGACTATTCCAGGAGTCAAACCATTTTTTCAAATTAGTTTTCTATGAATCTAGTAACAACTCACGTAATTTTCATAGGAACGAGTAAACAAACTTTTGTCAAACTGAAAAATTAGAATTTCTTGCATTTTCTTTGACGAATAATAGAGAAATATATAACGTCTTGATATGGAATCTAGTTCAGAAAGATTTGGTGATAGATCAGAAGATAAAATTGATGAAGATATTCAGAGAAATATTCCATTAAATACGAAGAAAGCACAAATTGGAGGTATCCACATTTTTGAGTAAAATACTCACTTTGACCACTAGTGTAATACCCGATGGTATTTCTACACGTCCAAATATCCACTGATATGCACCATTTCTATGGCGCTTTAGCATTGTTAACCTTGTTATAAATACTACGAATGGAATAGTCATTTATTATACCATAAGTAGTTGAAATATTATCGATTATTTTTGTGGTGCTATCACGAATGTTTTTTTTGCTAGCGTTTGAATACCACGAGTGTGCAGCACGAGTGGTATTCACAAGCACAATAAACATAAGTGATTACACCACAAAAATAGTCTATAATACTTTAACTACAGATGGTATATGGAGGACTATTCCAGGAATCAAACCATTTTTTTAAATTAGTTTTCTATGAATCTAGTAACAACTCACGTAATTTTCATAGGAACGAGTAAACAAACTTCTGTCCAACTGAAAAATTAGAATTTCTTGCATTTTCTTTGACGAATAATAGAGAAATATATAACGTCTTGATATGGAATCTAGTTCAGAAAGATTTGGTGATAGATCAGAACATAAAATTGATGAAGATATTCAGAGAAATATTCCATTAAATACGAAGAAAGCACAAATTGGAGGTATCCACATTTTTGAGTAAAATGCTCACTTTGACCACTAGTGTAATACCCGATGTTATTTCTACACGTCCAAATACCCACTGATATGCACCATTTCTATGGCGATTTAGCATTGTTAACCCTGTTATAAATACTACGAATGGAATAGTCATATATAATACCACAAGAGCATCGAAATTATCGGATATTTCTCGATAGGTTCGTTGCAAACAAATGAACGTGTCAAGTTTTCCAGATTAAAAAATCACTCGCGCTACGCGCTCGTGATTTTTCTGGAAAACTTGACAAGTTGATTTGTTTGCAGGGAACCTTAAGAGAAATATCAGATTAATTTTGGAGTTCGAGTGGTATTCGGGAGATTATTTTTCTCATCCAAATTCATCAATAGATCCCAGAGACTCGACTCCGAATCTGCTCATTTTTACATTCAATCTGTCTGTCAGTTTGACAGATGCTGAATCTACGCGGCCGAATGTTCTTTGTTTTGTATATATAACCAACAGACAAAATTTTCAAAAAATTTCCACTTGAAAACCATGTAGGTTGTACCACGTGACGTCGAATGGTGCAATTCTATTAGTCGAAATTTGGGTGGTAGAAATAATCACTGATATGCATCGTTTCTATGGCGATTTAGCATTGTTGACCTTGTTATAAATACTACGAATGGAATAGTCATTGAAATTTTGAATTCATGTTTATATTGGCAATCTTAAACATGCAAAATTTGAACTCTGAACAGAACAATGTAGAGAAATAGTGGAGAGTCGAAAGTTACTCGATTCTGTTCGTGAACAGTATTCCGCATAATTATACATTTGTATACTGAAAATACTGCATCCAGATGTATATAATTTTGAGTTCAGTGTTATATTAGCAATTTCTATGCACATGCAAAATTTAAGCTCTGTTCATAGATTGTGTATAGAGATAGAGGAGCTCGAAAGTGGCTCGATTCTGCTTGTAAATACTGCTCCACGTATTCAGACGTTCGTACAATGGAAACTATTGCATCTAGACGTATGAAATTTTGAACAAACCGTTATATTAACAATCTTAATATTCATACGAAATTCCAGCTCTATACGAGGACTTTGTACGGAAGCTCGAATCTCTGCATCTCTGCGTATTCAAAAGTACAATACTATCCACCACATTTGAATATGATATTTTGTACACTGAATAATCAAAATTATCTGTAATCTATAACATTGATCTATGATCGAACAACAAAGTGTTCTATCTATAATGTTTAAATTGAATGGGCTGTCTACACAGTTTCCACGATGCCCAAGGTGTTGAAAATTTTCTAAGGAAATGTTTATACACCTCCAAATCTCAGTTTGATGAATTCTTAATGATGAAATAGCAATACTTTTTTATGTCAGTATTAATAGTTAAATGTAAATTTTTTCATCACAAGATTTATTTCTGAAGTATAAGTACCTGTATTTCAGTGCTGTAATCTAGCGTTGGTAATTAATATGATTCTTGGTTAGATTCTGAAGAGAGAGCTCTGGGAAGAATATATATGATAGGTAGAATCATAATGTGGATGAAACAAAAAATGATCTCATTGATAATATTCTATGCTCGTCTTCTTGATTCTTGCAAATCGAGAACAAAAATAATAATGATAATTATAAAATTGGTGAAGGAAGAAGAATGGGTATTCCATCCTTTTCTAGAAAGCTGTTCTTCTGTAATTTCTTCATTTCGTCATATAATTTCAACTTTCTTAATGCGTTACTAATGTCTCAAAACAAAATAATAAAAAAATAATCACCACAACAAAGAACATACAGTTTCCGTAAATTTGAGATTGCTGCGAAGTGTGTGCAATCCATATGCTTTTTCGCTTGTCGGAGTTCTCCACTACCTGCTATTTGTGGTCTTAGAAACAGAGAAACAAACAATTTGGAGGGTCTAAGCGCCAGTAATAACACAGTATTGCACAGGAAATCGGTTCTGTCGCCTCCTAATAACACCATAAAAAAAATTCTGTCGGCATTATTTGGGACAATGGGATGAAAGGCTCTTATGCCGACGAAATTGTTAATTGGAATCATTTGTTTAAGATAAACTGGGGCTATATGGTTCAGTTTTATAGTCTGGTTGTTTAGGAGTTGTTATTTTTGATGATTTTAGGAGGAGCGAAAATGGTCAAAAATTTTATTTCACGATGCTAAATGGTGGTAAATGATTACATAACCATACTCCCTTTTTACAATCATTTTTCTTGAAGTGGACAGCTATTTCAGATTACTACAAAGTCAGTTCCCTGTTAGTGTTCTTTTATTTCCTGATCTACAAGGTTGCTCCAAAATAAGTTTGACTCTTTTTATTATGACAATTACGACTTGGTTCTGCATATCTTCACATGAAGAGGTAAAATTTCGAAAATAAGTAATTTATTTTCTTATTTCACACAAATTTGAGTACATAGTCGTTTGAATTCTCATTGGTCGTATGTACAGATAATATAAATTTTAATTACTTCCAGCGAAATACATAAAAAGTTATTGGTTATGCATCATTATTATAATTTTGCAATTTAAAAAGTTCGTTTGCTCTCTGTGTTTATGGGTAGTTATTTCAGCAATAAAGGAAATTATTAAATGTCTTGTCCTTGTTTTAAATATGTTTTGCTTATTATAGGTTTTACATATTTCTTTTATTGCTGCGTAATTACCTTCACAAAATTTAGATTAATTCTTTGAAGTGCCGTGCGGATAAAAACTATAAATAAAATACTTCAGAAAATATAAATAAATTATTAAAAATTATTTCCACCTTGATATATAATTATTCAGTTATTTCAACGTTTGCAGACGTTATTAATAAACAAAAACTAGTTAATTTAAGAGCCACTGTAGTGATTCTTTTGCTGTGCGAAACGAATTATCTTCATTTATATACAAGCTTTCCGATCTACTCTGCAGATCTAAGCCCCAAGGCTCCGCAGAATAAGATTGCTTCAAATGCCACGCACTTCACTTCGTTCGTGCGTTTGATTCGTCTTCTGCGGTTGTGTACTTATAATGAATCTTTTTTTTACCATTCTGCAAAATTATGGTACAGTTGGCACAACGTGTTGAAGATGCACTCAAGTGATTTTTGTTAACCACAGTGTTGTAATAATAAATATACCATTTCTGCTAGAACATATGCTATCGGATGGAGGTATTTGGAAATACAAATAATAATAACAATAATTTTTATTCGCATCATCTTAAGAAAAATAAATAAATAAAGATTGGTGAATCTATTGATGAGTTTTTCTCTTAATTGGTTCAACAATTTGCGAAATAATCTTAGTTCGAGAAAACAAATGTATTAAAATTTCTACCAAATGACATTCTAGCCAAATCTGTGTGTAACAATTCTCAGTGGACACCCTGTATATCTACAGCACCGACAGCACGTAAATCTGACTTTTTCTTCTTGAGTTCTTTTCGAATATTCACTTTCTCCAATTGTGTCCACTTGTTCTCCAACTTATTCTTCTTTTGTTTTTCTGTCGGCAACAATAAAACGCGTGACTAATTGAAACCCAGTGGTTTAGTAATTTTGCGGAATCCGGTCCTGGTCGCTAATGTCCAAGTGGCGTGGTCGTCTTACAAACGGAAAGAAAAAAGATAAATACCGGATGATGATGGGGCAATGGCAGTAAAGCACAACGAGTTGTTCTTACCGGTAACAAAAACACCCTAATTACCGACAAAGCTTGGTTGTGGTTAGTATCGAGATGGATCGAGTCCAGAACTCTATTTGTGCCATTTTTCACAAAGATATGATGACTAGGGAGATATCGAATAAATATTTTTATTGAACATTTACGATTTGTAGTATGTCAAAGAAGGCAGAGCAAAAAACAAATAAATCTTCAATATGTCTAAGAGAATTTTAAGCTGAATTGAATCATAAATGTTAATTTTCCTTCTCAATTCTTCATCTCCATGATTTATGGCAACCAGTTATGGAAATTATGTTGCTACTGTCAGAATAGAAAACACTCATAATATATTGGCTCTGTGAGGAAAGTCAATTCAGAAATAACTCACACTCATACAAACACACCAGGAAAAGCGTCCACATACACAAAAAATATCTATCTCAACTTATGCACTTCCATTGTTTACTTCGTTGGTTGTCAGTAATATGCGGAATTTCGGTTATGTGTGATTGTTTAGGTTTCAGGTGATCTATAGGTTACCTAGGAAGTCTGCTCATTGCCAGAATGTTTAAGTTCAAAATATCAGTCTTCTTCTGCACATGTCTCGGTTTTTGTTCTCATGTGCTTCAATACAATAAAGACTTATAAGGAAACGTGACACACCACGAATTGATGAAATGTATCAACAGTTTCCAATTTTATAAGTTACACGTACATATTCTTCTGTGTGGTCATTTCTGGAAGAGAGCATTTCTCTTTGTCACTATTTTACATTGAAGACATTCTCTTTAGTAACCATTTATGGTGTACATTATTTGTCGTGGGTATGATTTATTGTGAGCATTTTTCGATGAAAGCATTACTTTGTAACAATTTTTCGATGAGAATCTCTTGTGATGACCATTTTTTAAGTATTGGTATTTTTCAATATGTGGTAATTTTTTGGTTTGTTCATTTCTTATTGCAAGCATTTTTAGAAGTAGGCGCTATTTGATGTGAGCAGGTATTTGACGTGAAGGCATTTTACGATGGAATCATTTTTCTATCTGTTCTTTCATAATATATAGATATTTTTTGTTATTGTAATACACCGTTTTTTAATGTGAATTCATTTTTTATTATACTATTGTGAGCAATTTTGAATGCGGTCGTTCTTGATAAGAGCGTCCCTTTTGCAACCATATTTCGACGAGAATATCGCTTTAGGAAAGTATTTTTCGATGTAGGCATTTCTGAATGGAACATTTCTAATTGTGTGCAGTAAAGATATTTTTCTGTATAATCGTCCATTTATGATTGAATATTTTAGGGCTCCGTTATATACAAAGTACAAAAGATGCTCCTTGTGGTGGGATCTCGAAATCCGTTTGTTTGTGTCGCTGTATTTACATGCTTAATTTTTCTACTCAAAATTTGATATGAGTATGCTTGCCTGTGCCTTATCCAGATGCCAAGATTTGAAAAAATATATTCGCAAATATTATTGCAGCCTATCATTTGGGGAAAGTAGATACTTTTGTGATTCAAAATTAATTTTCTAATTTTTGTCTTGGTAAGGAAAGTTTGGGATTTTCTTGTCTGATATAAAACCTATTGAAGATAAAACGATGTCTTCAACTAATAAAGGGCCAGTTGCATAAAAATAATTGACAGGTTATCAGTTAACATGCTGTTAACTCGATTTTTTATTGACGTTTATCTGGAAAAAAATAGATTACGTGAATCATTTACTTATTTCTAACATTTAAATGACGATTTTAAATTATATTTGTTGTAAAATTATATATGAGAATATCACAACTTTTATTTAGATGTGAAAAATATCAGGTTAGAAACACGTGATCAAATATTTGACTATGTGATTAAAGTTAACAATGCTTCATGCAACTGGGGTGTAGTCTCCGAGAGATGAATAATTATCTATTAAATTGAATATTCATGTAATTCTATCATACATTGATTCTACCAAGCTAAGAGTGCGCGAGTCTAAGTAGCATTTGCTTATTTTTTTGTGCTACTTATTATTGGGTGATTGTGATGGAATCCTTGGGTTTTAAAGCATAGGATACCTCTCTGCATGGTTCATCGCTCGCGGCCATATTGGCATATCGTAAAACTAAGATCCCAAACCAATTTGGTAAAATTTCGTGTTTGTGGTCCCTCAGCACGCAACGCTATAAACATTTTAGTAACGTTTATTACCAGCAGATTGTAAATACAACCGACTTTTCTATAGGCTTTGTCTTCAATATGATGTCAAAACACCATGCGGCCGCCAATCATCGTATTCGACTCATGTAATAGGTTTATAATGATCCAAGCAGTCGAATAAGTCATTTCAGAGGAATTTTATTCATGAATCAGGCAATAAAGAGATTTGTCTAACACCAGCGAATCTTATTGCGGTACTTCCAATCTTGTTAGAGTTCACAGCTATCAAATAACACCTTGAACTCATGATTTTGACGGAAGCTTCGGAATAGTATTTAGTTCGTCAATACTCTGTTGCTTGAGATACAATTCACAATGCTAATTAAATTATTGTTTTCCAAGAAATATTCACACTTGTTTCCATTAGGTGCCGACATTTACACATTTACTGTCAATATATTCACCAATTCTCTGATTTTTACGAGATTTTTGGATTTCCATAAACTGAAAGCGATTGTGATCGTACGATCTTTTATTGTGTGGTCTCTTGGTTAAGCAAATCAGCAACTTTTTTTCAGAACGCATTAATTTCAAGTTTTATCAAATTGAAAGCGAAATGATGTCTCAAGATCAAGAGTGCATCAACGAAGTCGTCCAATTGAATCTACGGAAAAACTGAATATATATTCAAGAAGATAATCAATTCTTATCTTTTTGAAGTGAAATATTATTTATTGTTATATTCAGTTTGAAGTAAATAACAACTATTTTAAAATCGTACTCACAAACAATGCAGCGTAAATATTAATGCCTATTTAACTAACATCCAAAAACATGGAGTGACCATACTCAAGACATGTGGTTAAGTTTAATAGGCGAGTAAGACAGCGCTTTTATTGTCTCTAATTTAAGTGATTACCCATCCGAAATATGGAAGGCTTTCCCCGAATTTATGAGATGTTGTAAAACTAATTGTAGGCTAAATTAGGAGGTTTTTTTCATTTGTTTCCTGTAACTTAACAAAATTGATGCTCATGGGCATCAATGAGAGAATAGAAGAAAAATATTTTTGGAAATGTAGACTTGCCAAAAAAATAAGTTAATACTATGAAATTCAGATATCTCCAGACGCACTAGGTGAGCGTCAAATGATCTCAACAATTACATAATAAAAAATATTGTTACTTTCAACTTGAAAGGCCTGGAAACAAAATTATGCCTAAAGTTTCTAAGAAGCACCTCATCTCTAGATGCCTTGAAAAATTTGTAAACCACAAATAATAGAAAGTCACACAAGCTCTACCTAGTTCAGTAGCACTTTAGATCAGGTGCCTAAAAATTGTGATTAGAAGTTTACATATTTCTGTCAAATATCTCATCCATAGTGGTTTGGCAGTTTACAAAGTGCGCAATAAAATGCAAATTCAAATAAGTTTTCTTGAACCTGAACCGGTCCAGTAGCTTCTGAGTAAATTGCTGAAAACAGTCATTTTTTCCTATTTAAAAAAAAATTCATAACTTACGTTCTGTTTGAAATTGAGACTTAAAATTTTGATAGAAAGAGGGATCTCTAGCAACAAATTTCAGAAAGATCAGCTGTAACCTTTCTGAAAAATGTTGAAAAAACCAAAAAAAAAACCCGTCTGAAAAACGGGTATAGAAAAGTTGTTAGCCAACGTAGATCAATATGACAGAATGTCTTTCCTTTGTAAAGAAGTTCTGTACAACGTCATCAAATGGAGGCTCCTTTTGAGCAAAGGATTGCAAAAATCGCATTTCACCAATACAAGGAATATTTTCCGTAATTTTTTGTAAAAGTAATGTATTACTTATATTTGATATATAATTGTAGATAAAATAAGCGTGAATATGAATGAAGCATAAAATATTCTTCCCTAACAAAAAATGATGTTAAAAATATAAACTGGATTAAATTCCGGAAAATTTTATGATAAATTATGAAAAAGTAGTATTATTGCTACGCATCCTTCATTTGTGGTAGCGGCTGGTTAGGTAGGGGGAAGGAAGAAAAAGGAACAGCAGGAGCGAGAGAGAAAAGAACAGAAAGCAGCAGCAGCAGCAGCAGCAACAATCGATGCTGTTTGGTGGGAAGAGAGTCGGTGTCCTCCAAAAATCGGTTGGTTTTCGTCATTTCACTGCTCATGCGGAGAATCATAATGTTGCGATAGAAGCTGCGATTCAAAAACCGCACTTCTGCACTATGGCCGGCGGCCAGTGGTAGGAGGCCACAACGCTTAGGAGGCCACTATCAATTCACATGGACTTGCTCCGAACATTCTGACCGTTGTGGAAATGGTCAATGTACAATAACACAATAACGATTCATGAAGCTTTTTGTATAATTGTTGATATTTTAGGAATTGTTATCGCAGAAATGCGGTTTTTGCGATCGATTTTCTTCATACTTACACCCGTCATTTAAGTACATTGTAGAGTAACTCTGAACAAAGGAAATGCTTCTTGTAAAATTGGTTCACGTTGACTAACAACTTTTTCATTTATCATAAAGTTTATATTATTGACTTACGATTCTCTTTATTGCATAACTTGACCCTTCATATCTCATACCGTCCTTACATATATAAGCAGCGTACTATAGTTTATACCATCTGCAGTCAACATACCTGACTAAGTAAGATACTACATATTGTCATACTTTGTGTGTAGTTGATGTATCAAATATAGATATTTTGGTTTATACTTTCTGCAGTTCATATTTCTTAGGTAAGTAGGTACTGTTGGTATCATGTCCGTCGTTCACATATTCAAATTAGATACTTCAGCACACCTGGTCCGCAATTCACATATTATTCAGAAGCTTGAACCTATTTTAGATAGATACCTAAATATCTTGTCCGCAGTTTACCCGAGTATAGCTACTTTGGTACATCATATCTCCAATCTACATACCTCAGTGATATATTCTATACGTCTATTACATATTTCAAATAGATAGACTAGTAGTTCCTTCGGTATATCTTATCTACATTTAGCATACTTAGCTAGGCACTGTTGTATATCCTGTTTACGATACTAATATTGTCTATAGTTCACATATCTAAGTTGGATATTTTGAACTATTTTAGATTGATACCTTAGTATATCTTGTTCGCAGTTTACATAACTAACATTGATACTTTAGTTTATCTTATCCGCAGTTTTTATATCTGGCCGGGTACTGCCCTGTCTACAGTTTACATATCTCAGGTATGTATACTAGCCTCTAGCTTCCAGCATATCGTGTCTGCAGTTTACTTATTCGAGATAGGTATTGTGTTTCATATCGTCCGCAGTTAACATATCCTAGCTAGACACTTTAACCTATTTTTAACCTATTTCAGCTCGGTATATCGGGTTGGTAGTTCACAAACCCATGCCAAGTACCTCCTTATAAACTATTTTGACCGATTAAAATAATGCAAAAGTCATGACAATGATTTCTGAATTTTAATTCAACTTCCATCTTTGTAGACTCGACAGCCATGTAACAATTCATGAAATCTCATTAAACAAAAAAGTTATGCCTCGAAAACATTCATAGGACAAAATATTTCTTGGTTTTATTACCTCTGTCGGTGCACCTGAATGGCGTGAGGAATATAACGACATTTTTTTAATATACTATAGGGGGTTAAACGTTAAAATTGTACTTTAATAATATACCCAAAATAATAAATGTTATTTTCATACCGGAAAAAAAATCACATTAGGCTAGAGTCTGTTTCGCCCAGCTTGCGAATTCACCATAGACTGTTTATTGAAAAGATTTCTATACCTTGTTGAAAGTGAGGCAAAGATATATACCAGTACTTCTGATAAATAAAACAGAAAAATAATATTTTATGCATTAAACGACACAAAATGTTATACAAGGTAAGCAATATTATGGAGCATTCTCCTAACCAGCTATGATTTACTCACATTGCGAAAAAGTTGCAAATTAGGTATTATTTGTAGCAATAACATAGTGGCAATAAATTTTATACCTATAATTCAAATTCCTATATATTTTTTTAATTGCAGAAAATCAATTTTAGAGATATTGAAGTAACCGTGATATCGTTTTCATTAGACATTAAAATAAATTTTAATACTTCTATATGATCGAATATCAATTACCTGTATAGCGTTAAATTTGTTTTATGTGACAACCTTAATACAAAATTGAATAAAAATAAATATAAATAGATCAATAAAACTCAAGGCTAAAAGAATCAATATGATCCTAAAATTATGTCTTACGTATAAGAATATTCCAAATAGAATTTAGCAAACCTGTTATTTACTGGTGAACATATTCATCATAGAAAGCCATAATTACAAGTTGGAAAAAACTTAAAATTTATAACATCGTTAAGAAACTCTTAATGATCATAAAATATCTTTATCAGGTTATTGATGCATTGCAAAACGGAGGGATGAGACTTTGATGCAAATTAATTATAAACAATTTACCAACTCTTATTGATGTCCTCAAAAGTTTTGCTTTTCTCTATTGATGTTCATTCAATTGAGTCGAATATATGAAATTAGGTTTTCTTCACGAATAAAATAAAAAATTTCCTTGAAAGAAAATTCTTTAGGAATATTAAAAATTAATTAAAACTTTTTATCGATAAAGAAACTTGTTGGAAAAAAGTTGTATTGAAATTAATTTGTATTTTGTATCCGTTAGCTATATAATTTTATTCTTATTTATAATAAATCAATTTGTCATTAACACTTTTTCATCACATATGGAATAATTTAAGTTGAACAAAATAATAATAATATTCAATCAAAATATTTTAAAACACTACATCATATTTTTAATAAAAGATGAACATATTCTGATCTTTGCTCCGTAGAATATCTTCCATTCTTCATATCACAGAGTCTGAAATAACAAAGTTTATTCTTAAAACGACCTGCCATCCTCTTTATAACAAAACATGGCCCGTAAGTTATCTAACATTTTTCATACAGCATGATATGTTCCACATAAAAATCCAATTGTCCTTCAAATCGTAAAGGATTGTACGTGATCGATCTATCGTTTCTTATATCACATCATAAGAAATTTAGTTCGTTTAAAGGATCCAATCTTGAGACATCTACCGTATATTATGAAACAAAATCCACGAATAATCTGTTGTCCTCTGCATTAACAAAATATCATGAGGCATGAACCATAATAATGATTTATGGTCTTCTATATCAGAAAACATAGCATTAGAATGACCTGCAGCTCTTTGAACCACAGAATATAGCCCTTGAATGATTCACCGTTTATTAGGCAACATGATTCGCGAAATTAACTATTGTTCTTAGCATTACAAATTATGTCCTATATTATGAATTATTGTCCTTTTTAAAAAAATACAGTCGGAAATGATATGCTGACCTGTTTATCACAAGATATGACTCATGTTAATGATTTATAATCCTCTGTACTAGAAATGATTACATATGTATGACCTGCTGTCCTTTGAATGACTTACTGTCCTTTATGGTAGGCATCATGGTCGGTAAATGACCTATTGTCCATGACATGACAAATTGTATCCCATTTTAAGGATCTATAGTCCTTCTATTAGAAAATATCTTTGTTAAAGACCTGTTGCTCTTCTTATCACAAAGCATGGTCCATATGAATGTCTTAAGGTTTTCTACATTAGAATTTAGAAAACACGACCCGTGAATGAACTGCTAACTTTCATGTTGCAAAGCACGGCCAATATTCATGATTTGTGGTCCTTATAATCGAAAAATTTGATATTAAATGATCTGCTGATTGTCCTTGGCATCACAAATTGTGGCCCTTCCTATTATTCGGAAATGACTTGTGTCTGTTTGCGTGGCCCTTGGATCAATAACTCATTCTTCTTCACATTAGAAGACATGCTTCGTAATCGACCTGTTGTCCTTCATATCACAGCATCGGCCATATTGATTATTCATTGTTTTATTCATCAGAAAACATGACTTGAATAACCTGCTACTTTGCAGAGTACAAATTATGGCCCTTGAACGACCTATCGTCCTTTATATTAAATATCAGGGTCCTCAAACCACTTCCTGTTATTGCCATCGGAAATTGTGGCCTATAATAATGACTTTTAGTCCTTCCTAATACAATGAATTCTTTATTAATAGCCTCTTGCTTCTTTCCTGGCCTATATTAATAACTTATGGCTCGCTATGCTAGAAGACATAGCCTGTAAATACACTTTTGTCCTCTATATCACAAATTATGGCCCATATCAATAAATTAATCTGTATCGGAAAACATGACATATTAATAACCTGCTACACTTTAGAGTACAAAACATGACACTTGAACGTCGTACCTACCTTGATATTGAGTATTATGATCCTCAAATTACTTCTTGTCATTATAATCACAAATTATGGCTTTTATTTATGCTTCTTTTTATAAGAAGATCTGAGCCGTAAATGATCTGCTGTCTTTTATGACACAAAACTTGGCCCATATTAATGATTCATAGTACTCTATTTCGAAAAAGACGGCAGGAAATGATCTGTTCGAGCTTAAAATATAAAACATTCATCTTGAACGACTTATCGTTCTTTACATTGAGCATCATGATCTGCAATTGATCTATCGTCGTCGGCATTACAAATTGTGACCCATATATAAGAAAATTTGACCTGCAATTGACCGGTCGTTCCTTTAATCACAAAGCTTGGCACATATTAATAGCTTATATTTTGTATATTGCCCCTGATTGATTTATCATAACATTATAATATAAAATATGACTCGTACATGACTTATTTCCCTTTGCATCACAAAGAATGACCCATAAAATGTATGACAATTCATAGGTCATTTATATCTGAATATGACCGTAAATAATAATCCACTCTTGTTTTTATTACAAATAAATAAATATAAATAAATCAATTATACTATTTTTCATAGCTTCATTTGTTCAGTGGTCGCACTATAGAACATATGCTCTATCTATTTCTCACAGTAAAAGTGTTCTTGCCTATGGGTAAGCATTTAGTCTTGATAGCCACATCCCTTGCTTGTAGTTGTGTAAATGGTCCTATTATAACCGTGTTAGATGACTAAAACCTACAAGCATCACACACACACACCACTCACACGCATCCGAAATACAGAGAAACTTTTTGATTCACTGTCAGGTAGACTTGCTCAGAGAAGATTACTCCATATCATCTGCTAATGTTGAGATTTTATAGAAGATTATGCTAGAGAATTTCGGTTTGGTGGCTCCGATTGCCCCCGGTAATTGTCAAATTGGAAAATTTGACGCAGGTCAAAACTTAGAGTTTTTTCTGTGGCAGACATAATGTCGATAATGGTTTAAATGAGGGAGGTCACTGGGATTCAATTTAAAAGTAATTTATTTCTAATTTTTAGTGCAAAGTTTTTCGATATAATAGTTTGGGATACGTTTTTTGTATGATATTTAAACGTTACAAATTGCTTTTGATAAAACAGCTGGTATTGAAAAGTGAGATATCTTCCGCAGAAATGTGCTCAAATTTATAAATAGATTTTGGAACAAAGCCTTAAAAGAGATAAAAAATTATGACTAAACTTATTACAAATTTTGATCGTATGGATGAATGAATAAATTGAATTTAAGTAACAAGATTTTGGATTCCATTAACCTGTGGAAAAAATCAATTCTAACTTCAAGGATTAATGAATAAAATTATTATGTAAATGTATCACAAACATAACTGATTCGAATTTTATTTTGTTGCAGATGATTAATACTTACTGTTATCCAAATAAGCCCACGGTGACTTGGTAAGTTTAAGAAGTCATTCTTTCAAAGCATAATAAAACCCTTATTCAACATGTTTATCTTTTTGTCCTTATTGTAGAATATTTGCATGCTAAAAATTAATTCATGCACCAAAATTATTTTAATTTTTAAATTGAGCGTAATATCCCGAGTGCAACTTATTTGAATAAGCCAAATTTGTCGCGAAGCGTAAGAAATTATGAACAAGAGAACGATACCTGTTATTACGCAGTTTGAAGCGATCAAAAATCAATATATAATAATGTGTCTCTTGTCTAGACATTTGGGTCAATTAAAATTTGTTTTTGTTTAAAATTCCAAACAGGTCTTTAAGATGACCACAGCTTCGAGTCATATCTTTATTACACTTGGTTGTGGACAAGTGCCGGACCCATGGTGAGGAGTATTAATTAGTATTTCCTTCACTTAAGGAAAAAAGAAAAAAGATTATGCAAAAATACACAAAACAGAAGTTTTCGGACAAGCCAAATTTTTCGGATATCCTTCATACAATATTGTTAGCTGTCGGTTTACTCGGCTTACCAACTTTCCCAAAGATTTGACAAAATCTCCTAGATCGTCCAATTTTTCATTGTTTTTAAAAAAAGAACGATTTAAGAATTAGACGAGACCATAGTATAGGTTTCGAGCCAAAAGTCGAGACTGAGACGAGACTAGAGGTATCATAATCGCTTAAAATTCACTTTTACTTCTTCTGAAAGCAATTTTATAGAGCGAGTAGGTGAATACCACTAAATTGGAGTAATAATACTAGAATTAAGATGATTACTGATGGATAAGTTTCCAATTGAGACAAACTTTTTTCTACCGCTCTTTCAGAATATTTACTACATATTTAGCCTATACAACAATATTTTCTGTCGATTGTCTTGTGTTGTGTTGTTGTTAGTCATTTGGTTCTATCATGTTTGATATCAAATTACCTAAAGTACCTGCAAGAATAATTCTAGAAGAAGTGTCAAATAGGATGTTTAAACGATTGACAATTGTTTCTTGACAATGATGTCTAGTTTGGTATCAATCTTAAGCTCTTGAGGAGATAGGCTCAGGTGAAATATAAAATAAATATTTAGTGGAATCCACGTTATGATATTCTATTTCCGGTGATCAAATGTCAAAACTGTATGTTCCAATGAATTAATGACTCCGAAAATCTAGAAAAGAACTCATTTTCAAAAATACTTGTTTCATGTAGGGACTTGAATATAATCGCCTTCCATCATTTTAACAATGACAGCCGTCACTTTGAAAATGATAGCTGTCACTTTTACAATGACAGCGATGAAACCGGCCATGAAATTTTTGGTTGGGGAAGTACTGTGTGGCCGCAGCGGATTTTATATAATAAGATTGTGCAACAGGACGGGCCCCAATACTAGCACAACACATTTAATTTCACAAAAAATTCTCGACATAATGGAAGAAAATATGATCATACTATTTCTGTATCTCATCCAATTTTTCAAAAATATACTGGATTAGGCTGGACTGAGCCATAGGAAAAGAATATCAATATTATTCTTTCATAAATTTCAGTAATTTGAACCATATAGCTCGTTATTCACAGTCAATAACATAACCTCATTTAAAAATTAGGTTTTTCTTCATCCACTTCTGAATTTGGTGGTTTACACATCACAAACAATGCGTGAACCGAGCATGTAGGTATTTTAGATCTACCATTAATTCATATGAACGCTTTCGAAGCCTGATAGACGGAGAGCTGGCTACATAAAAAATCTTGTTATCGCTACATGGCTAATTCCTTTTGTAAAAGGATCTTTTTATGTGGCCAAGTTCGAATCGTCTTGTCTGCCAGCGCGAATCCGTGGTTTTGGACATTTTGAACTTAATATTTTAATCCAAATTGCCAAGAAATTTTATGTCAATTTTGATGAGAACAATGCCATTTACAATATCGTCTCCTCAGTTACCAGCTACTACTGCCGTCAAACTGACTTGTACAAAAGGAAATTTTCACATCATCTATGAGATAGCACGTCAAACTTACCAAACGTCACTTCTGTAAATCATATTTATTTGGTGAATATAAAAAGGATGGAATCTGCGTTCGGGTATAAATGCGCTGGCACAGGCGCACTTTAATTATCTGTCTGCCGTGGTTTCAACTATGATTTTTTTGTTTGCCATCTTACATATGGCTATTCTAATATATGAATATAACATTTAATCAATCGGTATGCATGTATGTGATAGTTTTCTCTTTTAAAATTTCATTCCAATTTCGCGCTGACTGCCAGCACTTTAGCCACAAGCAAATAGCCAAAAATTCACCTTGTTTCTCAAGAATATATAGAAGCTATTCTCATAATTATAATATATGAATCTTATAGAAAATTTAATATCGTAATTTCACTTATTTCATCGGCCACCCTCACTATAAGGCACGGGATCTCGCTAGCAAACAAGACGATATGAACTTGCCTACACAAAAGGAGTATTTCATAATAGGAATCAGCCATGTAGCGATGACAAGCTTTTTCATGTAGCCAGCTCTTAGATTAAGTGCACATGAGAATTTTCACAATGTTTTATTTTCGATCGTTCCAATTTCCTTAAAATATAGTAAATTTTTCATGAATACTTTTTCTTTTGTGAATGTCAGTTTGACGGCAGCAGACTGACCTACTCGAGACCAAGGCGAGACCGAGACGAGACTGAGCTAGGTGGGACCACCACGAGACCGAGACGGGACTCACTAAAGTCTCGTCTCGTCTCATCCTGGGCAACACTACGTGCGGATTATACACTCGATTGACGTATAATTTTACCACCACTCCCGCCCCGTATTTATACAAGTGAGTGAATTTTTATTGATCATGAAGAATTGTCATGCAAAAATGAATTATTTATAAAAATTTAATTACTTGTCAAATCATTATGAAAATCAGTAAGAAATCATTCCGATAGTTACAAATCGACTCAAAAAATAGTTATCAGAATCGATTAGAAATTGTGACCTGTAGCATGTCCTATTACCAGCAATTTAATCGGCGAAGATGCATATTATTCTCAAAGGGCACATTTGGGTCATATAAATCTTAAGTTTTTATTCATATGATCTTCTTTATTCAAAAGTTTAATAAAAATTGAGTAAATTTGCACTTCTTTCTTTTTCCTTGGTCATTTAAAAAAATATTTCCATTTATCTCGCATATTTTTACATTTCCATTCATCAGACATTTCATTCGTACATGCATGCCTATTTACCTAGTCCGTTCCCTACTAAATAACTGAAGTTTCCAAAATGGAACAATTTGCTTATGGGCCTGGACACCATGCCTCAAACCGAGACATGTTCCGGCGTACCGAAACGTATGGCAACCCTATCCTTACCGTCATCCGTAACTTGAAGATACAGCATAGAATGTTCCCTAATTTTTTATTTGAATATAATTCTCTGCCAAATTTTCCTCAATATATGTTGTTTTATAATTGCAGTATTCTCTTGGAACATTACTTAAAACTTATCCCTCACATCACTCTAGCGTTCTTTTCTATATGATTTTCTTTGCTTGCGCAAAGTAAAAATGAATTGTGAAATCAGAAGTGATGGTTTTTAATGTCAGTGCATGTGGTATGGCCTGTGTCTTTATATGACGGCTATAAATATCAGTTTATGACAGCCTGTAATTAACTTTTGATAGTTACTTTTCCAGATTTTTAAGCAGTGTTATTGCCGAAACAATTAAGTTTCGATAAAGTTGTATTGGACATTCAATAATTTCATTTCTCCATTTTGATGAATATTTTTCTCAGCTGCAAACTGCAAGTAACATCTATTATCTGGATATTAATCCAGGAGATGATTCCTATACCAATATAAGATCTGTAGAACAATGTGATGAATTTGATATAATCATTGCTATGTGATAGTCGCCTAATAGTGCTGTCTATTAGTCCCATCGAAATATATGAAACTGCAAAAACTTGATTCTGATTTGTACTTCTGATGAAAAAGAAATTTTTTCTTTATTTCCTTCCGCCCAAAAAAATTAAATTGGCTTTGAAAGAACCAATCTAATTCAAAGGAAACGAAACGAAATACCTCCAACAGAAGTGTTCTCATTTTGCTGAAATTGTCTTTAGATATTTAGCCCAGAATTTTCTAATTAATTTGCGAGCAATTAAATTTTGATAAGAATATTTGAATGGATCAATGTTTTAAAACTTGGATAATGAAGCTATTGGGCAGCTGAAAATATACAATTATTTCCAAAAATTATAATGCTGAGAATAGATATCTGTCATGATTACTCAAGATTTTGATTTGCACTTGGATGAATGTATGTGTCTGCTTTAAGGATATCAAAATCTGAGAGCATGTAAAACTATAGGCTATCAAAAAATGGAAGAATCATCTAGATGATGGAAGCGCATTTTTGACAGCTCATGAATGCTTGTTACTTCAGAGATCTCGCAAATTACCATCTCTCACAATTACTGAGCTTTGAAATCAAGCAGTTTGGACAAACTTACGAAACAGCAGCTTCCATTTAGTACTAGTTTCAAGTTGACTATTTGATAGGTACATAATTTATACATGTGAAAACTAAAAATACCTTTTAATCTTCATTGCTTAGTTTTTGACTGACGGAAGGTCAAGTGCTGTACCTTAAAATGATAATTTGATCTTTATCAAAGCTATATACAAAAAATACACCAAAAGTAAACAAATTTTCATCCAATAATAATAATTCATTCTAATAAGCTTCAAATTCGCGTCAAACAAGTCATTGCATGAATCCCGGACAGATTTGACAACTGTACATAATAATAGTGACACCCGCGGCGAAAGTTGTAACTAAATTTTTATCTACTTTAATAAATTTCAGTTGCCATATCCCTAATGTCATATATATCTATGGGCATTGTTTCACTTGAAACAAGTAATTGAATAATTTAATCTTCCACAATCACTGAGCTTGAATTAAAGCAATTTGTGCAAACCTACGAAACAGCAGCTTTTATTTAGCACCAGTTTCAAGTCTGTGAATAGTATAGTTGCTGAGAACTCAGCGTCACGCCAGCCAGCCAGCCAGCCAGATAGCCAAAGTGAATATAATAGCGCCTTTTTCCCAAAAATGCGCTAAAAATATTCCTTGCTTCAGGTGAGATATGATTGTTATACAAATGTCTATTTAACCGTAAGTTTTCACAGATTTACGATCAACTAAACTTAAACAGCAATTTTCATATTTATGGAGCCAACAGATATTTCCGTCTGTAATTTACATGTCTTGGAATAGTCCTATCAGTTTAATTGTCATATTAAATTATTTTGACCTTGAGTTCACATCATTTTGGTATACTCAGATTAGTTTAGAATATAATTTTTGCATCTGTAATTTACATATGTGTGCGGGAATAGTCTCAATAATTTAATTCTTAGTTTACATATTTCATAAGATCTATAGAATTTTTTTTTCCAGTATAGTGCGATAAACTCAGATTTGAGTTTAAATAACTTTGAGACAAACTCGTAAACTAACTAGGTACCTTCATATTTTTGTTCTAATCTGACTACTTACATGTTTTTAAGACTATTTTGTTAATCTGTTTTACTAGGTCTACAGTTTATATGTTTTTTTGTAACACGTGCGCCGAAAGTACTCTATTATTGAGCTAAATTCTGCTCCGAAAGTTCTCTATTCCAAACCGTGGCAACAATTTTCATTAATTCTCAGTTGACAGGGAATTAATGGATATTTTCATCCGCTGGGTGAAAATAAATAAATTGTGGATCATGGATGCCGTTGGAATTTTTTTATTCTATCGGTATATGTCAAATTTATATTTGAAAGAAATTTGTATCATGGGAGAGGTTCTTATGGTGTTCGCATTGATTGTGAACGGGATAGCACAGGAAATGTGAAAAATATCACTCAATAAAATAAATGATGTAAGTTATGTTTCATTGAATTAGTTTACTGTAATGTCATCGCAATTGCAAAAATCTGTTTATCAAACTGATAAGATAGTTTCAATACATCAAAATTTATGTGAGAAGCTCAGTTATGGGGATATTTCGGTGCACTTGCTACAAAAAGAATCGTATGCAACACGGACACTGAACGACTGTCATTATTGTCACGGGCAAATTTGGCTGCACGATGATAAGCCTTGGGCTTCATCCTCGTCTTCGCTTCGTGCTTCGCCCTCGCCTTCGCCTCGTACTTTGCCCTCATCTTTACTGAGTGCAGGCAAACAGTTGCTCGGTCCTTGTTACATAATATACTATTTAATTGATCAGCTGAATTTAGCAGTTTTCATATCTTTGGAATCGTCAGGGTAACTTAGTCTGTAGTTCACATAAATTTGTTTCCCTATTTTTGGACTAGTACAGTTCACTTGGTTTGTAATTCAAATAACTTGCATCAATCTCATCAATTTGGTTCTTAGTTTACATCATTTTGGTCACTAAATGCTTATATATCTTTTGACAGTCTTGACTATTTGCCTCTCAATATAGTCAGATCAATTGAGACTGGAGCTCAAATACAAAAATTGATCTCCTTCATTTTTCTGGTCAAATTAGACCGCATTTTATACATCTTCAAGACTTTTTCATTCATTTAGTCTGTAGTTTAAATATTTTTGAAGTAGTCAGCTGAGTTTATTATTCTTTAGAATCATCTGATAACTTAGACAGTAGTTTTCTTGGTAAATGTAGGTTTCTTAGTCCTCATTTCACACATCTTGCAACAGTCTCATTAATTTTATTCTTATTTCACATCATTTGAATCACACCTACTGAATTTTATGTATCCTTGGGACGGTACCATCTATACTAATTCGCAGATTTCATAATCACTGTCAGTTAGACCGCAGTTTACATATTTCCAGAGCTATTTTATCTTTATTCATATTTTTTATCAATCTTTCGAATTCAGTCTGCAAATAGCATATCTTTTGAATTGACAAATCTTCCCATCTGTTTGGACTTGGCCAATCAGTTTGATTTATAGTCCGCAAATTACATATTTCTGATCAAGGTACGTAGTAGTTCACATATCTTTGAAACTATTTCATCTATTTAGTCTACAGTTTTCATATTTCGACATTAAAATCAATTTAATATATGATTTATATAGCTGAGCTTAGCAGGTTACATATTTTTGGAACCGTCGATGAAGCTTACTTTACATATCTATAAAATAATCCCATTACATTCTGTTAGTTAATCGATCTTATTCGATTTGCAGTTCATATAAATAGTCTCAGTAATTTGATTCTTAATTTTAGTATAGTCAAATCAACTTTACATATCTTTTGGACATTTTCTTGTAAAATAACTCAATCTATAATAGCTTACATTATTTATTGAATAGTTGAACTTTCTGTACCTCTTTAGAGCTAATGAAATAACTCAGTTTATAGTTTACATATCTTTAAGACGTCAGATCCATCAAATCCTCAATTAGAGTCATTCAAGATTTATAATCCGAATTTTAACCTTTCTCACTCTTCATTTTTAAACATATTCAAATAAATAGATGCGAAATTCTGTCTTGGTAAATATTCATTTGTCCCTCCAAATACACCCCCGTGTGCTATAACAGTCCCTCAATCACTCTCAATTCTATACATTTGCAAGTCCTTCGACAACGAATAAAATATCTTCATTTTCTATCTTTCAATCTGTTGATATAATTGCATCAGGTTACAATTAATTTGTAATTTACTTTCTAGTTTGTTTGATCTTAATTTTGATATTTGTTTCGAAGCGTGAGGCCTGCCAATATCATTAATTATTTCAACGTCGGACTTTCATCTCAGAAATGATGTATTATTCTCTCATGAAATTGTGAGTAATAAATGCTTTTTCATTTCAAATACAATTTTATTACTCATATATCAATTCAAGAAATATTACATTTGTTAGTTCTTTGTTTACTTGATTATTTGTGAGAAATTGAAAGGTGTTTTGAGAGATTTTGTTATTAATTTGAAATCGAATTGAAATTAAACGTGAAGATTTATTTTACGTCATATTTCATCACCTATAGACTTGATTGAAGTGTTTGACAATTTCAACATAAAAACTTAATTTCCTCTTCCTTTCAATTTCGGAAAAGTAATTCCTTTCAGAAAAAATAATGAAAAATTATTTATTTATGCCAAACTTCTGTGCTTTTTTACTCATGATGGACCTTGAAGAAAGAAATATTGTCGTTCAAGAAGAATACCTGAAAATTTTCAAAAATTTTAATATTATATTGTAATGTATTAATTTATTATACATAACAGTACATTCACTACAGGTTACATAAAATAATGCATATTCAATAAACAGAGCCGGAGCTAGGGCGTGGCGAATGTGGCCCCTGCCACGGGCGCAGACTCCTAGGGGGCGCAAAATTCTATGAGCCGTATTAAACAAATCATTCAAATTCAGATTTAAGAAATGTTTCATGACGAGATTTGGGTGAGAAAGCTCATAACATTATACTACCTTCTACCCATCTCATCTTAAGATACATTATAAAATTTTACTTGGGTTTATATTGGTTATTGGGGATGTACACTGCTCTATCAGCAAATAGTCAAGTTTCTGCATTTCGTGCATTGTGTTAGGAATGCCGAGCCAGCCGCTACGCTTGATTTGTTAAAGAAGAATATACTTTTACCGATTAACTTTCCATCTATTATTCGGAATCAATTAATTCTGGTTTTAGACCCAACTAAGCCCAAAAGATATAGTTTTAAAAAAAGTCGGTCTGTCTGTCGGTTCGTCTGTATGGAAGCACCGATAACTTGAGAACGCACACTAATTTTCGAATGAAATTTCATATCCAAGTTTTTCATCAAAAAGCTAGGCTCAAGTTCGTAGATAAGCTTTTTTCAATCAGTGGTACTAAAACTTTATTGACGGGACTTTTTGATTTTTTGCGTTTATTTTAGGAACGGTAGTATTTATCACAGAATATAAAATGACTAGAATTGATACTCGAATAATTTGGCACAAAATTCATCCTAAGAATTTTTCGAAATTATCAGCGGTTCATTTGTAATTATTAGAATTTGAATTTTCATTAAATTCGTCATGTTTTTCTGAAGCAAAGAAATAATGAGAATCATTATGTGAAATAAGAATTATTATCACTCATATTCGGACATCACATGCAAACGTTTGTCAATTGTTTTTTTAAATCAAATAATTCAGCTCTATCGTGTTTAGTATCAAATTAAAGCTCTTGCGGAGATATGTAATTGTCATGGAAATGTCAAAGAGGATATTTAAACGTTTGTTTTGAAATTGTTTCTTTTACAAATTATTCAAATGATATTCAGTTTGGTATCAATTTAAGGCTCTCGGAAAGATAAAATTAGTAGATATCAAGAATGAATATTAATTAGTGGAATCCACGTTATTATCTTTCAATTACACTTTCGGCGATCAGATGTCAGAACTGTATGTTCCAATGTACTGAAGACTCCGAAAATGTAGAAAAGGACTATTTATTTTCAAGAATACTTATTTTATGTGGAATTGAAATATAACTGCCATCTGTCACTTATCCCTTTGACAATGACGGCTATCACTTTGACAATTACAGATGTCACTTTGACAATGGCAGCTGCCACTTTGAAATATGCATATAATTGATGCGACACTCTAAATTTCTGAAACAGTGATGAAACTGGCCGGAAAATTTATGGTCGAGGATGTACTGTATGGCCACAGCAGATTTTTTTGTATTATGACATCGATTTTTTATTCATATATAGATATTAGGATGTTAGTAATATTTGATGTACCTGATTGATTATAATTTGGCTTTTATTATGTCACCATTTGGTTTGAAGAATATATATATATTCTTTTTATTATATCTTTTTTGCCTCATATTCATAAAAATAGGGGCGCAATTTTATGATTCGCCCCGGGCGGCCAATACTCTAGCTTCGGCTCTGTCAATGAATACAACTTATCATGTATCCAAATGAAAAATTGAAGTTTTAAGGTTGTTAAGAAGAGGAGTGGGGTCAAGCTGTGGTGGGAACCCGCTCTTTGCTAAATACATAGCATTAAACATCCATTGCCAACTTCAAATAAACAAAATTTCAAACTAATGGAAATGTTTGTTTTCGGTTGAAAATACATGATTTTGAATAATTTGGTTCCTCATTCTATTCTTTTAAAGAGCTTTCATCAGTTGGAATATTTTTTTTTCATATTTTAATGAAGCTATAATATTATGAGTATAGTACGTAACGCTGTAGACTTTCGTAAGTATTTTTGACATTTGACGTTTAGTAGTGGTACTGCGTTTCATAACCAAACAAACTTATTGATGATAAATCTACATCAAAAAAATAATATCGATGGAAGAATAAATGGGCTACTCAATCAGTGTACCGTCAATTTAGGGAAGTGATAAAAAATCTTGATTATTCTAATCACACACACTCTTCCCATTTCATCTCATACGGCGACGTTGCCAAGCGTATGATAACTTGCTAAATTTTAGTAGCTTTTGTACATTTTTTTTGAATAATAATTCAATTTTCTCTGAAACTGTGAACAAGACTTTTTTGAAATTTGGTACACATGTTTATAAGACATTCGTAGATATTTTGACGATTTTTTGTAATATTGTCATTTCAGGTAGTCGAGATAATGACGTATAAATCAATGTGAAATCAATGTGCATTAACGCAATGTAATAATATACCGAACAGCAAGTTTGACATTTTTCATCTCGATAACTAGAAACAAGATTGATTTCAAACTTTGCCACAATATTCTTCACTAAACAAATAATATACTGTAGAAATTTAAATGAATTCTCATATACTTTGATTTCCTTCTCAACAACCTTGAAGTGTTGAATCAAATATTTCGTATGCTGGGTCTATCAAGTAGCAAGCTCTAGTTTATTATTGAATATCCCAATCAACTCTTATGGTGGTAAACTTTTTCGTTCTGTCCGTGCAAGGTAAAGAACTTTGGAAATGGTACTTCCAAATTGGCTTTACGCTAGACATAGAGTTTGTAGACTCGTAGTTAGTTCTGAAACTGTAAGAGAAAGGAGTTAAGGGCATTTAAGTTATTAATCGAGTTAGGAAGTTCACTTTAAGTATAACATCTATGGTCGTATGGGGAATTAAACCTCGTCTTCTTCATTGAAGCTTCTTCAAATAGAAAGCAATTCCACAAATACCTCCATCTGAGATCTTACTTGAATTGTTTAAATATCTATTGTGGCAAACTATTCAACTGATGAATTGAATATTAACGTATTTATTATATATTCTATTCTTACTCTTTGGATGTCATAATTACAAGTCATATACATTAAGGAGTTTCTAGTCTCTTAAACTTAATAGAAAACTGAATTTTCCGAGTTAACAGCAGTTCTGAAACTTGCATAAATGTAGTAGTTCCACATGCTAATACTGTTGGTAACACTACTAATAGCCACCCGAACTTCTAAACTGATCGCGACAGCGATATGAGGATTACATGTTCCATATTCGATATGAGACACGGATAATATTAAGCTAGATTACGAAAAACGATCAAATTTGAAACCATCCCATAACAGTACAAGTATTCTGATTATATTGTCCCTCCAAATTGGTGTAATATCGTTAAGTTATTTCAAAATACAATACCGATATGAAGTAAGTAGTAAGTAAAATAAGATCATTCGGACAGGTTCTCCAAAATTCTCTTACATATAGGCCAGTGCCGGATCAAAACACATTTGTCCCCTAGGTTTAATATTCAATGGGCCCCCTGAGTTGAGGATTGTAACGTTATTAATTTTAATTTAAGGAGCAAAAGTTACTAAGCACTACTATTTATTTTTATGATTTATTGCAATGATAAATTAGATAACTAACACTATTTCTAATAAATAATTCTAATCAAACTAAAACTTATTACACTACACTATAACTTAAATGACACAATTTATTTCAACCACTAGCAGTCCATATTATAAGGTCTCTGAGCCAAAATCAATAATAATCCTCGTTGAGTCAGCCGCTGATATATACCGTGGGCCTCTGCCCACTACGTTTTTCCCGCAAACGTCCAGGCTTTTCTAGAAAGCGCTAGAAAGCACCAGCAATTTTCTGGAAAATAAATATATTCGCTTCTTTTTCTTGATGTGAAATATTTCCACAATAATTCTAGGCACCAGTAAAGCCAAAATGACTAATTTATAGATTTGAATTCGTTACAATATGAAATGCTTGGAGAAACCCCTAACGTCAGGATCCATGTCTTTTGTGCCTTAATAGATTATTTAGCACTAGTGATCACAAGCCAATGGCGAGTCTTGTAGTCATCTGAACATATGTAATATAGCTAACTTATGACCAATGACTTCCTTTGATAAGTTCTGTTATTTTGAATCTAACACTATACAAGCTCAAATTAATTTGTTCTCTTCAGTCTTCGTACTAGCTGCTGATTTTCTAGTAGCTGAAGAACTTCTGTATTATCATGTAGATTGATAGATTTCATATGGAGGATTCCAGACTAGGGAACAATATTCTAATTTGGAACGACCAAAGTGATATAAAGTTTAAATATAGATTGTATATCAGTGAAGTGTCGAATGTTTCGTAAAACAAAACCTATGATTTTTGAAGCTCCTTTGGGGCTATTTGACATGCATTAAATACTGCATTTTGCTTTGCATTTTGACTCTCTATTTTGAAGCAAAGGAAAATGCATTATATCGTACATAAAATCAGAATACACGGCACAAGATTCTTGGAGAAGTTTGTGATTAATTTATTTTATTTGACGATATATCTTGAAATCATCAACAAAGAGTAGATAATCACATTAAAGTATTCCAGGGGTATATTTGATGAAGAGGATAAACACGAGTGGATCAAGATAAGATCCTTGAGGTATACCGGAGATTGGGGAAAATAAATATGATCACTCACCAGGAAGTTTTAAATATAGTTCCCTATCCTGGAGATAAATATTAAGAAGTGTTTAAAGATTAAGAGAGAGAGAGATAAAGATTTTAGTTTATGTATTAAAATTCCATGATCAATAACAATTCTATCTAACGCTTTCGCAGTCAGTGAAAATGGAATCTCCTTGGCTTTTATTTTCGATTGCTAACGATATATAATGACTGAAATTCATAAGACTACTAGTAGTGGAGTATTCATCCATAAAACCATGCTATCTGAAAATGGTATTACTAGCTGCTTCATCAGCAAAGTTAACTAGATTTCATTGGTATTTTCGCTGTTATTACATACAAGAGAGGTCCAAGAACAGTGTTTTGTGGAATCTGTTCTTGTATGGCTCCTTGGTCTGTCGGTCTGTCGATCTGTCGATCTGTCGATCTGTCGATCTGTCGATCTGTCGGTCTGTCGATCTGTCGGTCTGCTGATCTGTCAGTCTGTCGGTCTGTCGGTCTGTCGGTCTGCCAATCTGTCGATCAGTCGGTTTATCGGTCTGTCGATCTGTCGGTCTGTCGGTCTATCGGTCTATCGATCTATCGGTCTGTCGGTCTATCGGTCTGTCGATCTGTCGATCTGTCGACCTGTCGGTTTGTCGATCTGTCGGTCTGTCGGTCTGTTGGTCTGTGATCTGTCTGTCTGGAAGCGCGTCAACTTGAGAATACATATTAATTTTTATGCTAAAATTCTATATTTAAGTTTGCATTAAAAACTAGACTTAAGTTCGTAAATAAGCTTTTTTCAACCAGTGGTACAAAACTTTATTGATGGAGCTTTTCAGTTTTCTGCGTTCATTTTATAAATGGTAGTATTTATCAAAAATATAAAAAAATGAAATTGATTCCTGGATAATTTGGCCCAATATTCACACGAAACATTTTTCGAAAATATCAGCGGTTCATTTGTTTCTCCCAAAATTATTAACTTGGTTCTATCATCATAATTCTAGTAGAAGTGTTAGAAAATATGTTCAAATTATTATCACTTTTTTTTACAAGGTATCAATTTAATGCTCTTGGGGAGATGAGCTTAGTAAAAATATAAAATAAATTACCAGTTATCAGCTTAAAATCACACTTCCGGCGATCAAATATCATAACTGTATGCCAAAAAATTGAAGGTTTCGAGAATGTGGAGAAGGACTCTTCATTTTCAAAATTCTTATTTTATGTAAGGACTAGAATATAGCCGCCATCTGTCACTTTAACAATGACAGCTGTCACTTCAATAATGACAGCTGTCGCTTAAACAATGTCATCTGTCACTTTAACAATGATATCTGTCACTTTGATATTGACAGATGTCACTTTGAGATATGCAATTATTTGATGCGACATTCCAAATTCATGAAACAGCGATAAAACTGGACATGAAATTTATGGTCGCGGCAGTACTGTGCTGGCCACAGCAGATTTTTTTATTATATTACTAATTATATTCGAAACACGCAGCTTATTTCAATAAATTTGCATATGAAATACAGATGCATCCACATTTCCTAACAGAAAAGTTAATCTCTCCGTCAGCTGCACAAAAAAATTAATGCAATAGAATATCCATAACACTAATGTTTTTTGATAAGCAATTAAACTCGATTGAAAAGCATCGCCGCGGCTATCGACCGGTGGATCTAGCCTTAAAAATCAACCAATTAATGATAAACCAAAGACTTGTCATGTTGCGTTTACATCAGAGGATCTTAAAGATAGTAAGCTCTTTCGACCGTTCGATAATTTGATCGCAAGGACAAAAAGATGCCTCTTGGATATCAAGCAAATAGAAGGGAAATCTTTGATGACTTACAATATAAGATTTAAGAAATATGTTAATTACAGCTTTAAACTTCTACCGGCGACAACGAAGAAACAGTTTTATCAGGAGAATAAATGTTATTGAATCGATAATTTCAATAATCTAAACATTTTATACTACTAAGAATCTTTCTTATCCATCCATTATCTTGTTTGAATAATAACAAATAATTTTGTATTTATTCAACTGTCCATTCAAATTTTCTAACTCAACATTGGAATAATTACAACTCCTAACAATAAGTGTAAAGTTTGCTGTCAGAAATTTAATATTCAATGACAAATACTGATGAACGGATGTAATATTCGTTGGTTGGTATCCCCGGATATGACTTGTACATATCACACGAATATTTCGGCATTCTGACAATCGTTAATTGTGTGATGGATGATTCAGCTACTAGTTTGACTTTCATGGAAACTGACAAGCATTCAGTATTGATCACGTATTGTTTTTTGTTTCGAAATTGTTTCTTAGGTCTGATGAAATTGTAACATGATGATTCATCCAATTCTCTATGATCACTTTATATACAAAATTGCGATTATCATTGATGTAATCACTATTCCCAGAAGAAATTCTAGGACACAAAAGTCTTCTGAAAATCTATACCTGAGCTGTCAAAAATATTTCCCTATCCTTGTTATGATTTCAACCTTCTGGGTCTCAAATGTCGAATGCATCAGCATATTCCGTATCAGTTTGTGGTATCAAACTTCATGAGTATAATTTGATTAATAAAGATGATTCATACTGATTTTAAAAATGCATATCATACCATGACCCTTGCCCATTTTACGGCTCTAGGGAAACAATTACCCTAACATTAAGTGAGAATTAGAGCCATGAATCATTTGTCAGAAATGTTAAGAACATCTGCCGGCAAATAGAGAGAATTTATTGATTCTATTAGTAACACAAATATTTTATTGTCATAGAACATTTGTCGTTTATATATTCGATTACGTCATAAAAGAAAATAGAAAAAATTGGATTAAGAGCCTTATTAGACCAAGCGAAAAACGTAGAAATAGTGAGTTCATTAAAAAGACCAAACTTCTTAGTAAAGGTAATAATTTATCATTGGAACAAAAATTCAGCAAAAATTGTTTAATAATCAAGTCCATTCTATCATTATTATTCAGTGTGCTACCACATCAGAATGATTCTTGAAAGTAAAAAGAAAATAAGAGCATAAAATTATTAATCTGCATAAATGGTCATAAACAACATCTTCGAGAAAGTTTTAAATATCATAAAAAACCGAACAAGTTTTATTTCAATATCCTTCACATTTAATAACTCATTTCAAAAAAACTGCATCTTAAATCGAATTTTGATGACGTTGTAATAACAATATTTTCACTGCAATGATTATAATGACGACCTTAAAAATCATTTGTAAAAATCATAAGAGTGTTCTGTGCTACAGCTGCAAGTGAATTCAGCGAATTTAGGTTACGTACGAGGCGTTAGGGCGTTCTAAAACCTAGCACTTCCAAAGAATTGATGTGTTATTGCAACTTATGACACTTTAAAACTGTGATCGTGCTCGGAAGTACTTGGCACCAACGCCAAAAAACGTGCTGTGAAAATTTGTCCGAGGAATTCAATCCGCGAGATTTTGTTCGTCATGATTAGTGCATGAAGCTTGGTCACTTTCTTGTGCATTTTTTTGATGTGTCAGATAGATAGATCACAACGTTTAGAGTTCCAGCAACTGTATTTCAATGTTCAAATATCTTGGTCCAAAATTTCAACGTTTGAATTTCGACGTAAAAATTTTCATATCTTAGATATTTTATGATAGATTTTAATTAATTTTCTAACTATTCCCACAGATTCAGATCTTTTTTTTTTTGTTGACGAGTAAATATACTTAAATTACCTTTTCTACCTAAATGAAGAATGTAAATTCAGTAAAAATTATATATTAATTGTGAACTTATTCACCAATCTTAAGGTCGTTTGTACTCTTGAATGTTCTTCCAATGTGCGATCTCCACTTTTGATGAAAAAATTAGTTTCATGTGATAACGGTTGAGATCTTCTGGACGAAATTTGGATGATTCTGCAAAAAAGTGATGCATGTCGCCATATTGTGTGCTGGTGACAAAATCCTTTGCCAAATTACATTAGAGCACTCGCGTCTTTGCTCCTCTAAGCGAAATTCAATATCAAATTGGCTTGTAACTTAAATTTACACGGAAATTATGCCCCAAATACTTTCATCACATTTTACGCTCGAAATGAGATTCATAACTTGTTGAAATGGCTGAGTGTGAGATAGAATTATGTCGAGCGCCAAAAGCTGGCCACCCAACCCCGTCTAATATGCTCAAAGCTCTGATCTCGAAACTTCCGAATCGAAAAGCGCTTCGCTGCAAAAGTTTATGATTTTTCGTGAATTTTCAACTTGTTTTCAGATTTGCTAGTTTATTTCGTTTACGAATTTCTTCCACCGATCTTAATTTTAATTTAAAGTTGAAAGTTAACGGTACTTTGACGTCATAATTTTGTTGTAATTTGATCCTAAAGTTTGCAATTTTTTGGAAATCATATTGTTTATTTTGATCTCTTCAATTCTTGCTGTTTCTTTGACTAAAATATGACGAAAAAACTTGTAAGAAATCCTCCCCAAATAATTAAATTTGAAGGTTGTGAAGTAGAAGTTTCATCGTCTTGAAAAATAGTCTCCATTATAAGCTCATACTATTTTGCAATGATTGGCATCAGATTTATCTTTTTATTACAACTGTCATCCAGTATCAAAACATTAGACAGCTTATCTCTATAAATTTTTATTTTTATTCTATTTTGCCGGCAATATCAAATACCTTCCAGCCATATTAATTTATCTGTAGTGTTAACGTTGTCAGTTAACACAAATAAGTAGATTATATCGTCTCTCTTACAAGCTCTTCTTACTTACGCGATAAGAATGATCAGCATCTTAATTACAGAAGATGTGTATCCTTACGACACTATAAATATGAAAATTTTATTGGCGACAGGGAACTCGTATCGTGAGAGAATATCTCGTCAAATTATCTTTGAGTGCAAATTAAATCTGATCTAGAAATTTGATGAGTTTTGAAGAGATAATTGTCGATTAACAACGTTTTTCTGTCATGTGCCGATTAGTCTATTGCATTCCACGACAATTTTGGATGTGTTGGATGATTAATTGATGCCGAAGAATAGATGTAGTTCTTACAGAAGGAGCAAGCATTTAGTTAGCAAAGTACTAAGATCCAACTTTCCAGCCCTCCAAGAAATATTGGATGGTTTGAGAAGACATATTGAAAATCATTATAGTCTGATTCTGCAGAAAACAAGGAATTACTGAGAAGACTAAAACATTTTCTGAGTAATCTTTGTAGCTGAATCAATTATTCCGAGTGAATTGCCAGGACGTCTGAATTACGTTTCGAGAATCGTTTCGTTTTCTTTTTCCAGATTTTCGATAGCTTCAGCCCGTCATTTCGATTATAGTTGTATGGATTCTCTTAGTATTCTACGGCCACTGCGAGTCTGGCCAAGCCTTCCCTATCTCATCAGCACCTTGATATTTCAGTTTTACATGTGTAGCTTATATTCTGTAACCGTTGCGTTGATTTCTCCCAGTGTTGGTACTTCAACCTGATTTTATGCACCATCATTCTCTTGCTGACAATTTTTACTGTTTGGTCTGTGTAGACTTTGCTACACATTCATGGAATACTGTAAACTTCATTAGTCACCATCATGCTTTCAGGAAAACTGTGTTTATATGCGAAAAGCACTGAAGACAGATATTCCATTTTTCAGTAAGCAGTCATCTTGTCAGTAAATATAGATATATTTTTGCCTGGTACTCTTTCTAGAACATATTCAATATCACTATTAGGATGTCATTTTTCCTAGAAGTTGATCCACACCTTGCTTCTGTAGTGGATAGTGATGAGGTACAACGTTCAAATATGCATGGGTCCTCTGTATTACCGAAGTTTCAATGTTCTAGCTTCTTTCCTTCTGATCTAGATGTCAAGAAACCGTTAGTGAACATCTTCATCTAGCTCAATTGTAAACTTGATTTTTGAATCTGGTCCATTGAAGTGCTCTAAAAAGTTTCCTCGTGGATGTACAGAAACTAGCGCTTAGCTTTCAGTGTTATTTAACTGAGAGCTTCTTCTCAAGGATTTCCATGTAAATATTCGCTAGTCATTCTTCCTAAAAGTTGATCTGGGTATCCCGGTTGGCTTATAATCTTGAGCTGGTACACCATAGTGTTACTGTGCCAGATAGTGATGAGATTTATATCTAAAGTACCTATTTTGTACATCCGATGTCCGAATGTTTTGTCTTCCTTCCTCCTAATCAAGATATCAAAAGGCTATAAACTTGAAACTTCCTTTAGCTAGATGATTTGTTTGACGTCTGTATGTAATCCATTAATTTACTCGAGAAAGTTTTCTATGAAGCCACGCCTGTTAGACTAGATGATAAAAGTGTTATCGACGTACCGAAGTCAGCACTTTGGTCTCAGTGAAAATTACCTTCTGAAAAACTTTCATGTAGCTGAAGATGGCGGTGTTTCATCATAGTACCCTCTATCTGCTTAGATAGTATCAATCCAAGAAGGCGAAGAAAGTTCTCTTTAAACGTACTCTACTCAGAGCTGGAACTACAACGACTTGACATTGACATTGACTTGATTTCTACTGTCAATTTGTCGTGCAAGTTGGACATGTGTCCAGTTAATATTTATCATAGATCTTATTTTAATAGAAGGATAACCTGATCTAGTCCCTATCATGTCCCTATTACAAATATTAACTGGAAATATGTCCAATTTGTGTAGCATATTGACAGTAAAATGCAAGTCAATATCAATGTCAAGTCGTTGTAGTTCCACCACTGGTCTGCCAAATTTTCATTTCTGTTACTCGTGCTAGCTCTGGACGTGCCCTGTGGATTGAACAGTCACATTGCAGCTCACTTTGATTTTCTCAGGATCAATCTGAATTCTCTTGATCTTTCTGATGAAGTCCTCAGCAGAAGTTGACTTGAGGCGTACTATAGTTAGGTTGGACAAGTTTTCATCTCTATCCCACGGGTTGAATCTTTCACGGAGTTCTTGTGCAGTGAAGTCAATTGGTACTGTGAAGGATGTCTTCATGTTCAACCTGGATACCGTCGATCTTTTCGATGAAATTCTCACTGTTACATACTGAATAGGATATAACAAAGAAATAATGAGCTCTTGCTGGATGGATGATGAAGATGAAAAAAAAATTAATATCAATCAAGCCTTTTACCCGATTCGGGTGTGGCAGACACTTGAAGTGCACTTAGTAGATTGATTGACAATCCTTCAGCTTTGGAGTGCGGTTACCAGTCGTCAAGCCACGGGCTCTCTTGGTTTTTTCAAGAAGAATACACCATAGAATATATTATAATTCAGTGAAAATCTCACTGAAATTTTTTTCGCCTGTGAGACTTGACAATGCGAAATAAAGAATAAAATTTGTATGGCAGGATGATTTTTCAAATATTTATAACGAATATGGGCTGACACTTTGCCTAACTTTCATTGCATAAAACTCGATGCTACTTAATCTGAAGCCTGACTTCTGACTTCCCATCACTGACTGCTTGACCAGGTTGGTTAGTTAGTAATTTGATGACTGGATTACTGAGTGACTTACCCTACATATCTTGTTACAAGTATTCAGCCAGCAAATTAAGCCATACATTTAAAGTGTGTCAAATATTACGTTACTGTTATTAATGATTATAGAGTAACCTAATTTTGAATAATGATTCTACGATCTATATGTTTATTATAAATATGCTAACATGGAGTTGTTATATTTTTTTCTTTCTAAATGCATTTGCCTTGGCTATTGTTGTCACACATGAATCTTAATTCCGTCTCGCGCTACACTTCATTTTTCTGCACTGCTTGTATTAAATTCCATTAATATCATTGCTCATTTTCATTTCATTAGAGACAGTCAGTTACAGTCAGATGTTGATGGTGTCGACCAAGTGTGTCGAGAATTCTGAAACTTCGGTGTTTCTATTGCTCGCTCTATGGATGACTATGGCTTTCTTTCTGTTATCTGACATTCCTAATGTAGTGCCCTGTATATCACACCAAAACCCGCCGCACACGAGGCAATTTTTCAAGCAATTTTGTTCGCTTGGAGCCGCACTGACTGCTACGCGGGCTCCGATGCTAGAAACTTGGTCCACTGCTTAGTGCTGTGCTTGCTTCGCAACTTGTACAAGATAGATCTGGTGCTATTTCTCGCACTTATTCCGCTGGCCAATCAGAACGGGTATCGAAATCACGTTATTACATCAAAATCGGCTTCATGTCGCATTTACCACGCCACACTGACTTGAATTTCGTGAGATTTTGAGAAATTGTTACTCTGAAAGCTTGCATATTCGGCTATTTATAAATAATCATCTAATCTTGACGATTTTCTACAATTAACTAGAAAAGACAGTGAGCTCAATCAAACAACGAAAACAATTTATTGTAAAAAATTAGTTGAAAGCATGGCTTGGAGATACCATTCGGATCAATTGATGCATTGCAAATATACTTTGAACGTTAAAAATCTAAGTAAGAGGAAAAGGTAAATATGCACCTAATACAGAAAACTAAGTTGGAAGGAAAATAATCCAAATTGTATGTGAGCAACTCAAATGGTATCCCCAACAATTTGAAGTGGAAAGGTCGATGTGATGGTAATTGGTAAAGTGTTGCAGCTTTGAATTGTAAAATCTGACCACTTCATTGGTCACCGGTACCACTTGCAATTGTAAAACAAAAAAACGTCCAACATCAGAATTTTGAGATAAGGAGATGTATTTTCATCTTAATCAAGCTATTTTTGCTCGTAAAAAATAGTCTATATCAAGAATAGTCATCTTTTGCGTACATATACGATATATTTTTCATTTCAAAAATATGTCACAATCGGCTCGAAGCTTCGATTTTCTCCACTTGAACTTCATCACTTATAAACCACTTGAGTGGCGCAATTTAGTTTTCTTAGTGTAGTTCGTCGAGTATTTTAAGAACACCGCGGCTTATAAATTCTTTCAGCAGCCATTCTTTTGAACATAGTTTCTTTTTCTGCTTGTATTCTAATTAATTCGCAAGCTATAATTGCTTTTCTCCGATAATTATTTTCAGCAACATCCATATTTGAAATAAGTAAGTCCACGTTCTAGAATCACAATAAGTGGCGCAGCTCGCTTCGTATGCTGTGAAAACTAGTGCCATATCAAGCGCAGCTCAAAGCGGCCCAGATCGCAAGAAAAATTGCTGCAAATTATGCGAAATAATTGCTTCAAGAATTGTCACGTGTTTGGCGGGCTTAAATCTTGAATTCTCCATGCTGCGTCCTGAATTAAAGGATAGATGATTGAGCCAATTGCACTTAATGTTAGTCGACGCGGTAGAATGGTTCTATAAATTTTCGGCAAGCAGTTAAGTTATGTTGTCTGTATCATGAACTTCTGTTAGTCTTTGAGAATGTAGGAAGATCCATTTGCTGCTATGAGTTGGTTCTCACTCTTTTAACAAGGTTATTTTTAAGTTTTTTTGTACACATTGTCTGAGAGGATATCTTTAACTTCAGAGACATAATCCGTTGTATTCAGAATTATTGTCGCATTTCCTTTGTCGGCAGGAAGTATAGTAATATCCTCATATTTCTTTTCTTAATTATTTGGCTTTCTTTTGGACGTTTTAACACATGTGCTGGGCCGGAAAATATTTGCGGATAGTGACTTCGTCTTTTAGGAGAATTTTGGACACTACCGCAAAGCTTAGTCCTTTACGCTGCCATCAAGTTCGATGGTAATTAGGTTGATGACCATTCGAGGTCTGTCATCTTATTGTTTCGGGGGCTGGAATAAATTTGAAGAATGTTACAAACTAATAAATTTAAGGAAGTGTTTTACTGAACTTTTCAACTGTATATTTAGGAACTTCAAGACCAGCAGCAGATTCAAACTGTCGCTGTGATTAACATAGAAAGATACCTCTGCACAAAGAGTATTTACGGAAAAGTTCTTCAAAAAAGATTATTAAAGACGATAATTCAAGGCAAATCGAAACATCAAAATAAGAATATAAGCTAAAGACAGAGATTTGAAGGTGGTTCAATTACTTTACTTTTACTTATCGATCTTGAATAGTATAAAATCTTGGAGTTTGTTTCGTGCCTCATTTTTTTCTCCAGATCATCTATTGTCAGCATTCTAGAAATTTCTCGCACACCAACTGTGATCCAAGTAGCTAATCATAATAATAAGTTTTCGCACACATCTGCTGTGCTGCTAACAAGCAAACTCTAAGCAAAGCGTTTTTTGCAGGAAATCAATTCTCGCTGCTCAAGTTGATAGATGCGCCAATTACCTTATTCATTTGTATTTCATTTCACGTGTAAATGCATTAATTAAAAGTTGGACAGACAAAAACATCACAAAAGTTTTAATTTGATGAATAATTACTAGACATTAAATAAAGATGACTGTTCTTTTATTTATTGACTTTGTGACAAAGATTGCTCAACATAATAATTATATAAATAATATTGAAGTACTTCGCCACTGGTATAAAGCATTCCCATAAAGTGATAGAAATAATAAAGAACGACGAAATGCTTCAAAAAATTATCACACAAGTATTCAAATTCAATTCAATTTTCGATCATATACAGAACATTGGAGAGCTTTTCTATTTATAGTTCCAAATTGACATTTATTCATCAATACAGTTAGTAATTAACAATTTAATTAATTCTAATCAGCTTCAATCAATGTTTGTATCATCAAACATTTTTTCAATCATAATTGAATCTAAAATTCAAACTTCGTCCTTATATTTGCATTACAGTCAAGATTTTTTTCGATTTTTTGTGTCATCTCTGTCAACAAAACAATCGAACGATTTTAATGTATGTTAAGAGCATCCACTTATGAAGACTTCAATCTAGCCACCTACGTCCATAAATAAAACAAGTGACTGTTTATAAAAGCTGTTTATTTTAAAATCAAAGATACTGTCATTGATTGAACACGTGAGTGACCACACAGCGAAAGGTCAAACTCGAACTGAAATTAATTTATGAGTAAGTGAAAAGAAGGTATAAACCCAAATTATGAATAAAAAAGGATATTAATTATCACTTTTCATCTTATAATATCATTTCTATTGGATTCATCAATAGAATTGGAATACCAAAATTTAAAATGTTCTTCTATGTTTCTTGTTTTTATTTTAAGGATAACATTTATTCAGTAGTCGTCAGGGAATAACAGCTTAATTGGAAAATCTCAGTATATAATATCAATCAGAAATAGATTGTAATTCAAACCACTGAAAACAATCTATAAAAAAATCCAATCGGTTTCAAACTCTCGAAACGTCAAAATTAGCTCGGCGTCTGCGGTCCCTGGAGTAAAAATCCATTACGTGGTAACACAGTTGAGCCTCCAGGTAAGACCCGTGAATCCTGCTTCCCCAAACTTGTTCCATTTGGATGCCGAAAGGACTGGGTGACTTCCCTCCCAGGAGGAATCCGGGTCGCTCTTAAACTCAACGTAATTAACTCCCAGACTCACTCAAACCTCAGCATGTTATTTGGCGTCATAGGTAACTCGATTGCGGATGTACCCTTGAAAAGTTTCACAAATTAATTTCATTTGTTTACAGCCAAATAAGCTTCACTGGAATGCAAATGCTTTCCGTATTCAACAATATGAAATGAGTTTAGAATAAAAATAAACTTAATGAACCGTAGAAAAATTGTTTTGTAGTAAACCTCACATGATGCGTATGAGATAAAATTCATTTTAAATACTTCCTGATCATGTTAATAATCTAACGGAGTAAACAGACCAGACTTCATTGTGTTACCTTAAAGAATATTGCGTGACTTCTTTTCTTCTTGCAAATTCCGTTATTGGTAGCTTAACATAATTATCTAATTATAGTTTTTTTGATCTTTGAAGTATGTGACCGTAACATTCAAGTTATTATGTCTTACCATGTAGAGTAGATATGATTATCAAGCTAAGGCTTTGATGGTAAATAAACTAATATTCAAAATAGGTGTCCCAATAAGAAAACATGATTCGGTTGTCAATGAAACGCATAGTCCCTCATAAAATTCTGGTAATAATTAGTAATAATAGATCACACACCGCTGTGCGTGGTATGCTGTTGTCACAAATTTTATTGTGAATAATTTATTTTTACCGGTTACAGTGTGAATATTTATTTTATTAACTCGTATGAACACAATATCGCTCACAATTACTCGTACTGAATGACTTCTCTTTCCTAGCTCACGCTTTTATATATCCTTATCCAACAATGGGCCAACATTTAAATGTCTAACAGTTGATGCCTGGCAACCACCGAACATCTAGTAACTATGGGCTGTCAAGCACGTCCGACAATTGAACATCGACTTGGTCAATACTAACTAGGATTACAATTACAATAAATTATTGGCTAAATAGCGAATTCAAATAAATAATAATGTGAGCTGAATTACTTAAAATATTAATTAAATTATAACCATTTACCTACTCACCTATGTGTTACAGGAACTTTTGCTATGTATGCACATATATTAGTAATCTTGATATGTAAAAAAGTTTCAAGATATTTATTTGAAAAATATGAAACGTTTTACAAAAATAAAATAATTATATCACTGTTGGAAACATTTTAGTACAACAATATGAAGACAAAACAAGAGGTACTTCATTCAGGGGCAGATCGTGAATTTGTGGGGCCCTGGGCTAACACTTCTTGAAGGCCTACTTAATGAATTAAACTTGTCATTTTGTCAAAAATCTGTTCTCTATAATGATGTGTACGGTATACGAAAATGATAACGACAATATATTTTTTCATTCAATATGAATTTAATATGCTGTGATTCTTTATTCGAATTTTCATATATTGGGTAGTGGCCAAGGGATCATGAAAAAACCATCATATTGGACATTTCGGCGCCGAAACAGCCCACCATCATCAGCTAAAAAATAATGCAATTTGTCTAATTAAACTTGAAGTATTTTTTCCACTATAAGTTTTTTTCTTAATCCCTTGGTCACTATCCAATATATGATCATTAGTCAATCTTATGATGAGATTCATTATTTTTTTTAAATTCGCAGTATTGTCCTTGGCCTTTAATGGGGATTGGGAGCCCTTTATATTCACGGGGCTCTGGGCTGCAGCCCAAAAAACCCATATATAAATCCAGCTCTGACTTCATTCATGGGACATATGTAAGAACAAGAAACAAAATTGAAATAAAACATCGAGGCTCATATTTATGATTCATCAATAATTAAAAATAATTAAGACTGAATAACATATTGATATGAGGAGAATACAACATAATAATAGGTATCCTATCTAAAAAACACAAAATGTGAAAATTTGATTGGTTTGTGGATCAAAATTCAGATAAAGAGAAAACTCTTTCGATACATGTTCTGCGTTTCCTGGGAATTAATCCGTTGGTGCAGTTGGTTATTTTCATTTTCACCTGATTTTGAGCATTGGGACATATGTCCAATATGATAAGAAATTTATACCTAGTCTGGTGCAGTTGACAATCGCCAGAAATGTGGCACGTGGTATTTAGGCGTTATCTTGACAGCATATAATTTGCGTCTGTATCTTTTTAGGAGTCATCGATCACGAAGAAAGAAAGTTTAGGTAGAAAATTATTCATACAAAATAAATTATATAATGCATCATAATAGAAATAAAAAAACTGACGTGGATATTACGTGACTTATTTGTACATCATTGGATATATATAATCAAACACGACATCTCATCATTCCACGGCTAGTCGGTTGCTATGGAAACAGTAGGTCATTATTCTTATGCTACAACATTCCTAAATATTGATTTCCAGGATTCTACGGCTAACAATTCTGAATTTCTGCGCAAAATTCCAAGATCCTCAAGTATAGTGCACTTTCAACTCAGTCGATCTCAATGAAAATAGGATATGAGCATCTTGACAGTACTATCATCTTAAATACTGTATTCTAATATTCTACGTTGGATTTATGCGGAAAATTAAAAAATGTTTCAAGTAAACTGCATTCTCGGCTTAGCCGATCATCATCATAATGCAAGGTGTACAACTAGATGCTATAAAAGTGCTAAATACGAAATCTCAATATTGTGCGACTGATTATTTTAAATTTATGAGAAAAATTCGAAAAGTCTGTAATATGAAGTGCACTTCCGGCTTAGTCGATTGGGACAAAAATGGGAGATGATAATTTCAGCAATTTCAATTACTGAATCCCAGTATCCTACGGCTAATCACTTTAGATTTATGCGGAAAATTCAAAAAAAGTATCACAAATAATATCTAGATGGAAGAAACTGTGAACGATTACGACGGAAAGAGATGGAAGATATATTATAAGAAAGCTGGAGAAATGAATTGCGCAAGCGTCACAATAACCAAATTTCGGTTTATCAAGCCCGAAAAATGACAAACACATGATGTAATGAGTTTTCATAACGTATTCTGTACAAAATTTTATCTTTATGGATTTCCGTCGAAATAATTTTATCTTATTTTTGAATAAGAACATCTCTCACGTTACATCACAGAATTCAGATGACTGTGATTTATGACTATCTATTGTTACCACAGAAACAAGAGTGCACTGAAAAAAACAAATATCGAATTTTCACAAAACGTCAAAATAATTTTTAAAAGTGGACTCAAGCAGTGATATTTTGAGTGATATAGTACCCTTTGATATTAAAGACTTTGTCAATGCTGCATATTGTAAATAATAAGTCATTCTTTTAATTGTAAGCAGATAAGTATAATTGATTAGCTCTGAAACATGGCCAGTTATGTAAAGTCATACGTAACTACTTTACGCAACTGTTACATTACAGTTATGAAAAATGGGACGTTGCATAACGTCAGAAATTGATGTAAAATTTGACTTTTCAAAACGGAATTAGATAAAAAATATATATTCATTCGCCGTTTTCTAGTTGCAAAGTACATCTTCCTAACATTACTTTTATAAATAACAAATGAAATTCGATAGACATGCGTAGTTCGTTTCACTTCATTTATTTTTCATTATATTTTATTTCTTTGTCCCTCTAACGCAACCTATATTTTCCTCTCTTTCTGGCATAACCGCTTGCAAAAATGTATTGTGTGATATAGGACTCCTTCCATCTAGATATTATAGTCTATAAAATTAAGCAGAGGAGGCACGTCATCAAAATTTATAACTAGATAATGACGTCACGTAATTACTACGTTTATATGCTATAGCAATTTAATCTTTAGAAATATAATGTGGGTTGCATATTTGCAAAAATACAGATTTAATACGCAACAAGACAACAGTAATGATATTCTAACCAAAAAGAACAAAGTAAACACGTGTTGATCGCACTGAAATGTCGAAAACAAATGCAACGAATAAGAATGTAAACGTAGTCAAACTTCATAGTACCAACGTATGATAAAGAAATAAACAACAATTATTGTAGATGAATGAAATTTTGTTGAAAACATTAAATTTGAGTATAAAATAATTGTTAATTAAATTAAAATATACTTTTCTTATAGTATGCAGAAAATTGCATTTATTTTCTCTGTTTTTCGAAACATAAACATTACGTTGTCATTACGACAGGTTCTTTTCATTTTGTAATGTTTTGATGACGTGCCTCCTCTGCTTAATTTTATAGACTATATTTATGATCTAAGGGTAAAGTGCACTTCCAGTACAGACGATTGCAACCATAATGCGAGGTGCATATCAAGATCCTAGATCCTGTACCAGTCTTTTATACAAAATTTCAGCATTATCCGTTTGAGAAATTCTAAGATTTTCGAGTTACGCACATACACACATAAATACGTATATACGTACCGACATCAAGCCAAAAATAGTCAAAATGGATTCAGGGATGTTCAAAACGGATATATCCATCAAAATCTCGATATGTGAATTTTGTCGGTTTCACAATATTGCCTTGTATTTTCAGACCCTCAGATAGTCGTAGATTTAGTGCCTCATTTTGTTATTCATTCCTTTAAGAGGTTTGATAAGTATGTATATTTGGAGTTCAATAATGCTGAAATTAAAGCTGGACCGTGTGACCAACATAATGAAAATTAGTTTTAAATTTGTATGAAAAAGCATGTTCTGATCCAATTTTGTCGCTTTTTAATGCTTACGAAATGAAAAGTACGGAAAAATATTTTGACATGTAAAATGTCAAACAAAATTAAAAAATTGACAACAGATTATCATTGCCCACTTTATCATTTTAATTAAATTGATTGTTTTATACCGCAAGTTCTGGATGTCTGTTATACTTATAAATTGCACTTTCGGCTCAGCCGATTGATACAAAAAAGTAGATAACTATTTTGATGCTACAACAAGTTCAAACACTAAATTTCAATATGCTGCTCATCATTCTAGATTTATGGAGAAAAATTAAAAAATGTTTGAAGTTAAGTGCACTTATGGCTTGGCCGATTCATACAAAAATAGCATATAACCATTCTGATATAACCTCAAGTTCAAATACTGAATTTCAACATCCTACGGTTGATCATTCTGGATTTATTAGAAAAATTCGAAAAAATTTTCAAGTAAAGTGCACTTCCGGTACAGACGATTGGAACCATAATGCGAGGTATACAACTAGATCTTATGCCAGTCTTCAATACAAAATTTCAACTTGTACGTTCAACCAGTTTTGAGATTGGCGAATTACGCACGCACGCACGAACGAACATACGTATCGACATCAAGCCAAAAATAGTAAAAATGGACTCAGGGATGCTCAAAACGGATATTTCCATCAAAATCTCGATAGATTAATTTTGTGGGTTTCACAATACTTTCTTGTACTTAGTACAAGTAAGTAAAAAGTATCGTTAATCGACTTTCTCCAATTTGTGGGACTCAAGCTTAAATCTTAGTTGATACCCTGTTAATCAGGACCTTTGCCAAATGCGCCATGCCATCCCCAACATAAGAACGTGATCTTAACTAGCATATAATTTGGGCTTGTGTCTCTTCATAATCGTCAATCCTGTAGACAAAGAGTATTGTAGAAAATTGTTAATAAAAATTAAACCTTCCAACAAATCTGTATGTAATCAGTAGAGTTGTATTTTAATAGTTTATCAATCGATAGAAGAAAATTAAATCGATTGAGAATTGTGACCTATGCAGCTCGTCCTCATACGAAAAGACCAAAGGACGAAGATGCATGTAATTTAAAATCCATGGAATAGTATTTTTTTTTAATTATGGAGTTCGAGTGTGATATCCTATTAGTAGTGTAAAAGTTGGAGCCCCTGTCAATTGCGCCATGCTATCACCGAAACTAAATGTAATCTTAAGTAGCATATATCTTGCGCCTGTATCTTTTCTTAGTTGTCGATTACCCGATGGAAGGAAGTTTTTATAGAGAATTGTTCATAAAACTTAGACCATTCGAAAAAATCAGAAGGATTCTATTTCAATAGTTTACCAGCCGGTGTGGAAAGAAGAATCATTGAAATTGGTTAAGAACTGCAATCTGTAGCATGTCAAAGTCATTTTGAATTCGACAATACAATTTAAAATTTCTGAAAGTTGGAACCTTTTTTAATTGCATCGATATTAGAACGTGATCTCAATTAGCACATAGATCACGCTTGTATTTTTTCATAACTGGCGATCACGGAGAAGGGAAGCTATTGAAACAAATTATTAAAAGAAAACAAACCATGCAAATAATCATTATAAAAATCAACAGAACTATATTCTAATAGTTATCCAATAAAAAATAGAAAAACCACCAAAATCATTTGAAAATTGTGGTCCATTACTTGTCTTCACTACGTACAGACTAAAAGACGGTAAATTCTGGTCATGACAAATTATCCAAGGCAATCAAAAATGGTATCAATGTTAAGAGTGAAATATTTTGAAAGGGCAATTTTTACAATGGATTTCTGTTCAGATTGCTTAAGTCACAATTACTTCCACTGTCAAAATTCGGAGCTGGCACCCTAGTCGATAATAAAATACACGCACCGTCGTGTACGTTATTTTAAAATGAGCATTCTATTCAAGAAATAAATCAAAGAATTAAATCTAACCCTTCATTTCTTAATTCGTGATGAAGATCAATTCATAATTATTCATCAACTCCTTTTGTCTTCGAAACAATCAAAAATTAATTTATAAGATGGAAAGTTATTAAAGAAAATATTATTAGAGTGAAGGTCCCCCATCTTCTCCTTAAAATGATTTAAATTAAAATAAAACGTCTTTATCCAAGACCTAATATAGAAAGTCCTAAATTTTAATTAAAGTGTACATCGGAAACTTCTTTTTAATTTGTCAATAGGGCTGATGAAGAATTTTAATATCGCTCTTTTTCGTCGGTATTTTATTTTCACCCTGAGATTCGTCTCCCTCTCGATAAAGAATATTGAGTGGGAAATTCTCTTCATCCCTTGTATTTTCTTCCCTTTGTAGATCGGGAAACCCTTGATAAGGGCTTATCCATTGTTCCTAGAGACTAATAGGAGAGGAAATCGTGTTTTACCGAAACAATTTTAATGTATGAATTTCATTTGGGATGCCTCACAATGTTTTTATTTTTATTTAATTAAAAGTCAAAAAGAATCTTTACACTGCCAAAAATAGTAAATACTCACCGAAATTAAATCTCCATTTTAGTATGAAATTATAACCAAGAATTTTACATTTTGCTATCTTATTAAAACAAATAACTCCAAACTAATCACTGTTAACCCAAAATTTTAACCACATTTTAATTTAAAATGTAATCCAAATATTTAACATCTTGTTGACAAGTGTGGTTTGAGCTCGCATGACCTTGAAATCACTCATGTTAAGCTGAAATCCAGTCTATAATAAAAGTGTTTCTATATATAACGATGATAATAAGCTAGCTCGCTACACTCGCGTTCTCGGAGAATATCCCTGAATATTACCGAATTGCGGTGCGCGCGCTCGTGGGACAGAGTTTGAGCCCGAGACAGCTGAGAAAGATGCACTGAGCCTTCAATGTTGGGCCGATTTAGTGATCATTTACTACATTTGATCTTTGAATACAATTTGAAGTGTAGCTATGACTAAAACAGCAAGAACCATTGTAATTTTAGATTTTCTTTTTTTTGGGTGTTTAGTATATTTTTTTGGTAAGAGAGCTTAGTGTCTCGAAGTAATTTTTGGTGGTCATAATATTTATTCTTTTTTTTTTCACTCACTCTCTTATTAATGTATTCATAAAGTTATTGCAAAGTGATTGCATCTATTAAATATGAAAGCTACAATCAGAAGATAGGAATTTATATTTACTAGCCATTTCTTTTTTTGTGTTCCTCTTTAAACCTTGACCTATTTCAATCCTAAAATGGCTGCTTTATGCGGCTGCATATGAATATCTTATAAGCACTTCCGGAAAGCGAGGTACTCTTGACAAAAATAAAACACTATCGAATGTATCCCAATTTCCAGTGGAGCTAAGGGCGAGATTTGATTCAATCTAAGTGGAAGCAATTGTACATGCGAAAATAAGGGAAAAAGGTCTCTCTAGACAAGTGGATGGAAATGAATAATGCAGTTCGTTTTTGCCAAATTTTATTGATATTAATAATACTGGAATCATGTCAAATATTTTTTGTCTAAATGGGATATTTTGACCTGATTTTCTTGAAATTGCTATGACATGGATTTGTGAGGCTACATTTATAGTGTGTCCTAAATATCTTGTGGACAAATAGAAGTTGAAACAAAGGTTATGAGAATTACTATTGATTCAAGGCATCTTCTCATTCTGCTTCTTCTTCATTCGAATATTTTCAAAAAATTTGTTAAGATATAAACGTACATATTAGAATTAAACTTTCTAATAATCGTCAAAAAAAAGGCGATAAATTTTGATATTTCTATTTTATTAGTACATACATACATACACTGTAATTTGGTCAGAAGAGACAGAAGTAAAGATTTCTATTACGCCTATGAGCTATGACTAACCTTATTACGGTAGTCAGCAATAAAGAAGATGCTATGACGACTAGCACGCCAGCTTCAAACTTTGACAATAGATGTAGCTATGAATCCAGTAATTTTGCAAGTACATAATAACTTTCGATATAATTTTTTGAAAAGAAGAGATTTTTCTCTAGAAATAAGTACCATTTTCAATTTTTTCCAAGGACTTGCTTCAAGCTGACTTCACCTTCAAAAAATGACAAGCGTCCCCGGCCTTTGGTCTGTTCGCATGAAACCATATAAACCGGAAGATGGTGACAATTGGAGCTCTCCGATTTCATATCGCAAGTCTTTTTGAGGGTTGAAAATCTTCTCCTTGATATGAAAGATTAAAAGATTATTCACCGATGCACGCTTTTCGGTTTAATGCAAACTCCAAGTATATCAAAAAAACACTGGGCTTTTCCGAGACAACATTTTTCCTTTGTAACATGAAATAATTAAAAGGGATCTAAAGTTCAGTACTGAAAGGCATGCAGTTTGCAACAGACCAAAATGTTTGAACGATCGCGTGAACTCAGAAATGTGAATTTCCTTGTATTCAAAGCGCATGCCAATAAAAAAGATGAAAGTTTTAGCTATGAAACCCTTGTGAGAAAATTGGCATTCATGTCCTCGATGGCACAAAGGCGAGAAATTTTGGGAAAATCTTGCACAAATGTAGAACCAATTAGCCGAAATTTTTCTTAATATATAATTTTCTCCCTTCTAAATCTTTCATAATTTGCATTGACATGCAATTTAAAAACAATTGTCACGGAAAAACCCAATTTAAAAAATATATTTAATTGGAGTTTGCACTATTACCGGGTAAGCATGCATCGGTTAATAACCTTTTTATCCTTCTTATCAAGGGATAAATTAGCACTCCTCAAAATGGCATGCGGTATGAAATCGGAGAGCCCCAACTGTCACCATCTCTCGGTCTAATACAGGTGTTATTATTGACTGATCTTGGTGATTCTCTTCTGTGTCGATTAGTTGACCATCAGAAGAAAAATCTATTGATTTCAGTGATTGAGAAAACTTTTCAGAACACATTTTTAATTCTATTGATTTGAATTAAACAGTATAATTTTTATAGAAAACTTACTTTAATAACTTTGTTTTTTTGCAATTGGCGGCTTACATATAAGGTTATACCTTAATTGAGATTATGTATTCCCCTACTGCTGATTTGGATTCATCCATGCCTGATGACATGCATCTCCCTTTTTTGGTCTAGTCACATGGCATGTTACAGGTCGTAATTCTGGACCGATTTTGGTATTTTTCCATTCTATCATTTGCTTGATTATCAGAATAAGACTCTATTGATTTTTGCTATGATTTATGGAATATTTTGATTTTTATAATCAATTTCCGTTAACAACTTTCTTGTTTCATGATCAGCGACTGTAAGGAGACACAAGGGCAAATCATGTATTTGTTAATATCACGTTTTACTATCAGTGTTGATGTGGCACCGATTTTTCGACTGTTGAATCGGGTTCGCACGTTATAGGTAGCAATACTTGATCGATTCGTCATTCTCTTTTCTATCGATTAGCTGATTTCATTAGGAAAGAACTCTATTGACTTTCAGTATAATTTGTTGAATGGTTCAAATTACTTATAAAGATTATTTCACTCATGTCAATTATACTGCCAAATTCTGCATAGTTACAATGACATTTATAGTAACAAACTCGCTTGCCAACAGGATTTACCTCGGTAAAACCCCATTGGCAAGCGATTTATCAACAGTAATTACACAAGAGCTTTTTATTTTGCTGGATAAATTTCTGTTTTAACGAAACCTTGTTACCTAGCAATTTGACAAGAAAACTGTTCTAATAAAATCACGACACCTTAGGTGGGGTGATTTTATTCTTTGAACAGTTTTCGAGTCAAATTGCTGACAGGTCACAAGGTTGAGTTGTCAAATTGAAATTCATCCCAAGAAAAATAAAATGCTAGAGTGTAATTCGGCGAGGTAATTTAACGACATTTTATTTATGAAAAAGTTTATTTAAATGTGCAATAATTATTGAGAGTACAATTATCATGCATATCGTTTCATTTGACATATTCCACTACGTATTCTTTATAATTTTCTCCATCAATTCTTCGCATACCTGAAGTCCAGTCTAGTAAAATATTTGAAATTTGACATACCGTTGTACCTCTTTCTAATACATAATTCTGGTTTTCACAAAATAGGATGAATTGTCTCCAGATACATGATTTATTGTTTTTTGTATTTATAGACACACTTTACTTAATATTTTCTTCGGAAATATTCCAAATTCTATTTATTCTGCAGTTTAAGTATAGACTAATTATGCAAATGACAAAAATATAGTGAGTGTTTTGATTTGGTTGCTAGGAGAAAGGTAAATAACGTTTTATCACTTGCAAAAAGTTACCTTCCTTTTTATCCGCTGTCAAAGCGACAAAATTGTTTTTTATATATGGCTCACTTTACATTGGAGTGGAATTATCACGATAAATTGCCTTTGCCATGGAGAAATGATACATAGTTTTAATATAAACAAACAATCGGTTTTCGAAAATGTCAAAATTCAATCGTTTTGGAAATACATTTTTGAGGAAATTTGTAATGAAATTGGAAACAAGAAGTCTGTAAATACAAAAAAAAATGTCAATAGAGACAATTTAATGCATTTTGTAATAAAAATGGTTTGTAGTTGCAGCCAACATCATTCAATATGTACTAATAATAGCAATTTCATTCGAGAAATATTCTCCACAAATACACTCGCGAGTCATCTGTTCAGATTTAATCGGTCAGATGACACTCACGATGTTGCTAGGTGGAAAATGTTTTCAAAAAAAATTTATTGATAAAATTACAGTCTCTTGTGATATTATATACGATAATTTTCTACAAAAACATCCTTGAACTATATGAAATATATGATTGGTCAAACGTTATAGGAGTATATAATAAATAGATTCTGAAAGATAAAGCATCCATTACTTGCGAAAAAAGTTGCCTTATAGGTGCTGTAAATTTTTACTTACTTGTACATAGTAAAAAGTCTCTATTGTGAAACCGACAAAATTCACCTATCGAAATTTTGATGGAAATATCCGTTTTGAGCATCCCTGAATCCATTTTGACTATTTTTGGCTTGATATCGGTACGTATGTTATTAACTGGTTGAACGTATAATGTTGAAAATTTGTATTTAAGATTGGTATAGAGTCTAATTGTGCACCTCGCATTATGGTTCCAATCGTCTGTACCGGAAGTGCACTTTACTTGAAATGTTTTTCGAATTTTTCTAATAAATCCAGAATGATCAACCGTAGAACATTAAAATTCAATATTTGAACTTGATGTTGTATCAGAATGGTCATCTGCTATTTTTGTATGAATCGGCCAAGCCAGAAATGTACTTTACTTGAAACTTTTATTGAATTTTTGCATAAATCTAGAATGATAAACCATAGCATATTGAAATTTCGTATTAAGCAATTCTATAACATCTTATTGTACATCTTGCATTATGATTGCGATCGGCTAAGCCGAAAGTGCACTTTACTTAAGACTTTTTTTAAATTTTCCGCATAGATCTAGAATGGTCAGCCGTAGTATACTGGAATTTGGCATTTGAAATTGCTGTAGCATCTTAATGGTCATCTTCTATTTTTGTAACAATCGGCTAAGCCGGAAATGCACTTCATATGACAGACTTTTTGAATTTTCCGCATAAATTCTAAACAATCAGTCGTAGAATATTTAAATTTTGTATTAGGCACTTTTATACTATCTAGTTGTACACCTTGCATTATGATTGCTATCGACTAAGTCGGAAGAGCACTTTATTCGAAACATTTTTTGAATTTTTCGCATAAATTCGAAACGATCAGGTGTAGAATATTGAAATTTGGTATTTCAGTCTGCTGTAGCATCTGAATGATTGCCTACTATTTTCTCAACAACAGACTGAACCGGAAATGCCCTTCAGTAGGAATTTATTTTTTAATTCTGCGCCTAAATTCAGATCTGTTGGTAGTCGTAGAATTTTGGAAATCAGTATTTAGGAATGTTGTAGTATAAAAATAATGACCTACTGTTTCCATAGCAACCGACTTGGCTGGAAGCATACTTTACTCGACAGATTTTTAGAATCTCTTGAGTAAATGCAAAGCGAATAACTGTGGAACGATGAGATTTTGTGTTTGATTATACATATCCAATGATATATACGATCAAACACAAAATCACATCGTATTATATATATATATATATATATATATATATATATATATATATATATATATATATATATATATATATATATATATATATATATATATGTATATATATATATATATATATATATATATATATATATATATATATATATATATATATATATATATATATATATATATATATATACGCTAGAAAATACTTCAAATGATAGCAAACATGTGCTTGGGTTAGATGCACTGTTGCCAGCTCTATATATATATATATATATATATATATATCCAATGATGTACAAGTAAGTGACGTGAAGTTCACGTTTCAACCAAAAGTTTTCACATCGTAACCGTAACTTGAGGAGAAAACCCAGTTGCATTCGAGGAAACACAGAATTTATTGAATAATATTTATTAATTATCATATCTACCTTCGTTGTATGTCATAAATAATCATATTGTATTGATAATGATAATTTCACTCATTGGAAAAAATGTAGTGGAATTTCTCACACACAGGTTGGTGTAAGCTCTAAGTGTGTTATCAAACTAGTTGACATGTTCCGCTAGTGCTCTGATTTTACTTTCTGAAATCATTTAGATACATCATGTAAAAGTAATAGAGTAGCGCGTAACGTCATGGATCTAGTGACATGTTTGACGGCGGAAACCTTCTGTTAAAAATTTCTAGTATACAAGAGAAATAAAGGAAAATCATCCAGTAAGGACAACGACAGACAGAAAACTAAAGAAAGGCTATCTGTATGATATTGAAGAAGATCTGAAGAACGTTTTGTAGGAAACCAACGCTCTTACTAAGCTGTAGAGCCTAAAAGAAGTAGGTTGATTATAACTCCCTTTTTTTGATCGTTGACAAGTTATATATTATTAAGATAACTACTGTTAATTTTGTCGTGGCGCATTCGACAAAAACCTCAATTTGATTTTTAGCAAATTACATGTTCAAAAATGGTCGTGAATGAAGAAAAATATAATACATTTATTAATGAAATATAGGAGATTAAAAAATTTGTGACTTCATGCTACAGCCTATTCGCGTCAAGAACGGTCCACGGCTCAGCATAGGACTATAATTAAAACCTTCTGATTGGCTGAAAGTTTTACAAGTATGGATTATCAAGCAAACGATGTTTTGCCTGTTTTCTGTTGCACAAACACAGAGAACAAAAAATCATCTCATATTTTCAGTTCAGAGGCTTCACTTCAACCGTGTGTGGATACACAATTATTTGCATGGTATTAGTCCAGAAGAGATCGGATGCGAAATAAATTGGTGTATGAAGAATGTGATATTGGGATGATTATTGTAGGCAGTAGGAATAAGTCTATTGGCACATGAGGAAAAAAATAAGGGGGAATATAGTGGAGATGCTTGATAAGTGTTCTCAAATTGAATATCTAAAAATCCAATGTAAATAGAACTATAAATGTGATTGAAATGAAAGAGGTACTATTTGTATTGTAACGGATTTCCTTAATTAAAGTTTGAAATATTCAAGATAATTCTAGCAGACTCTCCAAATGCGGTAGAACACATCCAGACCACTGCAGGCAAACAAAGGTTTCTATCACGCCTATGCAATTCCCTATCTTAACTGTGTTGCAAAAGTGAACCAAAAAATGTAATATTGTTAGAGAAAGAAAGTAACTGAGAGATGGGTAAAGGCGGGTCCATGTTTGTATGGCGGTAAATGGCAAGTTTCGCTTTATTTAGTATTTTCATGTGGAAATAAATTGTAAAATAGGAAGAAAATGTTTTGTGCAAAATTTTAGTTGTAGGTACAGAACATTTAAACACAAATATTCTCTTTTTTCTGTACCCAAAAATGATATTTTATTAAATAAGTGGCGCAAGAACATACCACGACAGAATAGAACATTGGAAATTGCAGATTACGTTTGTGAAAAACATTTCAGAGAGGAGGATATTATAAAAAAATGGTCGTCTACAGATGTAAAAGTATGTAGGAATTAATTTAAAATTATAATAGCAGATCTACTGACAATTCTATCTTAGAAATTGGAAGGTTATATCAAAGTTTCAAATTATCGAACGTATCTAACCTAAACTTTTTGTGAAGAATTCAACTTCGAGGAAACTTCTCATCAATATATTTATAAATTCAAAGGACTTCTAGATTTACACAGAATTGCAACATTAGTTTCTTCAGTTATTGAGAATACAATTATAGTCAAAAGTGAACGAAGCAAGTATTCTAATATGAAATATTCATCATATTATTTATGTGTCTTTTATAATTCGTAATCAGAAAGCTCATGTTCAAAGAAACTTTTATAAAACATGTTCCATAATGTACTAATTCATTGCAGGTTTTAATGAATAGAAATGCTAATTTTCTTTTATTTTTGCCGTCCATTTAATAAATAATGTAGTATTTAACGTAATGAAAATAAGAAATCTATCAGGCAATTGTATTTTATTGAAAATAATTGAAATATAATCTTATTTCTGCATATGAAGCACGCAAAGCTAGGCCCGCTCTCGCTATCTCTCTCACACGTGCCGCATTACATTTTAGGCTTCATGTTTTCCAACTGAGTGTCCGCTTTTCTATTATTCTCCTTCGTGGTTTCTATAAAAGACTGCATCGTTCGGTCGGGAGGGCTCAGACTAATTTGAACGATCGGAAAGTAAACAAGTCAGGTCAAAATAAATTTGGTGTGACATAAATATTCTACAATAATCAAAAATGAACATTAGTTCGCAATTATTATCAAGTGTAAAGTAGTTATAGTTATTAGTGTATTTTGTTCTGAGAATGACTTTTAGTTTCTAGTTATCTTGTAATAATAATGTTTGTATTATATTGCGAGCCCCGAAAACAATTTCAGTATTCATTTATTTTTCATTCAATTTGATGAAACTGCTGAAAATGACTATCACAAAATCCTGTATCGCACAATTGTAATCGATTGTAAATTTGTTTCGATTACTGTTAGTATTTCGTGTTCCGAATAATTACACAAATATTTCAAAGCAATAAAAATTATATTCTTGCAAAAATTTGAAATGCAAATGCAGTTCTTGTGGCATGTGGACTGATAACTCCGTTCCGTTGGATAATTTGATTAGGCGTGATGAATATACAGAGAAGAAAACTATATTTAGTAAATATTGAGCAATTTGCAATAATTAAGCGTTAGCGATTTCCGTGTCGGGTCAGTACTAAGTGTTTCTTGGCGAGTTTCACGCTTCGTTTCAGACAAATGGAAGTAGGTTCTCAATGTAACGACACACTATTTTCTGGCATGCATTAGATCAAGTGTACAGGTTGACGTTAATGCAATAAATTTCTATCATAGCATTGAAGCAAAGAATAACTGAATTTTAAAGGTAATTTCAAATGTAATTGATGTAACAGAAGTGTAAATTCTTAAGTATTATGATGAAAGGCCCGGTGATTCGAAACAAAGTACACAGTGTTGGGTGCTGCTTACATAAAATCACAAAAAAAAAACTAAGTTTAGGTTACGAAACTTAACTGGCATGCATTCAGATGGCGGTAGAACTTAGTTCACGCATTGTTAGCACCTTGCTTGTGATGTGTTAACTAACAAGTTTCTTCCAATATTCTTTCCACAATTTAATTGTGTAAGATCGTACTTTATCTTATTCTAGAAAGTAAAAAAGCAGGAATGTCTGCAAACAGTGTCATTTTCATTTTTGTAAAGATTGCTGTAATTCAATATATTTTCTCAGAATGAAATCTTCTATAACTCCGCATCACGTGACCGGGTCTTTTGTCAAATCCATCTCTGCAGTCTTACGTACAGTTCGTTCCTATTTCATAAGTTTCCTATTGCTCTTGCTCTTCTATTTTCATTTTTAGTTCTTGTCAATAGTACTTGTGTTTCAGATGCTCCACTGAATTCAATTTGTTCAAAGATTCTTATTATTTTTGTATTTCGTAACTTGTGGTAATGGAATAGCGAAAAGTGCATTCGATTTTCTCTGTGTTTAGTTTTTCTCGATCTCGTTCAAAGTTTTATTTCAAGAAAAGTTGTTATACATTTTATTAAAATGCCAACGGAGAAATCTTATAGAAATATTTGCGATACTTGAATCTTGAGTTCATTTATTGAAAGGAAAAAAATGCTGACCAGCTGGGTGTAATTTATCCGAGATAATTATGTTTTCTGAGAGAAATCATTGGGTTCTTCGATTAAAAAATAATAATTCATGCTACAAGTGTATAAATTCACTTAGTGATTTAAGGCAAGCCTCGTCTCTTAAATTATTGTTATCCCTCCATATTTTTGCAGTTATTAGGCATGACAGGTGCTACCTGCATAAGTTCACATTAAATTGAATGTAGGTTAAAAATTTATGAAGTGGTAGAGCTAGAATGGTTGTAAGCTTGATAACCGAATTGGAAGGGGCTGAAATATATCCTTCTTCTAGTATATATAAGTACTTGCACCGCAAGTTATTCAAGCCCAAGTCCCGGTGCTAATTATCTCTTTATAAAACCGTGTTTCTCTTTATTTCGTTTTTTGGATATCCTATTTTTTGTCGGTGGCCTCTTAAAACCACATTGTGGGACACCACCCACTACGATCTACGAGTTTGTTCTCCTCGGAATTAACTAGCTGTCATTAGCGCTAGAAGCTTCTGAAGGAAGAGTTGCTCTGTGATCTTTTCAGAACAAACTAATGGTTGGATTTTTTTATTATTTGTGTACATAGTTGATGCGATATTTCTTTTTGTGGGTACTGTTGTACGTCTTTCATGTGATTGCAGGTGTTTTTGTTGTAAGGTTTTATTTTGATTGCTAGACGTATACTCTTTCATTTTGAATAAAACTATTGAAGTTTTTGCACATTATACAAAGCCCAAATTGAAGAATCATACATAATGTACTTTCATATGATGAAACAAAACATTTGTATTGCATTTGCTCCATTATCGTATATAATATCACAAGGGACTGTAATTTTATCAATAAGTTTTTCTTGAAAACATTGATTACCTAGCAACATCATGAGAGTCATCTGTCCGATTAAATCACGAGAGCATAGCTCGAGGGATTTCATCTGAGCAGATGACTCGAAGGATGTTGCTTGAAGGTAATCAATGTTTGAAAGAAAAATTTATGATAAAATTAAAGTCGCGAGTGGTATTTGTGGAGAATATTTCTCGAATGAAATTGATACTATAAGTACCTATTAAATAATGTTAATTGCAACTACTAACCTTTTTTATTGAAAAATGCACCAAATTGTCTCCATATACTCTCGTATTTTTATACTTTTTGTTTTCAATTTCATTACTTTCGGCGAAAAATGCATTTCCAAAACGATTAAATTTTGACATTTCCGAGAACTGATTGTTTGTTTATATTAGAACAGTGTATTGTTTCTCCATGACAAAGGCAATTTATCGCGATGAATCGCTTACCAACGGGAATTTACCGAGGTAACGGGAATTTATCGCGGTAAATTCCCGTTGGCAGGGAATTTATTATTATAATTGTCATTGTAACTATGCAAAATTTTTCAGTATAATTGACATGAGTGAAATAATCTGCATAATAAAATGTAGATATGTATCTCTTCATAGTTGTTTATTCAATAAGTGTGTAAAGTTGAGTATCAAGACTTGAGGCCAAGTATTGTTGAATGAATGCCATAATGCTTGTCTAGGCACGCGAATTTATAGAAGAAATATATTGAATGATTATTTCACAAAAAAAAATTTGACACTATTCTCAAGTTGTCACTAAGGCCCAGTATTTCAGTGTTCGGATTACGAAAACTGTAGATTAATTTTCGTAGCAACGATTGTAAAAACAATTGTTACCATAGTAATTAAGCTTCGTTTAAGTAATCTATAGATTAAACTGAGCCTGAAATACTGGGCCTTAGACAAGGTAGAATTTTCATACGGATGTACGAGCGAAGTAAAGTGCATAAGAATAAATCAGAAATGTAGCAGGGACATTCCATTAGTTATTAAAACCGATATTCCAATTTTTGATTGGAGGTAATCCTTTTAAAATAGTATACATATTATGATAAAATTGTCTGAGACAGCTTTTAAAGCATGCATGAGAAATTTGAGGAAACGATACAAAGCGAAATACCTTTAAGGTGAAACATCACTCGGAAGTACTATTTTAGCGCGAAATTTGAATTCATGAATCTTGTAGCAATATGTTTGATAAATACTTTCTTATAATAAATTAACAAAGTTTTTAGTGGCGTGTATATTAAAAATTAGATAATTTGTCAAAGTTTCATTATGTCTGCAATAAATCCGTATAAAATTAGTGCTAACGTATAAAATTAGCATGCAAATCCTATATCTCAGAGACTTTGATAACAACTTATCTGAAAAAAATATATGTACTAGGCGCTATATCTGCAGTTATCATATAAAAATTTTCACGAATATTGAACCTGACAATTTTGAGAAAAAAAATAATTAGTGCTGAAAATATTAATTTCTCAGAGATTATCCAGTTTTTTGGGACAAAATTTAGTAGACTTATAGATGACATTATTCTTCAGAGTGCTGTGCAATAATTATCGATTTTTATTAATTATTATTCCGTATATAACCCTTTCTGTGCACTTCTAAAAGTATTGAAAATTGGAGGAAAATCAAAGTCTTGTATTCAAAAATTATATATATTTGAATAATTAATTTTTTTTGACATCGGTTACTGGATTTTGGGCTCAAAATTCTCGATATTTTGGGTACTTCTCTGATGTCCATTTACACTTTTTTATTCCCTGCAAGGTTAATTAAGACAAAAGTAATTATATTCCATGGCCAATTATTTCTTGGAGATAATATATTTTTTTGAGAGTCGTGAGATTCCTAGTTTTCGAGATATTAATTTTTTTTTGTTCAAATCATAGATTTTGTTATGAAGAAACGTCAAATGAACAAAAAGAAATATATTTATTATATCTAAAAATCATGAGCAATTTTTTACAATATTTTCCAGAGTTTCAGCGGCTGTATATTTCAAAATAATAATTTAGGAAAATATTCTTCAATTTCTTTTCTATTTATTTTAGTAGTGTGAATATGTCTTTTTACTAGTTGATTTGTTCTATGGCGCTATCTAGAATCCAAATTTTGTACTACATGACAAGTGTCAAAGATTAATTTTATCATGTATTTATTCATTAGAGAATAAATAGCCTATGACTGATTTTAGCGACAAAAACCTTTTTGAATATCTGCTTCTGGCTGTGTGTGTAGTTTTACCGATCTTGTCACACTAGTAAGAAAAATGGTTCGGATTCTAGGATATTTGACAAATCTGACTTACAATGTTACAGTAAGTTCATTGGATAAATACATTAAAAATCAATCTTCAAATCTAATTTTGTAAAACTTATCTCTTCTAGATTTCTAAATACTACTATAGCTGGAAGTGTTCAGATGAGAATTTCAAGTTATCAATATCATATTTCTCAAGAAAGCGACAAAATATTCTATTTATGTCCATCAATTATTATTGGGATCTGTCATTCTACAAATAATAATACTTGATCCGAATCTGCATTGCTCTAAGGCCCGAGATATTCACCTTCAAATAAACTACAAGTATTAATTTCTTAGTGAATACATCAAGGGTAAATACTTTAAAGAAAACATAGACTAACAGCTTCCAATTTTGATCTAGTCTGTAAGCGAAAACTGCCTGCCGGACCCCTAGTAGAAAACATACCATATGTTCGAAATCTATCTACTAGTGCTACGGAATGGGGTAAGAGTCATGAGCAAGTAGCAATACACAACTATGAAAATGTAATAGGTGTTACAGTTGCACATTTTGGACTGAAGGTAGCATCGAGCAATTCTTCTTTGAAGTAACAACTGATCATCAGTCAAAAACATTTAATGGTGCTCGCTAAGGCGACATGATAATCAGTAGTCTGTATGTGCCAACAAAGTCGTGGAGATCATTTGCTCTATATAATATTCCATACATAATCCTTGTACTGTATACTTTACGGTTCAATAAAAAATTCATAATTTCCAATTTAAAACCAGTTTTCTATCAAAATTAGATAACCCTTTACTTTACCTTATTCTTTATGATTCAATAATAAAATCATAATTTTTTATTTAAAACATGTTACTATCGAAATTAGTTCTTGCGTGAATTTTGGGACATTTTTATATCATAATTTCATATTCTCATTATGAATAATTTCATTAAAACTTATGTCTTTGAAAAATGATTTTGAATGCGAGCATTAATTTCAGTAAATTTCTCTATAAAATGTTTTTCTTCTGAAATGTCAAATTTGAATTCTTGTGTATCCCGCCGTCATCACTGACCTTCCATAAGCCTCACTTACTCCAAAACAAGATTAGATTAGACAGAGATAGCTAGTATTTCCGGGTGATGTTTCACCTTAACGTCCTAAGTGCTTTAAGGACGCTTATACACGTGTATCATACGCAATTTTTTTATATTTGCATCAAGAATTTAGTGCAATAAGTTGAAATGCGATTGATTCATGAAAAGTCAAAGGATGTCTATTACAAGGAATATGAAAAATTATTAATGGGTACACAAAACAGAAATTTGAAAACGGTAAATGAATCATCAATGGTTGCTTACATGGTGGAAATGAAACACTGACTAGTTTGTATAATTAACTGTATTATTTTTTATATATTGCATCTATTGCCAGTCTTCTATACCTATATAAATCATCAACTTTTTGGCGATGTTGAAAATTAATTTAACATCCTTTGGCAAACTGCATGCGTTTGTAACGTCTATTGGGAGCGGAAAGCTACAGAAATTTGCCAAACACAGTTCTTCTGAATTCTCATCAACGATTCAAACGTGTGGTTTAGAGGGAAGCCGCGTCCACTGGGCTCGTATCATTCGTGAATGCTCGTGCGGACAGCTGCGAAATGCAGACCAATCCCATTCTGCTAAGACTTAAGTTGCGAATTGGAGCGAATTACATAGTGAAAAACCGGAAAAAAATTAGATAAAGCGATTTTTCAATCACAATTGCCGTAATGTAACAGCTAATCGTTCTTCTTATCGAATCGTCCCCGGAAAATTGCTGAATTATTCAAGTTTAGAAGAAAAGTTCTCAAGGATATATAAAAATGATAATTAACTAACAATGAGTCACTCATTACTACTTATGCCCTTTGAATTTAAATATGTGACACAGTCCGGCAGAAAAATAAAGCATTTGTATAGATACTAGTAATAAGTAGGTATGTATAGTATGAATGATATAAGATTCATCATAAATTTAAAGGTATAATTGGAGTGAATTAGGGCCAGTATTTCAGTCTTTGGTTTATCTTAAGCAAAGTTTAATTACCTTAGTAACAATTGTTCCAACAATCATAACTATGGAAATTAGGCTACGTTCATGGACTGAAATACTGGACCTTAGTATTGTTTGATATTTCCATTGATAGTTGTAAATAAATGAATTGGCGTGTAGCGCGTATAGTATTGCTTATAGCAACTTTAAAGCACTAGAATATTATAGTGTAAGCTCCCATGACAAAAAAGCTACCTCATCGAACACCTCAAAATTACAAATTGAGAATGGCTGAAAAACATGTAAAAAATATGATACGCCCGCCAGACCGGTAAAATTTTTTTAATTTAGCTAAAAAGAATAACTTTTTTCGAAGCACCTGCTTGAAATTTATGCAACTTGTAGTAAAATAATAAACTATGATTGAAAAAACTGTGTGACTGACAATTTTTGTTAATTAACTTCTGACAAACCTTTTCTTATAATTTTTTTTTTTTTTTTCATAAAAATGCACTTCCTAACACCTTGGTTTTTTTGAAATGAAACCTAATCCTGGACATGCATACTTCACTTGTTGTTGCATAAGTGTCACACTGGGATCTCAGAAACCCCAATCGAAAACGTAGTTTTTCTGAGAATTGTATGTTGTTTTGACTAATTTTCATGATACGTAATCTATTCAGGATAATCATGAAAGGAGTAAGAGAACATTGAGTTCTTCAAGAGCACAATTTATTGAGAAAAATGACAATGTATAAAAAAGTGCAAATTTTTCGAATTTTTCTTATTCAATGCATAAATAGATCTTTCATGAATTCACGTTCAAGTTCATCATTTACCAATGCAGAAAGATCTTTGAATTCCGAAGGAGTCATTTTCTGCTGAAAGGTTAAAATGGCGAATAATAGTGAGCTTTCAGCTATGCTAATAAATCTAGCGCAAAATCCCAAACGAAAACGTAGTTTCTCTGAGAAATGAATGTTTTAATTAATTTTTATGATATGTACTCTAGTCAGGAAGATAGTGAATGGAGTAAGAAAGCATTGAATTCTTTGAGAGCACAGTTTATTGAAAGAAAGGACAATGCATAAAAAGTACATATTTTCCGAATTTTTCTTGTTTAATGCATAAAATATAAGATCTTTCTTGAATTTCGCGTTCAAGTTCATCATTTATCAACGCAGAAGAGTCTTTGAATTCCGAAGTAGTAATTTTCTGCTGAAATGTCGAAATGGATAATAATAAAGAGCTTTCAGCTATACCAAAAAATCTAACGCAAACAGTCACACTGGGATCTCAGAGACCCAAACACAAACAAATTCATAAATTATGACCCACTTACTTCAGCTATCATCAAAATACATATAGCACATACTGAAGACATTACTAAACTAAATTCACGAGGTGGTCACATTGTACTATATCGACTTTGTGCTTTTGCACAAGATAAAAATTGGAGCATGGGGTCTCTGAGACCCCAGTGTGCAGTTCCAGGGTTAAGATCTCTTCTATCTATACTACAACTTGTCTGCCTGACAATTTTTGTTAATAAATTTATCAGACTTAATTTCGAATACGCAGCATCAATGCATCAAGATCAATCACAGGCACCTCAGAGCACATCATTAAAAAAAAAAAACTGAAGTTTAGGATGCCCTCTATGCATAAAAATATGCCTGTATGTTTTTTTTTCCACGCCGATTTCATTTCTAAGCGCCTTGACAGCAATTTTTTTTTCAAAAAAATAAGCTTCTACGAGGGCCTTCTTAAAACACTCCCTTAATTTTTTTCTGAAAGATGCATAAAAATTGTTCTGTCAGCGAAAGTAATGTTTTTTACTTTGTCAGACTTAATTGTTTAAGAGCTGCGACCACAATTTTTAATAAAAAAATGCATTATAATCGCTGCTTACTATAGATTTTATTTACAATTCTAAATTATTTTGTGGATCACTTCTATACGCCAGCCCGACAACGCTCGAGGCGACGCTATTCGGCGAGAAGCGTAAGCTGTCAGTGGTATATTTGGACAGGTTATACGGGCAATAGTTTCATAACAGCTTTTATTATAACTTTTATACAGATAAAATGAGTGAAAAATAAAACAAAGGACATGGTCGAGCATGATGTGTGTCCGATTGCCCCAATACTGAAAAACGTAACTCTGATTAAACATTCTATTCGTTTCCAAACCGTGATTGGGAAGTTGAACGAAAAAATAATGGACTACACGTATACGACGAGCTCCGTAAATACATAATTAAATCACGAAGAGTAATACAGAATGGTGCAGATTCTTCATTACAAATAAATAAATAAATTTGTATAGATTTAATAATCTTGTTGAATGAAAGTGTTAGGTATGTAATTTTTAACCTATAAAATGTCTGAAATACAACCGAAATAGACAAATAGTAATATGGTTTCAATTTAAATAAGTGATTGAATAATAAAATGCTGAAATAATTTAAAAAAAAGGAATCATGATTATACAGTAATTATAAAAAATGGAGTAAACAATAAATGTTACGCAAAACAGAAGGTATGCTCCAAAAAATCTTTAACATGACTATAAAAGATGGAAGAATCATCTAGATGATGAAAGCGCATTTTTGACAGCTCATGAATGCTTGTTACTTCAGAGATTTCGCAAATTACCATCTCTTACAATTACTGAGCTTGAAATCAAGCAGTTTGGACAAACTTACGAAACAGCAGCTTCCATTTAGTACTAGTTTCAAGTTGACTATTTAATAGGTACATAATTTATACATGTACAAACTCAAAAATACCTTTTAATCTTCATTGTTTAGTTATTGACTGACAGGAGGTCAAGTGCTGTAGCTTAAAATGATAATTTGATCTTTATCAAAGCTATATAAAAAAAAAATACACCAAAAGTGAACAAATTTTCATCCAATAATAATAATTCATTCTAATAAGCTTCAAATTCGCGTCAAACAAGTCATTGAATGAATCCCGGACAGATTTGACAACTGTACATAATAATAGTGACACCCGCGGCGAAAGTTGTAACTAAATTTTTATCTACTTTAATAAATTTTAGTTGCCATATCCCTAATGTCATAGATATCTATGGACATTGTTTCACTTGAAACAAGTTATTGAATAATTCAATTTTCCACAATCACTGAGCTTGAATTAAAGCAATTTGTGCAAGCCTACGAAACAGCAGCTTTCATTTAGTACCAGTTTCAAGTCTGTAAATAGTATAGTTACTGAGATCTCAGCGTCACGCCAGCCAGCCAGCCAGCCAGCCAGCCAGCCAGCCAGCCAGCCAGCCAAAGCGAATATAATAGCGCTTTTTTCGGAAAAATGCGCTAAAAACCGTCTGCTTGAACAATCTGTCTTAAAAAAATTATAAAAATTGTTTCTATATAATTCTTTATACAGATAATACATATATAATAATAATTCTGAATGCTTTATGACACTTCTCCAGGACTAATTTCTACGTATATTTTTCTTCCTTCATTCACATTTTTACGAAAAAAGCTTAAATATGCTTTCTGAAAATCACATTGAAATATTTCCAACATAATTGTGTAGTGGTTATTTAAAAAATATGGATTGGATTCAAAATTTGCAATTAATTATTATCATCTGTCAATACTTGCGCTTCCACTAATAGTCTACCAATTATGCCGCTAGGGCGGCGTTCGGGTAGCGCGAAATCGAATCGGGCTGGCGTATATACTCAAATACGTTTTCCATTGAAAGTGTTTTTTAATAGGTCAGACTTTATTTCTAAGCACCGCAACTTTCTATATTCTTCTAAAAATAAAAATAAGCTTTCTCAACGGCCGCGTCAAAACATCACCTTAATTTTTTTCGGACAGAAAGTTTGACATTTATTTCATGCATAAAAATTGGTCTGTCAACGAAATAGTATATTGTGTGGCTAGGGACGAAACAAGACGATTTCAGCTGAAGGCGAGTGTTGCTTGCCCGAGCGAAGCGAGGGCTGGCACCACTCACGACTGAAATCGTGTTTTGTCCCGTGCCACACACTGTATTTTTCATAATTCCTGCATTAAAATTTTCCATATTACAAATTTCTCATAGCAAAGTGAATATTTTTCTTTTGATTTTGCAGATAACAAGTTGAGACTGGCTGCTTGTGCTTTATCAATAAGATGTTGTGGTGTACTTGAAATTGTCGTATGATTACTTTTTTTCTTGAAACTAATCGTCTTTATAATTTAATTTACAGTTACGAATACAACTGTCAAATTAACTGAGATTATATGATTTTCATTTAGTGTTTGACAATGAACAAATGCGACTCTGCCAGGGTTAAAACGATGTAAGAAACAAATTCAGCGTGCAGAAACAGGCATGTTTCTGCCCGGCTACACTCGCATTATCTTGTTTCGACTGACAAAACAGGCGTTGAAACGCATTGTTTTAATGCAGGTATTATGAAAAAATGTTTTTCACTATGATAGACTTCAATTTTTAAGTGCTGCGACTACATTTTTTAATTTCTTACAATTCTAAATTAATGTTGTAGATCCCTTTTATATAGGTACTGGAATACGTTCTCCATCAAAATGGTAAATACAGTAGAAATGTTATAAATACAAGAAAAAGAACATAAAAGTACTTTTTTATTTTAATAAAGTCTTTTATGTTCGACTCCATCATAATCATGTAGTTTATGGTTGCATTTAGTGCTCATAATGTGCCACTTAATTGGACTAGGACTTTTACTTTATATAATTGGACGGAACTGTCATTGTCAAAAAAAATATCACAAAAATATATTTTTTTATTGACATGAAATAAATTCAAACAATTAAATCAACATATCATTTATTATTGTAATGAATACTCATAACATAATTAGTATTGTCGCGAATATTCAGACCCGAAGATGAATTCTTCTTGTTACAAAAACATTTTTCTCTCGATATTTGTAATTCTTTGGCTCTTGCTGCATACAGTTCTACGTTTTCTGAAGTATTCATCTATTCTTTTCTATCGTATTTATTCTTCTCTACTCCTTCTGAAGTATCCATTTATTCTTTTCTATCGTATTTAATCTCTTCTACACTTTCTTAAGTATCTATTTCTTCTATTAAATTGTATTTAATATTTTTGGCATCTGCAAACAAACAGCAAAAACAATTGTAACAATAGCAACATTAGCAAAGCACACCAAGTTATACTTACCGAATTTTTGAATAGGGAAATCAAGAAATATATTCAGAAGATATCCTGCGTCTTTAGAGCAGTCGAACATAAAGCATTGTATGTAATTCGTACATAAACAAACTTTATAGACTCGCCTTCCTTATTAGACTCGCTCGCGCTGCTCGCTCGTCCATAACCAGCGGCTCCTCCAATAAAGTTCTATATTATATACTAATTACATAAATAGCTATTAAAACACTGCTGTCTGTATGATTTTCTAATACCAAACATATACTAATCGTAAATTGAATGTGTGACTACAGTAGCGAGGGGAGTCGCCAAAGAGTTTATGGGTATACTCCGAAGAAACGACGGCGTGGACCCTGGTCAATATTAGAGGTATTAATTAACAAAAATTGTAAGGCACACAAGATTTAATAGACAGAAAGGATCTTAAACTATATTTGAAAAAATGCAGAAGTTAATTTTTTTTTATTATTACTACAAATTGTATATATTTCAGGCAGGTGTTTTGGAATAAAGTCATATTGTTCTTAGCTAAATTCAAAAATTCATGAGAAATAACAATTAACAAATCTTTACTAGTCTGACGGGCGTGACATGTATTTTATATGTCTTTCAGCCATTCTCAATTTATAATTTTAAGGTGTTCGATTCTTGTCATGGAAAACCTACACTATTACGCAAAGTTTTCAGTTTTTCCAAACAATGATTATGATGTAGCCATATAATAAAAAAAAATATATATATTTCTATTTTTACTATCTCACTACAAAGTCTTAGAATGCAAACTAATTCTATAACTATATAGAATTGATCAAACTCTGAGGAAAGATTGAAACCTCTCATTTTAAATAAAACCTGTAATCCCTAAATTCAAGTTTGATTTGTTTTTATTCCCTGAGATTCAATTTCGACTTTTTGAATTCCTGATGATAGTAGAAAAATACTTTATTTCGAATTATTTTAGACAATGCTACAAAATATGTCTCAAAAATTAGTAATATTTAATAATACTGCATCTTCAAGATCTTTATCCTAATGCGGTCCTGCTCGCAGGTAACTTGTGAAATAATATAAATAAAGTTGGGAGTAATTTTCAGTGTAGATACCACACATAAAGTGTTCCCTGCGAGCGAACTTTATGTTGGGACCATCCGTTTAATTTAATACCATATCGTAAATACTTTCTGTTTTGTGAATTTCATATCATTTCTTCTTTTATTCGAGCAATAACAATAAACGAAAAAACTAAATGTACATACATAGTTATATAAACACTTAATAAATGCTGGATTTTATGTCTCACACGGGACAGTTATTAGAAGTTTGAAAATAAGGAGATTTCATATTTTACACGCTTTTAAAGCCATATTTACACCGCGCAATATTACCAAGTAGAATTTATGTAAAAATTCAGCAATAAAATTATGATCAGAATTATTCATCTCTCAAACTCAGTTGAGTTAATTTATTTTATAGTTTTATTAATGTGTGAATTCGTATGATTTAAGCTATATTCTAAACAACCATCAAATTAATTGTAAGTATGAAAAAGCAAATTCCATAAATCATAAATTATATTCGTATATTTTATAAATGTATGGTTGAAGATGAGTCATGACTAGCCGTACCGACAAAATTTCAAATTAATTTTTAACAGCAAATATCAAGTTCCAATTGACCGATCATTGCTGTGCTCTTCCGTAAGATGATGACTCATCAGCATACATTTAATTTGAAAGTGTAAAGAGTATTTGTAGAGACATAAAAAAATCATCAAAGTCGCACATTAATTCGTTGTGGATGTGACTTCGAGCGACTGAAATTGTAATATTTAAACGGTGTAAAATGTCGGTGAATTGTCTTTTGTTTTGAATCACTCGGCGTCATTCACTTTTTATTGTTTATCAGATTATTCTGAATTTGTTCTTTTTGTCGTAAGTTCTCCGCTTCCTTTCTTCACTGCAGTTATTCTTTCGACATGGCAATTACGAGAGACATTAGGCTCTGTGGGAGAAATAATTGTTCATTTTCTTATTTATAACTTCCCCTTCTTCCGTTTTTACGTACTTTTTTACTTGAAAGAGAAAAAACTCACACCCAGGAATTTCAAGTATTGTTTCATATTATCTCTGAGATGAGAAAACTTTAGAGACATTTTTAATTTATTTTCAACGTTTCTCCTTTAACCGAGAGACAAGGTTATCTAGCTTCACTTACCGCTTTGTAACCTGATAATAATATCGCTGGTAATTCTATTAGAGATATTCAATGAAGAATTTTAATTCTTTATTAGTTTTAATTTTAGAAAGCATTCATTTCAGTTATTTGTAAATATAGTGTTTCATCACAAGAAAGGAATGCAATATAATATGTTGCAACTTGTACTTACAGTGACAAAAAGCTACTAAAAAAATGTGTTATTACATTAAACTCTCCCTGACCTCAATTATTAATAATTCTTTTCATATTTGATCACGCAAATCGAGCGCTTCGATGTCACTTTCTACTTCGGCTCTGCCTTCAACCATTTTTCCCGAAACCGAATATATGATCGAATTCAACCGAAGTCAAACTCCAAGATGAATCTAATCGACTGGGTCGCTAATAGTTCAAGAGCTGCGCAAAACTCTCCCTAACAGGCGAAGAGTATGGATGGCTCTTCGGCTCCAAATGAAAAACGGAACCTTGTGTAGAATTGTTCTTTCTGTCAGTCTGTCTGTCGGCCAAAATTTTTTTTCGGGAGCATTTAGAGCAGTGATTACCCTGGGGTCCACAGGAGACTTAACAGGGATCTATGTGGGCGGGGAAAAAGTTGGGGGTTCACAAGTTGTAAGTGAGGGTCCACGAAAAGGGATTTGAGGTTCACCGAAATCAGTAAAATTTTGAAAGTGATCTACGAGAAAAAAAGTTTGGGAGCCTCTGATCCAGAGGTATCGAATTGAAATCACATCGAATACTAAAGTTTACAGCCTTAAAATACTCCTGTTCCCGTTCATCGAAACTAGTAAAATTTTGAAAGTGGTCTACGAGAAAAAAAAAGCTTGGGAGCCTCTGTTCTAGAGATATCGAGTTGAAATCACATCGAATACTGAAGTTTACAGCCTTTTAGTCTTGTTTTCAAGTCCCTAACACAATGCAATATGAAGATATGATCTTCAAAATTGTATTTTCATACTGATTGACTGGTCCATTAAACTTAAGAAGTACTTTTCATTGATGTAGATTCCTGAAATATGAATGACGAAAAAAAATCTGACGTCAACATCACGTGACTTACTTGTACATCATTTGATATATACACAAATTTATTCAATAAAGTTTTCTGTCACATAATAATAAATTAATATAATTTAAATGATATTTTGACATAGAATGTCGAACAAAATCAAAAAATTGACAACAGATTTTCATTGCCTATCTTATCATTTCAATTGTTTCAATTGTTTCATACTGCAAATTTTGAATGTCTGTTATACATATTAACTGCACTTCCGGCTCAGCTGATTGATACAAAAATAGTAGATGACTATTTTGATGCTACAACAAGTTAAAACATTAAATTTCAATATGCAATGGCTGATCATTTTAGATTTAAGTTTTAAGCAAACTGCATTTCTGGCTTGGCCGATTCATACAAAAATATCAGATAACCTTTCTGATACAACATCAAGTTCAAATACTGAATTTCAACATCCTACGGTTGATCATTCTTGATTTATTAGAAAAATTCGAAAAAACTTTCAAGTAAAGTTCACTTCCGGTAAAGACGATTGGAACCATAATGCGAGGTGCACAACTAAACCCTATACCAGTCTTAAATCCAAAATTTCAACATTATATGTTTAATCAGTTTTGAGATTTGCGAGTTACGCACGAACGCAGAAACGCACGCACGCACGCACGAACATACGTACCGACATCAAGCCAAAAATAGTCTAAATGGATTCAGGGATTCTCAAAACGGATATTTCCATCAAAATATCGATAGGTGAATTTTGTCGGTTTCACAATACTTCCTTGTACTTAGTACAAATAAGTAAAAATCATAAATTTCTAAATTTAGGTGGAATTATTACTTCACAAACTTAATGTGAAGATTTCGGTAGATAATGCGCACAACTTTCGAGAAGTGCTAGTGAAATAAAATTTCGATAAAATTGAGAATTGTAGATTTATTGTAGATTAGTTCGTTACGCTCGCATTTCCGAAAAACATCCCGAAATAGTATCGAATTACACTAGGTGTGCCTGTGGGACAGAACTTGAGTCCGAGACATATGTTGAACCGAATCCAGTTTGTTTCAGAGTTATTCCGCGCTGCAAAAAATTAACGGCCTGGAGCCACTACTAACAATGCGAGGCTTCTTTCAATCAACGCGCACAACTTTCGAGAAGTAGCCTCAATATCGACAAGCAGATTTTAATAATAAATTATATATATCAGTCTTCGATAACACTTATTATCCAACCGAAGCGTTAGTTCCGGCTTAGGCTTCGGACACATTCGACCGAAAAAATCACCTTCGGCCACACATTTGACTTTGGTAGAAGTACAAAGAATAACGCGTGCGTACGACCTCAGAATGGAGTAGCGCACAAGGACGAAGATATGACAGCAAAAATAAAAAATCTGACGTGGACATCACGTGACTTGTACATCATTTTTGTATATAATAATATGATAATCAGATACAGATTTCCATCGTTCCACGACTAATCGTTTCAATACTCTACAGCCGATCGTTTTAAATTTATGCGAAAAATTCCAAAAGACTGTCAAGTAAAGTGCACTTCCGGCTATCGTCTTGAATACTGAATTTCAACATACTACGTTCAATCGTTTTGGATTCATGTGGGAATCTCAAAAAATGTTTCGATTAAGATGCACTTCTGGCTCAGTCGATCGCAATCATAATGCAAGGTGTTCAACAAGATGTCATAAAAGTGTTTTATACGAAATTTCAGTATTCTATGACTGATTATTTTGAATTTATGCGGCAAATTCGAAAAGTCTGTTATATAAAGTGCACGTCCTCAGCCGATTGGTACAAAAAAAAAAGATGACCATTTAAATACTACAGCAATTTCAAATACTGAATTTCAGTATCCTACGGCTGATTATTCTGGATTTATGCAGAAAATTCAAAAAAAGTGTCAAGTAAAGTGCACTTCCGGTACAGACGATTGCAACTATAATGCGAGGTGCACATCAAGACCCTATAAAAGTCTTTAATACAGAATTTCAGCAATATACGTTTAACGAATTCTGAGATTTGCGAGCTACGCACATATGCATATATACATACGTACCGACATAAAGCCGAAAGTAGTTAAAATGAATTCAGGGATGCTCAAAACGGATACATCTATGGAAGCTCGATATGTGAATTTTGTCGGTTTTATAATATTTGCTTTTTATTTTGTACAAGTAAGTAAAATGTATTATGCTGATTGCAATAAATGTTCTATTCTAGTTGTACCTTCAATTTCGGCTTCGTCTCTGGTTGATGGTAACGGCGACAGTCGAACATCGGCAGCCAAATTGGCCTTCGGTTGAACGCTACTTATTACCTCTTTATTGAAACGAAATTTGTACCGTATTTAGTTATTTAAAATGAAATTGAAATCAATTTTTTCTTGCACCTCATTTTTCATTATTGTTCTATTTGCTTTATGTCAATTGGGTTTCAGAATTCTCCGTTTATTTCAATATCTTCCATTTTTGAAGGAAAGCACTTAAAATAAATAACATTCCTAACCCTCCCCATGAAGCCATTCAAAGAAATAGTGAGAAATAAAAAAGTGAAAGTCTAGGGGAGAAGGCAATAGGCATCATCCCCACGACGCGAACCCACGCTCGTGCGAGTGGCGCGATTGCAGGTAAAGCAGGCATGCGGGGAAAGAAACGCGCATTTATCCTCGCGATGTTATAGGGGAAACCGCTAACGAGAACTTCTGTACTGAATTACCCCACCGGGAGACGAACCCCAGCCAATCAAAAGAGACCACGACACCCGAGTGGATAACAATATATAGCCAGTAAAAGGGAAATGTTAAAAAATAAATTAAAAATGTCGGATGGAGTTTTCTCATCTTGAGATAATATGAAACAATACCAAGTTTGCTCAAAGTGGAAGGTAGAGTTGGACTCTACTTTAGCGACTCCAAGGGGGATATTTGTTATCAAGGAGACTCGCTGGTTAATTTAAAATTTTCGAATATATTTCATTTTAAACTACTGTATGATAAGCTTGCTTATACAAAAAAATAAATAAAATATTCACGTACAGTTCTGCACCGGATATCAAGACATAAAAGCATACTGAGTGAAAGACAGTCCCATCTATTGATCTATCAATGTATAAAACTTTATTTCGTACCCATGATAAATTTTCAAAAAAAATATTCAAACGTAAGTATGAATAAAAAAGTTCATAGGAAATTAGTACTTTCTTTTTAATGTAAGGAACAAAGTGAAATAAAATTTATTAGGGTCGCACAATGAACACGTGCAATTAATTTTATCGGCAAAATCTACAATACATGTTCGAATTTTTAATTCAATTAACAACATGATTTCGTGATTGTGGAAATACTGTTACGTTTTATAAAATGTCAAGAGAATGTTAATCACGCTTTACTTTACATAGTTGCCTTCTTTAGTTAGTTAAAAATAGAAATTTAATCATTTGAATGTCTAATGAATTCATTCTGCGTGGGACATTTAATCATTTACCGTTTCTCAGTGACGTTTACTCGGATTTGAAATTTGAGACAGCAGAGCTGGACCCTAAATATTCTTCTCATCACTTCAAGCATCAGTTCTCATATAACCATTTTGATATGTGCTACAAATTTATATGTGCAAATGTAAAGAAGATCAATTTGCTAATAAACTCTTATCCGGTAACGCACTGTTTTCGAGCTACAGACCCTGTTCGTCCATTTCGTAATAATTTGTTCGTTGGCGTGATGCCACCTTTGGTTTCGGCCAAACCTTCGATATTTTTCCGACCGAAATCAACTGAAATAAAATATATTTTGTGAATTCAAATTGATAGCATTGTGCACAACTTGGCCATCGTTCCGTTTTCAAATATAAATACCAGCTAGTGATGTGTGCTTCCTTGCTGTGTGCTTAATAATTATCAAAATTCATGGAAGTTGACAACCGTGAAAAAGATTTTGTATACAATACAAGTGTAAACAAGTATCACGACATTTATAAATCAAATATTTTCAACATGTCTGCCTTGAATTCTTGGTCTCTAGTTTACATGTCTTCTCTAGAAGTAATTTTATTTTTTCGTCTGTAGTCATCTTGTGCTACAGTTTACATATCTATATCTATATATTAATACGTCAAGATCAATCTTTGGATCCCCTTTTAGGCATATTGCATGCACAGAGGAATAGTGGATAGAAAGCATTGTAGCCCCCTTTAAGCAAATTGCACGCACGAAAGAATGTGAGATTTGGCATACTTGAAGTTTATATGAAGGAATGCAGAAAGCTGTAAGTATATACAGGTGTCCCATTTTTATTTTACAACCTGAAGAGGAAACTTTGTACCGCGCACACGAGGTAATGTGAAACTTGGCTTACTTGGAGTTTGTGTGGAGAAGAAAATACAGAAAGCCAAAATTATATACAAAGTGTCCTATTTTACGTGAGGAGAAAACTATGTACTGCACGCATGATGGAATGTGAAATTTGGCATACTTGAAGTTTAAATGGAGAAATAGTGCAGAAAAGTGAAAGCATATACAGATGTCCCATTTCAATTTTACGTGAAGAAAAAACTTTGTACTGCGCGCATAAAGAAATGTAAGATTTGGCATACTTGAAGTTTATATGGAGAAGAAGAGCAAAAAGCTAAAAGTAAAAGTGGAGTGAAAGTAGTGCAGAATGCTGAAATTATGTACAGAATATCCCATTTTTATTTTTGTGAAAAAAAAAAAAACTTCGTAACGCGCACGAAGGAATGTGAGATTTGGCATACTTGAAGTTTATGTGGAGAAGGAGTGTAGAAATCTTTGATTATATACAAGATTTTCAATTCTTATTTACCGCTGAAAACGATACAATTTTTTGTTGGAATATAACGACAAATTTGCACCGAATGAGAAAATGGCTGAAAAAAGAACATAACGATTTCTTTCTCCTTCCTAGGGCTGGGGGGAAAAAGTCACTTCGAAATCTTGAATAGGAACTATTAATCCTAATTTTAGATTCAGATGGAGCATCGAATACCAAGTTAATTTTACCTGGAACCTCTGGGAGTAGAAGAGTAAATTCAATGACGTTTAAACTTGGCAACATAATGATGCACGGTCGAGTTTCGACCACCGAGCGACCACTAGTTAGGCATAGATGTGATATTCGATCTAAATTTTACATGAAGGAAAAAACTTTTCATATCTAATTTCTTAATAAAATATGTTTTATGGATAAGTTCTGTACATAAAAATGATTGGAAACACAACGTTTCGAAAGCAAAGTAATGCCTTTCTCAAGTATTTATTAAATTTCACGTGTTTTTAGTGGTCAGAGTTTTATGATCTGTAGTTGATTTGTTCACTATAGAATTAAAGTTAATTGGATTTATTGGTTTATCGTTTACATGTTTTCTTCAGAAGTAAATGAATTATTTTAACTGTGGTTCACATGTCAGAGAAGTTCAGCGGAGTCTTGGATTTCTTGGAATGTAGTTTACATGTCTTTCCCAGAAATTATTGAATTTTTACCTGCAGTTTACATGTTCACTTTAAAAATAACTTGATATTTTGGTCTATATAATTCACATATCTAATCTAGAGGTAACCTCGTTTCTTGTACTGCAGTTTATATATCTAAGTAAGACTTAACATAGTTTGAATGTCTTCTTCAGGTTTGCGGTGTACTAATTTACTCTGGAGGTAATTACATATCTTGGTTTATGGTTCACATATCTTCGGCGATAATTGAGTTACTTGGACTACAATTTCCTCTGATTGTATGATCTATTATCAACAGATCGACCAACAACAAGTTGACTTTTAGATTCAATAAATATCCGAACTAATTGCTCAGTAAAACTTGCTGAAAATATCAATTCACTGAAATTTAACTGCTACACGTTTAAATAGTGCATCCTTTGCAATGCGTAAAATACCTACTTGACGCACGGCCGCAGAAAAAAACTATTTTATTCTATTTAAAACCATTAAGCGCCCAGTTCTCCTTTTGTTCAGGTACCTTCATTATCATCAGAGACTGCCTGCAAGTGTGCCGAATTGGGAGTCCCTGCAGGTACCTGAGATACTCGTAAGAGCCGAGTTGGGGAGTCATTATCAGAGACTACCTTTAAACGTGCCGAATTGGGAATCGCCGAGTTTAAGAGTAACTGAATTTCTTAGTTTTGGTTTACATGTCTCCTCAAAGGGTTATCGAATTCATTAGTCCACAGTTCACAAGTATTCCGGAGAGGGGATACTTAAGCTTTTAGGTTTGCAGTTTATATAATCCTTTTGTAACAATAATATATTCAGATAACTTGGACTGAAATGTGCATGGAGTAACTTGATTACTTGAACTATAATTTACGTTTGCTCTCTGGAGGTAGTTTCATTTTTTGGTCTGTAATCCACATGTCTACTTTCAAGGTACATATCTTGTGCTACAGTTTACATATCTGCCTAAGAGATAACTGTAATTTTCGATCTACAATTTACATGTTTTCTCTGAGGTTGACTGGGCTTTTTGATCTGCACTTAAGAGGATTGAAGATGAGTGAATTTATTAGTTCATAGTTCACATGCTCTTTTTTAGGGCAACAGGATTACTGAGTCGTAGTCTACCTGTTTGTTCTTGGAGTAACTAGATTTCTTGAGCTGTAACATGACTTTTTTGGGGATAACTGGACTTATGGCCGGTAGTTAACATGTCTACTTTAGGGTTTATTCAATTACTTGGTCTGTAGTTCATATGTCTACTCTTGTACTGCAGTTTACATTTCTATCTAATACGTCATTTACTTGGTCTGTAGATCATATGTCTACTCTTGTGCTGCAGTTTGAATTTCTACCCTAAACGCAACTGGGATTTCCGATCCACAGTTTACATGTTTTTTCTACGGTTGCCAAGCTTTTTTTTTCTGCAGTTTATTAAATAAATTCGATTTCACTGTGAATTCATGTTGCTAATAATATCCGCAACACATGACACTAATCTATCGTGCACGAGGTTATTCGTAAAATCAAAAGATTAACTTATGCTCTGTGCTACCTTAAAATATGCTGAGTAATTTCCAAAATATGGAGACTGGAGGCCTTAGATTTATGTTCATGTCAATTTAATAGACAATTTTTCATCGACAGTTATAGTATTGAGCATCATTTATCGATAAAATAGTAGCAAATAGTGGAAAAGTAGATAAAAGGATATTATTGATTACATACCTACACTAGATCAATAATAATTCTTCTTTTAACCTTAATGCATAATATGCCACTATTTCTGCTTTTCTATAAGATAAATTACTCGTCTTTCATTATTTCAATAATAATAATCGGGACTATGAGATGAATATTTCAAATTGATTGGGTAACACTTAAAATAGTTCGACTGAAAATAAATAATCAACTTCTAATTATTCCTTAGTACGTCACTGATTGAAATTGTGGCTTCCCAAGCCTTAATAGTTCCAAATTGATTTTATTCGTATTTTATTTTCTAACGATCTAAATCAGTCTTCAGCATCCAATGTGATTTAATTAAAACGCTACCTTTTTTCGTCTTCTTTTTCGCGGTATTTTAATTCTGTTGACACGTTTCCAGGGAATATATCAAAGTGACTAATGAATAAAGTTAATTTTGCAACACTTTCTTTTCTTTGTTAAGTCAAACAACATACTGCACTTAAAATTACACTTGTCAATCAGCGAGGCCCATAAAGTAAACAAGTAAAAAGTGTGTCACTTGGATATCTCAAAACATTACAATAAAATTGCGAAAACCAATAAAGCACAATGTTTTGAAACAAATACTGATAAAATTCTTCCAAACGACTTTGAGTTAATTAATTTTAGAAACAATTGTTGTTTCGAAATGACGGAGATTAAAAACAAATTTAATGAAATTTACTGTAACAGAATAGTAATTAAAATTGGCTTTTCGATTTATTATTTTCAAAATTGATATGAATATAAGAAATGTTACTGAAATGCCTAATTTATTTCTTATATCTTTATTACTGAATGCTAACTATTAAATCCATTGTCATTAAATTTTGTATTAAAGGAAAGCAAAACAATTCTTTTTGTTAATAAAATTTGTTTTTCGTGAACCAAATTGCTATGGTCTTATCAGAAATGTTTCTTATCAGTTACAAATCAGTCACATTTAGTTTTCCTACTGAGTGAACTAAATTCAACATTTTTAAATATTAGTTCAGTCCTTGAAAGAAATTAAAATATGGTCTATAAAATATAATTTTACAGCTATCAATTATTTATCAAATAATGTTTTCATGAAGTCTTATATTGGTATGAGTGAAAAAATATTCAAATCTCTAGTAAAGTACTGCAAAAATTGTGTCGAGCTACCTGATATAAGAAGTTGTTTGCTAACTGTCATATCGAATGTATCAATGTATGAAAGGTATAAAACTTATATGGATTTTCAGTTTACATGTTCAACCTCAAAAAGACAATATCTTGGAATATTAATGTTTGACTGATCTCCTAATATCTATTGTAGGGATAAGTTTCAGTTACAGATTACATGTCTCCTGTAGGGGTAACTGCTTTCTACATATGTACTTTAATTTCAAACTGGGTTTATCAAATCACAATTACATAAAATCTACTCTATAGATGCCTGCAGTTTACTTTTAACTATGGAGGTATTTGCTTTATATGTCTTCTTCAGGACTAATCGGATTGTTTGGGGTGTAGATAATATTCCTCTTTCCTGGGTAGATAACTTGATCTGCAATTTACATGCCTACATTACGTCTGTAGTACGATGTCTATTCTAGAGATATCTGAGTTTCTTGCACCGTAATTCACATATCTTTTTAATACTGGGGCCACAGTAACGTCCAATGTCATTAATTAAGACGTTATTCAACAATAAACACATTATCAATGACAATATGATAATTGTCACATTACGCCTTACTTAACGGCATAAGACGTTAGTGTGGCCCCTGCATAAGGGAAACTGGATTTCTCAATCTATAGTCCACATATCTTTTCTAGAGCTGCCAACATTTTTTGACGTACAGTTTATGTGTTTACTCTGGAGGTAAATGAATCACTTGGTTTATAGTTTACATACCTTTTTCCGAGGCTACTAGATTACTTGGATTATAGTTTAAATGTCCTCTTGAGGAGTAACTAGATTACTTGAATAATAGTTTACATGTCTTTTTTAGGGGTAACTGAATTTCTGGAACTCTACATGTGTTTTTCAAGGATAACCGAGTGTTTGATCTGCATTTTACTTGTCCACTTATATGATAACTATATTTTCTTGGTTTGTACTGTAAGGGTTTCCCACTTACAATAAATTTATATTTTGATAGATTGGGTTCTTTGCTGAACTGTGAGGATATTATATTTGTACTTATCTACTCTTGTAATACTTCTGAAAGGGGAGAATGACTTGCACAGGAACTTGGAATAATTTGCACGTTTAACAAATAATAAAATGTATTTAAAAGGATGAAGAATATAAAGATCCAGTTACCAAACTCCGATTGCTCACCGGCTTTCAAACTACATTGATGAATATTTACAAACTTCTAACTTCTTAACACACGCACTAACTAACTTATCACTAACTAACTGCCCAACTTCTCTTCACTAACTATCTACATCTTCCTTGACTTACTATGACTTGACTAACTTGACTTACTTATTGACTTCTATATATAAAATCCAAAATGCCAATATAACAATATTCGTTATTGACGTCAATCGTATTTACAAATAGTTCATATACCTCTATTGCTTGCTTGCAAAAAAAGAACATTCCTCAATTTCGTCAGAGTTCAGCAAACTGTGAATTTGTTGACTCTTACAGTACTCTAAATATCTATTCTAGAGGTGACTCGATTTTTTGGGCTGCTGTTTACATACATACGTAAGGGATAGCTTAAGTTCGCATGTCATCTCTCTAGCGCTGCCAGGATTTTTTAATCTGCAGTTTGTTTATCCTAGAGATAATTAGATTTATTGATTTATAGATCATATGTCTTCTTTCTTGACATGTATTCTCTAAGGTTGACTGAATTTTTGAACTGCAGGTTACAGTTCTATTTTTATTATTATTGTCTACATCATTTCTTGATCTGTAGTTTTCACGTTTTCTCTGGGTGTAACTTAATTTCTTGTTTTACCTAAGGTGTAACAGTTTACATATCTCCTGTAGAGAACGTAGCTTTTTTGGTCTGCAATTCACTTGTTCATTTTAGTAGTATTTGGGTATATTGATTTATAGCTCACATGTCTTCTATAGGAGCAACTGGATCACTTGGATCTTGGGATAAATGGATTTCTTGAACTATGCTGTACATGTCTTTTATAGGGTAATGGATTATTATGCCCGCTTTACACAGTTATAAATATACATGTAATTTCACTAAATCTTCTTGTTCAATCATATTTGACCGTATAAAGCAGAGTTTTACAGAATGGCATTGTTCAATACGTAGTTGTAAAAATAGTTGGAATAGAGCATGTTCTGATTTTTCAAGGCCTTTTTCATCAAATTTTGGTGATATGTAGAGACTTTAGAGTTCGTAGCTGCTGCCTTGTGTAAAACACATTTAGCATTTAACTTCATCCTTATTATGGTTCAAGTTAATATCATAATAGAAGGTTTTTTGTTTTTGTGAAACACTATTATAAGAAATGTGAAATCAAGAAAATACATTGAAATTGATAATGTTGTATAAACAACAATAATATTTTTTATCACAAATGAAGTTGCTCCTTGTTTCGAGTTCAAAGTATTATTACCACAATTATATTAGCTGCCGCTGTCATACTGTCAAAAATTCTAAGAATAATTGCTCGTGTAAAATGCTGATATAATTGTTCAATATGAGAAGAAATACATGTAAAATTACATGTAAACTTATTCGTGAAAATGTGATCGTGTAAAGTGGGCTATAATCTGTTGTTTACATAAGTTTACTTGAGTGGTAACTTGATTTTTTTGTTTGTAGTCTACATATCTATTTTAGAGGCAACTGGTTTTCTGGTGCTGCAGTTTACATATATACTTGAGGGGTTACTGAGTTTTTGATTCACATATTTTATAGTTATTCTACCAAGGTTTTTTGGTCTGCAGTTCACTCATACACTCTAGTGATAATTTGATATCTTGTTTACAGTTTACATGTCTCTTTTTAGGAATGATCGGATTACTTAGACTCTATTCAACAAATCCTTGCTTGTGTTGTATTTATCACTTTTTTCATAGTTCACCTGTTTTCTAAAAAAATAAACTGTTTATTTGTTCACCTGATTTTAACGTGCTTTGATTTATGTTTTTCTTATGGGCTTCGTAATTCACAATTTATGTATCTTCTGTACTGATATCAAGTTTTTAGTTGTGCAGTCTACTTGTTTACACCAATGGTAGTTAGATTTCTTGGTTATCAGTCCACAGATCATCTTTAGTGGTACCTGAATTACTTGGACTGTAGTTCATTTGTATTTTACTCAGATTGTAGTTTACATAATATTTTCTCAGGGGGGTAACTGGATTCTTGGTCTGCAGATTACATTCATATTATAGGGGCAACTTCATTTCTTGTTCTGTAGACCACATGTATATTTTAAACTGTAACTTACATGCTCATTCTGGCGGTGCTAGTGTCTGTTGATTTGATTGTATTAACTGAGAACTTGGTTTGCAGTTTACATGTCTATTCCAGAGGTAACTTGATTGCTTGGTCTGTATTCTACGGCTTCAATTTCAATTCGTAGAGACAATTTCTTGACTTTATTTTAGAGACTCTTGACACATGTAGCACATAAACGGATAATATGAGGAGTGACTCAATATCATCATTGTTGAAGACAGTATTCCAGGAGGACGAAACAAGTTCAAGCCAGCTTATTTGCCTTGATATCACTTTTAGAAAATATATCATCAAATAGTAACAATAGGGCAACATTTAACTACTATGATTAGTACTAAATTAGAAAAAAACACAAATTGCATTTGATTTCAAGCACTTGTTAACAACATAAATTTGTAGCTCATATTATTTGCACTTGCATACAATATTCAAGTCTCCATAAATGTAACTATGTCATGACGACATTGACATAGAGACTGGAACCTGTCTCCAAGTTGTCTCTACGAATTAGAATAGGACTGCACATCTCTACTTCAGAAGAGAGTGAGTTTATCAAGCTGCAGTTCACATATTTATTTTAGGGGTGCCAATTTTTCTCAATCCGCAGTTTGCTTATTTACCCTGGACGTAACTGGATTCCTTTTTAGTTTACATATCTTCACAAAGAACTACTGGGTCTATTATTCTAGTTTACATTATCTATACTAGAGGATAGGCTCGCAGTTCTCATGATTCTTTTGTAGTAATAATATCTATATTATCCCGACTGTTTTCGATTGTTCTTCAGTTTTCTTCAGAGCTGAATTCAGCAAATACAATAATAAGTGGTATATATTTCTTGGGGGTCAATTTATATACTCGCCCGTTAAAGTCTTATGCATATAATTGATTCTCTTCATTTATTATTCTTAATTTGTTGCCAATCAATAAAGATCATGTGACATAAAACAATTTTAATGACAGAAAAGCGGTGAAGAATTCAAGCATAAAAACTAAATCAAATGCAAACCAACGATAAGAAATGTTTTATATTCTGAATTAAAGTAAGTCTAAACATTGATACTAAAAGAACAGATTAATATAAAGAACTCACGATTAGCGTAGACGAACGTTAGTGGAATGTCACTCAACGTCTTCTGGTATAATTCTACAGAGATATAGAGCATTGACTTCTAAAATGATTTTGAAGATGACATTAACAGATTAAAAATCAAATTTTTCAACGTTGTGTGTATTTGTAAGGTCAAAGATGGAATCAAATGAAAGATATATCAGGTTTTTTCTAATATGAACTCCTTTCTAAGATGGTGCTAATTGCTGCACGCTATATCGTAGTGGCCACCATATCTGTTTGCTTATTTCATATATCTTAATTAGCTTCACTAAATAGAATGTCATTAGCTTCACCGTATTATCATTTCAAGTTCGCTAGAATTTTAAAAGTAAACAGATCTGTAATAAAGTGGTTTTGAACAAAGCGAGCTTAATTTAATGTCATTAATCATCACATCTTGAAGTGAAGATGTTCTCCAAACTATTTGAGAGGGGATCTTTGCCGCCTAATTAGGATCTAAACGCACACAGCTTGAAATCAATCAAGGTGTACATTCTTCAGATACAATTTTTGTTTGTTTTTGATTCATTTGCGTGATAAATGTTTCCGTTTATTATTTAGAAATATGTTTAAAACGATTTTATAGTTTTTGTATTTCAATTCAGGTGATGGATAATCGTTAAAGTGAGTAGGCGCACTTTTACACATTCCCAATTTTGGAATGAAGGATAAGATAATAAATGACGTCAAGTCCTAGTAATGAATGAAAGTGTATTTTCTTAAAGAAATTAATTTTTGATACAAGCTTTCTGCTTTTCGTCCTTTATTAGTCCTTATCGTACAAGTTTCTGATCCTTTTATTCATGACTCATTTCTGTGATGGATCCTTTACCCAAATTGCTTGTCTGATCCCCACATAATCTTCCCTCAGGCAAACATCCACCCTCAGAAAGAACTCAGTGTATCATAATAAATTCATCCGAATCAAACCACTTGATTCACCCTTAACCTTGTTTTGCTTCCTTCATAAATACGTAACTACGAACTGGTATTGTCCAGTAACAACCCAATGTGAATTGAAGGTTGATCTACTTCTGCAGCATTAGCCTTGATTAATTCTGCAGTTAGTTTCATCAGGTTAATTAGGGGTACCGGTAACCAGACACCGGAAGTCTGACGAAGCGGTTGCCGAAATATTGAGGATGTTGAAGATGGCTAGGAAAACGGAAGGTTATCCTAAATTAGATTCGGATAGGTTATTATGCTGGAATTAAAATTTTCTTGGGGGAATAATTTTAGAAAGCAAAAAATTCATCATACTACTGCAGTAGTAGAAGTCAGTCGAAATTAAACGAGCAAATATTTTCAAATAATAGCTCGATTCTCTTTAAACTTACTTCATATGAAAGCTACAACATCTTCAAACTCAACTCACGTATATTTTTACGACTATGTATTGTTGACCAAAATTTCGAATAAAATAAGAAAATATTGAATTTAATTTCTTATAAATTATAGTTGAAAGCTGCAATTCTAAATATTATTTGTTTCATAAATTAAAACATACGAAATGCGCTTTATCGGAAAAAGGTGATCTTAATTTGATAGAATAGAATAGTAAACAATATTCTATAAACAAAAATATGATCTATTTTGATAATTTCATCAATACGAGAAATGAAAAGTGCGATTCAATCTGAAATCTCTACTGTTATATGTCGGCGGGTGTAGCCCAATTGATTCGAAGTTTGTTGACCGCTCGGTCTCTTCTACCCTCTCAGTAAAAAAATCAAATCAACAAAATATCAACGTAGTAGTACAAATATTTCCAATGATTGCTCCTCCAAATAATTCAATCATTGAGCCTTCCAAATCTCACTGTTCAAACTGGAAAATGATATGTCAGTTTTCTTCAGCCTACAGAAATATTAAAGACGTTAATGTAAAATTTTCAACTGATTCTTATTTAGCAGAAATATCTCTTTAAGATATAAAAAAAACTATAGCTCACATAGTTTCCAAGTTAATTCGGACAAATTCAATTTTACTACAAGAAGCGATTTTTCTTGAAGTTTTTGGAGTATTTACGTAAATAAGTGAACCAAAATTTGAAATTAACACTCCATATGTAGACATAATTGAAACACAACTGACTATTTATTTCTTTCTCCAATAGCAGTAAAAATGGACTAGAGGGAATTCCTATTAAAATCAATTGCCAAAGACCCTTCGAATACATTCTTCGTAATTATATATATAGGCTGATTTTATAGTGTGAATAACTTTTGAAATCCAATTACTTTATTTTAAAATATATATTTCAAATTTCAACATTATTGACGTTCAAAATATTCTATCTCCAGCGCGTAGTTCACGAGTTCGCTCGAAGATAGCAGCACCAGTTTCATTCCTGGCTTTCAGAATTTCTCGTCTTGTTTCTTTATACCTATTACACTGTGATGTTTCCAATGTACTTTATGGCTCGGATTTACGTAGTTAAAGTCTTTTTTCTTAGACAGTCGAATGATTATTATTAATTGTAAGATTATAACATTCTTTTTCGAAGAATTGTGCTGAGAAATCTATTCTTCGTGTTTTTATATTATAAAATATTCTTTATGATGTAGAAAATTTCATAAAAATGATAAAATCACTCGCCTGATTCGTCATCGTCATCATCCTGAGAATGGTTTAATTGAATCACATGTGTCAATCTCATAACACCATACTAATCTCTTCTAAATTTATGCTAATCTTCAATAAACGACGGAAATATAATGTATATTAAATTTGTCCGAAAATTTGTACCTATTCAACTAATTATCCCAGCAAGAAATGAATTACTTCCGAATGACTAACTACAGTATAATTAGGATTGAAAGTATTTTTTCCGTATTTTTTCGCATTACATCAACAGAAAATTGAACGGCCAAATGAGTAACAAATAAAATATATACAGGAAATTATCAACTAAAGGCGGAAACGTCATCTACGTCTTGTTTGGAAGGCAATAATTTATTGGATCTATAAGCAAACAAAATATATTAATCAAATATGCAGTCAAATCTAAAATTAACGACCTTTCATTTTATGATATTAATAAATTATAAGAAATATTTTGGAAATACATCCGCTGTTATCCTAATATTATTATTTTAACGGAGTCAAAAAGAACAAATATTCTTTCCGCTGAACATATTTGGGATGAATTATAATCATAATAAAATTTATAAATGCCATCAAAATTTTAATAAAGGTAAGTCTGTATCATAGTCATAAAATAAATGTCATATATCTATTTATTATTCGCAATAAAGGTAAAAAATAAAATTTATTAAATACGTTAAATATTTAACTACAAACATATATTAAAATTAACCCTTTTGAAATTAGGGCTCATTTAATATCAATTAAATAATTATTATCTCCGCGGCATAGCTGAAGTCCGTATTTACATCACCGGTACTTCTAGTAGCTAAAATAATAATTAATATAAATAAGAATTATATTTCTTAAGCATTTTTTTTCAGAAAATTTTTCACGAATTCATACTCCAACATTAATTTGATGTTGAATTAATAACAAGTTGTTAAATATCATTTTTAAGCACAAATAGCGGTTTTTGCGAAAAACCTTTATTTTATATTTAGTCACCATGGTGGAATTAAGTCATATTCTGGTCAATAAAATGCAATTCAAATATATCAGATAAATCACAGATCTGCATTTTTACTTCTAAAAGAAGTGTTTCCTTCTGGAACATGATGCATTGGCTTTCTTCATTCCATTGTTTCCATTGTGGTGCTATATTAATTTATTCCAATTTTTGTTTCAAGTAGCGCTTGCAGAAGAGATGAGATTACGATCCATATAGTATATGATTGGTCTTTTGCCATCTGCGCCAGAAAAAAACTCAGTCATAAATTTAATACTTCCCAAAAAAAAAAAAATGGAATTTGTGCCAAACGAAAGCCTCTGCACTTAACCGTCATTCAGATACTTCTGAGGGTAATACGAAGGGTTGTTTAAAAGGCTATATCGAATTTCAATAATATTTAGATTCCACTTTATTTGATAAAAGAAAGAATTATAGCACATCATATACATATACCTATGTGACATAGGACAGAAGTCTCTGCTATATATTTCGAAAAAGATTGCAAGATATGTTATGCACATATATTGAAATAATTTTGGTATTTGAAAATAACATAGACTTTGTTTTACAACAATTATGTTAAAAATATTTCAGTACAACAATTTGAGGACACAACATTATATGCTTCATTCATGGAACATAAGATAGAATATATCTCAACAAAAAAAAACAAAACTAGAATACAACATACATTTTAAATTCGAATTCAGATAAAGGGAAAGCCCTTACGGTACATGCTCTGCGTTTACTGGGAATTAATCCATTGGTGCAGTTGGTTATTTTCATTTTCACCTGGTTTTAAGCATTGGCACAAATGTCTAATGTGATAAGAAATTCATGCCTGATCTGGTGCACTTGGCAATCGTTAATATGATTTGTGTATAGTCGCTACATTTCATTCGGATGATTACAACACTCACCTATGATTAGGGCTCTAAGCTTTGTCCTTCTGAAAAATAACCTACATTATACATGGTGCCTACTGGTCAAGAATTATCAACATGCGATGCGATATATGACAAAAATAGATAATTAGAAGATCTAAATTTAAAGAATCCCACTCAATGAATTGGGTGTTTTCCATTTAAAATCGCATCTTTTCACTAAAGAATAAAGGCATGTGATACTAAAAGAACCCGAAAATAGATGTCAGCACGCTGTTCGGGTATTTCAAGATGAGAAAAATCAAACAAAAGTTGCTATTCCCAAAGATGGTTGCAAATTTTATCTCAAAATGAGCTCATATAGCTACAATTGGCATGCAACCGTTTGGTCGAAAGTAATCGCTGCACTCCGAAGAACCAACTTAGAACAATGAATCATTCTCCACCACGATAAATTCACGCACAACTCGAAAGAGCAGCAAAACATCAAAGTATTGACACATCCTTCATATACCTCTAACCCAAGTCCCAACAATTTTTTCACGTTTTCAAGGATCAAGAATGGATTGCAGAGTCAAATGTTTCCGTTCACTGAAAGGAGCAGTTGCCTTTAAAATAGTAATTTACATTACCTCAACTGAAAACTGGAATGCTTGTTCTGCAAATGATTTGCACGAAAACAAAAGGCATCAGTCATTTCCGATTTCCTACGAATAATACGATTTCTACAAGATCTCAAAATAGGCCACTGGTTTAGCGGTGACTTCTTCATCCGCCCAAAATTCTTACCACAAAGCCATTTCTTCAAGTTTGGAAAAATAAATAGTCAGCAGGGACCAAGTCTGGGCAAATGGTGAGTGAGGAACTATTTCGTAGCGCAATTTATGGAGATTTGCGTATTTGTGCTCCGTTGCATTTTGTCGGCGTCGAATAGATTCAACAACTTTGCATAATATGTATCCGAATTCGTTCTGCTTTTTTCCAGATAGCAGATTTAATTGATATTGTACGCATCCCAAAAAATTGTAGCCATGACGTTGTTGGCCGGCAGACCCACCTTCTTCGGCCTCGATTCTCGACAGTACATTGGTCTCTGATGTATTGTGGTAGATTCATGTATCATCCACGATTCTAAAACTAAGAATTAATGCGGCTTTATATCTAAATATTAATGCAAAATGTTGAGCATCCATTGGGTTGAGGTGCCTCAACTATCTCGCGCTCATATTATTCTCGACTATCAATCCTTGGATTTTACCGACCATTTCTGGCGTGGTTATATCTTTTGAATGGCCTAAACGATAATTATCAAAAATGCTCCTATTTTAAACTTAGTTATCCAACATACTATTAAAATAAGAAATAAATGACGCAGCTGGCTTGAAAATGGCTCTTCGTTTCCAAAATGTACAACACTTATGTGGGACAATTTCCTTTAAAAATCCTACATACGGTGCGTACAACCTTACTTAGGTCGCGAATGTGTTCTTCGCAAGAAGCAATCTGAATCATTAATGAAACAAATGGCAGAGAACTAATGGTCTTGGAATCTGCAATCTTACCGCTGTTAATAGTCTTACTAATTGGTCCGTATCTCTGATATGGTTAATCAGGAGCACATAGGCGACGCGTTGTTAGAAGGTGTAAGAGGCTATTGTTTTACGACACGCTGTGAAGAGGCAGGGAGGAGTTGCGAACCAATGAAAATATGCGTAGTACAGTTGAAAGAAAAATAAACTTGGACTGGTTATCATATAATTTCCAAATAGTTCAAAGATTTCTAGTTGTTGGAACGTTTTTATTTGCTCCTCATCTTAGCAATCTGTTTTACAGTTATAGGTAGTAATAAACTGATATTTTTTTGTTTTCTGAAATTATCTGAAAGCATTTTATTACAGCTCGCGAATTCTTGCATAATAAACTATGTAATTATGAGTATAGCTAAAGAGTTCAAAACAAAGCAAGTCTTGTAAATAGTTGAGCAGTCAATAATAAAGCCATAATCGCAATTAGGATCGCATTCAGTTCTTCGGTTTCTATGATTCTCATAATAAAATAAGAAAATAAACTTGATGAATACCGTTGAAGAAGTAGTAAACTAGCATGGAATTATACCCGCGGTAATGTTTGTTCTCCGATAATATTAACCTTATAAAATATTTAAAATTGTGTTTATTCCGGCCCACGCAGACTAGAAAACAACTGAACGTGGACAGGGCAAGAAGAATGAACCAATGCCAGAATAATTTATATGCCAGGCTGCATGTATTCTAATTTTAAATTAATAATTTCATGCATTATAATTTAACATGTTATGCAATTCAAATGGAGGATCTATTCTCTCGAACTAATGTGTAATTTCAATAATTATACATAAACACTAGGCTCACACGTAAATAACACTTGTTATACTGATACACTTTTCGTTTAGCTTCATTCTAATACCAGATGAAAAATTCATGCAACCCTTTTAATCTCCATAGATTCTTGTAGAAAAGACAGTAATCTTACTTAAACATCTGGTATGTGATTTTAGATGATCGATTTAGGGTTCCTAGAATTGGATTTTGTTGCTTTTGTGATATATGAGCAGGTATAACATTTTTTCACAGACCTAACAAATTCACAGACCTAACAAATTCACAGACAAAGTCACTCAGCTTTCATTTATTTCCAAGAATGCAATTTTTTGATACAATAGTGAGCAAAAATTACTTCACAAAAAAAATGTGTATACTATATTGAAGGAACAGTATTTGCTGACTGTAAGATTTTGGAGCGTTAGGGATGTTTGCATGGAATTTTTGTTTTCAAGGGATGTACAAGGGCTGCTCTGAAAATAGTGAGTACCAAGCTTATCACTTTTTTAAGAGGTTCCTTCTACACTGAATATACATATCCATTCTTCGAAATCATTTCTCAAAACAGGTAGCATATCTGGTTTCTGGTAGTTTCTTAAAAAGCTTCTGGAATTCTGTAACGACTGAGTTTGCATCCGGAAATCTTGTACCACGCATGTTTTCCAGGATAAAGGAACAAAAAAAATTTTTAGGATTAGGTTTGGATTGGTGTTGCACCCTCGATCCACATGTTCTTATTTTTATTAGTTGTACCCTTGATTCATGTGTAACAAGTACAAAATATGTTTGATTCTAGCGGCGCGTTCAAATTCCTTCTTTTTTACCTGTTATAATCCTCGAGCGTAAGGTTGGAACTATAATCCCATAGTCGAGTTCCTCCACACTCACCTTTGCAGCTGCTAGCAGAGTTAGCAATAGCTCTTAAACAAACAAATATAAGGGACAAATTGAAGATTTCTTTTGATCCAACAGGAGCGCATGCTAAATTCTACACGTCGAGCTCGGTCAGAGCATGCGAAGCCCGCCCATTTGTTTTGATGTGAAGCGCCGTCGGTTGAAAACAAATCCACTGTTTTAGTGCCACAAACAAAGTCAAGTTTCATTTTACTAGTGAGCATGGAGTTTAGTTACCTGAGGCTTCGTGGAAGAATTCGGATGCGTCCATAATCCCTTGGAAGAGATGTTGTGGAGGAGTTTGGATGCATTCAATTTTGGGATGAGTAAGAAAGTACGACGCAAAACGAAGTACAGCGATCTTACGAATCTCAGAGTCGTATTTTTGTACGTATTGAACATAATATTTTTTCTTCTATCGTACCTAATTATTGAATCGTTTAAAATTGTAGTGTACATTTTCTTTTCTGATTTATTGAATCATATGAGTATTTCAAAAAGTTTAAAATAATTATTTTACGCATAAACCTGACTAAAATTGATTTGTAATTTCGTCTTTAATTTAATATAATTAAAGAATTGATTCATTAACTTTTTTGAAACTAAAACATTGTACTAACCTCAAATTATTTAAGTGACAAATGTCAAAACTATTTCTAAATAATTAATTAATTGCTACAAACAATAATAACTTTCTATTGTGTACTACATATACCTATACATATTACATACATCTACTGTTTGTACTAGTACAAAAAAATCAATACTTTTTGTACAGTTGCCATGGCAACTTGTGATATACCAAAATGGACTGCTTTTGCTTGTAGTGTAGTGTTACAATATGGCATCTTATTCAAGCGAAAGAAGAAAAAATTTTTTTTTATGTATTCGGAATAGTGCTATTGTGATGCAACAAAATGCCATGCAAACCAGTTGCTCTACAAGCAACTTATTGACGATTTTGCAATTTACAATTACGACGTATGATCCCAAATTGGGCCACTCTTTCAGATTTGAGCTTTTCACGTACGCTGTCTTATTCTCATCAAAGATCTGAACTGGAAACTGCTGCCTGTTGTTTAGTTTCGAGGTCATAACTATAGATCCAAGATTCGCCACCCGTAAAAATATTTGCGGAACATGAATTTGTACTATTCCAATCGAGCCTTGCTTTTTGTATCTGGGTTAACAAATGTTGCAAGCTTCCTCACACGTAGCTAGTGATTCTGAATATTACCAATTCAGCGGATCCAGTGTTTTGACTTAGCTGAATTTCCCTATGTGTTATATTCCGATTTCCTTTCAGCAATGTTTCCGCAGCACGAATGTTTCCATCAGTAACAGCTAATATAGGCTTCCCGGTCTCTTTTCATTTTCCAGCACAGAATCACCTGCCAACTTTAAAAGCTGCCACCGAATTTCGATGATTCATGAAAAGCGGTTCACGGCATTTATGTTATGTTGAATAATAATCAATGCCAGATTTGGGAATATTAAAAATTTGTTGTTCTATCCATCTTGATTCAATCTAATTGAAAATGCAGATGTAAATTACCAATTGTATGTTCTTTTAATGAATGTTCTTGCTTTTGTTGTTTTTCGTTTTCATGGTCCAATGATCACTATCTTTAGGATAATAATCGTATAACGAAAAGCACTAGAAGAAACGTAGTTCAGTTTTCCACTTTTGTGTGAAATTCATAAAATAATTATTGACTAGAAATAGAACAGGAAATATCTCATGATCTAAAATTGCTGCTGACTTCTCTCTAGTTTTTTTTTATGGAATTATTTGTAAAGTTTAAGAAAAGGAAGCATCAGTAGCCAATCAGCTGCTTCTTAAGTCAAGTGTCATCTTGGATTGCGATGTTAATTTCTGAGAGGATGTTGATTATAAAATTTTTATGAGCGTACAGTAAGTTCGCTAACTATGCTTTTACAAACTAATTCTCTGGTCATTAAACAAAATTTTCCGGATTGTCTTGTCGAGATAAATGAACATTATTATTATTAAAATTTTAATTAAATTATTAAAGCGTGCAGTAATTATTTCAAATTGCCAATAAATCATTAGTTTAAAATTTACATATTAATAACGTTTCGGTACGAACAGATTCATCGAATAACGAGACTTGATATATTTTTATTATTTATTACTGTTAATTTCATCCAACCGATTTATTGATGCTAATCATTGTAATATAAATAATTTTTCGATATTCAATTCGATTCTGCACACAAAACATATTTATCATAACGAATTAATTTGTCACAAAAACCAAATCTATTCTCATTAATAACTGAATCAATTAATATACGTAGGAATACAGAATTCAGCAACTAGTGCGGCCCATTTCCAAAAGATGTTATATGTACAGTTATTGTAATTTTTTAAGTATTTATTTACATATTAGCTGCCTATCAAATTCAAATATTCGAAATGATGATTCTAACCAAGTATCAAATTGCTTCACTTGATAATCCAGTGAGTTTGAAATAATAATTGCACAGTATTTTTGCACACATCGAATTTATTGCTCAAATGTAAACAATAGCCTGTCAATGACACCTGTAATTATTAACTGCGCTGGGGCAGCCATCTGTCAATATTAAGAAATAATTGTAAGAAACTTATTTATATTTATGTATAAAGGCTACATTCACAGTAGTTATTGATGATGCGCTATATTTTACCATGCTACTATACAGAGTTCGTTCCTAGTCTTGAAGCTGCAATTTTTCAGTTAATGCTCTTTAAACGTATCACATGGATCGAAATTCAATCTTTCCACATGTACAGTATTTGTTTCCTCCCCATTTGCAAACGTTTCGCTATAAAACTCTTTGTAAATAAATCAGGATAAGTATGCGCTGGTGACAAATTACAAAATGCAATGTTCGAGTATGGAAGTGTTCTTCACATCGGTTCGGAGTGACGCGTATTCGAGTACACAACGACATTTGAATTTGCCGCACCTAAATATGTTGTATGCATTGGAGGATAGAGAATATTATACAAGAGAAGTGGAATGCATTTCAATGGAAATATTGTTCAACATATAGCATTTCAATTACTACCTATTTATTCTGAGAGCTGGAAGTATTTATTGATTGCGGTTTTTTGACTTCCTATATTGTTATTGAAAGAACAATCGTTTATTTATTTATCGATAAATCAGTTTTAATTATAGTGCTGTAAAATTATTCTCATTTACCATTTATGCAAATGGAGCTTTGAACTATTTGTGAAAAGGGCAACACAGATAATCTTCGCAATTAATAGAGTCAATCCAGTCAAAAATCAAAGCAACAGCACACGTTATCTCTGGGCTCGAAAGAAAATTTTAAAAATTGCTCAAGCTAGCCGCATCACGATTTAATTGTATCCCACATTCCTCATTTGCGTCGTAATACGTAATCTCCTTTTTGAGAATTAGTAATCGTGATTTGTTTTGTTTATTGGCAGTTCAGAATTTGTCTCCTGTTGGGCAGATTCAAAAGTTATGTTCCTTGCTGATGATTCATCTTAAGGGTTTTGAGTTGTTCTGGTTGAAGAATATAAGGTTGGAAACGGTAATCCAGAGATGCTCTAAATACTTGAATTAAGGCGCCAGTACATCTGCCACAGCGGCGGCTATGCAAGTAGACAATAAGATCGCTCCTACGTCAAATTTGCAAACATATTCACGTCATCTGTCGTACTCCTTTTTCTTTGAACATTCTACTGGAAAAATAAAAAAGTATATCTCTTAATAAGCGTATAAAGTAATTTAGAGCTACTATTTATTCAAAATATATTTGGGAGTCAATTAGAATTGCCGCTTTGAATTTATATTCCTCTGAAAAAGTTTCGTGGAAGAGTCAGCTATCAAATATTTCGATCCAAATCCCCAATGTTGTTGATAATAACAATAAAATGGTGAACTAATCAAACAGGAGTACCAACCCATAAAATAAATCACAAGTCCGATAGAAAGAGCATTCATTAACATAAAACTAAAGTTCCCTGAAATCAAACGTGTCTCTTTGGTATCAGTCATGACTCGAAGTTAAAAGAGGTTTCGCTGCTGGCCGGTAGCTCTGTCCACTTTGCATTTACGATAAGATATAGAGGAACTTGGACAATAAAAAATCAAGTTTGGTGAGGACCACAGAACTGGGCGGCCTACGATTAGATACTCGTATAATTCACTTGAATAGAAATACAGCAATATCAAGAAATGAATTTTAAAGGGTTCACATATGGAGAATGGATCGATATTATTGCTGTTCATTCCAAAACTTATTATTTCGGATATATTATTTGCTTCAAAAACAGAGAACAGAGGCCGTAAAATGTTTGAGTTAAATAAAGTAGCAGTGAAAAGTGTTTGCCGAACAAAAGTAATAGGGTCCAATTAAGGATATTTCTTGTCTAAAAATGAGTACATACAATCTTACTCTATGTACAAGTGGACAGATAAATTATCAACAGTAATGTGGCAATTAGCGAGTTCAAAATCAAATGATAAAAACAGTCTTTAAATTTATTCAAATAAAGTCTACTTATTAGAATGAACAAATATGATTTCCAATATAATTATAATTAAACATGAAAAAAATTTGTACCATGTCACTGTATTTATTCTAACTTGTCACGTCATTGGCTCTTGCTGAATTCAACTGATCACTGATGCTGAGTTTTTTGTTTCTGGAATATTTCGGGAGCACACTTGACGTTTTTGAGACCACTTCTAGATTTTCTGTAGTAAATTTATTATAATAATTTACAGAACGAGTGTGTAAACGCAAGCATTATGAGAGGGGACTAGCTAAACCACGAAATTGTTGCAAGCAAATTTTTTGTGCGGCTTTCTGTCTCCATATTTTGATAGTAACTGAACAAACAGCAAGGAAGCTCAGAGCACAAGCTGACATTTCGACTTCACAAATAACCTAACAAAAGAATCGGTAACTGATGACTACCAATATGATTCACGAATAAAATAGATTTATGTCACGAAACTTAACTGCCGGGCAATGTGATGGTGAAGTTAGGATGCGTGAACGCTCATTTTACACAGTATTCGTGATTTGTAAGCCAAGTTTGGAGATGCAACAAGTATGTAAATGTAAGCATTACGACGATAGAAAAATTATTTCGGAACGAGACCGGTCAAGTCACGAAAATTGTCTGAATTTTGTACGTGTTGCATACAAATTTCTTCCTACGGTTTTCATTTTTTTAAACATGTTTAACAATAATTATCATGACCAGGAAGAAAGCACGGAGCACAAATTGATAAGATTTCACGAATAAATCAACAAATAGGTGGTCGGAAATTCCACAAACATAAATTCACGGTGAAACAATTTAGATTACGAAATTTTAATGTTCATTTGATGGTTGAAAATTTCGTGGAGGCCGTAGAGAAAGTGTCATTCTGTTATATAATTGGAGCGCAGCAAGCGTAAGTTCATTTTCTCCACTCAAATTAGATTTTGTTGATAGTATTAGTTTGCGTAATTACTTCAGAAAAGAAGAGAAATCATCAAAATTTGCGTTAAAAATTTGGCAATTGACGGCATCTTGTGGCCTCGCCTGCTTAAAATCGCGCAAGTAGTGTTTACAGAAAAGCGTGAAGCCGTAAAAAAATTTATATGAAGTCGAGAAAGTAACTCAAAGTTGCGAAATGACTGTCGTAGAACCAATAATGATGAACCTCTCAACGTTGGCGCATAAAACTGCATTCTATTGTAAAGAAAAGACAAAAAAAAAAACATTATACGGGTATTATTTCAATCTATATATTTCATTTATGAAATAACGCATTGTCACACTTTTTATTTAAAAAACTAATATTAATGGAAATATCTGCTGATTGGACCCGCATACTGATGGAAAATAAACTGCAACACACATTTTTTGAAGTGAATAATTTTATGCGAATTCGGACGCATTAAATTCAAATTACAAAACGGTAAACACGACTGTGGAGGAGGATCATAGAAATGAGAGTCACGCATGCGCATGTTGTTTAAAGCCATGTTTTTGTGGCATTTTCGTGCGTCGTGATGTGTAAAAATTTATACCGGGGGCAGAGTGAATTAAGATAGTATAACACATCGATCTTGCAACACTATCAAACTTGTTACTCACTTCGATCAAACTGGCAACTAGCGTTTCAGGAATTGGAGATGATGGCAATCACAGTACTTGAATACATGTTTCCTCGCTCAAGTTGAGCATATTACGCTCATACACTTCTCAACTCATAATTTCATGCATACTAAAGAATAAACATTCTAATGAACTTTCCAAAAAAAAATGCTCTTTATTTTATTTCTCAATTTGCAATACCTTCATTGCAATCACAGACTAACTTTGATGTTTATACATTTCCAACGGAGTCTCTGTTTTTTTGTTCTCCTCATTCCCACTGAAAAACTTTTTTTTTTTGAAATTTAATATAACAAAAAACTTTTTGCAAGGTAGAATTACGTGCATTCAAAGGAAGCAGTCATCAACGCACCTACCTATTCTTCACGCCGAATTCTTATCTCAAGTTTGTACTTATCGGCTTATATTAGGAGATTAAATGCGGCTTAAAACTTTGAGTCTTATTCGCAAGAGTATTTAACTCGAATATAAAGAAATTTTTACTGTATTTTGGTATAAACTTTTGGATTTGAAACTTTTGTACTTGGGTAATAAGACATAAAGCGGTAAACATCTTCTTATTCTTATGATTTATGGAGGCATTCATCTATCAAATAAGATGTCTGTTGTAGAAAATGCAATTTTTGTGGTAAAAGATGTATCACAATTTGAATGCAGAATCCTAATAAAAGATGAGATATTTTTTTTATATTGTCAGGTCTTTGTGTAGATTTCACAGCCTGTTATTCTTGTATTATCGAGGAAGCTATTTACCGGCAAAGATTACTATGTGTTGATAGCTACCTCATTAAGAAGATACTGCAATAATAATAATACCCAGACATTTACGATATTCTTATACACCAAATCGTTTAATTTATGTACTCGTTCGTTTCATCTCAAGATTTTCAACAATCAACTTCCCACAGATAAAAAGTTAATTCTTAATAGATTTTTTTCCAAAAAAGTAGGCAAATTTTTGATGCAGGACCACACACTATTCTGGTGATAAATTACGACTTACTAACGAGAATTCGTTCATAAAAATAATGTTCTAAAACGGACATAAATTACGGAATAAAATCCGCAAAGCCGCTGTTTTTTATGACTTGAAACTTGGAGCTATAATAGTAAAGCTATTAATTCAGAATTTTAAAGTTGGGTTGAACAATCCATTGTTTTATGAATACAAATTTATTCAACGTATAGGAAAGTTATATTTCTTGATTCTTTAATTCAATAAAAAGATATTTTTTTTGTAATATTCAAATTAATTTTTAGGTATGGGTTTCTTTGGATTAAATTGAAACATATCCTTTTTTCTTTTGTATAGAAAATGCATCCTGCATAAACATGATATGCTCGCTAGGATCTTTAATAAACCTTAAGCAAAAAAGTTGGTAATAATTTAGTTTACTTATTAAAAACTGACAGCAGTGAGAATGTACGTCATTATACAACAGCAGTGTAGCATAATAGGTTGCATTAGATATTTGAAATGAGACGCGGGTAACTGTTAGTCTATCTATATTCATACAATTGTAGACAGACATAATTTTTGGCTGATGTGCATATATATTCAATCGAAACAGAAATTTTGAATAGATGAAAGGAAAAAACACTCCTGGAAGAAATATTTTGATAATACTTCATTTTTATAGTGAGAAGTTTGGTGAAACATTGAGAAAATGGAAATGAAACATTTAATAAATAAGATGTTACGGCATGAACTTTTTGATTACTGAATATGTTGGCAATATAATTCAAATAATTTCTTGATTATCAAGATAAATCAGTATGATAAACAATTCTATCTACTTAATCCTTGAATTTTAATAGAAAATTATCTATTAGTAATGAAGAACATGACATTATTAAATGTATTGTTGGTTTTAAAGTGAGATTAACAAATAAAAAATATCAAATAGGCTTAAAATTTTTTAACAATTGATATTAGGTCTTTGCAAACTTTGGATGCTGATAATATTTGGTCGAACTTCACCTAAAGCATATATTATTATGTAGACCGATTTTCAAAATTAACTCTTTGTCCTGTTGAGTAAATGAACAAACAACTAGCAAAAGTAATTTTTTTTGATAATAATTAGAATCTGGATATTAATGCGGGAATTCACACAGGAATTTAATTTTTGTTTCTACTCTACAGTTTCGGTCCCATCTCGACCAACCTCAAGAATGGAAACAATTGGTAAAATTAACTAACAAAAACCATTTGAAAAAAAAAATAGAACTGAGCACTTCTAAGTTTGGATACATTACCATTGAAGATCGCTCTATAAATCGCATAACATTATGGGACTAAATTTATTGATCACGCAACCTATACTCACAACTTTTTAATTGTTGTTTTCAGAAAGTATATTTTGTATACAAACCATATTGTGACAACCTGAATTTTTATATAACCTTAACTCCAATTGTTTGAAGCTAGTTGCTCAACTTCTTTAATTTCAATCTTTAGACTTTTATTTTTACCTTCAACTGCCTTCTTCAGCGCGAAATATTGACCACTGCGAGCAATATACATTAGCTTTACTATGTTTTTATTTTAAAGTAATTGAGTGTAATATGCTGCAATGGCCAACAATTTTTTCTATGAGTCTATGCTGTAGCATTTGAGTATTCATTGCTCAGTGCAAATATGCTGGCTTTGTAATCCGAAGGCCACGGGGTCGAATCCCACCGACGGAAAAAAGTCAGTAAGATTTTCACTGAATCATAATGTACTCTGTGCCGTACTCTCCACAAAAACTAAAAGTACCCGTAGTTTGACGACTGGTAACCGTATCCTACGACTGATGAAATATCAATCAATCTACCAAGTGCACTATAAGTGTCTGCCTCGTCCGAAGCGGATAAAAGGCGTGATTGTTATTCATTTTATTTTATTTTATGCAGTAACATTCTGTATCATGAAATTGAATATCATGAATTTCACTTTATAGATTCTAAATACATGTTTAAGATACAAGTGTATGAAGTACTTGAAAGCTCCGTGAGTTCATTAGAGACATTTTACACGTGTTTCTTATACAATATTTTATCTTCGATCGTCCCAATTTTTGTTAAAAAGTCAATTATATATATGAATATACATTTTGTTCTTTGAATATCACTTTGACGGCTACTATTGGTAACTGAGAAAACGATATTATGAATTGAATTGGTTTCGTTGGAGTTGACATTGATGCTTTTGGAAATTTGAATTAAAATATCAAGTTTCGAATGTTTAAAAATGATTTTATTTTTGTGAGTTTCAGAATATTCTCCAAATGTTTAAAATACTGATATTTGGTAAAGATCACCCCTCTTACTGGAATCATGCATTAAAAGTGTACAATAAAACTTTTATTGCACAGTTTTCTATAAAAGCCTATTTTTTGCATTGATAATGATGTGAAAAATATTCACTTTTATATGATCGTAGATAAAAGTTATTAAAAAATCATACAATCACAATTTAGCAGAAAAAATTGCTTCGGTTTTCGTTGGATTGAATCTATTATAGATCCCAGATGTCGACCTGAAGAAATAGCGAACAGATATTAGCCTAAAATCCGAGCTCCCGTAATGAGAATTATAGAATCCATTAATATCGTCACTAAATTCAATTTCTGAGGCCCAATATTATGTATAATAAGAACTTCTTCAAATAAGTGTGTAAACTGAAGTATTATGACATTGGACCAATTATTTCTAATAGGCTTCCCGAGTTACGTTACGACAATTTCCGTCTGAATATCATAATACTTGTTTTCACGCCCGGTTCCATATTTCATATTTTAACAATTATCAAGCATGTAGAGTAAGAGCATTGATAGAACTTTTTAACATGACAAATGGATGGGTGACAGGTATTGTAAACGGTACTACAAACATGAATTTACGGGAAAACTTCTAGGTCACAAAACTTGACCGCTATGCGTTTATTTGGTGGTAAATGCTTGATTTGTATAAACCACATAGTTTGAATGCCACTTAAATTTACATCTATAGTAAATTCACATTAGGTCTTTCAAAATTGATAGTATGTAATGTTCAATAATTCAAATGATGTTTGAGAGAAAAAAAATCCTGGATTATTGAATTGGATTGAAAATTGATCTTCTAAAATTACTATTAAATTATAGAAGACAATTTGGCCATAGATTGTCCCAATTATCAATGCATTCAATAAATGGCCTGTGAACCAATGAGCCAAAAATGTATCTCTTTCAAAAATCATCATTTTGGCAAAGTAAATTCTTAAATCGTAAGTCATACAATAATTTAAAACTGCATACAATTGTTTGAAATACTTCATTGCAACATAGAAGAAATTTTATCATAAAACTGGAGCTAAATGAAATAAATCTCAATTTACCTTGTTTAAATTTGCCAATGTTTAAATTTTCTACGTGTTCGTCATAATAATGTAAAGTAATTTAAATTTCAGGAGCAATAATTAAAAAATGGAAGAATCATCTAGATGATGGAAGCGCATTTTTGACAGCTCATAATTGCTTGTTACTTCAGAGATTTCGCAAATTACCATCTCTTACAATTACTGAGCTTGAAATCAAGCAGTTTGGGCAAAATTACGAAACAGCAGCTTCCATTTAGTACTAGTTTCAAGTTGACTATTTAATAGGTACATAATTTATACATGTACAAACTCAGAAATACCTTTTAATCTTCATTGTTTAGTTATTGACTGACAGGAGGTCAAGTGGTGTAGCTTAAAATGATAATTTGATCTTGATCAAAGCTATATAAAAAAAAAAATACACCAAAAGTGAACAAATTCTCATCCAATAATAATAATTCATTCTAATAAGCTTCAAATTCGCGTCAAACAAGTCATTGAATGAATCCCGGACAGATTTGACAACTGTACATAATAATAGTGACACCCGCGGCAAAAGTTGTAACTAAATTTTTATCTACTTTAATAAATTCTAGTTGCCATATCCCTAATGTCATAGATATCTTTGGACATTGTTTCACTTGAAACAAGTAATTGAATAATTCAATTTTCCACAATCACTGAGCTTGAATTAAAGCAATTTGTGCAAGCCTACGAAACAGCAGCTTTTATTTAGTACCAGTTTCAAGTCTGTAAATAGTATAGTTGCTGAGATCTCAGCGTCACGCCAGCCAGCCAGCCAGCCAGCCAGCCAGACAGCCAAAGTGAATATAATAGCGCTTTTTTCGGAAAAATGCGCTAAAAATCATACTAAATTGTTTCGGTACCAGGCAACAAATAATTATTCATTGATATCAGTCACAATAGCTATTACCACAAGCTCTGTTTTAAAGTGTTGTTTTAAGAAATGTTTTGAAGCAATAAAAATTGCCAAAATTAATTGAATGTAAATATCTTGAATGAATATTGTAGACAATTTTATTTTTTGTAGAATGTATGCTGGAAATTTTTCTTTGGAGTAATGTAGAACACTTTTATTCCATTAGAATACCTTTTGGAACAAGGTTTTGAAACAGTCAAAAAAAAAAATTCATGGATCAATATGTTCGAATATCATGCCCAACACAAAAACAACGATAATTCATGGATATCAGTCACAATAGCTAATTCCGCCAGCTCTGTTTTAAAAGTATTGTTTCAAGGAATGTTTTAAAGCAAAAAAAAAAATGTCCAAAATTGAACGAATATTATTGACAGTTTTATTGTCTGTAACTTGTGTCGTGGAGATTTTTCTTTGGAGTAATTTGGAACATTTTTATTCCCTTAGAGTACTTCCTGAAACAAGGTTCTTAAAACAGTCAAAAAAAGAATTTGTGGGCCATTATTTTGGAATATCATGCCCAATGCAACAAAACAAGAGTTAATCAGTATTTTATTTAAATACAATATAATATCCATAGAAAAATTACGGTACATTCTATTATTTCCAGATGATAGTCCAGGGAGTTCCAAAATCTGAATCATCATCATCATAATAATCACCATCAAATTTCTGCTCCCATCTTCGAAGTGGCGAAAGTGGGTTCTTTTGCTGTCCACGGCTACTGGTTGTAAGTGGGGGTTGTACCCTGTACCGTAGAGAGTAATAGTAGGGATAAATTGTAATGTCCATTTCCCCGCAACAGCCCTTGTTCCACCCTTACATAGCTGAAGGGTGCAGGGCGCCGGGGGGCAGAGCACCCGACACTGCTGCGCTGCGTACATGAACGGCGGCGGCTGTGGGGCGTCCGCCGAGACTCGACAGCGGGACGCGGCGCGAGTGTAGCCAGTCTTGCGACAGCGCGCACAGAGTGCGGAGGAAACTATAGCGCGTTTGTGGATTTGATTTTCATCTCTAGTGTGTCTTCTTGTGCAGTGTTTTGTCAGTGTTTGGTTCATTTATTTTGAGTTAAGTGCGTGCGCTCATGTATTTTCCCTAACTATTATTTTGAGTTCAGTGTTTTGTTCTCTTTTTGGATTAAAATGGCAGCATTGTGGATATCATTATTCTTACTGAATTTCACCACATCCTGGGCCATCTTCATTGGCGGCGAGCAGGATGTAGCTTCGCCGCTTCGGGTCGCTCAGTGTCGCGCTACTTGCCTCGAAAGGGTAAGTACTGTTTGCATTATTTTCAACCCTCCAATCCCAAATTCGCAACAGCGCTAGGTTCGTTAAAAACGAGAACAATCGGACAATTACGATATGCAATTTACAGAGAACTGGAATCCAATAAAGCGACGGATTACGGATTGAACTCCAGTCTGACAACAGAGAAAGTATTGTGCGCGATTTTTATTGATTGCCGTATCCTCATCAATATTTTTTTATATCATTCTTTCTCTGAAATGTATGAAAATGCGTTATTTTTACATGAATATTGAATACCGCTGGGACAAGTTTAAACATTGCGCTCAACGCTATGAAACAAGTGAAAATCACAAACAAACATTTTGTTTGAACAAATGAATATCACGAAACATAATTTTCAGGAAACAATTGAAATACGTTTCGAAATGTGGGAATAAGTATTTGAAATCGCGTGAAATATGTGACAAAAAATGGCTGCGACAAAACTCATTTGTTCTTGAAGTTGATTTCGTCGCGTCTGAAAATTTCTTGCTGAATCAATCCCAAAAATCGAGAAAAAAACTGATTCTTCACTTTTCTGGGTGTGTCCAGATTTTGAATAGGCAAATGTATCTCAAATTCGAAAATTGAAATGGAATCTTCAAACACACCCAAATAATTTTATGTTAGACTTAAAAATCATTTTTCGAATACAAATTTTGATATTTTCCAGACTAATATAATCTAGAAGCACAGAAGTTGAGAATATCGCCGTTGAATATAATTTGAGTTATAGATGCGTATTGCGATATTTGATCAAAAGAATTTTTTTTTGTTTCCTATATCATCCCTCTTTTAATTCAACAGAATCTTGTTGATCTAAGCTCATTCTCTTTAGAATCCTTCTCTTCGTGATTTACCATCATCCACGCTCATCTCGCTTCGCTTTTTTCGAGCAATATTCTTGTTTATTCGTTCTCTGTCGATCTCGCGTTGAGTTCAGGGTTCTCATGCATTTAAATCGAAACTTAATTGTCAGTTGTCAAAATGTTATTTATAGTGTTCTTGAATTCGAGTCTGGATACGCTTACGAAATAATCCAATTTTAATTACGTTTGGACTCATGTCTTATATTTACTTACTCGGCATGTTTGCCTTATAAAGAAGGCAAAAGTTAGTGCAGAAGGAGCACGAGAAGACTGTAAGATAAATATAGTGTTAGAGAGATAAATTTTCTCTATCTTACGCTCCTTAGGGCTGTGCTGTTTCGGAAAGTTTGACCGCGGTTCGCTTATAGAGTGAATCTGTCCGTCTGTCACTCTCAAATATGGATGCTGCTTTAAACTTGAAATTACAGAATATATTTATTCAAACCTAGAAAATATTTGTTATAAGTATTTTTAGGAGACAAAAGTTGAGGCCTGCACTTGACCATAATTTTTAGATTCTAGATTTTTGTCGATTCATGCCTGTCAGTACAGGTGCATGTTCTGTTTGATTTATCACGGATGCTTGACCAGCATATTTTCGACATGCCCTTACGCTCATTTTTGTTAATAAATTCAGTTGAATCATGCCAAAAATATATTAATTCATGTAAATTTCACGTGCATTGTTTGGTTAGGTGTATGCATATATTTAAATTTCATTTAGGGGCCTTAAAATGAGTTACCCCGATGCAGGAACGACTCGAAATTTTCAGGGCAACATTTGTGCGTATAATTTTGAATATATTTACACATTCGTGGATGCATTTTTTACTTCAAATACCTAATCTAAATCCCGAGGACAATTGAATTATTCGAAATGAAATCTGACGTTTTGGCCCATTTCGAGATGTGTGGTCAAATGGATCCATATCTGAAATTGATAAAATATTTACGTGGTTAGTGCTGATAGTTGTGCTAAAATCCAAAAGTTTGTGCCGGTTTGTGCTAATAATTTACGCTTGTAATAAACAATCGATATTGGGGATCTGGCGTGACACTATATAGGAGTTAATATCAAGCACCGAATTTCATAATCTATATCTAAGCAACACAAACCTAGAACTAAGTGCCTGTATAATTGTTCAAATATTGTAGTATAATAAACAGTGAATGTTTGGGATATTCCAGGTATGGGCATCTTGACTTGACTTAATTAATTTTGGGCTTGACAGGCAAGCTGCGAGATTTTTTCGCATCCTAATTTCGAGGCAAGATGCGAGATTAATTCGAGAAGAAGCAAGTAATTGTTTAGCTCGTTTCATCTTGATTTGCTAGGCGAAAATGCACGAGAGAAAACCTCGCATATCGCCTTGTTTTGAATTTGCGAGACGAGAAATCTCGTATCCCGCCTCGAATTTTGCGTTGCGACAAAATTACACATTTCGTCTTGTTTTGGATTTGCGATGCGAGTGCAAGAATGATATAGAAACAAAAAATATTGAACAAAATTGTTGTGACGAATGCGCGAATTAGTCTCTATCGTATTTTATGTACATATTACGGTTGAAGTCTGCAAAGTGGACTGAGCTAATATTGCCTGGGCTTAACTTCACAAAAATATGTAGGTATTTATAAAATAAAAGTGTGATCTGAACCATAATATTCTTCCGCATCTCAAATTCGAGACAAGAGTATACAAAAGCGAGATTTTCTCGTATCATAAATTCGAGACGAGATTAAGAGAGCAGCGTATTTTTTTTTAATAATGAAATTTTTTAATATCTGTGAATTTTTTGGCTTATTATGTATTTCAAATTCAGGTTTGTTGAAGAAATTTGTGTACCAGAGTCAAATTTTAACTAGAATTCTTTTCTAACTTATTCGTGACAAGTCATCATAGCTTTCGAACTCTTTTAAATCAACTGTAGGCTTAACTTCATGGTTATGTTTATTTTGGAACGAAAAATGCGTTAATTATATACAGATAAGTGTGCCCTCTAGAAAAATAAACATTTTGACTTTTAGTCTCTCACAGTACAAGATCTTCTAGTAAATATGATATAAGCATTTTATATCCTCTTAGAAATAGGGAGTATCAATAACGACTATATTATTATCACCTGGAGACAAATAAAGCTCATCGTAGTGCTTTACCTCTCCAGATAACATCAAATTATCTCGAAATTACTATTTAAGTATACTAATGACGCGGAATTAGCAATTATATATTGTTTTATCCACACTGTAAAGAACAACAAAGTTGTCTTAATGACGGAGACAAAATTATACGTTTTCTCGGATTTCGTGTCCCATTATCTTTCTTCGAGTTGGACCAAAAAGTGAAAGGACAGACAGTGACAGTAATTTTAAGCCCTTTTCAAGAATACGGATGAAGAAAACTTTTCTTACAGTGTTTGACAGTTTGACAACTTGGAATTTGCACTATTGTCTCGAGGAAGTATTTTAAGAAAAATAACACAAGTCTGGAAGTAGTTATCAGCGAGAAACTTTCACAACTTCATCTCATTTCAGTATGATTTTTTTATTTATATAAAAATACCAGTTCCAAATATTATTCCCATTTTCTCATTGAAATAATATATTAGTCACTGTTATCTATATTAATTATCCAACATTTTAAAATTTTGGACGATTTCATTATATAAAGATTTCACTCTTCAAACTTCTTTATTTTTTTGGTTTGTACTTGTGCCTCGTTAATTAAGATCTATAATTTGGGACCAAAAACAGCATGCTAGCTGCTCTGAGTGTCGATTTATACTGGTTGTAAGTTCCGATGGCGCGTAGAATGGTCGTTGCGCCTTGAGCCTCTTTTCTGCCCGTACTGCAATTATGCGGTTATGAGTCAAGTTCAATAAAAACGGAACTAAATGCCGATTGGAAAGATACCAGAGTTATTAATTGATTTTTAACTCCTTTATATCAAGATTTTTGAAGTAGACGTTTCCTGTTGCATCACGCCGAATTTTCACTCTAAAATTAGTTGAATATTTTGGTTTCCATGGTACCTCGTAAACTCAATCGAGATGTTTAATTTGAGATCAAAACCGGCGAGTTAGCTGTTCTGAGAGTCGAGTTATGCTAACAGTCAACTTTCATTGGCGCGTAAAATGGTCGTTGAATTTTACGCGGCAACGGCTCAATGTTTAACGGGAACAAAACTATGACTGTTAGAGTGATACCAAAATCGTTCCAATCAGTGTTATCCTATGGTTTTGTATCGTACTGCAAAAGTGAAATCAATATTTTTAAACTAGACATTTTTTTTTTGTATTATATGAAGTTCTTACTCTTCCAATTGAGTAAAATATATTGGTTTGTTTTGTATCTTGTGAATCTCAATGGATTCTATAATTTGAGACTAAAATCAGAGTGTTAGCTTCTCTAAGAGTCGGGTTACTGGAGATAGAATTCCGTTGGCGCGTAAAATGGTCGTTGCACAATGAGCCTCACTGAGCAGTTACACGGCAATGGCTCAATGTTTAGTAGTAACGGAACTATATGCCTGTTAAGAATGGAATCAGAACCACTTCAACTGGACTTTATAATTATTCACAAATTCAACCCCCCTGATGTACTAATTTATCACTAGTACTAGAATGAGAACTCTTCTGTACTTTATGTTTACTTTTTGCAGCAGGAAAATTGACAAGGTTTAAAGTTTTGTTAGTTTTGTTCGAATTAACAAACAGTTGACGAAAATTTAGTTCTCAAAATGGAATAAATATTTCTGAGATTAATTTGAGGCCAGTAAATTAAATTTGGTGATCCAGATCGTTTGTAGTAGGCATAGATCATTATCAAAATGCATTCTGGGTCGAGATAACATTATGCGCGTGCGTTGGACCTTAATTTGACCGTTTTTGATTTAATAGGCCCAGTATTATGCAGGTTAGGAGCATGTATATCTATCTCTGTTTACTCGTCTAGCAGCTATGTTTTGTTTTACTGTTACCGCCGTCTTCTGGATCGTTTGAGAAACTCGCCAGCGCTGCGTATGCGCTCAACATTTTTCCCTATAAAGTTTATTAGAAACTAAGAGTGATTTATTGTCTTATGCCTCTGGCGACTCGTAATTTATGAATTCTATGATAGCATTACATTGTAAAGACTTTGAACAGTGGCTTGCATTTTGCATTTTTGCTTATCTTTGCACGCCAACTACCTACTTTTACTCAAAACATCCATAAATTCTCTGTAGCTCATGTAAGTTCTCCAATATTTTCGAGATATATTTTGAGACAAATCAATTTTTGATATATTTACGTTGAGAAACTTAGTGAGATAGATGTTAAACGATCAAATACCTACAGAAAGAACTCACGCTGATATTTTCAGTCGTTCGCCAGCGGAGCGCCCGTTTTTCGCCCAATCCCTGTTTGGTGCCCACAGAAACAAGTGATTCTCTTTCATAAAGGCATATAAACAATTTAAAACGTTACCCATAAGTATGCCTGAACATTTTATGGTTGAGTTTTTTTCTCGCTCATGGTAAACTTCTACTGGCGCGTTAAATGGTCGCTACTTGTCGAGCCTTCCTCCTGCGCATGCTGAAGTTACGCGAGATGTTAGAAAGTTTTTATTTTGTTTACAGTATACTATAACGCCAACGCAAAAAAAAAAATGGATATATAGCAACGCAGATTTGAGTATGGTTCAGGAAATACTGAGAACCCCTCTTTCTCATCAGAACAATTTTATTTCAGAAAGAGAGAGGATAATATCTGATACTATAATTGATATTTTAACTTGGGAATAAACTCTTCTAAAATTGTATTATATATGAATAGTTATTTTGTATCAACGGTAAAAATGTATAACAAAAGTTTTGCTTTTCCTGGTATAATGCATCTCATGTTATGATTAGAGATGGTACCTAGTGTAGTACTTGACTTTGCTTTTCTAAATTCGCAGATCAGTAGGTCTTACATTGTAAATCCTTTATCCAATCTTCTTGTAAATCTTTTTGAATATGTAGCATTAACTTTTTAAAGGGAATCTCAAACGGTCGCTCTTGTAAATTTTTTATATATAATAAAAAAAATGTTTTAAATACAATCAAAATTCTCTCTAAGTGTACTTTAGCATCAAATTCAAATCCATTAAGTGGATTCTGCAGATAGTGTTTATAATTCAAACCAGATGCATAACTCGATTAATTTCTAAAAGATAAAACCAGATATTTACCTTTTGAAAGTGGAAAAAAATCTGCTATTAAATTATAGCGAGCAAGCTCAGTTTTTATTTGCAAAGGTTATACTCATCTAGTGATTTTAGTGATTTCGCGGCTGGGCGCTGACCGGCTGTTCTGTCTTAGTTCCTCCTGTTCCGTTTCTTGGTTATTTTGGTTGGGTTATGTTTAGTCTTTTCTACCTGAGCGGGCAAATTGCTATGGGCGAACAACAGACTTCAAACCGATTAGAGGCCAACGATTAAGTCAATTTTCGGAATAACTCCCCACAAAAAACTCAATCCAATTTTATATTATCCTCTGATAAAAAATCCATTTCGTCATGCATCATGCAAGTAGCTAGAAAGAGTTAGCGATGCTATAAAAGAAACAATGACGAGATATAAACAGGAATGGATATTAGGCTTGAATTTATAACTTCATTAAGTGCCGATTTCCATCCAATATTCTGTAAATATAATCATTTTAGAATATCAATTGTTATTTTTTATTATTTCCAAATACAAAATAAGATCATTTCACATTTTCAAGAAAAAAAGCATGCTTTCAAATATTTACTCATCAATTTCATGTTAAATGCGTCAGAGGACACAGGAACTACCAAAAATCGTTCTAATGCCGTCGGCTCGTGGAAGTTATATGTATATGTGTATGTAATATTGTATACGTAAAAATTTACAAGAATCCGTTTAATTAATATAATTGCCGCAAATAGTTTCTGAATTGCAGTGCTCCAAAGTCCGATAGGTGCGGTAAATGACATTTCGCTTTGGTGATATAAGTTCGTTACACTTTTCGTCTATTTTCAATATGAAACTATCCGGGAATGAAGGCAAGTTAAGCTCAAAAAAGTTAATAGGTATATAATTCTGGAGCTCTAAAATTTTCTAAAGCGTTCTAGAACGTTCGGAGTGTTCTAAGACGTTCCAGATTGTTCTTGAATATTTTAGAGTATTTCAGAATATTCCAGAATGTTCCAGAACACTGTATAAGTTATATAAAGCTCTGAAATGTTTCAGAACGCTTCATAATGTCCCATAACGCTTTAAAATGTTCTAGAACGCTTTAGAATATTTTGGAACGTTTCAAAGTGGTTCAGAATGTTTCAGAAAGCTCAAGAATGTTCCGGAATGGTTGCCTGCTCTTCTGTTTTTGTGTTCAATCCAGAATAACGTTTCATATACCTAAATAGTTGAAAAAATATGGATCTTGTACCGCGAAAGTAAAATGTCCTTCAACGCCCGAAATATAAGCTATGCAAATTTGCGTTACAAACAAAAATTGTGTAGAATGTTATTCTCTAAAAATTTTATTTGAGAAGTTTTTTCTGTGGGCAATAGGAAACAAATAGAATCGATTTTTTCAAGATAGTGATTGCACAGGGCAGGAATCTTATCCATTTTGATTTCTAACTCATCTTGAGAACACAACTTCTGTGCAGGAGGAGTTCCAGGGCATGTTTTGGCAAGGATAAGGGTTTTTCCGACAGTGTGATTACTACTTTTTTGAGCATTTCACGAGAAATAAGATATTTCCGAAGTATTTCATAGGAAATACATGTATTTCACAGAAAATACAAATATTTCACAGAAAATACAGGTACCCCACCGGAAATACAGATTTCTCACAAGAAATACAGGTATCCACAGGCATACCGCCATTTTGGAGGAAATACATCAGGTATTCCCAAGGATTCTAGGCGAATACATGTATTCCGCAGGACATACAGACATTCCTGGCCGATTCATGGATATTCTGCAGCAAGTACCCAAAGTATTACACTGAAAGTATAGGTATTCTACGGGAAATGTATAGGTATTCCACAGGAAATATAGGTATTCTACGGGAAATATAGGTATTTCACGGACAATACAGATATTTTGTAGGAAATACAGCTTTTTCTGAGATATTCAAGAGAAACTATAGGTATTCCACAGAAATACAGGTATTTTAAAAGAAATACAGTATTTCCAAAGGGATCACAGGTATTCTTGTGGTACTCCGTAGCAATTACAGGGCATTTCTGAGGTATTCTAGAAAAATATAGGTATTCTAAGGTTTCGTACAAGAAATACAAGTTTTTTAAGGATTCCCTAGGAATACCGGTATTCCCGAGGTATCTCACTGAAAATGTAGGTATTTCCGAGGTATTTCACAGGAAATACTGGTATTTCACAGAAATACAGGTATTCCACATGTGTGTATTATGGTGCACTAAATTTTGAAGACTGCTGGTCTATCAGTTTACTATAAATAAAGTCAATATTTCTACCAAAGCACGAAGGAAAGAAGAAACAAGATTTTTGAAATAATATATTTGATGATATGTTTTTGGAACACTCTGTATCTGCATTAAAAAAAACTATCTGATGTAATTATTGAGGTAGGAAAGTGAAAATATTATTTCTTGATAATGTCCGAGCGAAATCGCCCCTCTGTTGTACATCAGCGTCCCGACGCCTCGTGATTGATCTACGGATGTCGTGTAGTCTGGATCTAGTCAGCCTGAAGGAGGGAGAAATTAAATTAAATGCCTGTCCGTTTTGTTTGACGTTTTATTCAACGGGCTATTTTTGCATTCTCTACTTCTACTCGAGTTGATAGCTCATCTCATAAAGAAATAATCCGTGCACTTGATTGATACAACTTGGTAATTTTTCTTTCAAGTCAATTAACTAAATTGGAATCAGAGTCTGTTCTTTTTCTTTTTTTTTGGGACGCTCTAATAACTAGTCTTCCAATGCAAGCGCGATTTATAATCCATTATCTAGGCCAAAAAAAGATAGTTGTAATTTCCAGTATCACGCATTTCACAAACCCATATGCGACCACAAAAAATATGTTAATTTCGATTTGGAATTCGGAATTCGTGCCGCAAATTTTGGGTTACACGGTGGCTAGTGCGTGCTGATGTTTTATCTGGTGAATTATCGTTAATAAATTGGCAGCCCTGCAGAAAGGCGAATTGATCAACAAAACGGCGAGAATATCGCGCACGAAATGCATACTTTCTCACCCTTCTTACGTGAAACATTTGCCAGCTTCATTTGCTGTTATCATACCATCTTTGCACGAGACTAAATTACATGAATATTGCTAGATTATCGCGGGAGATATATCTCGGAAATAACAAACCACCTTCAAAAATATTTTATAATTCAACTCTATTTTTTTATTGTTGGCAATTATTCTATTAGTTTGTGCCTTCATGTAATGACCTAAATAACAATACAAAAGTTGTACCGGAAGTAAAAGGAGTCTGATCAGGCTTTCGCTGAAAGTTTCGTTCTTTCAGATTTTGTAATTATTATGTGGGAAATATATTAGGTTTGCATGTCGCGTTCAGCGCTGAACGTCAGCGGTTGGTTTAGTGGTTCTGTTATGGTTGACATGATTCTTTGTAAAAAGTTTTGTCGCCGGCGAAGTCTCCTGGAAGATGAAAAAGAATTGGTTCGAGACGGCAGCAGGTAGAATGGAGTTAAGAAGCGTAAAGTTGAAACGACCCCTGTGCGACACTGCAGCAAAACCATCAATTTTACTAAAATCTTGGAGTGCAGGTCACGACGCTGATTCTATCAGTCCGATCCTGCCTCTTCGGGACTTAGATTTTGCAGATAATTTAGATATCTTTTCTACGTGCTTCCTTTCAGCCATTTTTATTACCTTTTCCCGGAAAAAATGTCAGGTGCACTTGGAATTCACTGGCGCATATGAATTCTGGAAGGAAACGTTTTCTTGCCTACTTTTGTGCTTAAAATGCACGAAAATAAAGAAAAAATAACTCGGAAATAAATTGTCCGTTGGATAATTAACATATATTTCAATTTTGGCTAGTTTGGGCACTGAAACAAAAATACATCGTTATTTAATCATGAAAGTTCAGGCAAAAAATCGTCTAAAATTTATAATTCTTTCAGGGGCCAAATTTTCTCAGAGAAATAAGAATTTATGAATTAATTTGCATAAGTAATAACAGCAAATGATATTACGCTCGAAACTGTTTTACGCATGTTCTCTCATATGCCTTTGTGAATTTCTGTGTTTTCATTACGGTACTAAATATAAATTATACATATTGCGACAAAATGCTTCTGCGGTAATTAGTACCGCTGAGTCTCAAGAGATGGCGCTAGTAATATTACTGAGCGCTTTGACTCAGTACTTGGCAGTAGCTCCCACTGTTTGAAGAGAGCTGGCTGAGGCAAGACGTCCTGCTTTCTTGAATATCACGGCTGATTTTTTGAGATTACTTGAGTTTTTTGTTTTAGTACTTTTTTGGTATAAACAGGGCACTTTTCCTAGCTGCTTTCATCCTTTAAAAATAATATCTACTTACAATTTGGTATACTTAATTTAATATTAAATATTCATCTAAAACTGTTATTTTTTGATAAGTAGATCATGAGAACAAATCAGCACAATTTTCAAGTTGATCAGATTCTTTATATCTCTACTAACCTTCGTTATTGATAATATAAATCTTTTGAAAAAGTAATTTTTTATAAATTTAAATTGCGGAATTGTGTTGAATCTAGTTTTCAATAAGATTGTCTATTCGTCTTTTCTGTGTATGTGAGCCTTGCCGATGGTAATGGTATCTTAAGGCTACTCGCTACCTAGACTGTCCTTGAGATTTTTACTATCATGGTATAACTGTCAGATGCTGACCGTGAGCGGATCAATGCAATAAAATGCCATAAACAAGGGTTGTCGAATATTTACAATTGGACTCCAGAATTTAAATATTCTAACATAGCAGTTTGAAGCTGTTTTTAGAATATACATCGAGTTGGGTATAGAACACAAAATTATTTGCGAAATAATTTTTTTGATTTCCGGATTATTTAGTTCATTAGATTTTTAGTAGGTTTCTTGACAAAATTTAATCAAGAAAATACAAAAATGTTATCGGTTGTTGAATCAAGAATATATATTATTTAGGCCCAGTTGTACAGTCTAATGGGTCGATTCTGTTCACACTTTTACGATCTGTAACGCTAATCGTAAGCCCTATAGTATGCAACGGATAAAATCGCAATTCTGATCACCTCAGTAGCTTACAGATTTTTTATAAACTCTTACGGTTGTCGTAAGTTTTTACGGTTGAATAGAAACTAGCCATAACAGCTATAGATTTTGACAGTTCAAGATGAATCAGGATGCAGTGCTTATGTTTATAGGTCTTTTATTAGAAAAAGATGATAAAAGGTGAGAGACAGAAATTGGGATGTTATTTCTTGGAATATGTACCTGATAATTATTTGACAGATTGATTTAATAATACAGTTTCTAGGAATTATACGCGATTACTACGAAGAAACCTCAGGGGCACTAGAAACCCGTTCGACGGACGTCCCAAGAAATAATTCCAAAAAAATGTTAGCCTGAACAAAATTACAGTTTATGAATTAATTCAAACACTTCAATCATTCATACAACAATCTCAGTATATCTTAAAGTAGGCATCTAGTTGTGGAACAATCATTTTTATTCAAATTTTTATCGATATCGAATTAATTGATTCTAAGTTCTACTTACTCTGAATTTAAAAAAATCATTTGTACCTACATTACTTTTTTGAATCATCAATGTTTCGACACTAACTATAAGTAATGATGCTTGAAGAAAAAATCTAGTAATAATTTCTCAGGTCATAATATATATTACTGGGTATTTAACTTTCTCAATATCACACGTATTATACAAGTGAAACTATATTTATTTTCAATATGAGATTTGACGTTTGAATTTTGAAGTATTGAAACAATTGTCAAGTGAATAGAATGAAGTTAGCTGAAGATATGTTTACGGGATAAACTTGATATTTGGAATCTGTAACAACGTTTCTTATAGATGTAGGAACAGAATCGCCATATTTGTAAATTTGTAAATTGTTCTCTTACGAACGATCTGTAGCTTATGAATTTACAATTTTACAAATTTATAGGACAGTGAACAGAATCGATCCATTAAGGTTTGTTTATAATGGATGTAAACTTATCTGTTAACTTATGATGCAAGATGTATGATGTTATTTTCATCAGCCTGGTTCATAATCAAACTTCAAAATTGTCAGAAATAGATTTAGAGAATGATTTTCAAAACCGATTGACAGTAAAACAATTCTGTCATGTTCTCAATAATTCTGTTAGAATATAAGACAATTATTGTAGAGAAGGAGTTACCATGAAATGTATTTTCATTTCATGTCATTTCTTACTTGGTATTTTCAATTCATAAGCTATGTGTTTCCATGAATTCTTATTACATAATTTATTTTTATAGTCCTCGTTACATTTGTCATATATAGGTATGCGGAAATTTTTTTACAAGTCAAATTATCTTTATATCAAAATCACTCATTTCAAACAGCAGTACAAACTTCGTGATGTGAAGACGAAATGTCAGTGTCAAATATGTCTACTGAAATACAGAAATAAATGCAACGGATACACGTGATACAATGCTCGCTCGCTATTGGTTGGGAATAAGCTGTATGATGTTAGACTTGAAAGTTGGTGAACTTTACGGTTACAGCATAAGTAAACATCATATTTCATGTCATTATGAACGTCAATGTGAAAATGCGTATAGTTTAATTTTAAAGACTACAGAATAAATCACCGGTTACACCCATTATAAACCAACCTTAAGCCTATCAAAAGTTTAGTAAAACCAAGTTTAATTTCTATGGTTACAATTATTTCAGCAATTGTAACCATAGAAATTAAACTTGGTTTTACTAAACTTTGGATAAGCTTAGACTATACAACTGGGCCATAGTCACAAATTTTTATTGAGGTTAAATAACTTTTCACAGGTTTTAGTGGAGAAAAAAACAAAAGATTATATTTGATTATTTTTTGTCAAATATACAAAACTTATACTCTACAAAACATATTTGAGTTCTCTTTTATTCTACAGTTTGTCGTCAAGTTGGATCATGATTACATTATTTCATATTTGCGAAAATATTCAATTTTATGTGATTCATAGACCAAAATTCAACAAATTTTTATTTCTCAATATCGGTTATTCAAACATATATTTCTCGAAAAGGCATTTTTCGGAGTCTTCTTGAATCAATTGATTCAGGTAAAAGACATTGCATGTAGAACGAATTCAATTTCTCTTCCATTCTTAATTTCCAAAATTCTTCATCATATTTTATATACTCCGCTTTGAATTTTCCAGACCCTGTCCAATCTCCTAAAATACACTCACTTTTTTTAGTGATATGTAGTTGGCCTTGAATCTGGAAGTACCAATCATGATTTTTATTATCATTAGCATTCCGTCTTTATTTTTCTTCCAGAATAATATTTTCTTCTGTTCTACAACTTGCTCTGGTGTTAATCCTAATTTAAATGCAGAATAGGGACACTTAATTTCAATTATTCTGTCGTCGGTCACACCATCTGGAGAAGCACCTAGGAGATATGTTTCAGAGTCGATGAAAAGGCCACAAGGTTTTACAGACTCAAGATTCTCCTGTTCCTCCAATTCTTTCCTAGCGACATCTTCATACCTTCTTCCATGATCCAATGCTTTCGCACTGATATTTGCCGATTTGTAAAGTATATACTCTACCAGCTTGGCACTATTTGTTCCACTTCTTCTTTTGCACACTCTAGCAAAATTAGAAGCTGTGAGCAGTTTTCTTATTTCTTCAATCCATCTCTCAGAATTATATTGAAACCTTGTTTGTTCTTCAATTTCATTTATTTTTTCATCGCTTTTTTTAATTTTTCCAAAAATTCTGATCGTATAACAGAATACATATCATCTGATATATCTGGTTTCTGGCAGTTATCACCATAATCAGAGTCATCATTTTCAAAACTATTGAATAAAAAAGTTTAAAAATGACAATATCGTAGGAATATTCAGAAAACAAAAAACGAATAGTTGCACACATTTCTTCAAATTGAGTAATACTGTTAATTCATACAATCTGTTGAATATGAATACTGTTTGACATACGTAAAAACGCAAGCAGAATAGACAAAAATTGAACAATTAACAAAAATTTGCAAATTATGTGAATTGTACGTTTTACTAAAAGATAAAATCAGAATTTATAGTGAGATTCTGAAATCCGTATTCTTATATCTTGAAGCAGTGTTTCTCTTTTAAATATCTCCACATAACGCAATCTTTATCTGTTACAATTTTTGTGCAGAGAGCGCCTAGATAAGAGATGAGAATATGGACATAAGTTTATCAATAAATCTTACAGATTTATAAATAATGGATAGAAACTCATCTTTTGTAATTTTTATACAAGGGTGACATAATCACTTTGATTTTGTTCATAATCTATACCTTACATACTTACATAGATCTATCAGATTAATTGATTTGCTAAGAGCCTCACTATCAGAATAATAATATAACTGATGTATGAAAAAATATGTACTTACCGCTTCAAAAAAAAAAAGCAAACTTTCACTTTCACAATTTGGAATAAAACACAATAATACAACTTGACAATACGAAAATTGAACAAGAAGTAATACATATCTTTAGAAATGATCAATATATACGTAATTTCCTGATTGTCGGGGATGAAATTTCAAAAAATACCCTCGGAAATACCTAATAATAATCTTGTTGCACAGATGTTATTATGCCCATTGCATTTAAACTTAATCCATTGAAGGGTACTGGGACCACTATATTGTAAATCATCTCCAGGTAGAAATTTATGATTCTTGTGGCCATAGTTTACAGCACACTTTAAATCATCCAGAGTTCAGAAAATTTCAATATCAAAATCTTGGCGAACGTGTAGCTCAATTATTTATGAAAATTTTTGAACGCGGTTTTCACTAAACTCATTTTGATAGCATGCTCTACAGATCGGTCGAAGCAAATTTCTATTTTTTCAGTGGTAAACTCGAAATAATCGTACCATGTTTATTTCGCAATATTATTTTCTGTTTTATTATTAACAGGATAATAAAAACGTGATTTTGCTTCGACCGTTTTGTAGAGCGATTGATCAAGATTCCATACGTGCAATCGGTTTTTCAATATCTCTTCGCATATTTGAGATATTTGTTCGCTACTTAACATTGATTTCCCCATAAGACCGATAGGTAGCGAGTACCCTTAAGTAAAGTCTCCCCGGCATTAATACGAACCGAAGTTCCGGTGATAATGTGTACCTGAGCTCTCTGTTTCTGTCGTAATAACGTTATCAAAGTTGGTTCATTCCTCGGATCGAGAGGGTTCGTCGTAGCACGTTTAATGTTTTGCTATGGCAACTGGTTTACGTTCTGAAATAACACTGACATTAATAGCTTCGCCTTTCCTACCAGGAACTATAAATTTTGGTAATCCTTCGATGACTGAGTAAATATACCCTGATTCCTTTCACAGAGGATTAAGCGCGATGAAATGAGAAAATAATCGAATTACCCGACCTACATTCATATTTCGAAATTTTGAGTGACACTCTGACGACAGATATAAATTTAGATTATCTTATTTTATGAACGTTTATGTAAGAGAAGATAGGTTGAAATCAGCGAAATTTCATCGATAATTCAGTGAAACGAAAAATGTTTATAGATGTCAAAATCATTGTTTCCGGTTAAATAAATAAATAATTCCGTTTTCAAGATTAAATTTAAACTGTAACTTAAAGAAATGTTTAACAAAATTCTAGCACAAAGAAAAATTACAACGAAATATCCACCATGAAACCTCCTGCACACTAATTAACCCACAAAAAAAGTCGGTACAGAAAAGTACTGTACATGAAGTTGCTTAGGCTGTTTTTACAAACGGCTAGAGGGAAGTACTTTTGTACAACGACTCCGATTTCCTTATACCGTTTGAGATATTGTTAACAATCAAATAAAAACATTGGAACTAGAGTATTTCAAATTTCACACAGACATAGAAAGATGCATGAGAAAATGATGACATACAAATTATAGGTGCATTAAAATTTAAAAAAATATATCTCACTCGGGGTACATTGCCAGCGCTAGCCGCTAGCGCAATCCGTCTTATGCTTTTTTTCCTCGTTATCATTCCTTTTACAATTTTTGTACATACACCTATGCTCCTGTCTTTTTCCTTTAGTTATCTCCCTAGTCAAAAATTTGAGCATCCAAGCTATCCAGCGAAAACCTGAAGTTTATATGATCTAAAGAAGCCGAGTTATAGTGCAGAGACCGACAGAATTTTTGAAATATAACAATCATGAGTTCTATATGGTTCTTGAACTATCGAAAGGAACTTTGCGTATTTAAATCAGTGGCTACCAGACTTATTTGACCTACTGCCTCCTTTTCAGAATTAAAAATATGAATACAAGAATAACGAATAAAATTCAGAATGAAATCTGAGTCCAAGGCCACTATCCCCTGAGTGGTATCGCCCACTTTGGGTATCACCGATTCAAATTATCTTCTATTGTACTAGTACAAAAATTCTGTAGGATGCTCGACATCATGTTTTTCTCTCCGTTTGAGTAGAAAAGTGTACTCAATATTTTTCCTCCTTCATTGAGAAATCGCCATAAATTTTTTAATTTGAGAAAGAACCACTGAGGCATCAGAATTATTAGGAACAGTCCATAAATTTTTATACTTTCTAGTTTCACTGACTATTGTTTTGAACAAATTATTGGTTCTAGGTCTTATTGGTCTTTTTTTTTTACATATAAGAGTGTTCAATTGAGATACTAAAACAATGAATTAAGTACGGAAAAATATATAAATTTTTCAATTGAAAGAAAAAAATGGAAAAACCATGATAGAGAAATAATTTCAACAATCAGAATTCGTGGCAAATGATCAAAATATCAACAGTTAACTTGAATCTAGTTTTATTTAGACGTTTCGGCGCCGAAACAGCCTCCATAATCAGCGTATGTAGAAATTGAAATACTATTACATTGTTATTGGTTGGATTTGAAGATATTTTATAATTATGTAGAAAAAACATCAAAATTTAGACGTTGAAAAAAATTAAAAAAATTAGACAATATGAGGCCATGGTATCACTATTATTGATTTTTCTTGAGTAATAATTGGTAGTTAAAAATACTATGACTTTAAATTGTTTAGTTTTTTTTCCTGGTCTCAACGTCTGAATTTTTATGTTTTCTTTATAAAATAACTTCAAATTTAACCAACAATGTTTTTTGGCCGAAACGAAAGATGCCTTTTTGGCCGAAAACAAAGGTGTTTTTTCAGCCGAAACGGAAGGTGCTTTTTTGGTCGGAGCTGAAGGTGCTTTTTTTGGCCGAAACTGACTGAAGACTGAGATTCGGCTGTAATATTACAAAGGAATTAAGTAGTATTCCGCAGGAAATATGTGTATGTAGAGTACGTTCCATTAGGCGCTCGCAACGCTTTGCTCACGACCGCGGTTCTTGCTATTTTATTTAGTCATTGTGGTTGATACTTCAAGTGGAACAATGGGAATACCAGTTTAATTTCAAATGAATTGACAATTCAGAAAGTGATTCATTAGTAAGAATCAACCAACCAGTAACAAAAACATATATATGAGTGGAAATTATCCAACATGCCTATTCAAATTAATCTATAATAAATAATGAATTGATGTTGAAGAGGGACAGTGAAATAATCTGTCATATTCACAACTAATAACATCTTGATGCAGGCAACATTATTTGAAATAAAAAAGTACATTAAATATCCAGTTTATTCAAATTTCTTGGTGATTCATGCAAAATAAATGCAACGATCACTTTGAGCCAGCCCTTGGCTGCGGACGTTATGAGTTTGCGATCAATGCCGTCATCTATGACATTTCGATTTCGACCACGACCGTAATCGTCTTGAGGAACGATGATTGGGCCTTGAATTTTGATGCTGTGCTCTCTACTTCATGGCGGGAGTACCCTACCGAGTTCCCTTTTATTGTCCGCGTTTTCATGATTGGGCTCGGAATTAAAAATAATTAATCAGAATTAAAGTTTATGTATTCAAATTAATTAAATATCAACACTAATAATTGAACTAGCAAACACTTTGCACTACAATATTTATTCAATCACTATTTTTTTATACTGTCCCTCGCATGGCACACTACTGACTTTGTGATTTATCAACTGATGAGTGGGATTCACGTGTGCTTCTGTTCTTGTAAGATAGCTCCAGAAATCTGTGTAATAATTCGGAAGAGCGCTTCTAGAATTTTGCGCAAATGACTAGAGTTCAATGCATGAATTTCGTCGTTCCTAATGCTGTTTTTCTGGGTGAGCAAATTAGAGATGTTATTATTATATCTATGCGCATTTATAGTCATATCAAATTAATTTAAGTTAAGATAATGTGTCAATAATAGATAAAGGAATTAATAATAATTGAAGCGTGTAGATTAATAGTTGCATGCTGTTATGCTTGTCTAATAGAAATGCAAATATGAATGTTGAGGTTCGTGAAAATCTACATTTGCGTTGGTGTCGTTCATATTTGTCGTCGCACTGAAAGCTTATAAACATTTAACGCACCTTACCCACAGATTTTATTATCCAATTTTATTGCTTCATTAAATGCAGCTAAACCTTGAAATCAGTCATTTGTCATTCTGCAGGTGCAGCTAAAAACAAAACACTACACTTTAGTTAAGCTCCAGATATTAGCTAGAGTACGTCATCAACAATTATGACCCCAGTGTTTTTATGATCACGTTGATATTGTAGTCGAAACTTGGGTTCATTATTATGAACCAAAAACAAAGAAACTGTGGTACCCAATCGTTCTTCCTAATCACCTCATAAAAAAGTATCATACTAGTTCATTATTGTCGAAATTTTGAGCCCTCTGTGAAAAATCGTTTTGGGTCCTTGACCTCCTGTATTCCACCAAATTTGTATGATGTATTTTGCGTATTGTGCACAATTTGATGAACATAGCATACATTCGCGTCCTGTGTCATTTTGTCAGGATATCCTGTTCCGTCATTCATTTGTTCCCGACAGCAGGACAATTAAATATGTGCACACAATAAATTCCGGACAAAATTAAAAACAATTAAATCGCAGAGAGATTGTGCGTTGGGTTTCGAACTAGATTCGTTGGACAAATATTTGAATGTAACGATTTTTATTGTTTTGGAAAAATAAATTCAATGGAATGGAATAGATTTAACGGATTTGTTAATTTCGCTAGGAAAATATATCATTCCCATGAAATGTTTTTCTTATTTACTCTCAATGTTTGTTCACTGTTTTGTTTTTCATTCAAACAATCAGTACTCATATTCGACCCATCGGGCCTCACATAAAAACTATCAACTTTTTGAGAGTTTACTCAGTATATTATTGTTTCTTTTTTGTTGACGACCGAAAGACAATACATCAACATATAATATAGATGTTATTTTGTGAACCTTCTGTGTGTGTGGCAGAAGATAAAAACAAGAAAACAAACCAATTTGTTGAAAATATTCATCTCATCTAAAACCGTCGAAATATCATCTAATGAAAGACCTCTACTAACATATTTCTTGCTTATTATTCAAATACTGCTATTAATATTCATGTAAAAAGCTATTTCTCGTACGGCCTCATTTTATAATAACCATCGCTGTGCTACAGATATACAGGAAGATCAAAATTTCTAATAATTTTGTTCCAAATAGTTCTGATCAAATATTAAATTTTGAGATATGCACATTCAGAATTGAATTTTGCGACCTAACTTTATTGGTTACATGAATTGCTAAATATATCCTTTTTAAGATCCTTGAAGACGATTAGAACGATTTCCCTAGTTGACCTGTTAGCTTGTGTGCGGCTTTGTGTAATTTTCCACGATAGCAGTGACAGCGTTTGTTAAATTAAGTTGTTTGGTACACGAATATATTTGCCCGTAGTTAGAACGCGGTTTTAAACACGGTTCTAAGTCAGGCATACGCATAACCATGACAACAAGTCAAAACAGTGTTTAAATTTAAACCTACTCTGATTTTCAAATACCATCATGGTTATACTACTCGGACCTGGGTTTAAAACCGCATTCTGATTGCGGGCCAATGTGATCGAGATTCGACCGTATGAGATTGTGGTTGGAATCCTTTTTACCGGAAGATCTTCAGGTACCACACTGATTCTCTGGTTTGCTGCACAACCTCTATACTATTGAAATATTGACTTGAAAAATGGTATTCAAAAACAATTTTCATGGTCTCATCAAACTTCCTCCTCTGGAAGTCAAGATCTTCCAATATGTTTAGACTTTTAAGTCACATTCTTCTTTATTTTCCATTCTTTCTGTATGGTTATATTTTTAATAATGCTAGTATTTTGCTGTCTCCTCTTTTCCTTTTGGGCGTTATTTCCTGTGTTTCTGTTCTGTGAAAATATTTTTTCGTATGCTTCTGTATAAAATTTTTTTACCGTACTTGTTCTCTGTGGACATTTTTTCGTTTAGTCTTTAGGTATCATTCTTTTTTTCTAATTTTTTGCATAGTTTCTATAATATTAAAGATGTTGACTTGAAATTTGGTAAGTATTATAAAAACAGTTTAGATAGTCCCATCGAACCACATTTCCTGAAGGTTGAGATACTGTAGTTCTCCGAGGCAGTTTCCTTTTTATTCTCCACCACTTGGTGCCTGTTCTGTCTTATGACTCTATTTTTCTGATGATAGCTTTTTCCCGTGTGCCTTTTTTTACTTTGGGCTTGAAGATATTTTGTCGCGCGCTCCTTCTATATATAGGTTTTTCATTGTACGCCTAGTACTTTGTGGATTTGTTTCCTATGCATTTCAGATACGCTGGTTCTTCGATTTTCTGCATAACTTCCACATATGATATACACCTACTGGATGTTAAGATCCTGAAGTGTTACGCTTTGAAAGAAACTTATTTCATACAATAAAAGATTCTACTGAGAACGATATGAGGTTGCTGTTGCTCTTTCAAATATGCCAAAAGGTCTTTCCCGAAACGATGATTCAAAAAATGATATTTTGTGGGTCGTCAATCAGGACTAAAGTGAATACTTTTTTTAATAAATTTGTACAGATCTCCGTTGGGCTAACATTGATACATAAGAACATTACATTATAATAAATTTTTAGATATTGCCATGAAAATCGAACGAAAAGGGCTACCAGATATTTGTGTTCGAATAATAATAACTCGACAGGGCTTCAAAATGATGATTAGAATGTAGATATTGGTTCGTGCTTTTGGATCATCCTGTAGAATGATGCGTAGCAGGCTGTGCGTGTATCTGCTCTAGCTTTAATGGCCACTTTGAATAACTACTTAGTATGCGTTGGATTCAAGCTAATATAGGTATCTGTAATGACTGCTAGCGAGTTGATAATCACTCAGTCCTGGCAAGAACCAAGAACCTCTTCGTTGATATTGACCGGATGATGCGTTTTTCTCCAGCATAAACTGGGCTTCATTTAACATATTTTTACATAAAACTTATTTAAATATTAAACAGATACTCAAGGAAGGAGTACACAACTGAATGATGAAAACAATTTTCCGCCGGTCAACATTGAAATAAGGTTTTTACTGACAGTTCACTGTCAGGAAAACGGTATTGCCTTGTCTGAATTCCTAACCTACTCGTATCTAATTTTATGAACTTTTGACACTAGTATATTATTTTTGATACTGAAATTATTCAAGTCATTTATTTATATCTCGTTTCAATTAGTCCTCAAAATTTAAAAATATGTACCGATAAAGATAAATAATGGGGTTACTCGATAACGGAGTTCAAGAACCGTTTGCTGCGATAAAGTATCATTATATTTGGACAGCAATTTCACAGTTTACTCAAAATTTGTTACATTAGCAGCAATATAATTCCAATTAAATTTTATAGTGCCCATTCGAAAATTTTTTCAGCTCAATATCAAACAGCAAATTACCCAAGGAACATAATTTTTTTCTTCACTGGTGCGTTGAGGCCGGATGGTCGTTACTCGTTAGTTTCATGTGGGCATGTATTTAACAATTTGTCACGCCGCCATTTTGAATTTGTAGCGGAGCAAAGCTGTAATACAGTGGTAATGCTTTCGCCACTGACCGATACGCATCCAGTCGTTTATTATGGCGCACAATTTACATTTGATTTCACACTGGAACGTAATAGCCTGCTTACTGCACGACCTACAGCGCTATCAAAATGTACACATACTTGATTCCAGAAGCATACATCCAAATTTGTAATGGCTAAATTCCATACATTAAAATTACAGTCAACGAAATGGTACTGCCTAGCAAGAAAAACAACTGTATTACATGAATTTGTCAAATTGGTTCTGTCTTCTGCAAAGAGTAATAAAGTTAAAATTATATTTAAAATCACGTTATCATTGTTACCTGCGTGTCTTAGTGATTTCTTGCTTTTGAAGTATGTGTTTATTTATCGGAAACTAGATTTGTAAATGTTAATGCTATACTGTCCAGGAAAACTGTTCTATTACATTATCAATAAATAAAGTATTTTTTGATAATTTTCAAAGTTTTAAGAATAGATACCGGCACCACTGTTGGCGCTAGATTCCTATCTTAGCCGATCTTGAATCATACGATTACCGAACTTATCCGATAGGACTTTTTAGGCTTGTCAGACTGTATTTAATATTAGATTCGGTTCAGGACACAAAAATCCTTATTAAGCTCTTCCCTGCATTTTCTATCTCTGCCTAGATTCCACAATTTCCATAGCTCCGTCTCTCTGCCTTCGTTTTTTAGTTATTTCACGCGTTTGACCAATAGATGGCAGTTTTTTTCGTAACAAGCACCTTAAGAATGAGAATATATATGTACTAGGTAACTTTTAGATCACTGTCGAATAGAAGACCGCCCTGCTTGAATTTTTCTCGAATAATTTCAGAATTTGGTAAAGAAAGTCCGTTAAAGCATCATCATCTACTTAGTTTAACAAACAGTTGTATTAACCCGATGTATATTAAAATGTAGAAACTTAACATTGTTTTATGATTTTCAATATATTAGACGTCGCGAAGACATAAATATTTTTAGAATAATTCATTTTGCATAATCGAAATATTGACAGATTTAAGTCAAAAGTTGAGTTGAATCAAAATAATTTTCGAGTTTAAATAGGAGCGCTCAACGTTCATTTGATGTAGCTTGTCTATTAGCTTGAGCCCAGAATGCAGAGCGAGCGGGAGTCTGCCTTGATCCAGAGGTATAGGAGCGCTGGAGTCCGAAGCCGTTGGTCCGTCTAGCCAGATGTGCTTAGATATGTTGAGACTCAGCCTCAGTTGAATGTTTAATTTAATCGCGAAAAACTCAACACTTGATTCTTTTTTCATTCATAAATTTATGAATGGAAATTTTAATTATTTGCGTCATTGCTTCTGCAAGTAAAAAAATAAAAAGAAGCTACTGTGGCATACATTAGCAATATTTCCCCATTTCCTTCCCGGTGAAGATGAAAGCATTCTAAATCACGTGGTAGGCTCGCCATTACTTCGCTTCCAGTAAGGCTGGTTCACAGCGGACTTTTCCGCAACGCTGCGGGCTTTTTTCCGTCAAATTAATTGTGAACCGAGTATGAAGTCGCGCCCCTGTGCTTTGTTTCGAGCTTTACGCGTTGAAGGGGCGCGCGGGGGCTCCTCCCTTCAAGCACTTTATTAAACCGGGGGACAGAAATTGCATAGCATACATCCCTGTTTTCTCCACCCTGCTACGCCAACATGAGTAAGAAATTTAATGTATATCTAAGATACAGTATATTCCAATTACACTAGATGGCATTCTTGTAGCAAGCAGAGAGAATAGGGAGAATCAATTTTAACATCAAAATACTTACTTTATTGACGACGCTCTAAAATAGAACATTCTGCTGTATGAAAACATTGTAGGAAAAATTTGTTGGCTACGATATATTTTAGAAAGAATGACAGTTAAAATAGAATGTGTCATTGAAATACAGCGTGCACAGAGACAAACAAATATTAGAATTCATCTCTGTGAAATTAGCAATTGTCGTATCTGTCTACTATAGGTAATGTTCGGGCAATGTGTTGTAGAAATGTTCAATTTTAAATATTCAATTTGTAGATTTTAAAATCGTAAGAATTGTCTGCATTGAATTCAAATAGATCAATTTTTTGTTTCTACGTCTTATTTATCATGTCAGTATCTTAACAAGAATATGATTGCGATTCAGCTCCGTGTCTCTTCTTTGTCATTTCAATAGCATGTGAATTCTTCTCTCATGTCTCAAGCACGCGTGTTGGCAGACAGGAAACGCCATATTACACGCGTTGTCATTACATAAGGCAAAAGCTCTGCATGTCTGTATTTGCCATTCGAGTCATTCAAAGACATGAAGTCACTTCCGGAGACAAAAAATCATAATTACCTTCAAATCATTCAACAGAGGGCAAGAAGACATTCTGCTGTCACTGATGAATTCCATTTAGTATTTCCAATATAAAAAAATCTATTCAAAAATTATTTGGATCACATTCTCCATCGATTTTCCAAAATAAGATGAAAATAACATCTTTAATCTTATTTATTGTAAAATGCTTTTTGGACGTAGGTCATAAATTGGAACAACATTCAGGTATCGTGAGCTTTAGGTGAAATCGTAAATAATTCTGTACGATCCCAAATTTGTCGCCGAAAATTTAATTAAAGTGACATACAAGCCCAAGATGGGTTGAATTGAAAACTTACGACTTGGATCACAAATAATCGATGAGATAGACAATAAAATTGAAGAATTCCCGTTGTTTCTCGTAAGCGAAAAATACTTAATGGCACTATAAAAATTTATAGCAATGGATGTAGACATTTATTTGCTCGTCTCTTGAGTAACAGTTAGGATGAACCTATAAATGTACCTCCATTTTCATCTTGAAGTACTTATACTTCATTTAAATATATGCTTTCATTATTATAGCTGAATATTCTGTAATAAATAGCCAGGATAATTCACAAGTCACACCTTCTTGTTGGCATTATTTGGAATATGTCACAATAATTTATTGAATAAAGGCAGTAAATCGTAAAATCGCTTTGATGAAATTTCGGTCATGTTTAAATTATATTGACAAACCAGCTCATAATACAGACGTAGTTTTTGATGTTGGAAGTTCCTCTGATGTTGATTGCAAATAGTATGCTCTTCTAAAGTGACTATAAGCTATGCAAAACAAAATAAATATTTCTTTGACCTCCCCTGCATTGTTCGCAAATTTTATTGAATGCGCTATTTCATTCCCAAACTGTGGAATGTGAATGTTCAAATTTGCATAGAGGAAGAATCTCCCCTAGAAGCTATTCCATACGAAATCGCATTACTAGCCATTATTTCTTCGAAATTATTCAATTAAAATACAAATTGGTGTACGCGCGTGTCGCTAAATCAATTTGGGGTTGTAGAAGGAGAAATATAGTGCTACTTCTAGAATAGATAGCATCCCTTAAATCCTTAGAATAAGGAACCGTTTCTACGAATCGTATTAAGTGGTAATAATAGCTATGTCTGATAGATATATTTTCAGCAGGGAGCAAATTGCCTTCAATGGTTGCAATTTAATAAAATGCTAAAAGTCCGTCCTGTACTGCAGGATAACAAAATCATCGTTTAAATATCATGTGCTGAGAGGATATTTAAACATTATTAATAAAAGCACATGAAATTATCACTCTGTCGTATGAACCACAGTGACACAATAAATACAGTGACTGATTTATGTTGCAATTTTGCGCAAATCCAAGTCTTACAGATCTGTAAATCCATAAAAAAAATTATAGAAGCGCATCTACTTTTGTTGATCAATACAAATTCGTTGATAAGGACATCAAGTTCATTACCTATGTTTTTTTTTTTTGTAATTTATAGATATATAAGGTTTACACAGAATTGCAACAATAATCTGTGATTATATGTAAACTTGTACCAAACTTTTGATTTTTATTATTTGGAATTTTATTGATTATTTTTACCATCCAAATTTCGACCATTAGAATTGCACCATTCGACGTCACGTGGTACAACCTACACGGTTTTCAAGTAGAAATTTTTTGGAAATTTTGTCTGTTGGTTATATATACAAAACAAAGAACATTCAGCCGCGTTGATTCAGCAGCTGTCAAACTGACAGACGGATTGAATGTGAAAATGAGCAGATTCGGAGTCAAGTCTCTGGAATCTATCGATGAATTTGGATGGAAAAAATAATCTTCGGAATACCATTCGAGATTAAATTTAACCTGGCAAAATTTTTAGATTGTTACGAGAGCTTGCTACCAATTTATTTCGTGATATTGATCAAAAATCACTCGCTTGACAGCTCGTGATTTTTTTGCCAATATCACAATAACCACTTATGATATTATATATGAAAATAACCTGGAATACCTGGAAAAGTCAGGGAATTTTTATTTAATTTTTTGGTATACACCCTGTGAGAGTAAAAGATATTGATCTAAGTCAAAATTACATATAGAGGAACAATCTATCGTGAGCTAAAAGACGCTGGTCAAGAATGATCCTTCTAATCATAGTTTTTTTTACTACCAAATGAGCTCTGTCCAAAATTTTGACAAGAATATGTAACAGAAGCTCTAAATACTTCATACAAACGTCTTCGTCTTATTGTCTATTCTGATTTAGGTATAAAAAAATTATTTACTTAAGGGATTCTTAAAGGAGTTTTCAAATGTCTGAACGCCGACCAAAAATAACTGAAAGCCGATTTCAGTATCTCGAGCTGAATTCATCCAGTTTAAATGGCTGATATCAATTTACCCATTTTCTGTATCATCACTGACCGATCTAAGCCTAGTTTATTGATCAACTCCTCGTCACTTTTATTTAGGTTAATTTAACTCCTGACGGTCAGGAAATTGAGCATAAGTCACAATATCTAAATTGATTTGAAATAAGTTAATCGAGTTTCTTGGTCAAGTGGTGACTATGGAAAGAACTTCGGTTCATCATTATAATCTAGAAATGGAAGAACCGGGAAGAACAGTCGAAATGGTGGAAACATGCTGGCTAACTTCAGCTCAAAGAGTTTTGCGTACAGAAAGCGGGAAAAGTTTTTGTTTCAATTTTTGGCACGAAAACGTGGTGTTTTATGAAGTCTACAACAGGAGAAAATAGTCACTGGTGAATATTATTCTTTATTGTTAACTAAATTCGCAAACATATTAAGGAAAAACGCTGAGGCAAAGTGTCTTAGGCCCGATTGCACAGTCTTTTGTTATTTTTTTTAGCTCTATTACCTTGGTCTCAACAACCGTTACCTAGGTAATTAAGCTATGTTTAGGATAAACCAAGGACTGTGCAACAGGACCTAAGAGGGTACTTTGCTGCTTACAAGTCGTTCGCAAAGCATTTCATGCCGTACAATATCAAAAACTCTATTTCCTTCAGATCTCATGCCGTTCAAATTCCACTTTCACTCCAATATACCTATCTTCAATTCCACGATGTACAAACATTGTATGTCGAAATGGATTTATTTCAAAGCAACAACGGTAGAAGTTTGACATATGTACATTTCTATTAATGTCTTATCTGGCTTGACACTATGAAAAACTGTCAACGGTAGAAGTTTGACATATGTACATTTCTATTAATGTCTTATCTGGCTTGACACTATGAAAAACTGTCAAATATGGAGCCTGCCATGTCGTGAGGACGTCATATTTGTACATTGTAGGATTAATGTATGAGGTATTTCGAACGGCGTAGGGATTTGGATATTACTTTCATATACTTATCCCTGATTTAGCACCATTGGACTATTCATCTATTTTCAAAGCAGGAAAAACATTGGAGGACACAAATAAAGAGTTATTTCATCATTTCTGTACTAAGGCGAAATTTTTCAACCAGTCACCTTTTGTTATATTTTGTCCGGCTGGAATATTTGTACACTGTGGGACTGAAGGTGGCACCTGGACAATATACAAATCTGTTAAGGATTTATTTTAAAGTGATAATGTTAAAAGATTGACTCTATTACTCAGTTATCTGATTTTAGACTGTGAAAACTTTTAAACCAGTCGTTTTCACTCATTCTCTATTTGGCGTACACTGTGGGACTGGTGGTGAGACGGCGTAGGGAGTCTAACGAGGTGGAATTTGTAAATTATAGAATTGTACGGCACGATACTTGCAAGACTGTTAATCATCCCCTATATTTCAATGATTTGATACGAGTGGACAATTATCTATTACCAGAACTGAAAAAAACATTCATTCAAGTGAAGAGTTCTTTTTTCTTGGTCCAAATTTATGTCATATAATCGTTGTACAAAGTGTATAGGGTTGAGGTTGAAAGGAGATTATCAGTACCGTTTATATTCTGAAGACTTGATTTCAATTGGACTAGGACAATTTTTATCATTAACCTAGTAACTGATAATTTATTACGGATCGTTGTCAAGCAAGGAGTAGTAAGCAACTACTCATAAAATCAATAATTGTGACCGGTGGGCTTTCAAGGGTCCAAAAAATGTATGTTGTGTTCCCAATAAAGAAATTCAAGTCTGCATCACGGTTTACCTCTTGTAGAAAACAAGCATGACTAGAATCTTATTAATTATTTTTTGCTTGGTGAATTATGTTGACTGTAATTTTCATTTCGTTCAGAGAATGCGCTGTTTTGCAAACTCGTTATATGAATAACCGTTGAAAAAATATCGTAGAATTGATTTACTGGTATTTAGCATTTCCATCATTGATGGAGACGTGAAATGGAGAATCATTTATGATAGTTTATTTGCTAACTGTATATAGACAGTCATCTCCTTTTTTCCCAATAATAAGATTTCTGCAAGCGTTTAATAGTTTCCTCGAACAACTACCACTGCATCTAAACCTTCTTGCACGTGTTCTCGAGAACAAGGCAGTGTCTAGTTCTTGGAGCACTGAACTCGCTCTTCTAATGTCTACAGCTCCAACTTTGATCATGAGAAGAGTTCAGCTTTCTGAACAAAAACTAAATTGCTAAATTACGCAGCAATATTTACTAGACTTGTATGGATAATAATTTGATTACCGCGCTCCTATTATAAAATAATTGAAGGCGAACGCAGCCGACTTAGTGCACACTTGACAACGTCCACGAAGATTGTCGTATTTAATTTTATGTTGATAGTGCACCATATGATGACAATGATCATTGTATTTGATGGTATTGTGACGTTTGTTACAGAAATATTTATTTTGATGGTTAGATCACTACGCTTCATTCGTTTATCAAAATCTATACTCTTCGATCTTTCATCATACATAATGAAATCAATTATACTTTTATTTTCACCTACTTTTTTTCCATGTATACATCTTGATATACATATAAAGTCTCTTTCGGAATTAGTTGAGGATTTTGAAGAGTTTCATTTTTCATCGCAACCAAAGAATCATTGAAGAAAAACCCAAACTTCCTGTACACATTCTTCCATTCAATTACAAAATTCCCACTTCATGCTTTGCACGCTCATTCGTCCTTATACCCGATCACAAATAATAAATGCCATTTACCTCTTTTTCACAACAATCTTTTCTCTTTGTATTATTTACCTACTAGTACAGAATATTATCTAAACGATATTTATTCATAGCATTCATCTATTCATTTTCCTTCCTATTTAAGCTTCTTATATTTCAAGATCCAATTTTGCACTCATCGAAACGTTTCCTTCAAGAATGTCTTTAATTACCTACGGAAACTGTGCCTCCAAACCTGGATTCCTGAACTTCTACCACAGCCCCAGGCTAGCACATATTAAAACTCTTGTGAACGTAATTTAGAGTTCTATTTTGCGGAATCCTTCGAGGGATTCGAACAACTGACGAATCAGCCAATTACGAGCGTCCTCGCGCGCTATACATCTCGCCAGTTTACGTAGAACTTGTCACATGGGTGCGACAGAAAGGAAATTATCGTGAAGTGTGTGTTAGAAGAAGATGGATATTACACGCGTCCGCCATTTCGCGTCGTTGTTCGTCACGTGACGCCGGTGTATTTTACTCAAAATGTTGAGCGACTCTGCAGCTGTCTTCGCTTGCTTCGATCTGTGCGATATACATAAATAACCGAAACGAAGAAGATCTGTGAGAAAACAGTCTACGTGTTGTCAACATCGATGCCCGACCGCACACAGATACTTATTAATGATTTTTAAACTAATTAATTGGACTTCCTCAATTTATATTGTATTATTTCCTTGAGTATAATAAATGAGGAATGTTAAGAGCCATTCTTGAAGGTTCGCACTTCATTTGGGGCAGTATAAAAGGGACAAATCGAAAATAGGCCCCATTCGAGATAATTTCTCGATAAGGACCATTTTAGTGAGTACCTGGGTTGAATTTGGTGTGTAGAGTTTTTTGTCGCCCGTTATCGTCTCAGAAGCCAACGATATGGCGGTTCATTAGTAAACAGATAAGTAAGGCCAGACGGATGGGCGGGTCCGGGGATGAGCGCACTCTCTCGACATAATGAATGACCCAGACTAGTTTTAAGTAGTCAAGATAAAAATCCATCGGCCATTGGAGTCGCCCAAGGCGAGCACTTTCAACGTATTCCGTCAAAGTGTTCACTGAAAACAGGTAGCCTCAAAGAAAAAACCATTTCGGGAGAAACCGTATGCACGGTAAATTGCGACACACATGATGGATATCAATTTTATTTTAATAAAATATCTTAGAATTTTAAAATAGGTCTCATACTGATTGATAATTAAATTAGAATTTATCTCGATAATTGGCACTAATTGCAAACATCAAATGCCCATTAAAATGTATTTTTAGATCATACTTGGCGTCTAGTGAAATCCTAATATAGAATAGAATGAACGCAAAATTAATTTGTTAGTAACAATTCATCGTGTTAATTTTCATCAAATGCTACTGCAGTTCTTAACGAGCCTTTTCATCAACTAACGAAGCGAGTGATGTACCCGATCAACTAATTGTCTGGATACTATATACAGGCTGGGACAGAATATGGATAAAGTGGATGGATCAGTAAATTTTGTTTCCTATTTGAAAGGTGAGAACACAAGGAAGTGATTAAGTCTCTGTTGGTACTATTCAAATATTACTTCTTGAATCTAAAGGGTGGTCAGTTGGAACGATCGGAAAAAATTTCTTCTCTCGACAGAGAATTTTTAATTCAAAATTGTTAATTATTGAATGATTTCTAATTCATTTCGGATTTATATTCAATACTCTGTCCACTTCGAAGAGTGAATACATACTTAAGATTTCTTGAATTCGTTTACATTGACCACGTTCCAGCTTTGTTCATTTCAGCAGTGTCGACTACGACCTTACGTGACCGGCGCAGATTAACCTGCACAAACACGTCTATTTCTAACTGGACATGTACAAGCAAATTTAAATGTGGAGTAGTGCTTTGTGAATAGCACTTCATTTGACGCACCCGAACTCCTCCACGAAGCATCAGATAACTTTACTTCAAGCTCACTAGTAAAATGAAGCTTTGTCAGTGGCACTAAAACCATGGTTTTGTTTCCAACCGGCGGTGCTTCGCATAAAAACAAACAGGTGGGCTCTGCCCGCTCTGACCAAGCTTGACGTGTGGAATATAGCGTGCGCTAAACATCTTTTGTTGGCTCAGAAGAAGTCTTCAATTTGTCCCTTATATTTGTTTGCTTTGAGAGTTACTGCTAGCCCTGCTAACAGCTGCAAAAGTGAAGGTCGAGGAATTTGACTATGGAATTGTCGTCCCAATCTTAAGATTGAGGTTCGGGTCAAGAATTAAAACAGATAAAAATGGAGTGATTTGAACGCGCCGCTTAATCTATTAGTGGATTAGTTATGTGGAAAAAAATGGTTAAACCAAGTATAATCAAATACCAGGAGTTGCATGGTAACCTCTATCCATTAATTGCTCGTGATGGAAAAATTGATACTAACGCAATGTGCAGTTGGTGCAACAATATTATGACTACGGTTAATATACAAAAAATTGAACCGAATGCAGGTTTGCTATTCTATATTTATATCTTATAAAAATGTACACATAAAGGTAGAACAATACCTGAATAATAATTCAGAATTCAAATTTATGGTGCAAAATTGACTTAGAATTGACCGGGAAAAAACATTATTATTATTTTCACCCTCACTTTGCGCAAAATAAAAAAAAGTAGCCTATAATTTGGGACTGATTAAGGACTAATTTGTACCCAAAAAATTAGAATTTGTACCCACGCACTTTGGCCATGAAATCAATTTGAAAAGTGGGGTTGCCAACTTGAGCAAAAGCTGGCACCTCCACATTGGCCAATCGAAAAAAAAGTCAGCTCACTAAAAATAACTAATTAAGGACTAATTTGTATCCAATAGGAGTTTTTGAAAATGAAAATATTTTTATAACAAATTGATTTTTTTTTTGCAATTGCGCTACGTGGAATTCGGAACAAGATTTTAGAAATAATTTCAGGACGGGAAAAAGTTTGGAAATCTAAATCTTAAAGTCTAGACTAATTAGTAATTACAAAATTTTTGCTATTTTTGCTGCGCAGAATTCATGCTACTAAGTAAAACCAGATAATTTGAGAGTAGAGGAAACTTGAAAAACTTGATTTAGAATTAAGGACTAATTTGTACCCACGTAGGTTTTGTTATAAACAAATTATTTTTGCTGGAAATCAATTATTTTCGAATTGCGCTGCGCAAAGTTGGAAGCAATTTTAGGCAAACTATCGAAAATAATTGATTCCCATCAAAAATAATTTGTTTATAACAAAATCTTTGTGAGTACAAATTAGTCCTTAATTCAAATTTGAGTTTTCTTAAGTCTCCTTTCTTCTCAAATAGTTTGCCTTAAATTGCTTTCATGTGTTTTCAAATTGATTTTATGGCCAAAGTGCGTGAGTAAAAATTCTATTTTTTTGGGTACAAATTAGTCCTTAATTAGTCCTAAATTATAGGCTACTTTTTTTTTATTTTGCGCAAAGTGGAGGTGCTAACTTTTTTGACGTACCCTGATTTACTTTCATGTGCTGTGACAAAAATCACTTATATTCATATTCAATAAAAAATGAGAAATCGAAATTTAGGTATACTAATTCTGTGACTTGAACCAATGCGCACAATTTTCAAGATGTAGCGTTCCTATGTACTTGAATGAAGTTTTGTCAAAGACATTAGAACAGTGTTTTTTTCTGTTTCAATGATTGCAGGCTGAATAGTACCAAATTGCGCTGCGCGCGTCTGTTAAACCGAACTTGAACCCGTGACAATCGGGAAGAATGCATTCAACTCCTCATTTTAAGTCGAAATCCAGTTTGTATGAGAGCTACTGGCCGCAGGAGCGACTTTTCAGGCATAGAACTAGGAAAGAGTCAAAATTATTTCTTCTAAAATTCGGTGCTTCTTCGCAAAGTGATCCGCAAACGATGTTTTCTACAAACATGTTTGTATCGCCTGTAATTTATTTGTTAGGTTATTGGCAAGGTCTTAATATCAACTTGTGCCCTGTGCTTACCTGCAGTGTGCTCAATGTAACGTTTATTGAGTTCGAAATTATAGTTAGTGTAAAATAAATCAAAATGAAAGTGTATTGATCAAAATAATAGCCCTCAAAAACTATAAACTTATCATTAAAAAATTGTAATATCTATTTCATACCATATTTATATTCTCTTATTATGCCACTGCTAACAACTGAACTGGAGTGGGGATCACATGCGCTCATATGGTTACGCATGCGGCATCCAGAATAGTGCGCCTCTAGAATTTTTGTCGAATGATCCTAGCGGATCCTAGATTCCAATGGGAAAAATTTTCTGCAACAATAATCGACCCGTCTTTAAACAAGTATTATAACGCTAAAATTAATTCATGGATTTTTGGTGGTTGTAGGGCGGAGAAAAAATTTATGAGACAGTGAAACTGTTGTCCAATTATTCGGCCAAGTGTAATTGTTTGCGTTTTACTGAATGTCGTTACTTTTGTGACTCACTGTATATGAAACATGAACTACACTCACTTACCATATTTATACAACTCGTCACATAAAACAAAAAATGCTTCTAGACAGCCTTGAGTAAGCCTTATACGACGAACCCAATGAATTAATAAAACCCCTACTTTTGTTTTATTTTCTGGATACTGTAATTACTACATCCCATTAGCTGAAAGCGCAGCTATCGCGCGAAATCATGTGGATACAGCTCTGGATTGATTGAATTTAATATTTTGCAGAACCGGATTGCAGAATTTACGAGTGTTGAAGCAAAAACTCAGATAACCTGTTGGTTATTACTAGCCATTCCACATCTTCTATTTTCAGTAATAAATACCGACCAGGAGCATTGCTCGTGAACTCATGTCAGCAATGTGGAAGATATTAACCAGTGTCTTCAAGACCTCAAGCATTCATTTCGCTACTTTCCCTTTCTGAAATTCAATTTATGATTCTTAAAACACAAGGTATAGAAGATTTATTGGACTAAAAACCAGAGTACTTGAAGGAAATTAATTTTATTGCTGCTGCAGATCGATTTAGAAAGGAGATAGTTTCAATGTTTAATAGTTTAATGGTTAGTAATTTTGAACATGACCCACGAGCAAAAGTTCACCTTCTTGTAACAGAAATTATGGCCCATACTCACATCTTTCGAAGATGCACTTCTCTGGGAAATCAATTTGCTCGTATTGTCTTCATATAATTTTCCAGAACTGTCCTTTTTTTATTTATCACAGTTTTTATTAATAACAAAGCTCAACTTTGACTTCAACACAATATCTGTGCAGCTTAAGATTAGCGAACGACACATGTCACAACAATCGCAGGGCCCGCAGCGCCTAGCATGATCCTATGGGGCCAAATTTTGTGTCTAAAGGCTGTGTTACGTTCCCTTCACGATCTTATTCTCTGAAATTATATTATATTTACGAATGAACAGTGAATCTCTAATTTATAACTTTAATTGGATAATTTTGTTATTTATATTCATTTTTCAGCATTTTGTGGTCATTGAAATTCATCCTCTTGTTTGAAATTTTGAGAGAACTTGTCATTCGTATCTTCGCAAAAAAACTGTTTGTGATGGCATCGCTTGAACTGTTTAAATTCAGCAGCATTCTCACAGGAAATACAGAAACCGCTTGCGGTTTCAGCAAACCAGCCGCAGTTTCCGCTTGCAGTTACTCACAAAGTTATCATAGTGTCTGGCTTCATATTCACAAACGACGCAAGAAAAACGCAGATAAAAATAAGCGACCAAGCCCATCAATTATATAAATGCGGTAATAAAAAGTGGGCCCATTGTAACATGCTTGATGACTTAATTGACGGAATCAAAACAAATGATAAATGAAGGTTGAAACAATGGCAATCAGTGACGCCAAGAGATGAAGATTAAGCTAACCTAGAAAATTATGCTGTGGAAGATATCGCGTAGACTTGAGACCAACATTAATAGTGCATTATTGTTTAATTATAACTTGACTGCAAGACATTTTGTGGCAAATGTAGTTGAATATAAAAGTGATTAGAGGAAATACGTTCACTTTTATACTGCGCACTACTTTTGTAATCCAATTACTATGCACATAAAATCAATAATAATAATAATCAATAATGTATATCAGAAAATGATGAGTATTTGTTTATTATATATTCCCGCATATTTTCTTGCTTGGGCCACTTTATTCAATTGGTGATCAATTTCTTTTAGCTCGTGCGCAGTTTGTCTGTACATCCTGCGTCCAGGAGCCCGTTGCATAATAAAATACAAGTTAATATTATTCGTAAGAATACACGTAAAAATGCTAATAATATTAACTTGTATTTTATTATGCAACAGGCTCCTGACCTCTTATTTTACCTTTCTCGATTGTCTCGGGCTCAAATTCGGTCCTTCAGGCGCACACAGCGCAATTCAATATTATCCAGCGATGTTTTTCAAAAAAGCAAGTGGAGTGAGCTAACCTATAATCAATTTATGAAATTAAAGAAGGCATTGACACAATTTCAGATTCGTAAATTTATAGAATGTCCGTAAGAGACTCTTTTAAAAGTAAACTTTGTTCTATGCTTAATATCAAAGGATTAGGATATTGGAGTTTTGGGCTAAATAAATGAGTTAAATCGAACCTCTGATTTCTGTGCTCAGATTTACGGAATTCGATACAAAAAATAACACAGAACTGCGTGCATTTGTTTAAATGGATAATTTTGTTTCTGAAGGAACAAATGCAGTCAGGTCTGTGTTATTATTTTTCTGCATCGAATTACACGCAAGTCTCAACTCAGTATTTTGGGGTTTATTTTCTCCAATTTATTTTCCTCAAAATTCCAATACCTGAATCTCACCCAATCCTTTAATATTTAGCACAGAACCAAGCTTTTAATATTTTGAAGTGTTTTCCAAGAATTTTACCAATTGCAGTATTTTTAGCGTAAAAATATATATACAATAATTCATTTGATTAATTGATTTTTTGTTTTTTAAGAAATTGATTGTTCCATTGCTATTATCAACCATACTTCTCTTGATTTGATCTAGTTCTATCCAACCTTGAGTACTAATTTCATCTACAACATACAAATATTATTGTAAATATTCATACACAGCACATTTCTCTGAAAGTTTTCCCAAAGAATTATTAAATTGTACAGTACTACCGAGAACAAATTTAATTTGATAATTATACATATGTACATTCTTATTTAATTGATTCTATCTTAGATTATTAACTGTATTCATTAGTTTCAAATGACATTTTTTCGAAAAATTTACTCTGAATACAGGCGCATTCTTGGAAATGTCCAAAATATAAATTCATTCAGATACCTTTTCAACAATCAAATCCATTACAAATCGTTTGCTTATCTGTAAATAACACTAAACTATTGATCTTGCAAATTTAATAAAATTTACAAAAATAATCTTCAGACTGAGCTGTCAAAGTGTCATTCATTTCAGCATCGGAGCAGTATATTTAGAGTACGTTCCACTAGACGACCTTTATGATTCTGACGCTTCAATAATCGTTCCACAATACGATTGCGATATTTATATTAGTTCAAGGGCAATACGTCATAGATGACGTCATTAATCGCGACTGCCTCAAGTTCACAACGCCTTTGATTAGAAGGTGGGTCGAAACGCTTGTTTCGTAATGTTTGCAGAAAGATCCTTTTTAAACTTATTCAAAATTTGTAATTTTTGTGGAAATTGACAGAACGACCGCTTTGACCCACCTTTCAATCGCAGGCGTTGTGAGCTTGAAGTAGTCGTGATTAACGATGTCATCTATGGCGTATTGATCCTGAATGCAAAGACGGCAATCGTCTTGTGAAACGATTATTGAGGAGACATGAGCATCGCGGTCGCCTAGTGGAACGTACTCTCAGAAATATCATACATATAAATTATTTTAAAAAAATTTTGGCCCATTGAAACACATCACAAATTAATAAATCATGGTTATAATTCAATAAACTATTGTTCAAGTTCTCGAAGGCGGGGCACATTTAGTATAATTAACAAAAATATGTTAGCGAGACGAAACTGTCAAGAGTAACAGACTAACTACTACTATGATGTTGATCGTCCGACGACGAAACTTTCTCGATATAATCGTCAGTTTTCTCCCTCGCGCTCATGAGAAATACATGTGTGCAAGGAAGAAAAGAGATAAAATCAATGTAGATTAACTTCATAGAGAACTTGCGCTATGCTTATGACAGTGGGCATTTTTTCAGTTCGACCAGAACTGAAGAATAAAAAGGAATGTTTTTCAACTGTTGATAGTAGTTTATTTGCACCTTTATTTGTCAGCCATGTTCAGCGCCAGTAAACCAACAAGTCGTAAGTTTCAATTTAATTTGTTTTAACCATATTTTTTTCTATAAATATTATATTGAAAGCGTAGCCCTAAAAGATGTTATGAAATGTGTCAATACTTTCGTATATTTGTTCGAAGTAAACAGCAAATAAGTTTACTAAAATAAAGTCTGATGTTCGTACCAATTGTCAATATTGAATCAAATTAAGATAACAGGATGACATGACGGTAATCAATAGCATAAGTAAAGAACAAACAAAATGGTCTTATTTTGCGTTATTTATTTTGTCCATTGTGGTCAGTTCATTAAATCTTTCCATTGTCTTATACCAAAACATTTCTCCGCGAAATTCGTGTCCAACTCCCCCGTATGGAGTGGACTTTCCTACTTCTCATTGTTTTAAACAAAAGAACGCGCAGCAAGTTGCGACAACAATAAAATTTCGATTCGTGTTAAAGTGAGGGAATTCATATTCATGAAGTCAATAAAAATAGGTGGCTCCACCTCGCGGTTTTGCGTCGGAGGATGGAGTAGAATCTCAAAGTTTGTCTCTTGGAAGATGTATGGTATTCAATGTAAATAAGTGTCTTGAGAAGAATGATATTGATTGGTCATTCGCGTGCTATTTTCTTGTTTATTCTGACTGATTTAAACACAGAAAGCCTCATCACTCTGGATTATTTTAGCTTTTGGAATGTCTTTATGTCATCGCAAACAGAGACGTTACGTTTTATTCCGATTCTACGATTCTGATACGGAGAACAGATTATAATTGAAACCTGTTACGCCAATATTGTTATCGTGATGATAAGAAAAGCAAACGATTTATTTACAATTTGGCAATCTCACCCAAATTAGCAAAAAAAGGAGAACTATTTGATCGCATCTTGAGTTGGTTCAGTTTTTTATCTGGTGCACTCTGCGTTCATAAGAAAAAATCGAAAGGTTAATGTCTAATGTATGTTAATGAATAAATGATTATCTTAATGATTAATGATACCCTCCAATATCGATCGAAAGGAAACACAGTAATTGATTTAGTTTGGAATATTGGTTGCTGTCAGTTTCACCTCTTTGGTTATACCTGAAGAAATTATAAGATCTACTGGCCTCGTGTTGACGTTCCGTCGTGTCTTAATTGCTCCCCGATTTGGAAACCGAAAGGAGATGGCCGCATCGATAGCCTATTGTTATTGTGTGGATGCGACATTCTAGATTCTAGATTTTCTTGTGAATATGCAAATCTGGATCATCGTTGGATCATTTATCATCGTAATGTTGATAGGTCAGATCAAACTGAAGATCGCATTGATCGTAACCTGAGAAGGCAACATGCAATTGTTTTCATAATTGTTTTAGTATATGTAGTGTACGCCTCTTTCTTGCTCCATTAATAAGATCATCCATTTTTAATGCTCTCAAATTGGATCATATAATGAGTCATCTTATGTTGAGGAAGGATATCACTCCTATCAACGGTGTTTCGTTTTTTTTAAGGAGGTTTGGTGGCAGTTTTTTTGCACACTGAATAATAAATATATCCTAATATTTATATTGACTGAGCTGCTTTAACTGTTGCCATATCAACACTACTAAGCATATTGAGAAATTTTGTATTCCTTAAAATAAGTTCATATGTTTTCATGATCAGAGTAAAGAATAGAATAACAAAGCTCTGTTTTATTCGAGTGTTGAATAAATGCAGTTAAATTTCAGTTTTCTCAAGGAGAAATTAATTTCTGATTTGATAGTAGTTGTGTCTTGCTGCTATATTTTAGCTGTTTCTACTATCTTGTGGTGCAGTTGCGGTTCAAGTAACCATACTATAATTACTAATTTTGGAATATTTGATGATTAAACTGTTTTAAGATACCTTGCTTTTTGATATATTCGAACTGTGCAATTATTCAAGTACCAGCGTTTGCTTAATAGCCCAGGTTAAAATTTAGTTATTAACATAATTTTATTATGCAATACTATAAATATCTTTTATGATGTTTGTTCCTGGTTTAGTAGCCAAATAAAACTGTAGAACAAAGAGCAACTGTGCGAAGTGAAATATTTAAGCTTATATTTCGGTGTCTGTGTACCTTCAGATATTCACTTTATCATTCAGTAAACAAGATAACATCGCTTATGTGGACAAATTTATTATTTCCCGTATTGCCTCCACTTGTTCACAATAACTTTCAAGAATTCTCATTATGCATTCACCTCAGATCACCAAGTTTCATCGTTGCAAATCATACACTGAAAAAATCGATACTGCCAAACAAATCACTCGATTGCATGTCGAAGGGTCGTCAGCCGATAGTCGCTTGTTTTGTCGTCCACCCCAACAAACAAAACACGGTGAAATCAACCTACCTGTGGAAGTATATCAAACATTAGAAAAGTTTGTTTTAGGGTGGGATAAACAAGTAATGATCCTTGTACGAATAAGCAAAGAGGTGGAGCAGGATAACGAGAAATAGGGCACGAGGAGTACGAAGAAGAAATGATAATGGGGATGGAGCTAGATGCACGTAACAGATAAAAGATATAGTGAAATATCAACAAAGTTTTATGTTGAACACATTTGTGGTCATTTTTAACAGCTGTTATTATTATTTATTTTTTGTGACTCTAATTACATATAATTCAATGTGACATCAGTGAGTCACATGCTATCCTACATTCATTAGTGCTATGGAAATCACTATTTTTCTAAATTATTATCTTGAATGTTATTCATTTCATTATCAATAGTGGTTTCTCCAGAAAAGAGTTGATTGAACGACTTTCACAGAAAATAAATAACTTATTTTTGATAGATGACTGTTGAGGGCTGCCCTGACAGTCAAACAGCAAACATTGAGAAATAAAAAGATATAACACATGGAAGTAAATCGTCAGCTGCATCCATGGAACCCTTGGGATCACTAACTTATGATTTCATCAATTCGTCGCCATGTTTCCTAGAAGCACAAAATTCGTCTAATAGTTTGGACACACAAATTTATGGTATTCGACCTTTCGTCATACCATTGACCTCCGAATCATGGTAATCGGAAAGTATGTATTCTTTAATATTATTAATAATCGAGAATTGTCATTTCTTTGTAGCTAGGTATTTTCATTCAACTTCAATTATTGCTGTCTTATCTCTTCAGGCTTTAACTGCACTTGTCTGATCTTAGAGTTGATGGTATGGCAAACAGTAGTTTTAGTAATGATCCCAATAACTGCAATAATTATTAATTTATCATAGAAGTTTAACTTTGAAAGTGCACGGTCTGTGAATTACTATACATATTATTGAAACACCTTATCAACTTGAAAATGTCTGATATAGAAGCAAAGTATGATAAATTCTTCGAAAAAACGTCTTCTGAAAGTATTTCACTATCATAATAAATCTAGTTGTAAATAATCGAGTATATCAATGAAATTATAATTTTTTCTCTGGAAAAAGATTTTCTTTCTAAAAAAAGTAAGTGCATTTCACACCTGAAATAATCTGTAAACTTCGCGTTCCACGGTCCACTAGTCTTCTTAATAAGTTTACGGAAAGTGATGGCATCCGGTGAAGAGGGAAACAGGATATAAACTGGTAACAGAGTGAAATGTAGTTTATTGGTTCTTGGATTTCACCTTACCGCTTCTACACCTGACCCAAATGCGAAATATTCCTATTTATTCGGCTACACTACGTTTTCACTAACAAAATATTGAAGTAATTATACCGGAAGTGAAATGAACTCGCTGATGGCGCGCCCTCGCATCAAAACAATTTTACCTCTCATTTTTGTTTGAATGAATACAAATGAATCCGTACTCCTGTTGGATATTTCGAGTTTATGAAAAAGATAATTAAGTTTATTGATAGAATGGAGAACCTGCGAAATTTATACTGAATTGTTTGATATTTAATCAATATTGAAACTGGCAATCATATCAGGTTCAGGAGCTCTACTGATTCCAATTTTCACGATATCGATACTTGGGAAGTGGGCTTAACAATTCATGAAGTATGGTTTCATTCAAGAATAACTTCACATGGACCGATCGCAAACCTATGTAAATGTTATTTCAGGAATTATGAAATAAAGATTACAAATATAATCTAAAACATTGTTAATAACGACGTTGGTTGCTGCTGATGGACCAAAACTTTTTGGCATTGGGGAACTCATTAGGCACTAGCATAGTAGTTTTCGCTTTAATCGGTCACCTGAAGCTTCAGGTGTGTGCGATGCCACACGCTTCCGAATTTTGCTGCGCGCGTTTTACTCATACTAGTAGTATAGTCGGGGCGCCGACCGCACCTTATGTTCCCTGATTGGACTTACGACCAAATTGTATATGAATTGATCGGGAAATTATGGTCAATATGGTACCAAACTTTATAAATCTAGGATCTTGTTCTAAGTGTCAGGAAAAGGCTATTTCCGGGCAATTTTTCGGGGTCAACTATCTTGATAGAACTTATGGTTGAAGCTAGTATCAATCGATACTTGTGCGAGAAAGCGACAGCTACCCAAAGTGTAACCTACCTTCGTATTCAACTCCCCTGATCGAACCTACGATTATTGTTTTACTTCCTGTCCCGGGCAGGACAGGCGGTGATACTCTGGTTTTGTTTTACTTGACCTTTGCTATCGATTGTTCCATCAAGGTAATCTTGAAAAAACTAACCGGATGTAGCTTTTTCTTCGACATTTAGAACAGGATCCTGGATTTATTAAGTCTGGCACTTTATTGGCCACTATATTCATGATCGATTCATATATACAATTTGGCCTTAGGTCCGATCAGGGTAGACAAGGTGCTGTCGGCTGCTGTACTATGGTAGAGAACAATTTCTAGGTGGTCTCCAACTTTTATCATTGCATTTTATACTTGGCATGTCGACTCGAACGCAGCTTCGAGAGTTTTCATGCGATCTTGATGAAACAAATGCCGATAGATAGCCTATACCTGAAACTTTTCAAATGGTATATCATCACAGGTTGTAGTATCACTTATGGCTTTTGTGATATTAATTTCAAAAATAGGAAATCACAAGAATATTACCTATCTAGGGTGAATCACTATAATTATTATTATTTTAAGTTTTGCAAGCTCGCTCTCATGATACGATAATGCTAACGTAAAAAATAAACTTCGTTGCGCATGCTTACTAACTTTAATTTGATTTTTAACATATTCACAAAATACTCAAGTGAACATCGGACACCGTTCATGTTGAAATATGCTTGTACGTCAATTTCTGTACGCATGCGCACTAAAATTTGTTTCTTACTTAAGCGTTACCGTACCGTTAACAGAGGCTTGCAAAAACTCTCTATTAACAAAGTGAAACTTTGACTCCAACATAATATCCGCGCAACTTCAGATTTGCGGACGATATACTTGACTTGATCGATGATCGATTGTCAAACCACTTTTAACTACCATTTGTTTTAAGGGAACGTCGGGGAACGTGTATCGTGATTCTCATATCCAATACAGCACTTTCTGTATCATATATCTGTGTTGGTAAAACATGAAATTGATTCTATGCTAGAATATATTTGGGACTGTTAAGTAAAACGTCAAGTTGAGAACGTGAGAGCGAACTGTGAACCTATTATAAATGAAACCTTGAAATTAGGCCTGTATATGTAAAGTGAAGAATGGAAGCGTCTGGTACGAGAGGGTTGAATTCTAATGTAAGTCTTAAAATTGGGTGAAAGTTAATAAGCTTCCCACGCGTAGCCTATACCTTTCTCCTTTTCACTTTCCGGATGATAATGGTTTGTAGGAAGAATTGTACATTAAGGGTGGTTTTAGTAAACAAGAGTGGGTCGATATGTTTGTGCGTTGGTGTGTCGAGCAGTAGTCACGTGTCTTTCACAAAGAGAATCAACCCGTGCATGAGTCATGGTCACAGGCTAAACCTAATTGCATTTTGAATGGTCAGTTACACACAAATAATAATTCTTGGGGTACGTCACACCGTCTCTTGTGACGGATTCGTCTAAATTAAAGATTTGATTGATCACAGGAAAGTATTATTGGATTTTCTGATTGGACTGGACTCCCAAATGCACAATCTGTGATCGACCGAAATGAAGAAAAGGGAATCGTATTATATCGGCTTTGAAATTATTATAATTGTGCTTTGGGTTGTAAAGGATTTGTTTTATGTTTTCAATGAAGTACTGTCAGGAAAAGATGTGTGGAACAAAGCATTTATCTGTGCTTACGTCCAAAATTTGAAGTACCATAGAATTGGTTTTAGAATTCCTGATTACAACCATTCCACTTCATCTGGACAACAAAGGGTTAATCTGCAACTTTAGCATGTGAATTAACTGGTTTTCTAATACATATTTGATTTTTCTGTTAATCTGATTGTCGATACGCACTTCATCCCACTTTTTTTTTCCTAATTCTTATTATTCTTCCTTATTCTATCTCACGCAAGTTAAAATTTTCCATTTTTCTTTGAAATAAATAGTATTTTTTAAAAGTGAGCAAACTGTTTTGAAGATAACATCTGCAGGGTCAATGACTCAGGTAGCTCTCAGACATTACTAACTTGACAATTTTGTTTGCAGACACGTTAAAAGCAGCTGATGAATGTCTCGATATCTTCAAGATTATGTATAAGATTTTGTTTGATGTTTATAAAGAAACAAGCTTCTAGTTATCCACGGTACGAAAGTACTTTTGTTTTCATCAACGAATCGGTAAATTACAGGTTGCTGGTTTAATTAATTTGCAGCCCTTGTTTCTAAGGATGCTGTTTATTTCCGGAAACGATTTGCTAACGGTTTACTTTCTGCGCAATGATTGACAAATGTGTTTTATTAAATGGAAACCGGTTGAAATTAATTTCCTCATCACAGCATTCTTCATCAATTATTCATCCGTAGTTACTTGGAGTTATTGGCTAATAAATTTGTATATAAGTACATCCTTGATGAAAGAAAGAGTTAATTAGACGCAAGAAGAAAGAAAAAATGGCGACAGGTGTATCTATAAGATGCACTTGAGTGAACTATTGTCAGGCTTTGTAAAAAAATCTTATGTTGCACAAAGCATGTAGTAAAGACATAATTACGAGTTTTCTGTAGGTAAAACATGCACGGGTATCACATTAACATTGTGGATGTGTCCGTCGCTGTAAATTGACCATGATGGCGAAGAACTAAACAAGTGAACAGCGCACTGCTCCTCAGCATGCGTAATTATAGGCAGTAAGAGGGGGATGTCCATTCGCGGCTGCTTTGAACCGACCAGTGACATTCTTACATGGAAATTGAGTGAAATAGCCGCTGCAAACGAAGGTAATAATAGAGAAAAGAACAGAGAAGAAGAATAAGCTTGAAGTTTTCAATTTTGGTGAATTTTTTTATGGACTGTAATGAAGTTTTTCCTCCGATTGATATATTTTTCTATTGAAAAATCACGGCTAGAATCAATAAAGCGAGTGTTTATCCTTTAATGTGCTTATATGAGTGTTAGCGTTGTGTACCCCCCAAATGAGAGAGGCCCCGGGTCTCGTCTGGGTCTGTAAACGAATTACCCAAGGGTTCCACGAGTTGTCGTCACCATGGCAACCGGTAACAGGATTTTATCATGCAGTCGTCGGTGTTACCCTCGGGAATTGCCCGGCCGCCAAGTACAACGCCCTTCAATGAAAATGACGATCCAGTGTCCTCTTTGTTTTGTTTGTTTAGTGTTAAACCACGTGATAGGATTATTTTAATCTAAATTCCAGCCGCGGTACTCTTCCGTGTTCACAACGCGCATGCGCAGTCATTGCACTCACCAAACAATCCTAACTTTACTGCTCAATGTCGTTGCCTTGCCGACGACAAACGTAAACATTACCATTGTTTCCAATATGCACTTATTATTCAACTTCCGACCACAACACATTTATTCCATAACGACACAATCATTATCTATATTTATATTTTTCCACAAATTCAAATTGAAATAAGCCATAGATTATTTAAATCAATTTATTAGTACTTATTTTACTCCTGCTCTTGAAAGAAAATTATTTCAGAAAAAAATAATTCCTATATCCATTACAAGAACGCAAATGATCCGCGCTTTTCGCAAATTAAAATCGTTTGATGACAAAACGCATAGCTGTTATTTTTATTCGCTACGGATAACAAAGAGTTCTTTGTAAACCTGACCCCTGGGCTGTGTCCGAATTCTGCACAGCCTGGCCATAATTAAAGTCGGATCAAGGCGAGGCGAAAACGTTTGAAGTTCAAGAACGGTGAGCGGAGTCGATCGAAACTGAATAAGATCCGTTGTTTATTTTACGGGGTCGCCTGCTTCAGCTCTCTTTTATTTGTGGTCGTTAGGACGGCAAGCTAACGTTAGTCAATATGTTGGAAGTGATCCTTAGATGTCCAGCTCAAACAGGGTTGATCGTATGATCTAACGATCGTCTAAAGACAGTCAAATTTATGTTTGACACACAAATAACATCTCATATCTAGCTTAAGAAACTGCTGTTCAGGAAATAGTGGATAGTAGATTATGAAAGCGAAAAACAACCAAGCCAGAACACCTGTTAAATGTCCATTCGTTTTTCAGCAAGAATAAATTAAGGAGAACAGTGTGAGTCGGGCATTGATTATTTAACACGATTTAACATTAACGTTCTATCAGGGCTACCAAAATTTGGTGGCAACTTTTGAAGATATTTTATTTTGAAATTGAAACCTAGACGGTGTCATCTGTTAAAGAGACATGGGAGATCTGCATAAGCTCTTAGTGATGAAAATGTTCCTGCTGCAGAAAAGTTGCTTAAAAGTAATCGAAGAAGTTGGAAATACGATGGATTCCACATTTCCCAGAACAAAAATCACATAAGTGGTGCAAATTCATCCCCCGAAATTTTGATGAGGGACAATTACGACCCTGAAACCAGACAACAGTCGGAAGTTTGATTATTCGCAAAAGAAAACAGGTCCACAAAAATAAGGTGCAGGAAAACTTCAACAAGTAAATGATTGCTGTTTTCTTCAGAAAGATTAGTCTTGAAGATCATGAATCCATCACTGCAGATTGGTATTCAATAGCGTGGAGACCAATTTGATTGAAATTTTGTTGCACTTGATAAGGCTTTCTTTCACACGAATCGAATGTGTCACTTGTCTTCCAACCCAAATCTACAGCCCAGGTCTTGCCCCAAACATTATTCTTCTTGCTTCTCAATCTATAAAAATTATGTGTGGTAGAACATATACTCAAGCAAACTCAGCTGTTACAGAATTTCCGAAAATTTCGGAGGTTTTTTCTAAGGAACTCCCGTCAACCGAATGTACTGGTAGTTTTGAGAGATGGTTAAAAATGGATGAGTAATAGGAAATTACCTTGAAAAACAATCAAGTTAATCTCTTTGAAAACCCTCTAATTTATTTTCAGAAATGTTCCTCGTAGGTTCATTCATTCAGACATATCTTATTAACTTAGATGAAGTCAAGTGTTTACTGTACTGCCAGTTTTGTGGACAGTTATCTGATTCTGGCTGTTCTAGTTCATCAACCTCAAAGTAAATTTCAAAAAGGTTGTCTGTTGAACCCCAAAATAAATTTTCAAAGTCATTAGTGCATGTGTACTATTTCCATGTGGAAGTATGGGTCGATACATACGATATGGGAAATTAAAATGTGTAATGTCGCCACGGGATTTTAATCGCTTCCCATTAAAATTGAAACAGATACAAGGCAATAAGGGTTTGCACCCTCCAAATATTCACGCGAGAATTTTCACCCTCCGTTTGTAATTACATGTTTTGTAGCGGTCGTATTCAAAAAAAACGCATCGATATTACAAAACATAATGATTTCACTCCCTTTACAATAATTCTTCGAGTACGATCGAAATTCAACTGAATCTAAGCGTGAGATGGATAATGGAGAGCAAATTTAGTGAGTGTCAGGAGCATATGATTCAATATTTTGTGAAGGTAATCTAGAATGTAATGTTAGTAGCAATCCAAATTGTTTGGAATAGAATTGCTAATGATTCCAAACTGGACGATGGTCACCTTCGTTTGAATATGACCAATTGAAATGTTGAAGTTTGCAGAAGATCAAACAATCCCTAATGTGAAAGCAGAACCTCTGGCAGCTTCTAACTTCATAGTCCTCCACATTACTAATTCAAACAGTGCATTCTAAACGCGAATCCCTCGCCGTACATTACATGGAATGGAATTTCACTATACATTGTGAGAATGTCTTGCTCTCCTCTCCTCTCTGGGCTGTAATTTGCATACGAGAGAGGCGTCGCGGTGCCCGCGTCTATGTCCTACAATGTTCGTAAAAATGTAACGACGAGAACAAATTGAATTCGTGTTCGCTTAGTGTTTAGTGCTTCAGAAAATAGGTTATACGAAATGGTCTTGTAATAATATATAATGCTGTATTATTTGCATTCCAAATATTTGGGCCCTAAATCTTGATATCCATATTGAATGATATGGTAGAATTGTTATTCCCACAATCTTGCCAATCTTGTAGATATTCTTAACCAAATCTGAGCTAATCGTAATTTCAAACTGAATTACGGCTTCCATATAACTTATTGCTCTAAAAATTGCACTCTGATTTGCTATTGATTTTTTTTAATGAATGCAGTTGCTGTCCGCCTTTTTGGGAATGATTGCAAACTCATTTACCTTGCATGTTGTTTCTAGTGTCATAATTCATAGCCATATTACGTGCAGCCAATAGTAGTCAGATTTTATTTTTTTTATCTTGTCATCCTTTAATTTGTCGAATATCTAATGTGATGGTGTTGGAAACTCGCCTTTGTTTATACCCTCACTAATAACACGTGTTTTATCTTTATTGGGACTCATCAGTACAATGAAGCCTCAGATAATAGGACTTGTGCAGATACGATATCTGAAGCTTGATGAAATGATTGATGGAACAATTGTTAGTAAAATAAACTGGAATGATACAAGGACTAAATGCTTATAATTCTTCGTTTTTCATTTAAACTAGAAGCCTACTGTAAGTCATTTGACAGCTAGCAAGAATTCATTCATTTCTCCAAGCGGAGATTTCATACATATTCAACTAATATTTGAGTTTTAATCCTACATTTATGTCTCATATCGCGAGTAGCAAGTCCAAGTATCATAAGCTTCACGATATTACGTATTCTAATGAATGTAAAACGGTCATAAGAAGACTCAAAGAAAGTCAATAATAATTTGACATTTCGATGAGATATAAAACGTGAATCTTTCATTATTTCGTATTATTGTACATCCAAGTGAAGATTTATGCCGATGGTTTCCGACTGAACGTTGTTCGATGGACCGGCCAGGTTCTTCAACCTTGCTACACTGTTGCCTGTAATTTTGTAGTTGAAAACAAATTAAGGCAAATGTGGAACGAATTTTATGATGGGCCACCACCTGCACTCCGATCATAATTTATCCCGTTGGTAATTAATTCAAGAACAATCGACGATGGAAGAGTCATTCTTGTCTAATTTACATTCCATGTGAGAAACTATTCTCCTCCACGTTTTTCTAAACTTCAGACGTTGAGGTTTGGTAATGTTAATGTATTCAGTGACTTTTTCTCGATTCGAAATTTCAAATTCCGAGCATTGGATCACGTTGTGCTTTTTCCTCATACGATTGAAACATGAAATAGTTCGAATAGCTTCAACAGTGAAACTGTTACGGGAACGGACTGACACAAAATAAAACCAAGAAATAGACATACATAACTTCGAGTTTATTACGCGAACTGGAGGAGAAAAAGAAACCATAGAAGTACTGCTATAGTTCCAGGTAAATCATACCTGAAAACTTATCCGTCTGAAGTTGTCTTGTTATCAAAATGTTTTAATACTTAGGCCCAGTTCCATAAAGCATAAAGTCAAATATTGGATCACGTGTTTCTAACATGATTTTTTGACATCTAATCAGAATATTCTCATATATAATTTTACAACAAATACAATTTAAAATCGTCATTTAAATGTTAGAAACAAGTTCATTATTCACGCGATCTATTTTTATTATTTTTATTTGCAGATAAACGTTAATAAAAAATCGAGTTAACAGCGTGGTAACTGACAGCCTGTTAATTATTTTTATGCAACTGGCCCTTAATATTTGGAAAAAAAAAGCATCGACAGGTCTTTGTTTCTATGTTCCATAAACGAAATGTTTAAAGTTTCTTTTATCCAAGTAATTATTGCAAAACATCGATATTTCAAAAATCCATTTCAAGTTTAAGTCTTGAACTCTATATGACAACGTTTTGGTGTGACTAATGCGACAATAGTTTCAAGAAATTATTCGATTAATATAAATATGCATTCAAATCGTTCCTTTGTTGAGCTCTCTGCTGGTTGAATTCCGTGCCTTGTTCCAACTTTTTTCAAAACAAAATCCTGATTTTCTCATTTCAATCGAAATGTATAACGAATCATAAATCATTGCTTGGTATTGATTAATTCAATTAGCATTTCCATGATTCTCAATATACAATATCGAGTGTGCAGTGGAAGTGGGCATCGGTACCCCTTTCCCGAATCACGTAGCGCGAAGCCTCCGCTGAACAAGAGCAGAATCAGCTTTGTAGTCGCGAAGGCCAAGCGCAGAACCAGTGATTACCCATTGGTTTCGGAATCCGTGTTGGTAAATCCGGGATAGAATCGCACGGCTCTGACCGCCAAGCAGACGAGGAGCAAACGCAGCGGCGTTACTGAATTCTTCAGACAAAGGGTCAAGGAATAAAGATGTACATAGAATCAATCTGCAATCAATTTGACGAAAAAATAACTCTACCGCTAGTTCTTTGGTGACTGCCACTAGAATACCCGAAATCTTTACAAAACTCCTCTTCATCTTTCTAAAACGGAAATAATAGGTAACCTATTTCTTTGATGGTATGGTGGCGTATTCTTTGCTACGGTAAATGGAAATATATCATGTATAGTAATTTTCTTTATTAATCATTGAAATATAATCAGTTAATTGTAATATTTGTTTCTGAGACAGACAGATAATTGCTATTTTTAAGTTTTCAATTCAATTCAAAAGTCAATCCAGGAGAGTGAAAAAGGTGATATTAGAAAAAGAATAAACTCCCTCATGAAATGATCTAAGACGCCCATGGATCATCAAGTAGTCTTATTCGCTCTAATCCCTTTGCTTTGACCCTGTATCTTGAGCCAAGAACTCGCTTATAAGCGATTTAGTTCAGGGCTTGTAGACTACATGCATAGTTAAATTACTGCTTAATGTTCGATTCGATATAATTGCGTGCTACGGACTCCCAACCCCGCACTGTTATTATCATAATTATTTTCACATATTTCATGGAAATGTCAGATCGTCAGATGTCATAATGCACATATTGCCCACGGGGAACATTCTGTTCGAGAATAAAGCCTCTACAATGTATTCAATTTTAATTTACCCCTCATGTCATAAATTTTGCACTGTGCGAGTATCAGTATACCATTATTGGGTACCTCGTTAACTAATAATGAACCCAAATCAGCACTCTTTCATAAATCCTTTGATTCTTCGTCAAAGAACCGATTTTTGAGTTTTTGGTACCAGCCTTCATTATATTTGTTACACCTTTCAGTCCTTAATTTGCATGAGCCTCATTACTTCTTGTTCTGCAATTTTGAAGCGGTATATTCAATAATGGTATTATTTTTAATAAATTCTACGGCATGACGCAGGATGTTTTCCGTTCTCAGTTGGAACTAGCAGACTTTTTTTTTCTAATCTTGAAAAACTGAAAGAAGAGATCTTTAAAGAATACTTTTAATTTAAAATCGGAATGGTGGTGTAGAAGTGAGACCATATACAAGCACAGAGATATCCTCGCGAATTATTGTTAATTGTAGTAGAATATGGATTTCATTTTGAATACATATTTTAGAAGTCCTTAAGGCATATAAAACATACAAGTAGTCTAAAATAGGTTCAGAAAACCAGTATTGCCTTAAATCCAGAAGGTAACTGTACTTTCTATGGGATACCTTTATTTCCTGTGGAGTACTTTGGGCTAGAGAATCTCCTTGGATTATATGTACATATTTCATGCGGAATCTCCTCTAAATAGAATTTTGATACAGATTTGGCTCATTTTTTGAGTTATTCAGCGCTAATTCTTTGGAAGATTCTGATGTTGGTTTAGAAATGTAATATAATACACCAAATTCCTATACACCTCTTATTGAAAAAATGTTGGTTGAATTTGTTGTGGGATAATAGAAAATGAACAACAGCTACAATAGGACACCCGTGCCATGTCAGTACAATACAAGGAAGAAATAAATATATTTAAATGATGAAATAAATTATCCAATTACGATGTAGCAGGCCTGGAACATAAATCAGTCCAAATGGTACAATAGCGGGACAATTTCTTTGATGACATAAATCACATTACCGGAGAACAAAACCCATTTTTATAAAAACTGATATTCCCACAATGGAGCAATGACATTACCATTACCTCCGCGAAGAGAAGAAAAAGAAGAAGGCTATGGAAACAACAGAAGGATGCGCACAAGAGTAAGAAGGGGGATTATCACGATACGATACTGACCTAGACCAAGCATCTTGAACGCTGATTATACAACACAACATGTTTAATTATAAAGAGTACGGAGATCGTGACTGCAAAGGTCAATTTTGTGGTGCTGCAGACGAAAGAACACACACAAACACACGTACTGGTTGTCTACGCCTTTTACTACAAGAGGGGAAATGGAATAATGAGCAATGTAATCCAAGAAAGTTGGGATTGAATTGTGCCTTGCACTTTCGACGGAATTTCAAACACTTGCAATTGTATTTTGCTACTAAATAGATCGTCTAGTTCAGAGCCACAAGGATCAAATTTCTCTATCCAAACATTGATAAAATGTTTCTGTTTGTAGTAAGTTGGCAATGTGTTACTTGCCGCTATAATCCTATCAATTCAGATAAAGCAAACACATCAGTATTATCCAGCAGCATCAACCGATGTGTTTATTAATATTTTAACCATCCGTTATGATTAACGATAACAGCAAAGTAAACACGAATATTAATTTGTGATCAATCTCTCGGTCAGTGCGTGTACCAAATACATTCGATATTCCAACAAAATCAGTCTCTAAATTTACACACGCTATACCCACAGGGTGTTACATAACAAATATTGAGAAGAGAGGAGCCATTTAATTCTAAATTGCCCATTAAATAAGAAAACATACATCAACCAACTATAAACATCTAACCTGATCGAAACTAATCTACATTTTTTTTCGGATAGTATTCATCGAATACTATATTCTATCATGAAACAACGACTTTTTTATTCTGATGAACGGTATAGTAATACCGTATCATCCATTAGGCACATTAGGCACCCTTTGGGCTCCGACTTGAGTGACTTGAGGAGTTTCACAAGCATTACATATATTTTCATAAAGTCAGGAGCCGAGAAGTTTAATGGAATATAGTCTTGCATTAAATACTGTGCTTAGGAGCTTTATTAAATAATGAGCCTAAAATTTCTTTCGTATTGGGGCTAAAGATCTATTGAATACTGTATTCAAGATCCTAATTGAATATTGTGCTATGAAGCATATCAAATAATGTGCCTCAAAACCTCAGTGCATAATCTTTCTTTGGATCTATTGCCTAGAACCCTTGTGCTTACTTAAGCTCGCCGCACACGATGCAATTTTTCAAGCAATTTTGTTCACTTGGCGCCGCACTTGGTGCCACGCTTGTTCCGATGCAAGAAATTTGGTGCGATGCGGGGTACTAGACTTACCACGAGACTTGTTTTTCAAGATAGGCTCGGTGCTATTTTTCGCACTTGCTGCGCCACTGACTGCTGTCCACAGCCAATCAAAGCAGACGACGAAATCACGTGATTACATCAGAATGCTGTGCCTCGTTAGTACATTGTGTTTTGTGGTGTTTTAAGATACAAATAAATAAAAATTATGGCTAGTGGAAATAAGGTAATGTTTACGTACCCTAGCTCAGGGTGTATACCAAAAAATTAAATGAAAACTCCGTGACTTCCAGGTTTTCCAAGTTATTTTCAATAAAATTCCAGACAGTAAAAAACAAAAGTTTGATACAAGTTTACATATAATCATAGATTAATGTTGCAATTCTGTGTGAACCCTATAAATCTGTGAATTAAAAACAAAATCGCAACGAATTTGATATCATGAACGAATTTACATTAATCGACAAAAGTAAATGTACTTTAATAAATTTTTTATTCATGAATTTAGAGATCTGGAAGACTTATAGATTTGCACAGATGGAGATGGCCCTAGTATCTTAAAGAGTGAAAATATACTTTTATGAGTAATAATGCATAAATATCCTATGATGTATTTTTTCCAGACAAATACAGAAATTCCCTGACGATTCCATGACATTTCCAGTTTATCTAAATTCCCTGACATTTCCAGGTTTTTTACGTTTGGTATACACCCTACTAGCTCGTCAAACAAAATGTTGAAAACTCTGCGGCCTTGATTCCTTCTCAAAAGTCACTCTCTTGACCAAAGTTTTTTCTTCTTTTTTTTCTGTCTCGTAATTCGCAAGCTATAGCTGCAGCAAATGCTCCTGCTCTTCTCCGACGATTAGTTTCGGCAACATCCATACTTGTAATGTGAAAATCTACCAAGTCTACGTTCTAGTGTTAGAATGAGTGGCGCAGCTTGCATCGTGTGATGCGAGAATAAGTGTAACACTGAGTGTACCTCAAAGTGGCCCAGTGCGCAAGAAAACTTGCTGCAAATTAAGTGAACAAAATTGCATGGAAAATTGCCTCGTGTGCGGCGGGCTTTACTCTACCACGATAAGGAGCCTTTTTGGATGCTATGCCTAAAACTCCTTTCAATGACTGTGTCTATAGATGTTCCATCAAACAATGTGAATATAAGTCCTCCATTTGCCGTTCTTAGGTGCCTTTTCAAATATACTGTGTTGAGAGATCCCATTAAATACTGTGCTCAGGAATTCCATCAAGTACAGTGCCTAGGAATCCTATTAGTTACTGTGCCAATGAGATTTATGACCCTATATACTAGATACTAGATACTGTACCTGGACAATTAAATACTATGCCTGGGTTGAACCTATAAAGACATTTACATAATGTGCCTAGAGGTCTCATTGAATGCTGTACCTAGAGGCTTCATTAAATCTATGCCTAGGGCTTCCATTAAATATCATGACCACCAGCCCCACTGTATTCCGATCCGGTAATGCGTTATTATAATCAAAAAGTCCATTATAAAGGATGTTGTTATATTGAGCGATTATTATATCTGTTATTCAACGTGTCCGTCGCGACGAATGTCACTGCAACGCTCTGTAACTCTTATCAGCGTAAAAACCATTCGTGCATCGTTCATAATTGCTTGCGATATATTTCTGTCATGTGTTTGGCGTATCTTTTAGTAGTTACCCGTTCTGTTCCGTGAATTTTGTGTTCGAGTAATTTTATTCTGAATGCTGTTAAAATGGGGATATATGTGTCTAGTCGTACTGAACTATTTATTAAGCGAGATAGGGTCGTATAGAGGAAATAATTGTGATTTATTCTCATAGTGTGAAGCTGGACTTTGTTCACAGTTGTGCCGTTTTTATCATTATCTGATTTTAGAGTACAGTAGAACTCTTTTAGATCAAAATAAATGATTCTTTCTCAATAATAGAAGGAAGCTGCTTGTAGAAGAAATGTGAATGATAAACAAAGTATTCAAAAAGAAATGATTTATTCAATCAAGAAAGATATTGTATTCGGTCTACAGTTTGATTTGAAGAAATTGTAGTGGGAAAGTGCTGCTTGAAATAAATTAGTGATGCATGCAGTACATCAAATGATAAATTCCATTGATTGCTCTATTTTGTTGCTTTATTAGGCTTGTACAACTGTACATCATTAGAGTATAGCTTAGTGCACCATTCCTCTCCACTTCAAGGATTGACAGGAAATTATTTTTGACAAAAACTTTCGTAACTCATGCATCATTCCCTTTTTTCTACGTTCTCCCTTAAAATAGTACCGTTTAACATTTTGCATTTTGTATTTAACGCGCTCGTTATCACATGAGATGTATTAGGCCTACAGTTTGATTTAAGGGAGCTGTGGTGGGACAGTGCAATTAAAAAAAATGTACTACTGCATACAGTGCACTAAATGATAAATTCCACTGATTACTTCATTTGAAAACTTCATTTAGGCTTGTACAACCGTATTCCCACACCATTAGAGTGGAAGCTAGCACTTCCTCCCTCTCCACTTCAAAGAGTGACAGGGAATGATTGTGATTATTGTAATTTTCTGTTGATAAAAAATTTCCTAATTCATTTATCGCTCCTTTCTCTCTACGTTTTCCCTCAAGAATACCGTCCTACATTTTGCACTTTGCATTTGAAACGCGCGTGGTCTCATAAAAAGTATTCACTTCAAGAAGCCTAATTTGAATTGAATGGATATCTGGGGAGGAAATATATCGCTTTTTTCTTTGGTAGTATAAATAATTATTGAAATGTATCAAGAATCGAAGTACTTCACAAAGCTACGAGGGGTCAAATTTCCAACAATTCAGCTCTTTACAGGGCGGAATTCCGTTTCCGGTGAATACATTCCATAGCCTTCTATGTCAATTTCAATGAAATGTTACCTACAAATTGTTTCGCGAAATGATTTGATTTTTGCAAATCTGATTCTATCTGGTTTTGTTGACTGCATTTCGGCCGACTCATTATAAATATTTAATAATGCTGTAATAGATATGTGGTTTATTGATAACACTGTATATCGAATACAGGGTAGTTAATATGTAAATGATTTAATTATGCGAGTATAAAGCCTTTGAATATAAGCTGAAATTGTTAACAACACATACCTGTAATAAACTAGTCATGTACGTTACATTACATTAGTGAGGCTTGCACAACACAGCACAATCCGTTATGTTCAAAACAGCTTTTGTGATGTGCATTGTTCATCCCCAATGCGACGAACGAATTAAAACAGTGATTCTCAACAGAAAGAAGTCTCAATCTTGAAGTATTTGCACGAAAATGCTGCTAACAATTTCCTACAAAGTTGTATCACAAAAGTCATATCGTTTTTGAACCTGTTAAAAAGCAGAAGATGAAAGTTCAGTTCATATTTTCCTAATTTCCATTGCCTGCTTCATGTAAACAACAATTTCAGCTAGTTTTTCAAAGTTTCTCTCAGTATTTCCTAATTATTTTAGATACGATTGTTCTCCAGTTATAATAAGACTTGGATGGTAGGATTGATAGGAAGATGTCGCTACAGATGCGATACTGGGCGTTTGGGAAGATGGAGAATCGGTATAATTATTTGAAAATTAGGATTTGTCGGAAAAATATTTAGATCTAAACAAAATTGATCAAGTTATACTACAGGAAAAATCCAGGGAAGCATTAAATTAGGAGAGATTTATACTGGGAATATACCACTATCCTAACTTAGTGCCTAGGCTCACTTTGATTCAACTCCGAAAAAAGTTAGTGGCAACGAAAGCTTGAGGAAGTGGACAATCACGGCAGTTGAACTTGTGTTTTTTCAAAGTGCCAAAGAAAGTCGCTTTATGTTTCATTACTTGGTTTTTGATACTTTCATTGTAGTCAAAGATTAACGTTGATGTTTACACATGTTTAACTGTGAATCCCGGTGCTCAGAATTGAACGTGACAACATCTCAGTCCACAGACTTGCATGTATGAAAAATTATCTTTTATATCATCGGCTGTTTCTGGCAAACTGTATGTTTATAACATCATCATGTAGGTTGAGACTTTAACTAAATGCGTGTTTAAATTTTTCACTTTTTGCGAGAGGGCAAGCATTTGTGACACAAGAATGTGCGACTAAACGTAATGCGCTGACCGATTTCAGACATTTTGATATTATTGCGAAGACACAGTCAACCCAATTTTTTTGATCACCTCACCTACAATATCATAGATTCATATGAAGTGAAGAAAACGAAATGTGGGAATTCAGTCAAGAGTTTTATTTTTATTCTACTCTACAGTTTCGGTCCCAACTGGACCATCTTCAGGAGTGAATAAAATTAATGTGTGTATGTGTTGACATCTGTGTGTAATAATAATTTCATAATATTATGAAATAATTCACTCCTGAAGATGGTCCAGGTAGAACCGAAACTGTAGAGTAGAATAAAAATAAAAATTTTGACTGAATTCCCACATTTCGTTTTCTTCATATCATCCAACAGTCAGCATTATCCACTAATTGTATTTATATGAAGAATTATTCACATTGACTTGAACATTTTCAGTTTTTTGATGTAGTAAATGTTTGAGAAGCTCTGCTTCAGGACAGTTGCCCACTATGTCGCCCAGGGTTTGTCGCCTGTATGTGACAGTCGTCACCAACGAGCTCCTCCCTTCCCCCTGCGACGAAACCGCTATCTATCTCTTATAATGAAGCACCCTCTTGGCCACGTTCTGTCTGAAACTTTTAATGAAGTTTTTAATCCCGGATTGCAGAGATTAATGTTTGATTTTGTTCTTTATGCTTGCAGTTTTCGAATGATGGGCCCAACGGAGAGTCCATGTGTCTGCAGGGACCAGACTGCTTTATGGTGAGTCTTTATTTCCAATTTTCATATTTTAAATACGTGAAAACTAATATATTTGAACCCAGAAATGTGCAGTGTTAAGATGGAAATTTCGGAAAAATTATACTTTCGGTCAACGAATAAATTTAGTTATTTTCCTCCGAAAAAGTTCTACTCTAGAATATTGTCTGAATAAACGTAAAATTTAGCATAAATCCTAATGTAAGATCCCCACCCTTCCAAATCTTTGTCAACCTTGTTCGTAATCCTGGAACTGTGAATCGTAATCCTTGATCCAGGCCGTAAGAAGGTTCTGGAACGCGTAATCACAACGAAATGCTAATTCCAGTCGAGTATTTGACGCCTAAATGAAACTCCAAGTGAGAAAACGACTCACAGACGAGTAGACGAATGATTCTGGACTTGACAGCAAAGAAACTCAAACAATTCAGTTTAAGATTCCCTTTCTGGGCCATTCACATTACCGAAATGTTTCGCGAAATGCTTTTCCAGCTTTTAGATGGAAAATTGAGGAAAATGAGCTCAGATAAAGTGAGGCTTAACTTTTAATATACGCTTCGAAGTTGCTCCTCATATACATAACAATAAATGTTGTATTAAATCCAGTTTCTTTCATCAAGAGCTTTCTAAATAATGTAGAAAGAAATCAAGATTGGAAAATTCCAGTTATGTGAAAGACTTCTCTTAGATTATCTTATTTTGTAGAAAATATACGAAATAGCCTAAGAATCATAGTCATTTAGTGAGATATTTATCGTCCTCTTTATTTTATCCATATACGTAAACCTCTTCAGTATTCACCAAATCGTTAATTAACAGTAAATGTATTGATTAGTATTCCTATTTGTTGAGTCTATTGAATACCAATTTGCTAAGAATTTCTTTTTATTTTGTGCTAACTGTTTGATTAGTATTCCAAAGCATCCGGTATTATATTTTTCTTGAAGATGTTGAAAACATTCTGTGGGTTTAAGTCTGAATTACCAGGGCTATTTACTTCTCTCATTAAATTTTTGTTCGTATTGTAAATTATTTCCACCAACATTCTTTGAGGTGAAAATAAAATGGATTGAGTTTTATTCTTGGAATAAATAAATCAGTGTGGAATTATTAGTGAATGTTTCGTGGAATATTGAAATAAAATTACACAATAAACACAGCTCTCTCGTAGTTTAAAATGATTTCGGATGAAGTTATTGAGCCCCAAAATCACGACGTAAAACACTGCTATTATCGTGACCGATCAGAGAATAATCGTCATTAATCGTGCCGGGCTAATCAAATTTGCTTGAATGGTCTTCTCCGCAGAATGCAGCTCCGTAATGATTGCTCATTGAACCGTTCTCTTCAACGTCTTGAGGAAGATGTCCAGATGAATGCTAGAAGTGTAGTCAATTTTCACCTCTGCTGGTTCTGGTAATGATTTTTCTCGAAAGCAAACCTGCCCCGGGTCTAGTAAGGTCGATTCTTTTTTATTTTGGTCTTATTTGTTGTCCGTGAGAGCATTCTTTTTCGTTTTGCTAAGGATTTGAATCGGGAATCAGTTTTGAACAGAAAAGTAAAGTGGAATGTGCTAGATTGAAACTAGAAGGTAAAAAAGTAATTGACGGAGTTGTGGCTCTGGTAATCTTGGTTTCCAGTGCCGTAGTAGTCGATAAGAAGCCGGACAGCCGGCAAAAAAAAAACAATTTTCAATACGGTTCTATAGATGTGTTAACTAAGGTAGGTAGAAAAATGATTTGATAGTTTTTTTTGGAGTATAATTTTTACTTGCAGACTATTTTGGTTGGTGTATAAAGCAAGTTTTAGAATGAGTATATAATACGAATGATGTAACAAATATGTGAAATTCGTCATTATGATAGAATTTGAGATGAGTTATCGGATTGTAATAATGCGCTTCGATTTCCTTATTTTGACTTATCCACTGAGAAATTAGATTGTTTCATGAAATTACAAATTCAGGAGTTGGTTTTTCCACCATCATCTAGATTATTGCGGCAACTGTAGACACGTGTCTTGTCCTTATTGAGACTCTTCAGTACAGTCTAGCAAGCTTTAGATAGTCGGAACTGTGAACTGCAAGGCAATGAAAATTAAGTAGATACATGGCATGCAAGAATATAAATCTGCAGAAGTGCCATCTACCATAATGCAACTTTAATTTCTATATTTTGACAATTATCAAGCACACAATAAAAGAGCCTAAGTTGATATTCAGACTTAGCCACTGAGAAATCAGATTGTTCCACAAAATTACAAATTCAGGAGTTGGCTTTTCCAAATCATTCAGATTATTACGGCTACTGTAGACACGTGTCTCGTTCGTATTGAGACTCTTCAGTACAGTTTAGCAAGCCTCAGATAGTCGGAGCTGTGAACTGCAAATCAATGAAAATGAAGTAGACACATGGCATGCAAGAATATAAATCTGCAGAAATGCCATCTATCATAATGTAGCCGAAGTGGCATGCTCAAAGGAATATTGGACACTGTAAAGTAACTTTTGAAAAAGTCCATGAAACAGATTTCGATAAATTGTTAAAGATCGAAACCTGACTGTTTCACAAAATCCCAAATTCATGAGTTGGTTTTTACACCATCGTCCACAATAGGGCGGCAACGTGTTTCGTCCTTATATCTCTCTCAGGATGATGGTGTAAAAACCGACTAAATTTGTAATTTTGTGAAACAATCAAATTTTGATTTTTAACAATTTATCAAATTCATTTTTATAGGTCATTTATAGCGAAAGATCTGCTCTCTCCAAGGAGCTGTGGTATGAATTGATTACCTGTTAAATTACTAAGTTTCTTTTATTGTCAAAAATTGAAATTGCGGTAATTCATTCAAAAATAAGTCAACTTTGAAGCAAGTGAAGTCCTAATATGTGTTTTAAGATAATGCAGAATAAAATGTATGCTCGTGAGCGCTCTGTCAAATTGTTTTGCAAATTACGTTAAACTCGCTTTTGTCTGGCATCAAAGGAAACTCTTCCACAAGACTGTACTCGTGCTAGGGTTCTCTCGCTTTCTTCCCTCTATAGTTTACCCAACAACATTTTAGGTTGAAATTTAAGTTGTAGCAATTCTCCGTAAAATTACTTTGGAATACATACACGTTCCTCGGCATAATTTAATGAACTCGTAAAAAGACCCGGCCACACGTTCTTGTCACGCTTTCTCGCGCAGCGCCGAAACTTCGATATTAACTGCGGACGACGTTGCCAAATCTCCACCCACAATCATAAAAACCAGACTACAGAATCAAACTACAAATTTTATTTGTAATTCATATTTATAAGATTGTATGGAAAGTTTTTATTATCATGAATTCTAAAGGAAATAGAATCTGTAACATCAGCTTAAAATTCGAATCCAAGGAAAATATAACTGCAAGTGCACCATATTTAGATTATACACAGATAAATATTTTAGTTCTAGGATAAATTTTAGCAGAAATAAGTTATGAAAGATCTCATAGAACCTAATAAAGATGAGAAATTTCATGGTCATGAAGCTTTAAGATTGCTCTATATATACTGGGAGATCTATATATAATATTATAATGCTTATTTGGCTCACATGCGCGTTATGTGTCCTGTCGGCAGACATATTTAATACAGCATTATGGCGCTTTTATCTCCCGCGTAGATCTTTATCACCCCGCTATTCAATAGCACACCGTTTGTTTGTTTAACAATATAATTGCGGGCTGGCAATTTTCTTGTATTAAAACTGAACATGTTCATCTTGTTCTTTTTTTTTATTGTAAGTCATTTATTTTTGGTAGTTTTCGAAAAAATTGGCTTCCAATATAATTTTGGTAGCTTTATAATTTTCTGTTTCCGAGAACGAGTTTTCAGGAGTGTAATAAATATTTATACATAAATTACAGTGCGAAACTTATAAAGTTGCCTCAAATATTTGCATAAGAATATTTTCTTATTAGTGTGGTTTTAATATTAACAAGTACACGGAATTAAAGTTCTTCGAATTTCTGCTCTCGATGTGACATCATCTTGAGTCTAAAAATAAGTTAATTATACTGGTTTGATAATTAAAAAACTAGTTATGAATACACAAATTTTTCCTCCCACAAAATGAGGCTGCATTTTTAATTGTAGCATGGACGTACAGCCCCGAACCTAGTAAAAGCAGGAAGAATATTCAGTTGATTTTAGGTAATTCGTATATTTTCCTCTTGAAATGTGCCGAAATATGAAAAAAACGCGTCAGGAAAGCATAAAAACTCATGATGTATTTGGTGTTTCCAATTGCAAAAAACGTCACAAAGAAAGAAAAACAACATCAGAGGGGTTGAAAGAAGAAGGACGTAAGCAGTTTGACAGCATGAAATAGCGAAATTGCCCGATATAACATTAAAAACGGACGAGTGTGCATTCGTTTTCGTACGTGACCTTATGGCATTCACAAGGAAAAACAGCTCTTGCTCCACCAAAAGAAAATCTGATGACATACGACTTCTATCGAGCCGAATGCCGTCAGCGTGGTTAAATATGGCCGCCGTTAAACGCTTATATGGCTTAAACAAATTTCCGGAAGCTTGGCGAGGGTGTGCTATTGACAGTAATAACATCCGCGTGGATATACTGTCTTCAGATATTAAGAGTTATACATCAACGAATTGCGCGCGTGACGTATTTTTATATCAACCCCGTATACGCATAAATCACGAGTCTCACGCTTCTAGTCCCATACATCTTACTTAGTTGGAGCCGGAGCTCCGGCTGCAACTTTGGAATGCGTAGTTAATAATGCAAGCGAAAGAATATTTACTTAACCCCCCTTCCAAAGGCATTCACTTGAAAAAAGTTTTTGATTTATGGCTAATCACCTCCCTGATAGTTCCATGGGTTCTAGTTGGACGAAATTGCACATCTAGAATTTGTACCTGCAACATATTGATATTCATGACATTTTAAATTTATCTTTCACGTACTATTTTCAATCCAAGAAATCTTGAAGATGCCAAGAAGGATCTCTTTATATATTATGAGCTATAAGTTGGTGGTTTAAGGCAGTTCTTGGATAACTACAGAAAAATTCAGAATATTGAATTGAACTAAGCTAGTTATTGTTCTTGGTTAATAATAATTCTTGTTTCTCAGATCTCCGAATGGAAAATTAGGATCATCCAGCATGCATTAGAGAACCATTGAAACTAGTTAAATACAATGCCTGGAGAATATTAAGACAATGAGGTTTAGATTCGAATTTAGGTGAAGGGAAAGCCCGTACAGTACATGTTCTGCGTTTACTGGGAATTAATCCTTTGATGCAGATGGTCATTTTTATTTTTACCTGGTTTTAAGCGTTGGCGCAGATGTCCAGTATGATAAGAAATTTATATCTGATCTGATGAAGTTAAGCATCTTTAGCACTGGAGGGAAAGTGCGACCCTCAAATGACTGGAAAATAACAATATAAATTGTACAGCATAAGATCTATATCAATACTCAAAGATGATTCCTGGATGCATAACTGAAAAGCACTGATGAGGACAAAATAAGTTCGTAGATAAAAAAGCTACAAATGCACGACATGAGAATAATACTAAAAGTCAAAAGAAATTCCGATATATCGAAGTGTGAAGCAGAAAGTATCTTAAAAAGCAAAGTATGGATTACACATTATGAGAATAATGCCAATATTCACAAAAAAGAGAAAAAATCTACAGAAAAACACTGCAGAAGGACCAGAAATCTTTGATATCGAAGACAGAATTACAGCCCTTGAGAATAATGCAAATATTTGGAGAATTTTCTAGAAAAACTAATTGATACGTACCGGTTAAAAGATAAAAAAGCCAGGATTACACGATAATACCAATAGTCAAAAAAGATTTTGGCATATCCAAGTGGTACGTATACCGATGAAGAGCAAAAAATATTTTAGAATTACACAATATGAAATAATGTCGATGAAAAAAAAAACTATAGAAAAAAGGACAGAGAATCCTTGATAATAAAACTCGAATCACAGCATTCAAAAATAATAAACTCAGAAGAGATACTCGAAAATCTAATGGATAAACAGAGGTGAAGTCAAGATTACACGATATGAGGATCATACCAATGGTCATAAGAGATTCCGAAAATCCAACAGAAATACACTCAAAAAAAACAAAAAGTACTTGAGAGTAAAGTCAGAATTACAGCACTTGGTAATAATATTAATGGTCACTAAAGATTCCAAAGAATCTGAGTGAAAAGCATTGGTAAAGAACTAAAATAGTTTCCTAGGTAGAAAAATCAGAATTAACGTCGGAAGACATCTGAAAATTTTGCTGAAATGCAAATAGAACACGGATTATTGAACGTGAAAATTAGGACAGTTCGTAAAAATATAATAGGGAAAACACACACAATTCCGTAATGTTAGGCACCATGTAAATCATTGGTCAACGGTAGATCCTGGGAAAAGTGAAATAAGATTATACATCATGAGACATATGCTAGGATCAAAGGAGATTTCTGGAAACCTAGGTAGAAATCTATAATATCCAATTAATATTTAAGCCAGAATTAAACATGAGGATTATGTCAATAGTTGGAAGAGAATTCCGAAATCTAACAGCAATTATGAGAGACGAAGAATAATCCTTGATAGAAAACCTTTATTATTGGACACTATAATTAACAGAAACTCCGGCATATATTACTAAAAAACACTGATAAAGGACAAAAAAGACAGAATCACACGACATGTCAAAAGTCAGAGGAGAGTTCTGAATTACACGATACAAACGTGATGCCAATGGTCGGAAGAAATTCTGGAATATCCAACTGAAAAGCGCTGATAAACAAAATAACAGATTCAATACAGAAATATCAGGATTACACGACAAGATGGTCAAAACTGTGAATCTCTGAGATCTTAGATAGAAAAGCTAGAATTACATGGTTAATGTTTAAAGGACGTACCTGAATGTTCAACTGAAAAGTAGTAATCAGGGATAATAAGGGATTTCAGAAGTGTATTATGCTAGTTGTCATTTAAGTACTTTGTTTTGATGTTGGTGGATCAAACAAGCTCTATTCCTGGATATAGTTTCTCTTATAAGCTAAACAAATCAGATAAGTTGTTTTATTCGAACTCAAGTTAATTTTAGTCAATTTAGATGACTTATAACAAATATTTACATTGTAACTCGATCCCAATAAGACTTAACGATATCGATGAAGTATTTATAATTCATATAAACAGCAGTCTAAATTCGTTTTCGTTCTCCCAGATGGCGTCGGCCATTTCCGGCGGGTGCCGAGTCGGATCGGTTCCGCGATCTCGCTGCTGTAACCGTATCGAATTCGTGCTCATGATTTTATGAACGTACTTAATCATATTTTTAGGTCACGTATTGTTATTTCTTCTTGTTGCTCTGGTTCGATAAACAAGTGCCGAGCACAACGAACACGGTCCATGGATAGATAAAACAATGAACTACTGTGTACCTGGGTGTTGTCAGATCGCCCAGGTTGAAACTACCTTTGTTCTCAAGATGAGCTGTGTTGCTTTTAACAACGTGATAATCAATATTTTAATTTTATCATCACTTTTATTGTTTGCTTATGATTAAGCTTAAACAAAGGATGTCTTATTAGAAGAATCCGCTGACAGCTTGCAAGCTGGACAGCCCAAATCAAAACACCACAACTCTGATACATATGTATGTTTTTCTGATGCGTCATTAATAAATAATAATATAATTACGAAGTGCGTCATTGTAGCGTTCTATATTTTCTATGGCACTAAATTTCAAGTAGCTTCTGCAGAAATTTCAATCCTAAACCAATGGATCCTGCTGGTTTCCAGTTTGTTCTAATATGTGGGATTCCACATTTTAGAGCATTAGGAACTGTCCATTGTACTTCAAAGTAGTTTTTGCAAATTTAGATTCAAAATCTTTCGTATCCTGATAGTTGTCACTTTGTGGTCCTTATATGAGTATGTATTAATAATATTAATTCTTATTCACGTTGTGAAACTGGCTTGGTAGCATTGGCTTAACTGATTTCAATTTATATTTGCATACATCTGGGCGAAATAGAAGTAAACAATGTTTGTTTATTCTTCGTTTGGGAATCAGAGTACGTTTTAGTATGAGACCTTTCTACTGTTTTTTAACTCAGTTCGTTTCCAGACGTGAGTTGTGAGAAAAACCCTATTTCGTAAGAAGTGATATCGTATCGCTCCAGGAATCGAAGATTGATGAGGGAACATTTACAAATGCTTCTAGCTGAAAAGTCTTGAATCCAAAGTCGTGGAAATCAGACGTTTGCGACACCTCTAATGCATAATAAATGACTCCATTTGCATTTTAATTATAATTCGTCTATGCTTTCTCGTTTGCTTCGCTTGCGATTTTACATAGACACACACACCCTATGAGCTCTGCTTTGAAACTAGAAACTAGAGGAATGTTTTGGTGTCTTTACGTCTCACGGTAGTGTTGTTACTTGCTGGAAATTCTAACTAGATTCTGCTTCAAGCTAATTTCATTTCCATCAGTTCGGTACTAATTTCATAACTATGTAACTCTCAACACATTAAAATTACCACGGGAAAGCATTTCGTATGCTCCCAAGACATATCAAATGGATTTAATCAAAATGTATTACTGTTTCTGAGATATCCTTAGATGCATATGGATTTCTGTGCTGTTTCGATGCTTTGGCATGGTCTAATTAACCTAAATATGCAGAATATACCACGACGTCAATATTTCTACTCTTCTGTGTGTTATTCACTATCATGGTAGTCACTTAGGTTTACGTATCAAATAATGTCTTTTTTTGAAAATGTCCTACAAATAGAATCAATAATAGTTGAACAATTAATCGGAGATTATCGATTGCAAAAAAAGGCCCAAGGAGCTTTGATGTATGTTCTACTTTATTGTCCAGATAGTGAAGCAGTATTTCAAAGGAATATTTCTCCCGATATGTCAGACCACAAGTGTGTCATTTAAAGGTCTAAATTTGGATAATTAGGGTACCGTAACCTTCACACTATCTGCCCTTGAAGCTTCGTCATCGCCTTTGATCATCTGTTGAAGTATTTTGTATTATGAGTTTGCCGCACCCTGTAATCCTGCTTCTTGTCCTTCGGTTCGTATCGATTTTCTCGACATCTTGCGTCGCCTCCTGCAATGTTTCGACAAGAACAGGATAAATGTTATCGCAAAGGCTGTGTTCTGTGTCTTACAGCCCCACTTTTCGTACCTAGTAATCGGATAACTAGCAAGTTCGTTGTTCCAAAATCTTGATTTTTCTTTTGAAGCTTATTAAGTTTTATCTTGTGATTTTGTTATTATTGTGGAGATTGTTTGTTACGGATTAATTTATCATTTCATTATTTAATCTGTATATAAGGGCTGTTCTGAAAATGATGAGTAACGGGCCATGAAAGCGAAAAACAACATTTGTCAAATTTTTAAAGAAAAAATTGAATTGAGGTGAACAGAGTGATTTTGATGAACATCATGGAAGTGCCGCAAACCGTTTTTTATGCATTTATACGATTATAAAACAGAGTTAACAACTTTTGGGGATAATTGTCTTTCAAAGTCTACGGTTTGCAGATGGTTACTGCGTTGTAGGTGTTTGTGATCTTGGGGCGTATGTCACATTCTAAATTCTCATATATTTTTTTAAATTATTAAATCAATACGGTTATATTGATGTCTCTGAGTTATTAAAAAACAGGACAGATGACAGCTGCCAAATAAGTCTGCTTGAATTTATTACCACGCCTTCAAATTTCAACCAATCAAGTTTTGTCCTCTTGACGTCACGTAATGGCGGTAAACAACAAATTAACATTTTACCAAATTTTTGTTCACTCATTGGAACACTGTGAAGCATTCAGTATTCAGAAACTTCGCTTGAACTGATTGACTTGGTCTTTTTTTGTGTTGTTACATACTATTTATAATGAATTAATTAGTTGAAGTAGAAATAAAAAAGAATGTTGATGCACAAAGATGCTACAAGGGAAAACGTGGCCTAAATGTCATCACATGCTTTTTTCTCAACGTTCTCTCTTAACAGTACCGTTTAACGTTTTGCACTTTGCGTTCAGCGCATCCTAGGTCGCATTAAAAGTCACTTCAAAAACTGTTGCATAATTAATGATGAAAAAGTGAATGTTTATAATAAAAATCATGACTCATTTATTTCTTCTGGTTGTTTAGTTTATCTTGACTGCTCTACTCGTTAAAACTTCATGATTTTGATTGTGGAGTGCATAGCCTGGCAATTATTCCCGATGTAATGATAAATTCAAGAGTAAAATGTCTATTAAATGTTTCCGAGTGGCTAGTTAGGACCTCTGACGTCAGACTAGTAAATAAACTTCAAAGAATCAAGTAAAAAGAAAAGTTAAATATACCAGAGTTTATGGACGACTTTTATTGCTAATAATAAATGCAAAAAAACCTTTCACTTTGAAAATACTGATATAATGTTAATTAAAATTTTTCTTAGCTAGCAAAATTTGTTCTCACCCGTCATTTTGACCTCCCTGAGGTCATTTCACTTCCAGGACCGGAATCACGACAAAATCGTTCTCAAGAGAAATAAACAAATTTATAGCCTATATCAGCAGTGGGTGGCAAGTATCATGATCTAGACAAAGACAACAAATCTCTTTTCTTTTTCTATCTTTCTTGCGTGATTAGGTAACGACTTCGCGTCCCCTATAATTTGTAGATCTCGCTAAATAGCCATGATATAATAAAAAATAATTTAGTTCAAGCCTAATCTTTCTTTGCGGTGGAACTCGATTCCATCTTTTCTTTGTCTTGAGTTGAAAATTCGGCTTGGAATTCGATCTACGCTAATCAGGTCGGACTTTTCGTGGTTAGATTTGATTATATTTTGATGTAGAATAAGATAGTATAAGTGTGAACTGTAATGTAGGTTTTCGTGTTGAATTGTTCAATCATCTATAGGTCATATTGGTTTCTAATCTTTCATATTTCATCGTGGAGATCCACAGTTCTAAGATGAACTTGTCATCTGCTGAATTAGAAATACTTTACAATCTATTTTTACAATTAACAGATTAGAATCTGAATAACTTTAGGGTCGTAACTTCAAAGCGAAGCTCAGAAATGTATTGTCCATGTAGTAATTTCTGCAAGACATACATTATTTATGTTTTTACGATCCTTTCTAAAATTGATTCTCTTCGGTGTCATAAATATGAAAATCTCACTTGTTCGAATTTATAAAACTGTCATAAAGCAATCGGAGCTTGTAAAATATTATTTATTGCTTTATTGTATCTGTGAAGTTCTGAAAGCTAATTGAGAGGGTTCTAGATCATCTATCATTGCAATTTAGCTGACAAATTTACCTTGAGCCGTTTTGGAGGCATCCATTGTTGTGAAACAGTTTAGCAAAACTCGCTGCTGTGGCCTCTTACCCCCTGCCGGGGGTGTCTGTCACTTTTATTGCTTAGAAAAACTAAAATTAATAGTAAAGACGACCCCAATGGTGTCAGTCGCTCTGACTGGGGTGCCTACCCTCATAAAAATACTGTCGTAAATAAGTCATGCTGTCAATGTTACAACGTACAAAATAACCTAGATATTTCTTCGCCCATATGCGGGCTTAACTCTTTCTATTTGATTTTTTGCCCCATTCGTTCTCTGAGCTATACTTTGTTTTTTTGGATCTTCAATAAATTATGAAACTTGAAACTAAAGTTCTCTTGTTTTAATAAAAAGAAATAGACAACTTTTATCATTTATTTATTATTGTATCCTTTTTTTGTCAGTTCAGAAAACATTCTAATTTATACTTGACGATACATCCTTCAATTATATTTATAATTAGAATCGTCAGTGAATTCATGTTGGTAACATTGTCTTGTTTTGTCAGGTTTTAGAATATAATGTCAACTTGTGCTCTGTTCTCTTTACTATGCTTGATAATAATTAAAAAAAAAAGGAAATTGAAGACAGTATGCAACATGTGTATAAACATTGATTATGTTAAAGGCGGTTGAAGATTATATTCTTGTTTAATAAATTAACTTTTATTTTGATAGTTGAATCAACTGCAAAGTGCTTATACTTTATTCGGTTTCATTTATGAAAGCGCTCTAAATCCCTAGGGAAGTACAATTTTGTTGTAACCATGATCTTTGGGAGTATGACTCCCTCCGCTGTTTCCAGATGAATAATCAATTGTAGCTAATAAGAATTAAACTAATCAAAACGAAAGATGAAAGGTTTACAAAAAACTTGAAAAAGTCTTGTCTACACTGTTCCATATTTGCTTAAAATTGCTAACCGGTTTCGATAAAGGAATCAGAAAAAATAATTTCATGCGTTATGAAAAGCATTTAATTCCATATTTTCACAATTGTTTTTCTATATATGTGTCTAGTCGACGTAACTTTTCTTCTGTAGTTGTGTAGTTCTAAGCCGGCTCTGATGATGATTCTATAAAGAATCGAAACCGGTTAGCAATTTTAAGCAAATATATAGAACAATGCAGAAAAGACTTTTTCAAATTTTTTGAAAACCATTCATTTCTACACTTGGGGGTTTTCCCATTCAATTACTGATCAAAATGACTTCTGATACCAATCGATATATACAAAATGCTTTTTTCTGATTGATGCAGGTATTAAATTATGGAAATTCAGTCAAGAGGTTCAATATTTCTTTTTTGCTTAATAGTTTCGGTTCCACCTGGATCATCTTACAGAATGAAAAAAATTATGAGTTAAAAATTGAACAACCAATGTTCAATACAAGTTTAAAAACTCATTGAGTAACTCGGAAAATATTTTTAAATGGAGGTCCAAGATTATAAAGACAAAATTTAAACTCAACAAGTCTGTATAATTTGCACTTGTATCATTTTGCAGTCGATAACCATAAAAGATTATTCATAACAATTTAACAGATCATGATAAAATCAATAGAGCTGTATTCTGATGAATGAATAATCGATAGGAGAAGAATTATCTTAATCGGTTATAATTTGTGACCTGAAATGTATCCTCATACGAATTGAAGAAATATAACGCCATTAGGACTAAGGTTAAAATAACGTTTTAGATAATAGCGCTTGCAAGTAAGATGTAGATATATGACGGAACCTTTGCCTACTATACTACGCTATCACTAATAACAGAACGTAATCTTAATAAACATTCAACGCGCTTTTATTATTTTATAGTCGTCAATTACAGAAATTGCAGTTTTGGTAGGAAATGTTTATAACAGTTTAACTATTCATATTCAACAGATCACGATACAAATCAATAGGATTCTCTTCTGATCAATAGAAGAAATAATCAATAAAATTTGTCAAAATTTGCTACCTGTAGCGTAACTCCATACGAACAGATAAAAAATGGACCGACGGAGATGTATTTATAGGTATCATTTTTCAAAGGCAATTTTGAATGTCCTGTATTTATTCCAACCTGCCACTTCGGCTGCCTTATGGCAGATGGCACTGCTGCAGATTTATATCTCTGTATGCCATTTATCAACTCCATTCTCATTTCCTCGCGGTTCAAAACTTTGACTAATTGAGGCTTGATAGACTGTACTGAGTAGGGTTTGACGGAAAAATTTGATACATTCGAAAACCGGTTTTCCAATTAGGAAAACCGGTTTGAAAAAATTTAAATTATTATGTGAAAATATTTTACTAATTTATTTTATTTGATTTGTTATTCCTTCCCAACGTTGCAAATTCTTTTATGGAAACCGATCCTGATGAAGAACAAATAGAAAAAACTACTCATCTAAGTAATGCTTTTTTGAAAGAAGACATGAAAAAATCAATTCATAAGTTTCTTGAAGACCCTAAAGAAAAATTCACGAATCCAAAGACTTCAAAAGCGGAATTTCTATTATTTGAGACAACGAATAAAAGAACCAAAAACTTAGATTTGTTATTTGATGCCCTGAAAACTATAAAACCAAAGTTCAGTTGCTAGTGAACGAGTATTTTCAATATCAGGCACTATATTGTGTCCAAAACAAGAATAAGACTTAGCCACCGTTCATTGGATGTCTTATGTTTTTCAAAATCCTATTCTCTTAGGAAAAATTACAATTAGTGGGATAAATAGAAATATAATTTGTGATTGTAATTAAGAATTTTTGTTCAAGTTTTCGTTGTTTTGTGTGAGTAATGTATAATCCTTACTTTTTATTCATATCTTGACTTTTGACTTTGATATAGATCTTGATTTATGTTATTTTATATAAATCGAATAAAACATTCGAAAACCGGCTAAAACCGGTTTTTTGGAAATCTGGAATTCGAAAACCGGTTTTTCAAAAAGTCGGTTTTTGTATAAACCCTAGTATTGAGAAGTCCTTATAAGAACGAAACACGTGTCTACAGTTGCTGCACTATTCAAGATGATGGTGTGAAAACCGATCCTTGAATTTGTAATTTTGCGAAACAATTTGGTTTTGATTTTTACCAATTTAAAAATTGTATTTGTTTCGGCGGAAAATCCTCTCTATCCAAAAAGCTATATTAAAGTGTATTGCCTCTGAAATTCCTTATATCGTCAAAATTTGAGAATAAACAGGAGACAGATAACCACGACTCTACTGAATGATAATTCTTTTTGGTTCTCGAGATTTTTCCAACATCTAGAAGCGTTTTGCCACCTTGCTACAAAAAGTTTGTTTTTTGGCTAGCAATATCCATGGATTCACGAAAATAGTGGTAAACATTGTGTCTCGTTATCTAGAAATTTATTCCTGTTTATGTTGATTCCGAACGTAATACATCCTCAATTTACAATTTGAGTCCGTGAGAACCGGCGTTAACGGACGCGTAGTGTAATTAAATAAATGGTTCTCCCATTTCCAATAACGTGCGGTGTGCGCTATTGTTTACAGTTTGACAGTCCTGCCAATTTAATCCACACGAATCCCCTGTGCTTTTCTTTATTGGCAGCGACAGCTATGTGTATGCATCCCCTTGCCTCTTTCCAGTGCATATAATCAACCCTCTGAAATGCCCTTCTCTCTCCCTGATGTGTCACCTCGTCCTCGAAGACTCCGTGTAATTTATTGGCCAGGATTTCCTAGTCCCGTTTGCGTGATAGCGATATACACACTGCCTTGCTTAGTCACACATAAAGGACATTGGACCACACGAGTATTTATCGTGTTTTACACTGAACTCAAATTGAGGATTCCTTTGACTTATTCTACTGCTTATAGGGTTGAGTAAGCATCCAGACCAAGCACTATCTAACACAAGAACGTGCTTATATCTGGAGACTGCGGCGATCTGGTAATTCGATATTATATAGTTTTTTTATCCAGACTGATCGCATTCTTATCTTTCGGCTACGAATGGTTTGGTCTTTTTTGTGTGAGAAGCAGACAGATTTATATATGGCGCGGAATAAATAACGTCCATTCTTTAAGCTAATTAATTGTTCGTTTTTTACTACATCCGCACGCTCTTCCTTAATATTTATTAGTTTGCATCTCGTGTGTAAAACATTCTCCAGAACCAGAACACAGACATCACTAGGAAAAATTTCTTGGGGATAGCAATGCCAAATTATGACGAGAACATTTGATTGATCCAGTCATTTATATCCGAATATTATTTTTAATAGATCAAAGTCTCCGAAACTAATTTTCCATTTCACACAAGCTTTTTGTGCTGATTTTTCGTCCGTTTTCAAAATCGATGAATCCGCCAAGAATCCAAAACGCGTCTTTCGTTTACCAGACCGAACAAACATTTCGCGTTTTCATTTTTACATGCGTAGAAAATTCCAAATTCATCTCATTATATTAAGCAATGGCAACTCTGGTTTTCAAAATAAATTTTCAATCACACATAGTATTTTTCAATTTCATATGTTGTAAATGTAAATTCTAGACTCATGATTACTGTACAGTTTCTAAATGCTGCTTGATGTAGATATGGCATTGTTTGATCCCCTGAGTAAATTGTGTTAGCTGCGCTTGTGTTCAAAAAAGGCGTAATGAAAAATAGCCTGTGCGAAGCAAGAGCAAACATTAATTATAGAACTCTAACAAGGGATTATATTTTAAGAAAACTGTTGAAGCGCTGCTTCTGGAGAATAATTAGCGCGTCGGGACTCTGGGCGTTTCCCCACCACCATAAATGCTAATAAACCGGACTGTAGCGTACTTATCCTCCCTAACTTGACCTCCTGTCCCGCCCACCGATCCTTACTGTCCCCAAAGTCCCAAACTTTGCAAAGAATTCCAGCCGCATCATTATTCATGTTAGATTAGAGAGGCAATCAAAGGATTTTGACGTTTTATCACCTGGCAAGGCCGCGATTCCTCTTGGGAGTTGCAAATTTACTTCAAACGAAAAATCAGGGTTGCTTTTAGCCCTAAGCTCTACTCAATATTCATTGAACTGCGTAGCATTTTTTATTTTTCGGCTTTTGTTGAAATATAAAACAGTTTGTTTCCGTGCAGGCTTATATAGAACATTTCTCATCAAGTAGTTGTTCGACTCAATAAATTTCGCACCGGCTTTTCCTATCGCCCGTGTGATCACATTCGACGGCCTTTTCGACGCTTCGCTGTTCATTTGTTTCAATTGCACCCAAGCGAACATAAGTTCCAGTTTTCTTCTACTGGTGTGAAGATTCCAGCCTAGTAAACAAACTGTAAAAATTGGTGTTATCTTTCACAACCTCCCATATTGTTTATTTATATTAAGGGTTGTTTTTCGCGGCTGTTCATAGAGTTTGTTTATAAAACATCTTTTTTTATCATACATTAAAGCTTAAAAAAACAAATAGATGGAGTATTCATCAGAAAACAAAAATAGAGCAGAGAGCTTCAATCGCGCCGTAGAAATTATATTTAATTATCTTTCATTTATTATTTAAATTTTGTCAATCGATTATATTTTGTTTGCTAGATAAATTGACGTTTCTTAATTAATCCTTAATTTAAGATATCCTAAAAAAGTGTCACGTGAAATTCTTAATTACAAAATTATTATTGAATTCTAAATTCCGGTATAAGTATCGGTTTTACTATCTGCTACCGAATATTGATCCCACAACCTGATTTCGAGTATCTAGTGCCGGATTGAAACATTTTGAGGACTCTAGGCATAAAATTTGAAGTTGGTGTGAACCAGATCCGTTCAATTATTCGAGTATTGGGAATTCGAATATTCGGTTCTAGAACTGGATCGACATCTGGTTCTAATCTCTTATGATTTTTATACAAAACAATCCTAATATCGAGACTGATGGAGGCAATACTTATGTTGATTTTGGGTATGATATTCCGATGTTATTTTCTTATCTTTGATTCATTCAGGTTATTGAATAAGTACAGTGATTATTAAATGACAAACTTCTATGAAGCCTGATTTACGCAGTATACAAACACGAAACCCAATTTATTGATTTTACTTGTGATATATTGTTGTCATCTTCTGGTACTCAGTCTAATAGATTACCTATTGAAAATTATGTGTTGCTCTAGCTTGATTTATTTGGTGACCAGAGTATAAGACCGAATATGCCAAAAATCTGTTCGTGAGATTGCGTCGAGTACGAGCACATTTGGAACGTTGTAAGTTTAAAAGCATGCAATTTAGGAAAAGTTGCAGCGTTTTTAAAAGATGGCAAAGCACTTTTAAAACAGACTAATACACTTTGCTTTCTTGTACTTTTTTATATTAAACGGTCTGACGTCGCTTCTTTTTCGACTGTAACTTTTATTTCTGTGTTCTTTTAAATCTGTCGTCGCCATTTAAGTAAAATCGTTTTGTTCTGAAGATGTCATGTATTAAATCGCAGATTTCAAATAATTTCACGCTCAGATATTATTTTGAACAGTTTTGTACAAAGAAATGCATAATTTGAAAGCGACCGACTAGCTTTTCAATTCATTCAAACTTTTTTCTTGAGCTTAAAGTCATTCTATTCATCGCACACCACCTGGATGAGGGTCAGAAAATGCGTATTAGGCCTAAATGTGCAGAGCTGGACTCGGATGAAACCTGCAGCAAATTTTACTGCAATAACTATTTGGAAATCCAAACCATCAAATATGCTCCTTAAATTGATAGTTTTGGTTGCAGACAAAATTATGAAGGTTCATTTTTCTGAAATCCGGCCCTGGTCTGCGAAAGAATGATCCGTGAATGTGTCGAAAATATTTGTCCAAGCATAAAATTTGTTACCTTGCATCCAGGTGTGTAGCACTATTTGTCCTCTGTCAATAATTTGTGGGCATAATGGGACAAATTGCAGCCAAATAAATGCGAGTGCCAGCTCAGCGTTTGTAACAATCCTGCTGAAATTGTCACCTAGCCTTTTGTATCCGATTCGCTGAAGCAAATTGTTCAATTCATCGGAAACCTCTCTGCTCCCAGACAGAGTTATGTTAATAGTTTCCAATAGTGTCCACCGCAATTCGAATAATATTCAGCCCGAAACAATCAAATTAGTTTGGCTAGTCGATACGACCTGCAGTTTGCATCTCACTAACTATCAACTTGTTAGTTACAGTTACACTGTTGCTGAATTTGAATTCCAGTTCGACATGAAACTAGTTACAATAGAGAGTTTTATTCACGTCTTGTTGATTTAGAGCTGTTATTCACCAGTGCTAATAATCATGTGTATCAAATATGGATTTCATTCTGCTACAATATCAACAATGTTTTGTTTGCTCACCATCCAGAACTTTAGAGAATTTTGTTTAGCTACTGGCTTCAATTTGTAGCAATGTGAAATACACATTACTCGTAAAATACAGTAATATATTCCATGCCGAAAAAAATACTCGAAAGTGAATGACGTGAAGAGTGGACTCTCCCCTTGTACGCGTCACTCGTTATGCGAAATTTCGCTTGTTGAGGATGCCATATTTTCAAGACTTTTTGGTGGTGCTTGTTATGAGAGATTCCACGGTATTTACCATGTGTCCGTAAAGTCATGGTACACTGCACCTTTATCCATCACAGGAAAGCAACAAATCTTCACCAAATACAAGGAAAACTCCCCAAGTTGCCGTAGAATGATGTGACACAGGTGATGACGCTAGTCCACGAATTGCGCAGACGTCATTAACTGTGTGTGGGATGAAATTCAATATCGTTTGATGTGTGTAAGGCAACAAATAGGCAACACATCGAACTGCACTGATTAGGTATGAATCTTGGAGAGTTTCCCTTTTATTTGGTAAAGATTTCAAATTTCTATCTTGTTTCGTTTATTTCCTGTGACTGGTCAAAAGTGCACTATGATTTACGGACACACAGTATATTGAAACTCAACTGACTATACTTTTTACTCCGACCAAAGAATAAAGTAATATAGCTTATTGATTCATTGTTTACTTACTTTACCTACGACATATCGTCCTCTTCACTGTATTCTCAAAGTTCTGTGTAGCTATTTTGCGCATCTTGTTTTCATCTCTTTCTGTTGATTTTCTTAATGTTAATCTGACGGACTTTGATAGAACAGTGAAGAAATTTTGAACGAATATCTTGAAATTTTATTATATCTCTCATCAAGCATGAAATTGCAAGATAATTATTCCTGAAACTGAATAAATACAAAATCTCTGAATTTTCTCTCATATTCATATCTTATAAACTCTTGCAAAAACTGCATTTGCATGAAATTGTATCTAATGGAAATATACAAAATAAGCCACCAGGAATATCTTACAACATTTCATAATATCCTTGTCTTGAGATAAAATCTGTATATTGATATTGGAATATATTCTTTGTTTTCGATTTTAAAGCATTTTCATCTCTCAAACATTTGGAGAAGGTAAGACATCGATCGAGTGATATTCTCCTCACTTTGCTAATCCAGAAGCTGAAAATAAAACCACTGTTTTGGATTACGCAAGATTCCACATGCTGAGCTCTGTCAGAGCGGATGAATCCCGCCCGTTCGCTTTAGTGCGAAGCACCGCCGGTTGAAAACAAAATCACTTCATTTTACAAGTGAGCTTGGAGTATATCTACCTGAGGCTTTGTGGAGAAATTTGGATGCGTCCGTAATCCCTTAGAAGAGATGTTGTGTAGAAACTCGGATATAGGATTGTAAGCTACCTGAGATTTTGTGGAGAAACTCGGATGCGTCCTACTAATCAAATATGAAGGTGTTCGGCTCGAGCACTAAGAATAACCCGGAATAACCTGAAAATGATTTTAATTAAAGACTAGTGGAAGTGGATACATGTTCTAGAACTCTGTTTTCAAGGCATGAAATCGCATTATATACAAATATAATTTGCTACAAGCTTTTTTGCATGTGGTCCTCCATTATTCTCGTTATCTTATGAATTGTTATGTACCAGTTGAAAGTGTTTCTCAAAAACATTACGCAACATATTGAAGTTTTCTGAATAGTCAGCTCTGCTGATTTCATAGCAACGCGCGGTAAAATACTTTGTCGCTCGTTCAGTGATATCACCATGGATACAAGCAGAACAAATGCTTGCCAAATTTGAATTCTCAATAAATTTGTATATACATATGTATAAATCACTTCTCGAATTGAGATTGCTTCAACATTCATGATTGAGTATCAAAACATAATTTACTTTGCGCTCGAAATACACAAATAACAATGTATGTCTTGAGAAAAATCAAGAATCTATGCTGTTCAAAGGATTGTCTAATTAAGGGTGTGTATTAGATTTCAATTATTATCTCTGCTGTGTCGTGGCTTGACGAAATTAATAAGAACGACGAAAATTCGTCAGTGTGAATTAATAGGCGCTTGCGGGCGCGATCGTTGAACTAACCATCCCAAGTCTTTGTTTTCCAGCCGCAGTGTGGTTTGATTTATCATATTGTACAAAATACTAACCGGTCTCTATCGTAACTCGGTGTACGGCAAATTAATCACGTTCTTGAAATCTCGTCCCAGCGTCTTGTGTCCTTATTTCTTTGCCCAGCGTATGGTCGAATTAATGAACTGCCGCTTTCAACTCTGATAAGAAGGTGTTGGTTTCTTAATCCATTATTGTCCGATTCGTCCCGATTCTTTTATTTTGTTTTCAACTCTTTGTTTCTCTTGTTTTTTGGGACCATCGAAATAAGATTTTAGATACATTCTTCGGAACCGGCTAAATATAGCATCAGATGGGGACATTACAAACATGGAGGAATATTTTACTAATTTTTCGATTGCCGATGTCTTCATACATTAGAATAACAATCCATCGAATTCTATTTCTGAGACATCTTTGCTTGAGTAACAACATATATACATAAATTGCGATATCTGTACTAGATTAGGGAATGAATCTCAGCATCCGTGTTTTTAAAACCGTGTGGTCACTTAAGCATCATTCTTCTTCATTTAGATACCCGCGTCGAACTCTAAACAGCGTCCATTGTAAATTAGCCGTGATTAATTTAAAGAAAGAAGAGCTATAATGAAATTAATAACTTGTACGTGATTGTATTTAGCAAACAGTGAAATATTACATTCGAAAATTAACAGGGACAAATATGAATTGATGCTCTTCTCAACATTAACGTTAAACAAAACAATCTATCAAAAATTTTTTTGGTGAATGGTGCTATCTATTTTTGTTTGGTCAAAAGAAATCGATTTGCGAATTTTCTCGTAGATTTTCCTCTCGAATATATTTTTAGATGTAAGGTGGAAATTGAAGAATATCTTGCAGTGAAAATCTCCAAAGAGAATAGCACTCCGTGTGTAGGCCTATTCCTCTCGATATTCAATAAGGCAGCTGAGATAGATGTGTTCGGGTATGCAGTTTGGGCCTTAAAAATACAATAGAGGCCACCCCAGATGCAAGGATTCAATTTGTAGTACAATGGCACATCATTTTAGATTATCAATCGTTCGAGAGAGATGGAGATGGAAGAACTCTATCTTTATCTACCTGTTAGTTTCAGAAAGTTGATCGACCATCATCGTCGTTGCATTGCCTGGTTGCGCCATGCATATGAAAATCGGATTATTGAGGAAGATTTTCCCGACTAGTAAAAGATTTGTATTGTCAGAGTAACTTAAATCAAAAAAATATCTCGAGAATAGTTGTTTTGGAATTCAATTGTTGAAGTTTGAAGTATCAACAATTATTTGGAGTAAGAGGTTTCCAGAATTGTTTAGTTTCCTGAAAAGAATTAATTTGTTCCAATTTCTGTCTTCGTTTTTAGGTAAAACTGTACGTCTTCCGAAATAGTACTAAGATGCTAAATCATTCAAAATTGAATTGGTATACCCACGAATAACACATTTTTAAACAAACCCAATTTTTGCGACGGTTTATTGATCTACAGAATTGAGCTTTTTCTCTTTCAATTCAAACTCGGATATTACAAGCTGAATGTTACATACGAGTAGAATAAATAAATAGTGATTGAATCGAATGATATATAGATGTAGGTAGCATACCTTATACTAATACCCACAAAAATCGTCATTTTTCTTTGCTAGAGATTGAAACATCACATACTACATCAGATGTGTAGCGAGAAAAGCTCTTGTAATGCGCATGCGAATTTACACCTCACCTTCAAACTTTTATTTCAAGCTGGCTTGGATTTTTGCTACATTCAGAGTTGGTAGTAAATCTTAATGAAATAAAAATTTAAAATCTGACACTTGTGAATTTTTCTTTTGCGGAAACATGACCGTGAGAATAACTCGTCTTCCAATGACGTTGCATTTGCGAATCCGTCTCTAGTAACTCCTATCTCCTCCAACAATCTGCTCCACTCACACAAATGCAGAGGATCACAGTAAAAAACCTACACAATCATACATACATTAAGTTGCAGCTCATATGTTGCTCTGATGAAATTATACCCGTCAGTTGTTATCAGATGCCTGGCAGTGTCACAGTTGCTGTTATTATTATTTAGATTACAATTTAGATCTTCACTAAAAGGTTTTATTTTCTTTTATTTGGGTTCGCTCCTTTTTTCCATCTGATAAAAGCTGAGGTATAATAATCGTAATTGGTTTCAATGGCTGCATTTGAAATTTTTATAAGTATTTTACACGTCTATAGCGTAATTAGGGTTTTTATTAACATTATTTTTTTAGTGGGCACCTGGCTTGGATTTCGATGCAGATGTTTCAAAGTGTAAAGTTAATATATTTAAATTATTGTTCGGTAGCTGAATAATTGGTAGTTATCGCTTCATATTTTTACATATTTGGATTTTTGAAGCGTGCTTGATGACCATAAAAATCGAAACAGCAGAACTGAAGAGACAAACCAATTAAATTGAATGTGATATTCTATCAGATGACATTAATAAACTGCTTCATTGATATGAAATATGAAATCAGAGATTAATTCATTTGAAGCTGAACTATAAATGACTGAGTTTGAGGTTCTTATAAATTTGATAATGCCGGTCTGCTGCTGTTATCATTCGTCGCTAAATAACTGACACAAATTGTAATAACAACACTAGCAGGCAAATTGAAGAGAAGGTACTTATTTTTATAAATTATTGTTGATTTTTTCAGATTTTTATACCAAAATCGATTTATATTTCAATAAATGTGATACAAAGTATCTTTATCTCATCCCTCTGAACAAAATTCAAATAACCTAATTAGTCTTTTACGTAGCAATCTCCAAATATTAATACAGTATTATCTTAAAATAAATTGTATTTCTCAGATATGTTGCCTTAGAGATCTTAGTTTTGTATTTGTATCTTTACCGTTCAAAATATTGATAAATATGAGAGGTACTACCCTTATCCCACCCCTTTGCACGAAATTAAGATACCTCTATCAGTTTCTAATTCATCTCCCTTCGAAAATTGATACAGGCTTGTTTAAAATTGTTGATTGCTCAAACATAGAGCTGCTGAAAATTTATTTTTGTAGTGGAATTGATTGAAATATAAATTAATATGTCTGGAAATACCTTGATTACAACACTTCTAATAAAATTGAAATATTCTCATCATTTTTTATTTTGATTCTGTTCTAAATTAGTTGATGTATGCTTTTATTTACAAAATTACTGATTTCTTTGGTAATATTGCTGTAGAAAATACTAACAACGATCGAAATATCCGAGGAAATATCAATTAATATGGTAGGAACTTCAAGTCATCTATTGTGTCCGAAAAAATCCTTAGACTCAACAAAAGATTACTAATTCCACAAATATCTAGTTAATTAGTACACTTGTATAACAAACAATCCATAGAAAATTATTTTATAGATGAAAATGTTTTTCAATTACTAGATATTGCTTGATATATGATTGATCATTTGTCGTGAAGGATCATCTTCAAGATTTTAGTCGAAGCTTCTCTAACATCTAAGTAAGAAAAATTTGTTTGGTGTTTTCGTCTGACCGTAGCAATCTGGTTGTAAGTTCCGAACAGCGCTATGTCACTTCAAATTGCGTAACTTAGAAGATTAACGTCTATAATCTCTGAAGATTATTAGTAATTTCAACAGCTTGAATGTTGCCGGTTTTTTTGGTTATTTAATTTCCTCAGTCAGTCTGTTATTAATGTTGTATTTTGCTACTGGCATTTTTTGATATATAACTGTGTTTTTAAATATATGATAGGTATTATTTGTTTTTATCGCTGTCAACCTGTAACTTTTGGGATAATTGTTTTTCTGGCTGTTGATATATGTACTTAAGAGGTTTAAGTATGGATTATTACAAAATTAGATGCTTCAAAGCCATAAAATATTTGACTGTTATCAAAGTGAAAAGCATTTAATTCTAAAACTTGTATTCAAGAAGTTTATAATGTGTGTTCCATCTTCAAGTGCATTAAAATTCCAAATTAACAAAGAATGCCCAAAAACATTTTACTCCAACAATTTTAAAAATCTCGCTCTCATTTTCAGTCTCTGATGTCTTTAAACCGAAGATAAATAGCGTTATATAACTCATGTCAACGTTTATTTTCACTGACGGTTGTCATGTATCACTTTATTAATTCAATCTAGTCTGTTCGCTTCTTGTGTTGAGCAGTCATTCTGCGCTTGCTCATAAAATGAATTTAGAATACACCATCGTCACGATTTTAACAATTAGCTATTACCGACGATGATAAGTGAAAAATGATGCTTTATAGAGTCGACCAGTTCCTGTTAAATCACATTTTTCATGCTTTGCCATAGAATAACTTCAATCTAAAAATCTAACTGTTCTTTGTTAATGTTCAATAGTTTGAACTACTAGAATTGTCGATTTGAATTAATGTCTTTTTTTTTGTTTGATGTGTAATAACAGAGTATAATTCTCTGAGCGTTAATCAATAGTTATTTCTCATAGAAGAGTCGGTAAAAAACTTGTATTATAGTTTAGTGGCCTTAATGCTAATGTAAAACAGTTAAACTTCTTGCGGTTTTGAAAACATTACAAGTAGAACTCATTTTAACATAAGCTAGACTTGCAACTTTTAATGTACAATATTGTAGAAAAAGTAACAAGTCTAGAAGAAGTGTTTTTACCCACAATGCATTGCAGTGTTTTCAGCTATTAAAAGAACTAAAACAAGAAAAGTTTCTAGACTCTGAAACTTTAACGAACAGTCACTTTCGGTCGACCGATCTGAGTAATTTCAATTACTTGCATTATATGCTCACCCATTACCCAGCACATTTCACTAAATGCATTTTATTGTTTCTACAGTAGTCCCAAATACCACATAATACTTGACTTCTGACAAATCAAGTTTTTCTAACAATAATCAGCGTCGTTCACGTATCATGCAGGTATTACAGCCAGGTTCAATCTAGCAATGAATTAATGATTTATTCGAAAAAACTCTGATCTTTATATGAAGATAAAATGCAGACATTGCAGAACAGTATAGAGCACAAAATTTGACAAAAACTCTCCAACAACTTTGTTGGCACGATCTTAATCTTTGCTTCCAATGCAATAACGATCGAAACCATTTTGTGGAATAATACGCTGCACACATTACAATGTGCGAACTTACTGTCGAAGTAAAAAGTGTAATAAGCCAAAATAAAACGATTATATTTCTTTGGATCGTACGTCATATCAGGCAGGAAATCTTAACTAATCGTTCTGCAAATATAATGGATCAGTATTAATTTATTTATAAACCCAATTAAGCTACTTTCAATTATTGCACGCATGCACAGGATTTTGAACAAAATTTTTAAAACAAAAAATGTCTACTTGTCGTCTGCAAACAATAAAAATGGTTATTTTATTTGATGAGAAGGAATAGGGGAAATGATGCAGACGTTCACGATGTGCCTATCATCTCATTATTTGAAGATTTAAAAAAATATTCCATGTTAACGTGCGCACGAATGTGTAGAAAATTGTAGATCAGTCAAATATTTTCATGATAAATCTTGATAACTATATGTGTTTTATTTTCTACTTGTCGAAATGTTTCTCTGCTTTAAAGTTATTGCACTTCTTTATAAATTGGATTGTGTATGTTATTGATATGTGAGACAAATAAGGAATCCAGATTGCATAGCAACGTCATATATTTGGAGTTTGCACGTTGCGAATGTTTTGTTTTAATATCAGCGATAGATTTATTGATGACAAGCAAATAAATCATGGGCCAGCAATGGCGGGTTTGCATCCCAGCTAAGTGTCGCGTGTGAGGTCCGTACTCCTACCCCACCACAACCCGGTTGACAGATTGCTAGAATTGTATGATATATGGTGGACGATTCGGGCTCCATCTGGCACCAGCAACTGCTGCGCAAACGCAACACCATGGCTTTATTATCAATCTTGTCCTGAAATAATACATTGCTCACAAGATGGAAGATTGTAGAGAAATTTATACTAAGGCTTCACAGCCGGAATTCAATATAGTAACGTTGTCCCTCTGGGGTTTGTGGCTACGTTTTGCTCACTCCTGCGGTTGACATCTTCAGAGCAATGGCTGTCAAGATACGAACAAGATATTCATGGTTTAGGAAGAGGACCTGTAGCCACTAAGATTATATAACTAACGTTATCGTATTATTTAAAAATGTTCTGTTCTTCTATGCTCCCATAAATACATAATTAATTGTTTTCTTGATGTGAGAATATCACGTTTCCAATATCACAGCTTTACCAAATATTTTTGGGATAATTTATAAAAATTTAAACCTATTGAGATCAGCCCTTCACACGAATTGTTTTATCAAGGATGATTGTTGGTGTGACTGGAAGGAATCATGTTATGTTTGTATATGTGCCACTATTACTCTTATTTCAATCTAATTTAAGATTTTCAAATGTTAAGTCTATTCAAATTTTGAATTCAAACAAAGATCAAGCTTGACGTATTGTGTCATCAAAATTAGTCAGACTATTCGAAAAACTATAATCCAAATCGTAAAATAGATTATTACTTCGTGCTGACGCAAATACACGTGGCTTTCTTTCATCGAATCCTTTATTAGCTAACAGATGTACTCCAAGAATCTCTTACCATCGACGTCAACAGCAGTCTTTTGCCAAAGCATTGAAATAAGAAGGTATAGATTAAATATAGCACAATATTTCTGAGTAATAACCAAACTAATTTATCACACAGATAACAGATGCTTTATTAAAGTCCACAAATATTGCTAACAGACTTGAAACGATTTTTGCAGACATAAATTGCTTGTAGCAAATTTACTTGAAATAAATGACAGGATAATATTGCTACGAGTTAATCTTGACAAATCTTAAACTTAGGTTTGCTTTTCGGGTGGCATTTAGTCTTAAAATAGAACGATGAGGCGGAGTTTGTTTTCAAAATAGATAACAAAAATTGTTTCTTATTATGAGTAAAAATCAGCATCGTTTTCTAATTATGGCTATCCTTGAAGAACTGACGTGAAGTCAGTTGAATCTTGTGATGATTTCTGGAATGCAAAATTATCTCAAAAGGCGCTCTGGGATGTACAGGGAAGAAATAAATAATATCAATTCAGAGTGGAGCATCAAAAAAATTAAACAATAAATTTATTCTAACACATGCTGACAGTGTGAAAAATAAAACAATGCACATATGTTATATAAAACCGATTATATAAAACACTTGGTATGCATCTTGTTTTTTCGATTTGTTGGTTCGATGCGAGTAATTTACGTTACATAGAAAAGCATTTTAATTAATACTGATAAGTCGCTAGCAATATATCATTGAAACTAGAAGTTGGAGAGTAACTTTTTACCATAAAATACAGGAAATTCTCTATTTATGACTGACTCCGTGAGCTTGATAAATACATTGAAATCACGCTATGCGCAGCCCGCTTATGTTAATATTTTATTCGGAGTTCAATCTATATTTCAAATTCCCAAGAGCGTACGATACGAATACGAACACAACTTGTTAGAATTCAGACTGTGTTGCTTCAAAAATAAATGAAACAGAACAAACATACCGAGTATTTGCACAGTTACGTGTAGATAGCTTCGACTGAAATAAAAGTACAATTTCGTTAGAAGTAATGAAGGATAATTATAAAGATGTACAATTTTTCTAGACGAGCTCACAAATATTAATTCATCTTGATTTGATACTTTGTCAGTTGATATAACGCTATGAATAATTCCCCACGATAGTGCCTTAAGTTCAATATACTAATGTTATCATCTCATTAATTGACTACATTCAAATATAATTTGTTGTTCTTTTCTTCAAATCTTCAAAATAGCATACATTTTTCCATTGGACGATCTCTTCTTTTCTTTGCACTATTTGCTTGAAGATTTCAGAACCGTTCACTTGTTCATCCCTATGTGAACTTGAAATGAAGTAGGCTGTATCCGAGTTGGGCATTGTATCTGAGATAATACCTTACAACCGAAAGGGTAGGCGTAATAAGTTCTTCCAGTTGGGCATTTCTCTACCTGTATTTCTCTGTATATAAGATAGTGAGTTCGAACTGCTTTTATTTGTATTCCATCAAATTTCAATTATCATACGAGACTCTAAAGTTATGATACTATTAATTTCTTTCAAACACCAAACGAATCAACTTGGATGGTTTTTCGATAAGGTCGGAGACTGCTTTTCTTTCGACAATATTACCGTTCAATGTTTAATTCTTCTTAATTATGGGCAAAGTCACTGTTTATTATTTTAAACTCGCGATTTGAATATACCTTAGCGGTACATCGATAATTTTTATTTGTACAACACCATTTCATTCTGTCGTTTGTTGTCGAAGATACGCAAAATTTAAAATTGTCAATAACTAGCAATTCCGTTCCCTTTTCACTAACTGCGATTTATTTCCATGATCGCTGAATATTAAATAACTGATGAAACGCAAATATTATATTTTCTTCACTTTTATTTGTTGATGAATGCAATTTTTTCTAGAACTTTTTAACTCTTAAAGCTATACATACAATTAGGGAAATGACCAATCAGTACATAGTATTAGGAGTAGGCGAAGTTAAAAACTAAATGTTATGGATAATGTAAAATGTATAAATATTTTGCAAACATTATAATCATACAGTCATGGAGGCGGATAGCTACTTGACACAGGTAAATCCGATATCTGCATTGTAATGGATTAAAATGCCCAACTGGAATACTCAGATTAAGGTACCCTTTACCGAATGCCCAACTAGACTGCAGCGATGAAGTATATAGTCATTTTAAAGTGTTGTCAAAAAGACTTATTCCTCCCTACCATTTGAAAAAAAAAAAAAAAAATGATTATGTCAAACGTATACATTAAGGTTTTAAGTATATATAGTTGAGCTTTTCCAAAGGAAATATAGATATGCCACAGGAGTTGTAACTATTTCATAAGAAATACAAGTATATCTGAGGTATTCTAAAGAAAATAGGAGTTTCAGAATAATTTGTGGTACATAAGCGAAAGTAATCCACGGTTAGTGCCTTTTGCCTTCCTCAAGGATACAAGCATTGCAAGGGAACAGGTATTCCAGAGGGATGCAGATATTACAGAAGAATTACAGGTATTCCACAGGAAATACATGTATTTATGGAGAATTCCGAAGGAAATACTAGTTTTGTCGAAGTATTTCGCGGGAGATACATATCTATTCTTTTCCATTGATCACTCTGGGCACATGCTCAGGGCTCCGAGATCCATGTGGTCTCCTAATTTCTGCCAGATCAGCAACCGATAAACGATATTACCGATAAATATATTCATTTTCCGAAAATCAAACGATGACCATTACCAGCTTTTTTAATATTCCAATGAACAAGGGGCTCAACAAATACTGGCAACTCTGTCTGACTGCCTACTTATAAGTTCAGGAGCGAACGGCCCCTTCATCCTGAAGTATCCAGGGCCTTCAATAGATCATTGTCTATAAAATTTTGGAGAGTGGTTTACTTCCCTATATTCCTCAAAAAAACCGGAATGGCTTCGAAATTCTTCTAAAAAGGTTTTTTTTTCAATCTGTGTAAGGTGTGATTGGTTATTACCAGCTCGTCAATACTCCAGATGAACTAAGTTTATTTACTTTGGTGTAATTTCTTTCAGTAATTGTAACCTGAATAAATGAATTTAGTTTTAACTGAACTATGGATAAACTGGACTGAGCCTGGATTGAACAACTGATTCCAACTCATACAAATCATCAAAGATCTAATTAGAATAATTATATCTGCGATAAACATTTCAATGCATCCTTGAATACTTTAAGTTTGGACGAAAAAAATAAATACATCTTTCGTGATGTATATAATTCAAAATAATATTCCCATTTGGTCTATTAGCAAACTATACTTTTATGGACAATCGATTCCATCTCGTTCCACACGGATAAATATTGCTGTCTGCACCAACCTCACAATAAACTATAGTTTCATTTGAAAATAGTTTGTTTTTCAGTGTTTTTCCTGCTCTAATGCAATATTCCGTAATTACAAATTACATTAAGTGGAAAAATATTGAAAATAAAGTGTTTTAAGTATGAAATAATTACATAGTGGATGGCGCATATGCTTCGTTGAACAGTAGGTTATTAGATATTGAGAATTTCTGGGATAATTATGTTTTAATTACTAGTTACAACAGTAAACACCGTTGATTATTACTCTTGAATCAAAATGAAATTAATGATACTTACACGATGATGTCGAGATTCTACCACGTAGAACAAGAAATTAGATGTTGCGTGGATGTTATCGGGAGCATAATATCAGAAAGAAGAGACCTGAAGACGGTATCAGTTAACGGAAATGATAATTCAACTTATGAAGTTGAAGGATAGCAAAAGCAAGTGTTTTGAGTAGAATATAGAATAAATTACACAATAATTATGATATAAGTTTAAAGTTGATGTTGTGATAGATAAATTATATCCAGAAAATGATTTGTTTCCGAACAAAAACATATCGTTGACAGCCATCCACATAGCTCCGAATAGACCGTCGTGCATAAAAATAGAAATAATAAACTATAAATAATAAAAAGTTCGAAATAAAAGAAAAAAACATCTCTCCATGTGGCAAGATACATCAGACGCGTTTTTCAATTGCTGCGTGGCTTGCTGAGATGGTGCGTCATTATTCTTTTTCTCGACGTTGTGTTCTTGTTTGAAAAACAAATGGTTCAAATAAACGTGCGCTCACTGCATGCATTGACGAACAAATGTCTTTTTATGCTTCGACAATTACTACACTTGCTCAGGACGACTAATGAAATACTGCCAATTCTATTTCTTCTTATGTTGTACTCCGCGTATTCTACAAGAAAGGAATTGGCACATTTTACAGACAACGCTGTAATGAACAGAAAATATAACAGAACTTGAAGGAGCTCGTCTTGTTTATTATTTTCAAGAGTTCCTGTGTTGGACTGCTCAAAGGAATTCTCAAAGTAAAGCTAGTAAAGCAATGAACATTTCAGAAATCGTTTATACTACTTGGAGAATCTTCCATCAGAGATTTTTGCTCTAAAATTCTCTATATCAATTGAATTTCAATTCTAAAAATAAGACCGACAGAGGACTCATCATTAGGTATCGAGAATTCTATTGAATACTTTGACAAGACTTAATACCTGAAGAACTTGTACTAGACAGTTGAATTAGGAGCAGAACAAAACCAGGTCATTATTAGACTAAAACTAAATCAGTTCATAGAAAATAGGTGATGTTAGATCAAGACTAGAAGAAACAATATACATGTATGAATTATGTCTCTTCCTTGAAATTCAAAAAAGCAAGCTTTCTTAATCAGACTTTTCTATCTAAAATTACCTCTATTGTTTCATTCTATCCAATTATTTATATCCATTCGTTTACTCAACCCTACACAACATTTCACTTACAATATTCATCCTTATTTTTTTTTTCGTAGAGCGTGTCATACGATATTAATTCAGCCTGTCCAAAGTAAGCTAATTGATTCATTTCCACTCTTCAACCTTCTTCCCAATATTACAGTTCACACACAAATTCATTCTATATTCGATATTTTCTGGTGTATCCATCTACAGTATGCAAATATCTAATTTCCACATATTGGCATTATGATTTCTTTCTTGTTCTATCCGTAATAAAATGTTAACGACCATAATTTACTTGATGTTTGAATTAATTATGAAAGTACTCCTTTAGACACATTCAATTCTGCATCACTTGACCTTGCAGGAACGTTTCTAACGCACCCAAAATCTTGCAACCTCCAGATACTCTTCCCTCATCTTTTTTACCGCCAAAATAGTCCCAATGATATTCAGGAACCATATTGAATCGAATTAGGCCAAACTACGACCAAATTGAGCCTCTTTTTGAATTTCGAGAATTCTGTTGCGTTCTTTGACGAGACAACACTAAAAAGAAATAGAGGCAGGCAGCAATAGAACTGGATCGAAATGAATTTAGGTAGGCTAAAGCTAAACCAAGTATTAAATCATGAGAGTTCTCTTGAATATCTTGATGAGACTGGGATAAGCAATACGAAACGTCAAATTTGACACAGTAAGAAAGTAGTTATGAAATTATTTTCAGCTACGCTATATTCGCTACACTGTTATACTTTTATGTTCGTTGATGATGTGCATTGCACACTAAACTACTTCAATCTTCATCAAACTTTTGGAATTGTCTACGAACAGAGTATTTCATTGGGTGACGTTGGTAAAATGGTAAAATCAAGAATATTGAATTGAAGTGAATGATCTTCTTTAGTTTACAATTGGTATTACTTGGTATTTGAGAATGTCTTATGTATCAGTTTGAGAACTACTCTTCAGGAAAGTTGTAAATGCTCAAAACTAAAGTTTGCGTCTTTTTATTCCAGTGCTGGGAGAATTGCGAATTACTCCAATCTAACTTCCAAGTTTGGGGAGCGATGTGCGAAGAAAAGGAAATTTGTGTAAGTAAACTCACAATTCTTCTTATCGATGGATTAAAATCGTTTTATTTGGCAAAATTCCTCCATGATTGATTTATAGCTCACCAGTTTGAAATTTATTAAACTATATGACATGTTATTTGAACGCTCAAAACGATAAATTAAATTTCAATAACTCATTTTAAATTTATAGTCCCAGTATGTCAAAAATGTTTACACATTTTTGTTGAGCGAAACTCAAGACAGCGTCTTTCTATTGAAATCAAGAAGCCTTTCTACTGAATGCTTACAAACAAATTTTACAAACGTTGTATAAATTTTAGTCATGAACTGGCTTTCACAAAGAGTTATGTATCTGCTCTTAATTGTACGAGTTAATTCGATATAATTTGACGTGAATTACAATCCGCTTTAGTCGACTTTATGTCTTTTCTACTCTGTTTATTTCACTCACTTGAAGAAAACTCTAAATTGGATGGAGCAGAATTACCGTAGCTCCATTAAAAATACTCAATTAGCGAAGACGGGAATGAAACATTTAAAGAGACAGGAAATAACACAACAAAAAATATCGAAACGTCATGAATGTTAGTCTTATTTTTGATATCGTATCCATTTGTTTTTTCGTATATTGTCGGGCTTTCGAAGAATCTCGTGCAAAACGGAATCAATATTTATGAATTTGTTCTCCCCTACGTCGCAGTTGTTATCCTCAATCGAACCCCGACGCGTTATCGGCTACTTGAGCCATTTTATAGCTGTGAATTTGACGCATGGGGCGTCTGCACTATCTCACCAAGACGCCTTGCGTTTTGGCTGTGGAACTTTTCCTCCTTGAAGATTAATGAACATCATTTAATTGTTAAATGGCACGAACGCGAGATGCCAGCAGCATCGCGAAGCTCGTACAACCTCCTGTATAATTCTGTAAATTATATTAACGGTTGCGAACGTCATCTGCTGTTGTGTTTTCACCCTGAAGCGAGGACAACCCTGCAGCAGAATTCGCGCACGTTTTCTGCTTTTGGGAGCCATATTGTGGAACATAATATGTGTAATTAGGGGAAATCATTACTGGACAATCTGTCTTTATTTTATGGTAGTATATACAATGATCCTTACAAGGGAAAGACGATACCAAAATACTTTTTATAACAAGAAATGAAGGCGGAAATCTTCGAAAGATTTAATGTCGCGAAGTCAAAGTTTCACAGACTGGCAGTCCTCTCCCGCCCGCTTATTTTATTACCCTAGCTGCATTGTGCAGTACAACGAGTGTTTAATCAAATAAAGTGAATTTCCTAGTTTTTTACTGGAGTCGAGAAATTCGGATTCTTTTGTGAAGACAGTAAGGAACACTGCTGTGTGATCGATCGAGCTGGTGTGAAACCGAGTACGAACAAAGAATTAAATAAGACCGGAAAAAGGGCCTGAATAAACCTTAAGGCTTATCCATATGTAAGTGGAATTCCCTAATCGTCAGAATAAATGAAATGGCAATTAAATTTGAAAAAAATGCTGAAATTGACTCCGACTGCCACTTTGAATAATTGCTGAGCTTCTCAGAGTCGATTCGAGAATTTTAAACATCAATCTAGCCGACTGCTTCTACTCTCTACTCCCCTTTTAGCGTCCTAGGGTGAAACGTAATAAAGATAGAATTTTGATCTGAACGCACTTCCAATCCAGACGATCCGGATCTTTACTTTTAATCCTAGGATTGAAGCACAGAGAACTTTGCATTGCTAATGCAGAAACTAATCAGGAAAAATAGTTGTATAATGGCTATATTCCATTTGCTCTGACACTTTTCTCAATTGCATCCACTTGGAAAATAGCTTCTATCATGGGCTTGCTGAAATTTAGCTCCATAAATTCAAGGAAGTTTGACATATGGCATCAATCAATTCTTTCAAGTTGTATCGATAAGTAGGACGAGAGGACAAAAGCCTCGCGAAATGAGGAAGCTAGAGAAAGAAAGAATTCTTGTATTCCATATATTCTCATTCACTTTCAACATTTATAATCGTAAAAGTTAATCATAGCTCAATGTAAATATGCTGGTTTTATAATTCGTAGGTTGCAGAGTCGAGTCCTACCGATGATTTTCACTGGATATATTTTTTCTGTGGTGTATTCTCCACAAAAACTAAGAGTGACCGTAGATTGACGATTAGTTACCGCACTCTATGGCTGAAGAAATATCGACCAATCTACCAAGTGTATTATAAGTAGCTGCCACACCCGTATCGAGCAAAAGTTGTGATTGATATCAATTTTTTTTTTTCAATTTCAAGACTCCAAACTTGTTTGATGAATTCATTGATACAAGAAGTCCGTTTTTGTCCTGAAAATACGCGGAAATTATGAACTCGATTTTTTCATCGTCGGTTAATTTCATTCCCACGAGCTGTTTTTTGATGTTTAGAGAAAAATATCAGTTGCAAGGGGTCTATATTGTGATAGTGATGGTCCAATTTTTTGTATTCACAATTTATTGTTTAATGTTTCAAAAATCAGAATTCTTCTGATACAAAACTTTTCAAATGATTTCAGGCGATGCCCTGATTATTTCTGAAAACTTTTTTAGTAAATGTGGCATCGGTCGGTTGCCTTGACGAAAACTGTCTTCAATCGACTGTATGCTTTACTATTTGTAAATCATTATTTTCCTGTTGCAAATGTCTATGCGTGTCTATGTAATTATAATCCTTTCTTCTAGAATCGATTATGGTTGTTTTCCCCGTTTTCTTAAGATTTGATAATTGAGTATACTTTATGAATTTTCTCATATATTCACTTGTTTGAAAATTACTTCGAGATCTTACATTATTAGAAAGAAATTTAATTAATTTACTTTCGAGGAGTTATATAACAGGTGCCTGTGAGTGTCACTGCGCCACCTCTTCAATTCCAGGACTTATTGACCTATTCTCGTATGTCAAAGACCAAACAAAGTAGAAGGTGCATTCAATTGAGTTCATAGTGCAATTCAAGTACCCATCTCAGCAAAATTTATTTTTGAGGATAAATCCCAATTATTCTAAAAGCTTTTTTGTTAAATGGGCATTTTCAATTTTGCCAACAATGTCCGTGGCAAAGATTGTCATCAATCGACTCTCTGTTTTGCTTGAGAAGTCTATTCGTGTATACATACCATTTTGCAAATCATGATTTCTCTATGGCAAGTCTCCTCGTGAATCCTTCCAGAATTCTATGATAAGTGAAACAGTTAATGAACAAGAAAAAAAAATTGTGAACAAACATCTAAAAAGTTATACAAAAGTATGTAAGTGACGACCGGTCACCGCATCCCATTCTCTGGGCAATATTGAACACTCCTATCGGGTAAAATTAATATATTTTTTTTTCTTTATATTTTATTTTATGTAAGTGAGTTCTCTTATCGACCCATCCTTATATGTTGAAGGATCAAACAAATAAAAAAAAGCATTTAGTTCAGGGTGCATTCAATGTCCCTACAGTTAAACTGGTTTACGTTCCTGAAATCATCATCCCAACGCTGTTTATTTTTACGTTACGCAGAAACCCGGTCTGTGGAGAATGCAAATTAGATGTTTATAATCAATAATAATTACTCATGGTCGGCATAAGGCTACTCGTTGCTGTAAATTTCAGCTCACATGCAGCACGAAAAAACTTAAGCCATCTTTACATCGGCGAACACGCTGATGAATTACTCGTTTCGAATAGTGATTTTTAGGAACTGTTATTCCAACGATTCAGCTATTTTTATAATTTGTATCGATGAGATTATTCAAATGGATTTCTTTCTCTGAAATTTGTTCGTACAACGCCTTTGGAAAATTATTGTTACTGTTCCATGTAGATACATAACGCACTTCCGTTGCAGAACACAAATGGAAAACAACTTTGTAGATAATGGCGTACGGTTAAAGTAAAATGATAAAGGATTATTGAATTAAGATATAAATTACCAGCCAGACAAACACAAACACAAAATCCTAGTCTAGTTAGGATTTATACGGAGTGCCGTTGCGCCCGGCTAAGTGCCGGAATAATTTATTGCCGAATTGCCGGGCCTGGAGCTAGGCGTCCGGACGCCACTGGCCAGAGGCGGCTCGTGAAACAGGAGTCCATAATTTTACCAAGAAGTTTATAATAAATTTATCATTATTGTTTTCTATCTCGAGATAGATTCACATGATTAAGTACAATATTTCTGTTGCAAATTGGATTTCCACGAACATTGAAGTACGAGTCGTATTCTTTACTTTTTTAGGAATCGTTAAAGGTGAAATTCATACTAAGGGAGAAACCATTCTCCCAAATTTTCTAGACCAAAATTTCTGTATGTGGTATTTCCTATTGATTACCTCTCCAATAGAATACTTCTACTTCCTATGGAATACTTGTAAATCCTAGGAAATGACCGTATATTACATTTACAAATTTTCTTAGGAATACCTTTTAAGTATATCTATTGTAGAAGGCATATTTTTTTTGTTGAATACCTGTACTTTCTTGAGGAATATTTGTACTTTACTTGAAATTTCTGCCCTCTGGGAATACCCTTGAATTACATGTACTTATTATCTGCAAAATAATTGCACATCTTTTCGGAAGTTTTCTATTTTCTGTGAAATATCTGTTTGCTTCTGTTGTGAAATACTTGAAAAAGATCAGTATTTTTGTGGAATATCCGTACTTTCTATGAAACACTTATACTTCCTAGAAAATATCCGTGGACTACAAATATTCGAAATTCCTCCATTCCTTTGGTATATCTCTGAAATACTAGTACTTTCTTTAGAATTCGTGTATTCTCCTGGAATGTCTGTTTTTCCTGTGGAATATTCGTACTTCATATATGAAATATCTGCCCTTTGGGAATACCGTTGATTACATGTACATATTTTCTGCGAAATACCTCTGGAACAGTTGTATTCTCTTTGAAATACTTGTATTTATCTGGCAAGCCTATTTTCCTGTGGGATTCCTGTATTTCTTGTGGAATATTTGCACTTTCTATGGAAGACTTGATCTTCTTAGTAACTATCTGTGGATTACATGTACTTATTTCCTGCGAAATAACTGTATACTTCGTCTGAATACCTGTATACTTCGTCTGAATACCTGTATTTCTCTAGAATGTCTGTTTTTCCTTTGAAATGCCTGTATTTGCTGTAGCAATTTGTACTTATCAGGAAAAACTTGATCTGAAGGATTTCCCGTGAATTTCATGTACATATTTTAAGTGAAATACCTCTGGAATAACTATATATTTTCTATGGAATGTCTGTAAGTCCTGGAGAATAGCTGAAGATCATGTAACTATTCCTCGCGGAATACCTCTGATATATCTGTATCGCCATTGAAATGCCTCGTTTCCTTGTTGAATACTTGTACTGCCTGTGGAATATTTGAAGTCATTTTGATGTTAATGTATTTATCAGGCAATGCCCGTGGATCACATATATGCATCTTCTGCGAAGTTTCTCTGGAATATCTATGGAATACCTCAACTTGTATTTATACCTAATACCTCGATGGTCATCGCTTTAATCTTCACTCGAAAGATGGGACGAAAATTGCGATTATATTTGTCATAAATGTCACATCGTCATCTGATTATTAGTTAAGGTTTAGTGATAGTCTGATTATAAACAAGATTCTGATAACTAGTCATATATAGAACTCAATTCTGATCAGATTATTATTCCTGCAGTTTTTAACCTGGTTGCTATGTTTAGGAATTCACGTAGATTCTTTCTATACAGGTATAATCTGATACAAATTTTCACATTGATTCATTACTGATGAAAATGTATCATTAAAGTCGCTGAATCCTGTAGAATTTGTGTTATGATCATTTATGGACAGACTGTAAATGTCTAAGGCTGGGTTCTTGGTCTGCGTTAGTAGCTAATAGATTCAAGTTTTGAAACTCTTATTAATCATATACGTCAGTTCGAGTCTCGTTTTCCCGAGGGCATAATTAAGAAATGCGTAGAGATGACGTTGGAAATGCTTTATAGTTTAGTTAAACTCAATTTAGTGCATTCGATGTGCATTTTAATTGTGTAAAATTGTGGAGTCGTAAGGGTACGTGGGAATATCCACAATAAATCCAAACTACGTCCACTTCGGGGTGTATGTTCGTTAATTTCACGTGTTATTGCACATTCGTGTGCTGAATTACGAATTTCTCTTTGGAGGATAAACACGGTCGGCGCAGAGTTTGGTTTTTTCGTCGACACGCGCTCTACAATTAACTGCAATGTGGAAACTGGCACTCAGACTGTTGCTTGTGCTCCATTTATTTTGCACTGTAATTAAAATTAAACGCCGTAATTTATTCAACTTTCATTGTATTATTTGCTGTATTATAACGTGTTTTACATTTCTGCCTTTCAAAGGAATAGTTAGTTTTTTTACTGGAATACGAGCTGATAATTAATAATGCATTATTATAAGAGATTTTTTTCTTTTACAGTTTCCTGGTTGCCAAGAAGCGTGCAGATTTCACGCAGAAGCATCAACCCGCGTCCAGCAAACTCAACCTGTAATCCATACTAAAGGCGAAGGAGTCATCAAAGTTCTCGGACCATTAGCAAAATGGCCTCGGCCGTCATCAGTCAGCTCCAGCACGCCTCTCATCTACGTGGTGATGCGCAAATCCCAATCAGGCCCATGGCGACAGATCATACAAACCCTGGACCTCACAACTAGAGTACCTCTCAACTCGGATCAAGCCGGATCTACTTTGAGAGTTCTTGTAGTTGATCCACAAGGTTTAGTGACAATTTACAGTCCAGATGAGAACAGCGTTAGAGAAAACAAGAAGAAGAAAAAGACCATCAACACTGAAATCAAAGCTACAACCAGCAAGACTCCAGTAACTGATCAAGAAGACTCTCGTTGGGCTCTTCGAGAAGTTTCGCTGATTCATCAAAAAGTTCTGGTGATTGGTGAAATAGCCTGGGAACCAAAAACCATCAAAGGAGTTTACTTAGTTACTTGGGAAGTAGATGGAGGCGGCCTAAAAGGAAACCTATTTACCGATTCAACTTGTGTTACTCTTTCCTTGTGGCCTGATACAGTTTATCACATCCAAGTTGAATTGGTTTCAAGATCGCCGGGCGCCGATAACTTAAAGTCAGAAATGATGGATTTGGATACGGGAAGAGCCCAAAAAGTGTCAACGGAAAGCCAAGAAGAACTCAACTCTATCCCAGGAAAGGATGATATTCGTGAAGATATCGAGTACAATTCGCCGTTGTTGTCTGTGTTAGTGAGTGCAGTGAAAGGTGACGGTGTTGAGCCTCGACGACATAATCTTGAGCTCTTGGCGGGGAGTGGAGCCGCTGTTCTTTTATTTGTGATTTTATTAGCTATTGCTTTATGGAGATGTCGGTACTGTCCTACCAGTAATGGGGATAATGTCTTCACCGGGGCATCTTCGGTGCGCAGTCAGAAGCTGGTGGAGGATTTCACCGCGTACAAAGGTAAGCATACACTGATTTTCTGTATAACTTCTTTAAAATTCCAAATACTGATCTGAAATTTGGTATACAAGTGTACCAGGAATTGAAGTTAATTTTGATGATATCTCCTCAAGAATATCTCCATTTGGAAATCACAACCTTCTTCCAGAAATCCTATTTTCGGAAGCACTCCTTGTATTCTCTTACGTTTTTGACGATACAAGTAATAGACTACTGAATATAAACGTAGTTGATCCAAGATAATGAACTGCCACAATCACCGAAATCGTCACAAAGATCTATGATGCTCTCGATCACATTTTACACAATGTTTTGCGTATAAACACTTTCCACTCGATGAGTGCCGCGTTAATTATCAATCGACCGCAATTGACTAAAAACGCATTCGAATAAACACTTCAACAGAAGATGGAATCTAAGCTCAGGAGTACAACGCCAGAGACGCAGAAGCAATCAAAATAGTAAGCGAAAGCGCGCAATCTGCAGACAAATTCATTACATGATTTTCGAGAATTGGTACTCATCAAGGTGCTCATAGACTATCTGGAAACAGGCAGTACTGTCATCGGATAGTATTACGCTTCATTAATGGACCAATTGAAAGATGCTTTCAGGTTAAACTTTATGAGCTTCGAAATGTGCCTGTAATAACCAGATTTAACATCCAGAGACTATTTCCTCCTCTTAAACTTAAAAAAATGGTTCTCTGGGCGTAAATTAATTTTAAATAATAAAGTGAAAGTCGCGACAACACTCGGACAACACTTCTTTTGTTGATTTGGACAAGTCTCATTATACTGAGGGTATTAGGAAACAGGAAAATCAAATCACAATCTGACTAGGTACGTTGAAAAATGAAAATGGAGAAATTAAGAAATCTGATGTCTTTTTGTCGGGCCGGGGGGTGTCTGGCTGAAAATGAGGCATACACAAGATTCGATGGTGTGTTACGAAGTTAGTTATAAGTCATGCCGTTTGTTAAAAGGAACTCGTGGTAGTACCCTCTGAGCTGTGAATATCTTTTTTGACATCAGGACACCTATGGTTCAATATCGAATACTTTTTGAATGGACCTCGTACAAAGACAGTTTCGATAGTCTTATTAAATCATATTTTCTGGAGGCTTAGATCTTCCAGGTTGTTGTTATTTCTTTAACTATGGTATTTTTCGAGTATTTTTATATGCTTGTAGACATGAGTTTCTCGACTTTCAGTAGGTCTCTTCCGAAAAGACACTTCGAAGAAACATCAACGGCTAAAAAAATACGGGGTTGAAGCAAGACCGTTTGAATTCCCTACACCATAAACTACCTTGTAATTTATCCCGTATCTTAACTATAAATGAACAATAATATGCCTACTTGTAAGATATAAATTATCTTCTAAATAAGCTTTTAATGCATCAATATAAGATGATGTTATTGATGTCAGTTTCAATACTGGTATAGCATAATTCATCCTTTTGATGATTCCTTTCCGTGTGAAATGAGTCAGAAACAAGCAAATGAACGTGTTCCCTAAGCCAGTTTCTGTCCCCTAAACATATTAAGGAAATGAGAACCAATTATTCTCCCTAATAATTTTTCTTCTTCAGGCTGTGAGAGCAAATGTTTCGAAACATTAAAGTGTTTTTCTTTCTCGTATAAATCCACAATACTTATATACTCCGTTAGACAGTTAAAACGTAATAAATTTGACAAGTTCGTAAATGCGACTATTGCAATTTCAGATTTAACGATCTCACATCAAAATTTCATGTGACGTTCACTTTTATCGAAAGTGTCAGGCAAAAAATATATCAAGCGCTTTAGTGGCTCATAAAAGGAACTACATTAATCGGAAAATGTAATTCCATTGAAAAGCACTTATGTGGGGCATCATAGTGATTAGAATCACACTCGAATCACACATTTAGTTTCTTGAAACACATAAAGTTGCATAGAACAGTTAATATTTCATTCGAATGCATTAACTTACGCAATTACACTGTTTCTAATAATTACACATGTGTCTTTGAAGTGAGATGGAAGTAGGAACATTTGCCGTTAGCTTCCAGCTACCGTTTTGCTATTCCATACCACATACACGACTATTTCAGACTCACTCATTACAACCAGACATAATACAAAATAGCATTGATTTCAACTTTCAAAACTTGAGCCTCTTTTAATTGAAAACCCAAGTCCGGAAAATACTATTCAATAATTCAATCTTCCAAATCTTCAGATACTAGAATCAAAATGAATGGCTTAATACACAATTTCTATTGTTATTTATTATATCCATTTCTCTTCCTTTTGTAGATAAACTGTTGAAATTATAATCAAATTGTCCTACCTATATAATGGATCAATTCCTATTAATTTTGTAACCTTCCAATCTCCACTAAATAGTTGTTCAACTGTTCGTATGTTAGCAAACATGTCGGAAGATATCCTCGAGATATAATCACTTGTCCATCAACGTAATACCCGTTTTGATATCTCGTCGTAGTAGCGGTTTCCTCTTTCGTCCATTACATTGGCTAAATATTATTGCTGTTATCATTTTCATAATGTATATACTTGTGAAATTGCGTGCAAAGTCAGACTTTGCTTTGGGCAGACATGCGACTCAGCGGTGACAGCAACCGTAACACCAAATAGCTATTTCAACCTTTCCTGGAACAACATTTATTAATCTTGAGTTCGCTATCAACTTTTGCCTTTCTCTTGATTTTACACCAACATCTTATACATGTCGTTATGAATTAATTGAATGGGTAAATAATCTTAGAAGAAATTGAAACTACCACTATTAAAAGCTAGAAAAATTACCATCAAGGGCGTTCTAAAAACAGTATTATCTTTGGAATCAGACTGCGGCAATCTATTACAAAGTTTTAAATGTATGAATCAAGACCAAATTTTCGAAATTTGTTCTATAGTAGTTTTGGTGCACAATGACATTATGCGGCTGGTACGCACGCCAGCACGCATTTCCGGTTGAAACATTTGCGTGACAAGCGGCGCATGGCGCATGAGACAAGAGGATAGTGAACTCAAACAGCCCACGTCGCCTCGTAACGAGATATTAATCATTGCAACTCTAATTCACTTCCTATATTATACACATGAGACTTTTAATTATTGTTCTGTGGTAAAAATACTCATGACGTGAAAGATCTATTACTGAGGAGGGGAATTATCTACTTTTTAGTTAATTGTTATAGATATGTTCTATAATAAAATTGGACAAAATTGTCATTGATGAATGTTATCTGATCTTCATTGTTTCCTGTTGCGCTACCCTTTTTATCGAATCATGAAATTCTTTTCAAATACCGGTATATCATTACGAAGCTGGCTAAATTTCAGCTGAATATGTTCATCAGATATTGAAGCTACGGTATAAGTCTGATATTGTGGGAATCATACGATAATTTCACATGCGTGTATGGCTAAGCAACCCCAAAGGTGAGCCCATGACAGGAAACACGCACAAATGTGGTCTCACAACAATACATCTAGATTTTTATGTGTTTATAATGGACCTAATTATACACCTCTTGCCAGTAACCGTGAATAGGAGTACAAAAACGCGAAATGATTATGAAAGTCAACTGTCTGTTTTATTGACCACTTTCAAGGAAATGTTCAAAGATTGGCCATCATGGTTGGAAACCTTTCCTCACGTCACTTAGTTATTATTTTCTTATTTATTTCATGTACTCTTGAAGACACATCAATTAGGATTGACGGTGACCGTTTTTACTAAATTTACGACTATGTGACTAGACTCTCGTGGTGTTGGTAGATACTAGAATTCATAGTTATCTTCAAAATATTACGCTGTTGTTTATTTGTCGTTGCTTAGAAGCTCTCTATACGATGGTTATCTTTTTGATGCTGCATAAAGGTGCAGAGAGAGCGCCATCAATTAATTGTCAGGAGTCTAGATTCACCTGAATATTTAGTACATCCAAATCCAAACTTTCATTGTGATAGTACAAGTGATTCAGAAGCTATAAATTTTCAAATAGATATCGTAAATTGAATGACAATTTATTGTTGGTACTTCGCGGTCCATTATGACTGCATCAGTCTTAAAGGATAATTCCAGGATAAATCCAACGAGTACAGCAATCATGTAGAAAAATATCGATATTGTACACCGGCTGATCAAGAAAGATCGACATGAGATATGAATTAAGAATCCTTATGCATTCGAACAATCTCTATCAAAGAATCTCACAGGATGAATCTATTCTTTTAAAGTATTGTGGATGGTCGATGCCTGTTAGTATACGAGCGTTTTTTCGCCGTACGTAGTCGTCGTGCCTCAAAAAATCCACCTACAAAACGAATCGTCCTGCACCAGGACCATAAAAACTCACACACATCTCGAAAGGCAGTACAACATGTAAATATTGAAACGTCCCGAAGACCATCTTACGTCCCCAAGGATTGCGAATGAACTGCGCGGCTAACGATGCCAGTCGCTGAAAGAAGCAATTGACGGTCGCAAAATTTTTCCTAAAATGGGGTCAAGTAGCTACAATTCTTCATTAAAATCGTAGAACGAAAAATGCCAATTGGTATACAACCGTTTGTTCGTCGAAAGCTATTGACGTGCTCCGAGAAATTAATCCAGAACGACGAATCTTCCTGCACCAGGACAATGAAAGCTCACACAAATTTAGAAAGTAAAACGTCGAATTATTGGAATATTCTGCGTATAGTTACAACTTACGTCCTGAAGACCATCTTACGTTCCCAAGGATCACGAATGGACTCCGTGGTTAATGACGATAGTCGCATAAAGAAGCGATTGATGGTTGCAATATTTGTCCAATTTTCTCACAAGATCGTGAAATGGTTGATGCCAATTTATATACAACTGTTATTTTTACCTGAAGTAGTCGTAGTGCTCCGAAACTACGAATCCTCCTGCACCAGGGCAATGAAAGCTCATACACATCTCGAAAGACAATTTAGTTTCTAGAACAGCAAAACTTTAAATTATCAGGTCATCCTACGTATAGTCTTGACTCACGTCCCAAAGACCATCTTACGTTCGCAAGGATAACAAATGGACTGCGTGGTCAACGACGCCAGTTATATAAAGAAGCAATTGATGGTCGCAACATTCGTCCCGAAATAAAGACATGTAGCTGCAATTAAGTTACAAGATCGCGCAAGATCGTGAAATAGTTGATACCAATTGGTATACATCTGTTTGTTTGTCGAAAGTAATCGTCGTGCTACGGAACCTCCAACCAGAAAGACGAATGTTCCTTCACTAAAGATATTAAGAACTCACACATTCCTCGAGAGACAATTTGAAATGTATTTGGGCTTTATAGAGAATTCTGAGGAAGATAATCCTTGTAGTTATTTTTAATTATTATAAGAGGTGTATTAAGCCTTTCTGATTTCTCATTCGATTATTTTTGTTACAGGTTTCCAGCCGATAATGACGGTAGTCTCCACTGTGAGTGAGAAGCCTCGTCCCCCTCCTCAAGCGACTTGCAGCTCTTGTCCGCCAACGACGCCTCCCGACGTCACTTTCCTGGGCACTCCTGCAACCACCACATACGCCAGCGACGCCGAAGATACGACGGACTTGCTTCCGGCGCGGCATGAAGTCCAGGTGTGACGTCATAGTTGCTCTATCCCCTCCACCTCAACCCCTCACCACCAAGGTTGAAACAGTTCCTAGTGCAGTGAAGTGTGCGCCAAGTGAAAAAATACACTATTCGCCACACAGTGTAAATGTGTAAAGTACTAGTCCTAATAGCGGCTGATTCAAGACTCTATATGCTAAACTAAAGAATGTAAATCTTGTCAAGTTAGTTTCGGCTGCGTACGCCAGAGGACGTGCAAACTTTGATGTAGTGCGTTCTATTTCTCAGAGCCCTTTTGGACTTATACGCGCGACGTGGGGCAAACATCAGCCGTTTGGTATCAAAGTGATTTTGTCTTTCTCTTATTTCTGCATACTAATCACATTAATTCATCATCATCTACTTCCATCTATATCCATGTCTCAGGAATCATCAAATATCGCTTCTTCATATGCATCACAATCATTTACATAATCTCTAATATTTTTTACCTTGAAAATTTATTAAAATCTCTCATTTCACTTCTATTTCGAAATTTATACGTCCAAATTCAAAATTTAAAGGAGTAACACTTGTAACACTGTTATACTGCTTCAATCAATCATTGAAATTTGTCATTAATTTTCTATCAGAATTAGACCTAAATTTATTAGTCTTCGAGATCACTGCTAATTTATTTATTTGACAGGTTAATAGGTATCTATCATTGAAAAAAAATTTAAATCTTAATTAAAGTGAATAATGTGAGCCTCCAATAATTTTAGATTGATTTTCGCTAGAAAAAAAACTACTTTTTGTGGATCATTCATCACATATCATTCATCATATACACAAACTTCTTCATTGATTTCACCCAATTTTGTCTATTCCATTGCATTTTATTTTTACTGCAACTTCGGTTTTATTTTTTTTTAATTTTCGAGCTCTAATCAAAATAAAAATGTATTCTATTATAATTATGAGTTTGAAAATCTATAGATTTGGAGAAGGCAAAACGTTCAAAATTTAATTTATGAATTCTTTTTAAGTTATTTTAATGGTGTTTAACGTTCACGTCCCGTTTTAGCGAGGGCCTTAGTTGAAGCCAAAGATACGCACCCCTAAATTGGGGGTTAGTTCTTAAGAATTGAAGCTTGCACGTCAACTGGCTATTTAATTTTGTCCGCGCATGCGTTTTATGCTTGCGTATTATAAATGTACCTACATACATGTGTCTAATACGTATTTATACCTATTGGAATTCAATATACTTGTCAATATTCAGACATGTAGGTGATCGTAGCCACGTAAATGTTGATATTAGTTGTAGCTTCGTATTTCCCCGTCCACCAGGAGGCGGAATCGGCACAACATTTGACCTACAGCGTACGATTTCTAAATCTGTGTATACCGAGTCCATTTTCTGTAAGATTTGGTCCTTGTATGTGTTGGTGACTGTGTGTTTGTGTGCGGATTTGCTCGTGCCCTTAACGACAGCTGCCACATTGAGATCATCCCTGTTATCAGTAATACTGATAATTCCTTTTAATTAAAAAATATTTCAAAAGAGAATTCACTTTGCTTTTAAGTTTCAAAAACTTCTTCCTACTCTTTTTGTGAGGGATTTCCGCGGGATTTTGCCGCATTTTTGAGAAAATTTTAGAGTCGATTTTTCTCGTCTCCTGTTGCTTATATTAAAAAACTCTCTAGCAACAAAATGTGAAGAATAATATTTTTAATATTTCTTATCCATGTCGCGAATTCGTATAGTTCGTATAAGAGGCGACAGAGAGCATTAGAGCTGCTAAAAATCGTTTTGCCGCCGTCTGATGTCTGAATTGTCAGCTAAATGGACTCACGATAATGACAAAAAATGCGTAGAATGTTATCCTCCACATTTTATGCTTGAAAAGTTTCCGTCTGCGGTTAAAAGGAAACGAGAAGAATTCATATTGTTGGCGTCAACCACAAAAAAATGTTTTCTGCCCTCTACGTCCAAAATATAAGCTATACAGATTCGTGACATAGATGAAAAATATTCAAAATGTTGGTAGGAAAATCGATTTCAAATTTAAACAAGGAAAAAAAGTGCTCGTACTCTTAAAATTCTTTTTCAACTATTTACGATCTAAAATATTTTTTTATGTGGCTGCTCTCAAATAGTTGTGCGAACCCCAAATCTATGTGGCACTTGTAAATATAAAAAGAAATGGACTTATTCATGACTGTTTAATTTATAGAACGTACGTGGTACTCACTAATATTTGTGCTGCTTCCTCCTCTCGTATTTTGACCCCTAAACCTTTCTTCATAACCCGCTCATTATATATGATTTTACTGTACATACTTTCTTGTATTATAATTATCTATTATATAATTATATAAGTTATTTTTGTATTAAACATGGTCTTAGTCACAGCTAAATGTAAATATAATAATTATTATCAGTGGAATTATGTTTTTTAAAATTCTATATCCCTTATATTTATTACAGGTTAAATATTTTTTGCATTACTGGTAAGTATTATGTATCCACATTACCAGGATCCTCACAGCAATTTTGGAGACCTCAGAATCAAACAAATACGGCATAACCATCCCCTTAACGACGAAAAAATCATTTAAATTTTACCCCTTATATTTAAAATATAAATTGTTACAAAAAATATATATATAATGATTTTATCCTCAATATCCTTGATGTAGAAAAAAAATTACTAAAGTCATTGAAAATGATCATTTTGCTTAGTTTCTTACTACCCTCCATTATTCATATTTCAGGTTAAAATAGGTTTTCAAATGTTGTTAAAATATGTCTATTTTTTCCAAAAAAGTAGCGTTATAAAACTGAAATCTGCTATTAAGATAGCAGAAATTGAAGGAGAAATTTTTATCAATTAATTTTCATTTATTGTAGTCCAAAAGTTTCGTTTAAAATTTGAAATTTGCTATCAGGGTACTAGGAGGTTAGAGAGCAATTCTTTTATTTTTAATTATCCAACGATTGGCAACATTGGATTAACAAATGTTGCCAACTGTACTTTTTCAGCGTTAGAAAATTTCATTAGCTCTGTTAATCTCTGCTACCCTAATAATAAATTTCGATTTTTTTAACAATATTTTTGAGAATAATCGCACATTTTTTTCGTTGTAAACTTCAGTAATAAATAGTAAGAGGATTTATATTGGAGAATTGAACCAATTTCAATAGCATTTAGAGCCATTTTGAATTCAAATATTATTTTTAATATATAATAATTATTTTCCAAGGATCTTAAAGGATTAAATGAAAAACAATAATACATTTTAACATGTTTTATTTCTAGATTATTGATAAATTGTACATTTAAAAATACATTTAAAATAAAATCTACTGGACTTTCATAATTACAAAATACTATATGTACAAACGAATTTTTTTTTCTAATTTGACTCGAGCCTAGGGCAGGAGTACGGTCGCCATGATCCGTACTATTATGCAACTGCCGATCATCCCTGGAGCTCTTGATATCTTGATGACAATTCTAGAAATAAAGAATTATATGTATAATAATATTTTTCAAGATAAATTAGTTTTAATTGCATTCTGTTCGAAAAAGGATATTAATCAGAGCCAAAAAATAGTAATCACAAACCAGTGACTCTCAAACTAAAAAATAAATTTAAAATGCACTATTGAGTACAATACACAACATATATAATGATTAGTAAATATAAAAAATGAGTGTTTAGTACTTCTAAAAAGCTATCAGTGGGTTGTAAATATTCAGTATTATTGCGATTAATACAAAATGTTAGTATTTTGGATAATCACTCGGTATAATTTATCATTGGATGCTATAAGTGTATCGATAAGAAATATTTGGTACTTTATTAGTGGTTAGTACTTATATTAGGAAAAAGAACCTTGAACCAAATGTGGTCATCAATACGTACTATTAATTTGTAAGTACATCTTTATTTGAACTTAATCGTTAGTACTCAGTGTAGACTGAATAACCTTTTTTAAGGTTAAATAATTTTTATTTTGAACCAATGCCTCATACCAAAAAAATTTGTCTTCAAAAGGGCCATTTATTGTGTGATTCTAAATATGTGATATAGGTGTAGGAGGCCTCGATCTCGGCACTAAACTACCTGGATCTTTAAATCCCTACTCGAACTCGGCACCATACTATGGATTAAAATTTTTGACTCAATCGTTCTGCCTGAGTGAGATTTTCTGGACACATGAAATTTTATATTAATAATAAACCAGACTAAAATTTAGCCGTACTTTTAAACAAATCTAATCACACGTGTGACATCAACAACTCAAAAGTCCTGCATATCGTAGGCAAAATATTTTGTCTCTATTTGACATAAGAAATTCCAATGTCAAAAATACCAAAAAAATTAAATGTTTTAGTTTGATCTATACATATTTTTATGTTTTTGTTATAATGTAGGTATGTATGGACATATGTATAAATAAGTCTTATTTTAATATTTTTTTTTCTGAAGTTACAAATTAATTTGAAAATAAATATAGACTTATAAAACCAAATCTTGCAGGTAAATCGTGGCTTTATTTGAAAATTGACAGTGCCGAGGCACATTTAATCTCCTGATGGGACATCAGTCAAGGGTTGGTGGTAATCCTTATGACCAACTCGGCACATCTTAAACAAGTGTTTGCAGAAAAACCCATCCCTATTATCGGCTTAACACTTAAGAAAAATATAAATTAAAATGTTTTGTTTAGTAGCTATCTATTATCAATCCAACAGTTCAATCAATAACATCAAAGAAATCAATTCGCCAGATAACAAGCCAATGTGGAAAAACTACTGATTGTAGAGCAACATAAATTCAGTAAATCAAATCGAAAATTTGAGATCGAGTAATAACGACAAAAAGGTTAATCCTCGATCACGCTGAAATAATGATTTTTATAGTATGATGCAACCTACTTACTTTTTGATTTTGTATTATTGTTTGTCAAATTTTGCATGATTATAAAAAAGAGACTATAAAATTGATTTTATTTTATTTAAAAACATTAGAGTGCCCAGTCCTCCTTTTGTTCAGGTTATTTCATTATCATCAGAGACTACCTGCAAGTGTGCCGAGTTGGGTATCACTGCAGGTACCTGAGATACTCGTTTGTGCCGAGTTGGGGAGTCATTAGTAGAGACTATCTGTAAATGTGCCGAGTTGGGAATCACCGGTGCCGAGTTCATGTGCGCCCCGCGCTAATCGTATTAGCATTGGTGCCGAGTTCATGTTCTTGGTGCCGAGTTCGCATACGCCCATAGGTGTTCAGTACAATACAAAATATGTATTATTACGAAAAATGTGGATTTGGTATAAATTTGTTGTATTTTAAGTAAATGATCAGTACTTTAAACAAAATATTAGTAGGCTACAAGTGTTCCAGTGTTATACGATTGTTACAATTTACCTGTATTTGAAATAAGTAATTAGTACCTACAATATATAGGCATTAAATAATTGAAAATATTAATATGTATTATTCATATTTGGCATAAATTTTCAGTACTTAAATTGAAGAGCCCCAATAAGAGTCAGAAAATATTATATTGTTTCAAAAATTCATTTATTCGTTCAATATTAATGCGTAGTATAGGTGTTTTGTACAATATAAAATATTTATTATAGCTTATCCCAGTGAAAAATTGTCCAAGGCTCTTACAGGACTTCGATCAAATCCTTTAGATTAGGCAAACCAATTGTAGATTAGCACTAAAATCATATTTGACTATTTGTACGTTGCATCAACTGTCAATCGTTAAACAAACATCATAAATAAACTTGTGCAATTTTGGAACTCAAAAGTGTGCCTATTCAGGCAATATGTGGATATATTTGTTGCTTTAATTTCTTGAGTTTATTTTCAGATAGCTTATTTAAGATCTTGCATTCAATTAGAGCGTTTCCATTTCGACACATCAGAAGGCTCAAATCGTAGTTCCTTAAGAGTGTTGGTCCGTTAAATAGGTGTACAGTACAATACAAAATATGATAATTCGTAATTACGTATAGAACAAGTGGTCAGTAATTCAAATAAAATATCAATATGCTGTAAGTGCTCAGTATTATACTGATAAATATAAATTGTAATTATTCGTTAGTATTTTGAGTCAGTGATTGATATAAGTGTTCAGTACAATATTATTGATGGAAATATATGATAATTTGTTAGAACATCTCTTAAGAAATTGGTCAATGGTCAGTACTTGATATCAAAATTAATACGTTATATGAGTGTTCAGTACTTATTGCCGAATTCGTTAGAGTCTCTAGACACAGTATATACAGGGTCCTTAAGCTGGTGAAAGTATATGATATCCTTGTGGGACCCTCAAAACCGACGACCACTTCTAAAAGAAGTTTCTAGGCTCGTGCCTAGTGTAGTTAATGGATAATCGGCACTGTCAGTACTTCTTAAACGATTAAAAAAAACAATAGATTTTAATGTTTTAACTTCGTAATATGCTGTTTTTTTTTTCATCACTATTCTGGCAACGTTGATGATGTAATGGTATTGATTGTTCGTTGGAATACAATACGTTAGTCAGAACTCAGAGGGCAAAGGGCGAAGGGTAAATACGAATAGAAACTACTTCATTGTGTTTAAATTCTCTGAGGACACGTTTTGATAATTGGCTGTAGATTTGAAGATAATTTTATGTATGTATAGTGCCATGTTCTTTTGTATTCAGAATAAATTTTGAATTCAAGGGTAAGACAAAGGGTCAATAAGAATCTTGATGGAAATACTGCTCATACTTACTTTAACAATGAATTAAATATTTTTATTATAATATAGTAATATTTTGACAGAATGGCTTTAAATCTCGTCTATTTTGTTTTAAGTCTTCTAATAATTACAACCAAATTAATAATTGTAACTTCCTCCCTCTTGGCATCATTTATATTTTCAAAAAAACTTTCAGATACGTCTAAATAACGTTTTATGGCTATAGATGTGAAAACAAGCTTTATTCATTAGCAGCTACCCTTCATAGCAATAAATAAACCTTTTTGCCTTTATCTCAACTTTCTCTTCCCGTCCATAAAAACTCTATTTTTCCCTACTGTCCAGAGTATTTACCCACTCTTTTTCCGTATTCCTCATCAGCTGACTCCTTTCTTCCATTTTCTCAGTGGTACCATCCCTTCAGCCACATCTGTCCACGCTGTATACTCTGCACTAATCCCCCAGAGATGAATCTTAATCCACTGTTGGTAGCCCTGACGTCATGTGATCTCTGCTGTATGCGGTGAAACCAGTGGCGGAAGCTCAGAGATCCTCTTGGGGGCAATAATTCTCAGTGGTGATGCGACGTTGCTGCATGGACTTCGTTAACTTCTCACCCTAACAGCGTGCAGGGGAGCATTTTGTTGCGTTGGGGTAAAACTATCCTAGAAAATAAAAAAAGCTGAAGTTAGTATAACATTTCCCTGCGCGTTAGAGTTTCTAATAACTCTTTACCAATCCTTGATTGTAGTGAGGGCTGCTTTTCAGGGAGTTAAAATATTGAAGCCTTGTAAACACAAGAGAAATCATTCCAATTTTCAGTCCTTTTAATCAAACCTGTAAATATTTAGCGAGTAGCACACATTAAGATGTAATCTGGCTTATTAAAAATATAAAATATGAACTGATAGGGCCCTCGTGCTTCGGAAATGGCCGCTCAGCACGGAAGCGGCGCTGAGAACTCAATTCTAAGTTGAGACGCGCCCACCCATTCACACTTGGAGCCGACAAATAGATCTTATCACCGGATGATATCATTATTTTCGAGTAATTTAATGCTACAATTTGTTTAGACTCATTCGTATGGTAATGCTTTGTATTAATTGTATCTGCGGATGGTTTGTTCGCCAAGATTACTCTATTATGTTTTGAATTATAACTCGAACGGATTCTGGAGAATGCATCTTTGCATATGAATAGTAAAAGATACATTTGTTGTTGATTAGATGAGCTATTTATAGTTTAATATGATACATTGTGTTGCTTGTATTGAATGCTTTATTTTGACGATTAGTTATTTGAATTTGAGAGAATTTGGGATGTTATGATGATGTATCTTGTGCCAGTAATGACTCCGGGTTCGTGCATTGCTCGCACGCAGTTTCCGGCTCCTGTAACTCCAATAACGCGACTCCGTAACAGGTATTGCACGCATGTCTCTTACAATTTCCTGTACCCTGTACTATTTTCAAAAATTAAATTACAGGAATTATCAAACTTCAATAATATTTTTCTCTCTTTAAATATACTGTCAAATGGGATGGAATTACGAGTTGACATTGACATTGACTTGATTTGTACTGTCAATTTTCCAAGCAAGTTGGACATGTTTTCAGGTAATATTTATCATAGGGACATGACAGGGACTAGATCAGGCTATTCTTTTGAAAAAATAAGATCTAGATAATGATGGCAAGGATTGGGAGATCAAGACAAAATCGGAATATGTCAATGTCGACTCGATGTGGTACCAGCCCAGGCCTGACAAAATATTCTGCTAGGCGGTGATACCCTTAATAACCTTGCTAAATAATGCTTGAATACTATTAAAATTACCTTCTAAGCACTGACGGTCGCTACATACATCTGCATATCTCTTTTCTCCCTCTCCTACGGAAGAGGTACAATTTTTTTCACATGGTATAGGACTACTTTTGGAATTATAATGGAACTAGGTTTCATGTTATTTGACGGCAGCCTTGAGAAGTCGCAGTACACATGACACATAAATCAGGTCTCATCACAAATTATTACAACAAAAAAATAATTAAAAATGGAAAGGCTGCATTTCTAGAAATCAAATGTATTACTTCTTAATACAAGGTATGCTTCTTTCAATAAAGTTAGTGGACGAAAAAATAAAAGTCCTAATTTATCAAAAAAATGGACGAATCATATAGATGATGAAAGCGCATTTTTGACAGCTCATGAATGCTTGTTACTGCAGAGATTTCGCAAATTACCATCCCTCACAATTACTGAGCTTGAAATCAAGCAGTTTGGGCAAACTTACGAAACAGCAGCCTCCATTTAGTACTAGTTTCAAGTTGACTATTTGATAAGTAGATAATTTATGCATGTACAAACTCAAAAATACCTTTTAATCTTCATTGCTTAGTTATTGACTGACGGGAGATCAAGTGCTGTACCTTAAAATGATAATTTGATCTTTATCAAAGCTATATAAAAAAAATACACCAAAAGTAAACAAATTTTCATCCAATAATAACAATTCATTCTAATAAGCTTCAAATTCGCGTCAAACAAGTCATTGAATGAATCCCGGACAGATTTGACAACTGTACATAATAATAGTGAAATCCGCGGCGAAAGTTGTAACTAAATTTTCATCCACTTTAATGAATTTTAGTTGCCATATCCCTAATGTCATATATATCTATGGGCATTGTTTCACTTGGAACAAGAAATTGAATAATTTAATCTTTCACAATCACTGAGCTTGAATTGAAGCAATTTGTGCAAACCTACGAAGCAGCAGCTTTTATTTAGTACCAGTTTCAAGTCTGTAAATAGTATAGTTGCTGAGAACTCAGCGTCACGCCAGCCAGACAGCCAAAGTGAATATAATAGCGCCTTTTTCCAAAAAATAGATGCAGCCTTCAAATTCGCGTCAAACAGGTCATTGAATGAGTCCCGGAAAGACTTGACAACTGTACATAATAGTAATGACACGCACGGCTAAAATTATAACTTGATTTTTATCCACTTGGTTAAACTTTAGCTGCCATATCCCTAATGTCATATATATCTATGGGCCCTATTTCGCCTAAAACAAGTAATTGAATAATTGAATCTGCCCAATCACTGAGCTTGAATTAAAGCAATTTGTGCAAACCTACGAAACAGCAGCTTTTATTTAGTACCAGTTTCAAGTCTGTAAATAGTATAGTTGCTGAGAACTCAGCGTCACGCCAGCCAGTCATCCAGCCAGACAGCCAAAGTGAATATAATAGCGCTTTTTTACAAAAAATGGAAGAATCATCTAGATGATGAAAGTGCATTTTTAACAGCTCATGAATGCTTGTTACTTCAGAGATTTCGCAAATTACCATCTCTCACAGTTACTGAGCTTGAAATCAAGCAATTTGGGCAAACTTGCGGAACAGCAGCTTTTATTTAGTACTAGTTTCAAGTTGACTATTTGATTGGTACATAATTTATGCATGCTTAAATTCAAAAATATCTTTTAATCTTCATTGTTTAGTTATTGACTGACGAGAGGTCAAGTGCTATACCTTAAAATGATAATTTGATCTGTATCAAAGCTATATAAAAAAAAATATTCCAAGAGTGAACAAATTTCCATATAATAATAATAGTTCATTCTAATAAGCTTCAAATTCGCGTCAAACAAGTCATTGAATGAATCCCGGACAGATTTGACAACTGTACATAATAATAGTTACACCCGCGGCAAAAGTTGTAACTAAATTTTTATCTACTTTAATGAATTTTAGTTGCCATATCCCTAATGTCATATGTATCTATGGGCATTGTTTCACTTGAAACAAGTAATTGAATAATTCAATCTTTCACAATCACTGAGCTTGAATTAAAGCAATTTGTGCAAACCCACGGAACAGCAGCTTCTATTTAGTACCAGTTTCAAGTCTGTAAATAGTATAGTTGCTGAGAACTCAGCGACACGCCAGCCAGCCAGCCAGCCAGACAGCCAAAGTGAATATAATAGCGCTTTTTTCCAAAAAATGCGCTAAAAATGCGCTAAAAATGTCTGGTCGTATGTTTTCCCTGGGCTGTGAAAAGTAAAATAATGTAGCGTACATCTATCATGCACGTCGCACTTTGAAAGCTCATATTCTCTAAGCTAATAATAGTAGAGTGACGAACTAAACATCAGACAGTTTATTAGCCTGATTTATTCTGAAACCATGACCAATTTTTTTTTTCTAATTCCTCAATAGGTTAGCATGAGAACGTAGAATTGGTCGCACTTCTAAATGAATCTGTTTGATACTCCTAAAATAATAAACTTAGAATAGTGACTTGAATGCTAGTAGAAAGCTGAGGAAGTGCCATTTTTACTTACTTGTACAAAGTACAAGGAAGTATTGTGAAACCGACAAAATTCACATTTCAAGATTTTGATTGAAATATTGGTTTTGAGTATCACTGAATCCATTTTGTCTATTTTCGGCTTGACGTCGGTACGTATATGCGTACGGTCGTAACTCGCAATTCTCAAAACTTGTTGAACGTATAATGCTGAAATTTAGTATTTGAGACTGATCCAGGGTCTTGTGCACTTCGTATTATAATTGCAATCGTCTGTACCGGAAATGCACTTTACTTGAAACTTTTTTTGAATTTTCCGCATAAACTCAGATTGATTAGCCGTAGGATACTGAAATTCAGTATTTGAAATTGCTGTAGCAACTAAATGGTTATCTCCCATTTTTGTACCAATCGGCTTAGGTGGTAGTGCGCTTTATATGACAGACTTTTCGAATTTTCCGCATAAATTCAAAACAACCAGTCGTAGAATATTGAAATTTTGTATTGAGCACTTCTGTAACATCTAGATGTGCACTTCGCATTATGATTGCAATTGTCTGTATCGCATGTGCACTTTACTCGAAACGTTTTTTGTATTTTCCATAAATCCAAAACAATTTAACGTAGAATATTAGTTCAGTGTTTAAAACGATAGTCTAGATCAGGCGTGAGCAAAAGCCGTTTTGATTGTTTAATCCGGCCCGTAGCACCAGTGTGCGTATCGTAAATACACAAAATTCCCTTTTAAAAAAATCACACAAGAATTTAAGTACACAATATATATGAAATCATGAAAACATGCTACACCTTATTATAATAATGGTATATGTATGCGGTGTCTCCTCCGGCCCGAAGAATTTTCTGAAATAAGAATTTTGGCCCGCGCTTAAAAGTTTGTCCACCCCTGGTATAGATGCTCATATCCGATTTTCATTGAGATCGACTGAACCAGAAGTGCACTGTACTTGACAGTCTTTCGGAATTTTTCGCATAAATTCGAAACGATTGGCTGTAAAGTATTGATATTTAGAATTTTAGTCTGCTGTAGCATCTGAATGATTGCCTCTTATTCTCATAACAAAAAACTGAACCAAAAGTGCACTACAGCTGTTTCTTTTTTTTAATTTTGTGCATAAATTCAAAACAGCTAGCCGTAGAATTTTTGAAATCAGTATTTAGGAATGTTATAGCTTAAGTATGATGTACTATTGTTTCCATAGCAAGCGACTGAGCCAAAAGCGCACTTTACTTGACAGGTTTTTAAAATTTTCTGGATAAATCCAAAACGATTAGCCATGGAACTATAAAATTTTGTGTTTGATCACGTGATGTCTACGTCAAATTTTTATAAATTGACTTCCAATTTTTTATCATTCAATCCTCAAATGAGATACCATAAAAATCGAACATAAGGAGACATTCCATATGAATCTGTTTTTTAAATAATAATTTCAAAATAATGGATTGAATGCTAGTAGATAGCTTATGTATATCATTTATTTTATATTGATTTGTTCCAACTCTTCATCCCACGATCCTCAAATACGTCATGAAAATTGAAAATTAGGCAGAATTCCACATAGAACTGCCTGAATCTCCTAAAATTATAATTGTACAATAGTAGAAAGCTTATTTATCAGAATTTATTATAAACCTCGTTCCAACCCCCCATTTTCCAATTCTGATAAAGAAAATCTGTTTAAGTTTGCAAGATTCTATCTCTTGAACTAATGATTGTTGATAAATTAATCAAACACTACTATAAAACTAATTTCAATCCTTTATTTTTAACGTAGCTCTACATTTTAGTTTGCGGTCCAGTCGTAACTGTGTCCTTTGCCTTTTCGTTATTACTTATTGCACTATAAAATTATGAGTAAATATTAAATTAGGGCTGTAAAACAAAAATCTGATCTGGAATGAATTCCGGACGGAATCCAATCGAAGCTCATGAAATCTGGTCAAGACCGATCAGATTGTAACCCTTAGCACACAATCCTTGTACGATAATCAATTTTCTATCGATCGATGAGATTTGTAAAAACTTTAAACGATTATTACAAGCGGTTATCCACAATTTTTGTCGATGTTATCTATTTTTACTAGAAAAAATTATCAATGTTCCAGTTATTGAGTTACAAAGTAGTCCTTCTACAAGGTCACTGACAGTTTTAATGTTTGGTTATATTTTTACCTCACTCCGGCTCAATGTATGTGAAGATTCGGCAAATTATTTTTTCTAACTCAAATAGGGTTCTTGTTTTATTTGCATAAACGTAAGACTCCACAACTTATGAAAAAAAGAATCTGCATGGTGTCAAACTTCACGATTTCGTTCGCTATTGCATTAAAATGAATGTGATCTAGTTCCACCAGAAACTTGTAGTCAACAAAATTGTGCGGGATATTTTTTAGGAAATGTGCCTACTCTACAGTTAATTAAAATTAATATTTCTCATGAACAAATGAAAATCTCAGCAATCATTTGCTGTTTCCTCCCTCTTTTTTAGTTACAAACCAAATCTTTCCTTCTCGTTGGGATGCCTATACATTTTTCTAAAAATAATAATCAATAAAATATACTTTCTATTATTTCATAAGTTTGTGGATAGATAGGTGATAAAAATATCAATTCTCTACTAGGAAAAGTAATCATTATTTTTGAATTACAAAGCGTTCTGAAAATTAGCGATGGATCATAAAGAAGATTCATGTGACTCGTAAAATCTTTCTGATATTTTATCTCCAGGAGGTAATAAGGAACTTATGTCTGATTACTTTCCGTTTCTATTGGATTCTTGTTCTAAAATGATTAGATGAACAGAAAAAAATACCATTTCTACGAATCTCTAAACGCAACCAGAAAAATTCAATTTTCAACAGAATCTACGATAGATTTTTTACTGCAAATTAAATTCATTTATGATTTTTCTCATGACGATAATCAATATTTATTGTGATAATCGTCTTGAAATAACAATGTCTTATATTTATCTCAAGATCAGAGATGCAGCAGAAAACTTTTAGAGTGATTCCATCCAGTTTCAAGATCTAATTCGAATTAATTAGTAATCAACAATTGTAAACTTTGACTTGAATCAACTGATTATCAGTACCTGTATCAATCTCTTAGTGGTTAATCTTAGTTGCTAAAGTCTACTTGACTTCTGTTAAGATTAGAATTGAATTGGATAAGTTGTATTTCTCCTTACCTGTTCTGCTACTATACTTCGTTTGTTGAGACTTAGCTGAAGTTGCTGCCTGATTTTTCTATGATTTCAATGAGATATCCTTCAGCTAACTTGCCGATCATCAAGTAAGGCAACAGAAACTGAGTTGTTCCTGTGATGGTTATGATTTTATTATGTAATTAAATCTATAAAATGTGGATGTATGGATTGGGAGAAGAGAATATCAATAAAATATTTCAGCATTTTATGGTTCAGACTATGTTTACGATTTTACCACACTCATCCGAGTCTGATTTTGGTGTTCGGTCATTCAAGCCCAACCACAAAGTGTTTCAATTGTACGTCCTCTTAATAGTACCATTTACTAGTTAAGCAACTGTTCTGTCGGAGAACAACAAAATTTGATTGGGATACAACCAACTCAAAAACACTATCAATTTGATTTTGCTTCTGACTGAAATCATTTGTAACGTGGTAGCTGTCGGTGTGTAAAATTTTGTTGTTCTGGAAATATTCAATATTAAGAAGTAATATCAAGTCTTGCTCCAAAAAATGTATCCTCAAAATTTTAACGGAGCCATCTTTCTTCGAACGTAGCAGATCATCTTCAATTTCACCTCTAAAAACAGACAAGACTTGAAACTACGTTAATGGTTGAAAGGTGAAGTGTTAGAACTGGTCTTATAATAAATGGCACCACATTTTTGTCGCAATATTCAAGCCCCTATACCGGCAGGATTGGATGATCAAGAGATGTAGCTGGTTTTACCTTATATAAATGGTACCGTATAAGCTTCCTATCAGCGGTTGATTCGATATTCTTCAATTTTTGTCTCAAGAGCCAGAAGTTTTAAAAGAGTGAAAAAAAATTCGTTGCATTATTCAGCTCTCCATTCCGGATAAGCTGGAAGATCAAGGGTAATAAATTGATACATGAGCCTTTGAGAAGCATTTGGCTCATTGTCCCACGATAAATTTACGCTTCAATATTGTGACTGACTTTCGTTACATTATTTAACTCTTTATAGGTATTGACAGGGTTCAAAGATCAAAGCTTAAAATTGGCTTCATTAAAAATGGTTCTACAGAATCTCTCTATCAGCGTTTGGTTGTTTATTTTACGGTAATTATTTCAGGGAATTCAAATAATAATATGGAATTATATCTTATTTATGGCTTTCATGCTACTCTATTCAAGGACTGAAAGATGAAGAATGAAAATTTGTTTCATAATAAATGGTATCACATAAGCTTGCATTCAGTACTCAACTTATTATTCTACGATTGTTATTTTAGGAGATACAAGCGTTGGAATTATGACAAATTTTCGTTGCAATATTGCAGCAGGGTTGGAAGATCGAGTGTTGTAGTTGATTTTAGAATAAATAGTACTACATAAGCTTTTTATCAGTATGTGATTCAGTGTTCTACGATTATCTTGGAGATATAAGCTTTGAGGTGGCATAGATAATAAAATCCCCTATATCGGCAAGGGTTGTGAGATTAAGGGTTGAAACTGACTTTTGATAAATAGTATTACAGAAGCTCCCTATCAGTGATTGGTTGCTTATTGTATTTGACAAAGCAGTTATTTGTCAACAGTAATTACACAAGAGCTTTTTATTTTGCTGGATGAATTTCTGTTTTCAGGAAACCTTGTTACCTAGCAATTTGACAAGAAAACTGTTCTAATAAAATCACGACACCGTAGGTGGAGTGATTTTATTTTTTGAACAGTTTTCGAGTCAAATTGCTGTCAGGTTACAAGGTTGAGTTATCAAACTGAAATTTATCCCAAGAAAAATAAAATGCTAGAGTGTAATTCGGCGAGATAATTTAACGACATTTTATTTATGGAAAAGTTTATTTAAATGTACAATTATTGATAGTACAATTATTATACATCGTTTCACGTTTCATTTGACACACATTCCACTGACTATTCTTTAAGATTTTCTCCATCAATTCTCCGCATACTTTAAGTCCAATCTAGCAAAATATTTGAAATTTGACATATCGTACCTCTTCCTAATACATAACTCTAGTTTTCACAAAATACGATAAATTATCTACAGATACATGATTTATTGTTTTTTGTATTCATAGTCACACTTTTCTTGATATTTTCTTTTATATTTTCTTCAAAAATATTCTAAATTCTGTTTATTTTGCAGTTTAAGCAATGACAAATAATGCAAATGACATTAATTTAGTGAATGTTTTGATTTGGTTGCTAGGAGAAAGGTAAATAACGTTTTATCACTTGCAAAAAGTTACCTTCCTTTTTATCCGCTGTCAAAACGATAAAATTGTTTTTTTCTTATGGCTTACTTTATATTGGAGTGGAATTATCAACAGTAATTACACAAGAGCTTTTTATTTTGCTGGATAAATTTCTGTTTCCACGAAACCTTGTTACCTAGCAATTTGACAAGAAAACTGTTCTAATAAAATCACGACACCGTAGGTGGAGTGATTTTATTTTTTGAACAGTTTTCGAGTCAAATTGCTGTCAGGTTACAAGGTTGAGTTATCAAACTGAAATTTATCCCAAGAAAAATAAAATGCTAGAGTGTAATTCGGCGAGATAATTTAACGACATTTTATTTATGGAAAAGTTTATTTAAATGTACAATTATTGATAGTACAATTATTATACATCGTTTCACGTTTCATTTGACACACATTCCACTGACTATTCTTTAAGATTTTCTCCATCAATTCTCCGCATACTTTAAGTCCAATCTAGCAAAATATTTGAAATTTGACATATCGTACCTCTTCCTAATACATAATTCTGGTTTTCACAAAATACGATAAATTATCTACAGATACATGATTTATTGTTTTTTGTATTTATAGACACACTTTTCTTGATATTTTCTTTTATATTTTCTTCAAAAATATTCCAAATTCTGTTTATTTTGCAGTTTAAGCATTGACAAATAATGCAAATGACAGTAATATAGTGAATGCTTTGATTTGGTTGCTAGGAGAAAGGTAAATAACGTTTTATCACTTGCAAAAAGTTACCTTCCTTTTTATCCAATGTCAAAACGATAAAATAGTTTTTTTCTTATGGCTTACTTTATATTGGAGTGGAATTATCAAAGTAAAATCATTCGTTCCGATATTTTGATCAAGGTTGCTCAAGTTGGAAGTTCATGGCAATACTTTAGAGCCCTAATTGTACTTATAGGAATTGGAATAACTTATTTGCATCTCTTGATGTCTTCTTATTTTACGGGCATTCATACAGAATCATATAGAATTTCGCCTAATTTTGGTTTCTTATGCTACCGTATTCAAGGACTGGAAGATGAAGGATTATTGTTGGTTTCTATAATGGATTGAACTATGTAAGCTTCATATCATATTCCATTATCAGTTTGACAGATATATTTATTCAAATCGCGTCATGCATCATTTTATCCCCTATATCTCAAGAAAAGACGTGGTTCTAAGTTAAAATCCTTGTAATAATTGCTTGAATGTTGGCATGATCCCAGTGTATGAAGTGTGTTGTGATCAAAGTTCATAGCATTCTTATGGAGCCAAATTTCGGTAATTCAGTGTTATTGTTTTTAATTCTATATGCGTCTCATCTTCTTGTTCAGCTCCTTGAAGATTTGGTTTTGGTGCACGATCCGAATATGTCATTCTACATAATTCGATCGGCATTTATTCTCAATTATCGTCTGATCAGGGGCTGTCAGTGAGTTAGCGGGGCGGAGTGGCAGCAGCCGAGATAGCGGCAATCATTATTTCCCTTCGAGACAAAAGATGGACGCGCCGATACATGGAGATAAGCCATCTGGAGCAGGGATGAAGAGAGAGGGAATGGTGAAACGCTTGCTGCATATCAAGCAACCCGCGACCAAGATATGGCTACAACTTGGAATTGTTCAACACATGCTGATTGAGGAAAAGAATAAAAAGTATCTTCCAGGAAGATATTTCTTTGTTATTAAAATACAGTTAAATAACAATGGAATGAAAAGAAGAGTCAATTCCGGTACAAGCTTAAAAAGTAATATCCGCATTCCTAAACACATCCTGCTAATAACTTGTTATGAATCTGATCATGAAGGTTGATCTTTATTCAATTGAATTAATTTAGTTTGAAGAATATAATTTTCATTTTCAACATGTTAGTAAAATTTGAGGATATTTGTTTAGAGTCAACCTAGCACATCTCGAATTTCAGCAGCCGAAAACAGATGGCAGGAGGCCCGCGGGCCTCTAGAAGCTCCACACGCGCATAACAAACAAGCTTGGCGTGTTATCCATCCATATTCTCTCCGTGCTTTGTGGCCACTTGAACCGGCGATGTAGCCGCTTCTCCTCAACCTCTGTACTACGTGACAGCGCTGCACTGGGTACGTGACACTCACGTGATGCGACGTACTTTACCTGCTGCATGATGCATAACGTGGCATCTGGCAAACCCGGAACAATTTATTTCTGCAGATTAATCATAAACTAAATTGTCTGAGTCTAACTCTTTGCCGCAGAGGAAGGATAATATAAGAAGTTTTGCATATTTGAAGACTTTTTCCAATCTTTATGTTTAAATTATAATTGCAGAGTATATTTGCATTTGTGATACGCGGAAAAATGTTTTTATCAGAAAGATCTTATACAGGTGCTGAATAATTATAATTTGCATCATGTTTCCTTGAAAAACTTCCATTACATTGACGAAAAAGGAGATACGCATAGACCGCTTTCTCACTGGCGACTGAATCGCGCAGCTCAGTCACCAATCTTCATAATTCTAGAAAGAGGATTACATATAGAACAGTGTGAGCGACAATATTGTAACTGCATCGCGCGATTCGGACGCACAACTAACTCACTAGTTCGAAAGTGGCCTTAGGGTAGGGTTCGAAACGATAGATAAAAATTAACAATATCAAATCAAATAACTCAACAAATGAGTTGTTAGTCAATGCCGTCAAAATTTCGATTTGATATTTGCCATTGAAGTATCCAGTAAACTTTTAGAAAAGAAACGATATTAATTTAACAAATAACTCTTTTGTCAAAATACCCTAAGGTAAACCTATATGTTATATAACTTGGGTGATGTTTGCTAGTATGTCTGCTTTCTGGAAATAGAAATGCTCCTTTCCGTAGTGCAGCACACTTTAATCAATCAAAACATTGGTAATTATAATTGACTAGCACACATAAACATAGTGTACTTTTTGAAATCAATGAAAAAAAAATCTGATGTGGACCGCCAAATAACTTGTACACATTTTGACTTGATATTTGACATTTGACATTGATATTGATATGAGGCGAAAAAAATTGCAACCAATTTGAGGTTCTCATTCAGATGTTACAATTTATTACAACGCTGTAGTAGTCTCAAATACTAAATTTTACAATTCTACGGTCAATAGTTTCAAATTTATGCAAAAATCAGAAAAAATGTCAGGTAAAGTGACCTTTCGGCTCAATAGATTGCTATGAGAATATAAAGTTATCATTTGAATGCTACATTTGTTTCAAGTACCAAATTTTATTATTCTACAGCTGATCGTTTTGGATTTATGCGAAAAATTTGAAAAACTGTTCAATAAACTGGACTTCTGGTTCAGCCGATCGCAGTCATAATGCAAGGTGTACAATTAAATGTTATAGAAGTGCCTAATAATAAATTTCAATATTCTACAACCGATTGTTTTGAATGTATGCGGCAAATTCGAAAATACTACCATTGATTTTATAATGAATATAAAATCAATGATACTGTAATATGAGGTGCAAAGTTTCAAGTAATGTTCTCTCATAGTACTATAATATGAGGTGCACAATTATACCTTAGACCAGTCTTGAATACAAAATTTCAACATTATACAATTCACAGGTCTTGAGATTTGCGAGATACATACATACATATGCACACAAGTACCGATGTCAAGTCGATAATGGTCAAAATGGATTCAGAGATGCTCAAAACGGATATTTTCATCAAAATCTGGATATGTGATTTTATCAAGTATTACAGTACTTGTACTTTGTATCAATCCTTCTTTTGTTTCATCCGAGGGCTAATCGATTCAATCGAATTTCTCTAGAAAATATAATAACTGACTGCAGTATTCCGTAAAGCCTCGAGCTCCAGGCACGGTAGCATTGAACTATTGATATTTTTTGCTGCTTCATTTGAGGGTTGACTGAACCAATTGACTTCCTCTTGAAAATATAATAAATGACTGTAGCACCCGGAAAAAAATGTGAACACATGGAAAACATAAAAGTCCGTAAAAAAAAAATCGCAGAAACTTGAATGCACAAAAAAAAATGTGAGTTTAATATCACTCACCAATACATTGTAGACAATAAAATTATAATTTGTGACAGTTTAGTTGGTTTTTGAATTTTTTTATTGAAATTTACTTGCATATATACCAAATTTTCAAAAATTCTGACGAATATCATTAGTAGGGGGTTATTGATTTGATTTTCAATTTCTATTAAATAAATCGAGCATCAAACTATATACATAGAAATATCGTGGTAAGAAGTACTAGCTCACGGAGCATGTTCTTGCAAAATTTGGCGGTGTTAGGTGGAAGGATATAGATTTGTATAAGTTTGAGACAGACATACACTTAATGATATAGCTATTGTATTATATTCTTTCCTGCATGTCTTTATTTATTTAGTATTATTAGTTTTATACTGTTGAAGTGTATTTCTATATTTTTTGTCATTCCTGCATAGTCAATGACAGATTCGAGTCTAGAATTTTTACTTTAAATCTCCGTCCCGAAAATTTTGTCTAAAATAAGTCGTACTAACCTCAACATAACTCATGTGTCCTTCCAAGTTTGTGTTAACACTTCTTTCTATTTTATTTTTAGATAATAAATAATATTATTACTATGATCTGAAAATATTCACTGTTCAACATTGGAACCAAATATTCACTGTTCAACATAGGACATAGGTAACAATAATTCACTGCCATCAGCAAAATAATATGTACAAGCAAAAACCATCAGTTGACTGCAGGACAAGTGAGTACAAGATTACATATGATTTATTAATTAACAATATTTAAATCAAGCGATTCACATATTTGGCATTAGATGTCACTACTTAGTTCATTTCACTCATCTTACTGCACATATCACCTCTAAAATTAATTTTAGAACCTTTCATATGTTTCAAAATTAATCTAACTTATATATGTATTATGTATCGCTTTCTTGGGTTTAAAATAAGAGAACCGTTTCAGGTGTCCTTCGTTGATTTTTTTCTACTTCGATATCTGAGAAACGGAGATAAACTGCTAGAGTGTTATCAAACCCCAAGGGCCGGTAAATTCATTTGCAATTAGCTTAAATGCGATCAGTTGGTATATGATTGCATGAAAAATAATTAGGGGAAAAACAAATCATAAGGCTATGATTACCGAGCCGGTTAGTGAATAAATTTCACGAAAATAATGCGATGGAAGATCTTTCAGAGTATTAATTTTTTTAAATCATATTTTTTTCCAATCATTTTTCACATTCTGACTCCCTAATTTTCATTATACAAATGTGACTTTAATTTCGTTTTGGTTTTTATTTCTAATTTGCAAGCTATAAATATATTAATCGATCGACAAATCGAACTGAAATGTATGGCAGAAAATTCTAGATACACTATTTTTGGGAGTCACATTTCCGAAAGAAATATTTGAATAAATCACATATCTTTGATACCAAAACAAAACTTCCCCGGCCATGAATTACAGTTTAGTATCTCATAAATTCAGAGTGTCGTACCAATTAATTGCATATTTCAAAGTGACAGCTGGCATTATCAAAGTAACAGATTGTGGTTATATGAAATTACTATTCCATTTTAAAATGGCATTAGTCCTATGTCTAGTTGATTCCAAATTTGGCATAATACGGTTAAGTTGTGAAAAACCAATTAACAATCGAGACAATTATTCAATTTAGATTTCTACTACGCTATCTTCTCGAGAGCTTCAAATGGATATCAAATACATAATATCAATATTTGAATAGCTTGTGAAAATAAACAATTCGAATATCATTTTTGATACTTCCACTAGAATTATTTCAGCAGGTGCTTTAATTTGATAGCAAACACGACAGAACCAGATTCATTATTTTCTTAAAGATCTATTGATGCTTTATAATCGTTGTATCAAGTTTAGAGTTGGGAGGAAGACATGCAAAAATTTTTTTTTTCAAATGCTTGATGGAAAACATCAGGTATGATATGGAGAAATCAGTGAAGAGAATTTTCAGTTTTCTAATTAGCAACACATTTCTAATTAGCAACAAAAAATAATGAACAAAATATGCACTCTGACACGCGCCTAAATTACAGCTTTGACCTAATTATGGAAAAATTACAGGTTGAACCTGAAGAAAACAAAAATTTTCTCGCCGGAAACAACGCTTTTCTAGCTGCATCCAGAATTTTGCAATTATCTTTGGCTTCTGACGCTTCTGATAGATTCATTTTTAATAATTTTTATTTGTTACTCTGCTTTTGTTTAGCAGTTGCTCAAACCATTACTACATTTTTGCAAAAAACACAACCTTCTAGTCCGTGAGACAGGGCATAAATTTCTCGTACGAACATACTTACCATAAGTACCAACATACTTATGACAAGTGCGGTTTGTCGGACTCACCGCTAGCCCTAATATTCATGTCAGACAATATTTTTTTTTTCCATTTTATAATCAAAAAATCTTTCGTTTAGTGAAGATCAATATGACGGTAATATTTTCCCAATTAATTAGCCTTCGCTGAAAAACGTCCCCAAATCAAGAATTTTGCCAAATTAAAAAATTGCCGGACTCATCACAATGAAGCCATGAGCAGCAATCAACGAAAAATGTATGCCCTGTCTCACGGACTATTTATTAGTATTTCAGGAACACATTTTTTTATTCTTATCGTCTTCCACTTAAGTTTTCCCATGAAGTTTACAAAAAAATAGCATGTTCAACAGGTAAGGTAAGCAATATTACTTTGCTCGTGTAAATCGTGAATTAGAGCATTCACATTCGCTAGTGAACTCTCATTTTTCTCTAGTTGTTGTATGTTTTCGGGATCTGCTTATTTCTCATATAACAGCAGTAAAGTGTGTTCAACACGACAAAAACTCATATTTGCTGCCTTTGCTGGGTCCCCAGCATTGATAAAACGTCAATTAAGGTAAATCTGTTATTTTCCTGCTCAGCTAAACGGAATAATATGTAACACGGACAAAACAAATTCCTTGTTAGCTCACTATTTAAAATTTGTTCTGCCAACGATATATCCAATAAATATAATTTCTTTACCATATTATTTCTCCGATGGTCATTTAATTGATACGTACCTACTCGTCGAATGATAATATAACCTCACAGCCAGAGGGATAGCTGTGGTTAATTTTATTTTGAGCACTTTTTATATGTATGTTTATACACCGTGATGCATTATTACCGCAATCGTTTTACGCTACATCGACCTACATATACACAGTAATAAATGGTCCGGGAGAGAAGATAAGTACATACATGGTACAAGATGACAATCACATAAGAGGGAAATATTTCTGTTGCAAGACGTGCAAATACATAAAACCGTACGACGCGACGTTGCTAGAGAAGAAACTACTACAAATAATTTCCTCTTGGCATGAAAATTATGTATTCTCATTACGTTTATACATGTTGGGAAAAGTTTTTCATTTAAAAAAATTTTGGTGTTGTTTATTAATGAAAATGTAGAAAATATTATACAGAAATTATTATTTTCAAGTTTATCATTTCTCCGTTGCTAACCTCAAAGAATAATCTAAGGAGATACAGAATGCATTATTAGTCATAAGGTCGAGAGAATTTTGGACTCTTCGAAGAAGAAAAACAAGTGAAGCTCTTGTAACTACAGCCCTGTCACCGCAACGGATAATTAAGAAAATAAACAAGTATTCAAAACCTCTCCAAGAGCGGATTATCTAGTGACATTATCTCTTGTATCGATTTTCGTATTTCGTGATTTCCACGAATCATAAATCTCTTCAATCGATAATCAACCATACGCCCCCTTAAATTTAATCTACAGCGGTAAGTTTTAAATCATGCAAGATGCGAAGTGAATGAAGGCACGTTTGTGGCTAAGTGGAGTAGCGCATTCGGAGGCCCCTGGCTGATATATTAGAGGTCCTGTACTAATTAATATCATACATCAGAATTTACGATTATCGGGAATGTCGCGAATAAATAACCGCACCCCGCTGTTCAACGACAGAGACATTACTCGGAAAACATCAAAATGCATAACTCACGCCAACTGAAGCTGTTTTATTTTTCAAGAGTTATTGGGCAGGGCGATTTGCTTGCGTGCAATAATAGATGTTCTACAATCTTCATCAAAAATAGCTCAATCCTCATATCATATGAGCGCATATTGGCAAAAAGTTGATCTAGAAAACTTTCAATTGATAAAAACAAATTAGGTAGTTACTAATTGTAGTTATTCAGAAAATCGCTGATCAATACCTATTTTTGGAAGGACTGCCTTCAGAAGAGCATATAAACATTGACTATAAACACTATGTCCTTCCTACACCACTTAGAAAAATTGATTTGCTAATTTCAACCGATAGCAGTTACGATCAAATTGCTAGAAGACCTATTTTTATGATGACCATAAAGAATACTGATTTTGTATACGAATTGGGTTGAAACATATAGCAGAGACCTTGGATTAGTGCCTTGCATAGGCCAGAATTTCAAAGCCCGGCTCTCACAAATTTGACAATTTTTAAGACCGAACTATCCAAGCCCGTTGTCATTGTGAATCTGTTCTGACTGAGCACAATTTGATAGGAAAACTAAGGTCTAGTTAAGCCTGGTAAAAAATTTTGAAATTCCTTCCAAAAATTTGAAGGCTCATCCGATTCGACTCATAGAAATTTAAAAACCAGCCTTATGTATATGTCTTCATACTCCAACAAACCATTATTATATGATGATATTTTTATATTAAACAAGTACCTATAACGATTTGAGCTTTAAGTAAAAAACGAGTTCAAAGTTGTTTTCGTCTTCATGAGCTCGGCCCATTGTAATTGAAGTCCACACAATTTCGCAACAAAATCAAAATCTGTCTACCTAAAGTCTGTCTTCAAGGAAAAATTATTGGCCCTTACTCGGCCCGTGAATGCCTATAGCAAATTGGGCCCAACAGAGCTCTAGTACTTACAAGTTTTGATGCTCTAGATATTTGTCGATATTCTCGTATTGAACAAGTGTTTTCGGAAGAGTCTAGCTCAGACATTTTAGTAAACCTCGTTTTATTTCCACTTATAGCATAGTAATAACAGTCCCCTTGACCCCGTAATCAAAATAAATCCCGTCCATCTGAAGCCTATTTTGAAGGAGCAATATTGGCCCGTACTCGGTCTCGACCCGCGGACCGGGTAGCCCGTAGTCCATTTGGATCAAACCGAGCCATGCAGTGTAGCGGATATTACAGAAGAATGTATTTTTCACATTTTCCATACAAGTATGAGAAAAAAGTATCAGTTCGGATTGATTCCTAAAAGTTTGAACGTCGATCAGAAACGACTGATAGTCACAAGATCCAAGTTGTCATTTTGAAAAGAGAATTTCTTCAACTTTCTGGATCGAATGGTGGCTATGGATGGAACTTGGGCGCATCGTTATGATCAAGAAACAATAATCCAAACATTGGGCAGTGGACAAGAGGCTAACATTTTTTTGCAACTTTGTCACTTGGAAGAGAATCACTGGACTACCTCGAAGGAGGTGTGCGTATTCTGTAATACTGAAAAAGGATTGAATCGAGATTTCAGATTTTCCTATTTTCCGTTGGTCATACGTTGAAAATACAATGTGAAGAATTATGTGGAGCATCAAATTGCCCACAATATTTATTTGTAGGATTTTCTTGTATCTTATATATTAAAACAGTTATAGCATTACGTAGTGAAAAATAAAGGGATTGAAGTATAGAAACTCATTTCAGTCGTTTATAATTGATCGTTTGATTGAGGTCGATATTTCATAGTGCATTTTCTCATACACTATTTTATGTATTCATCAGTTAATTTTGATTGTTGATTTGGGCAGCATAGCTACTTTATTGTAGAGCAAGATCACAGGCCCACCAGACGTTACTTATTTTCTGAGAAACAAAATGTGTCGAATAGAGTAGTGTACTTTGATCGTATGCATACTTGCAAGCTTGGGCCGACGGCCAATTTATAGATAACAGGTTCTAGATGTACATAAGTTGAAACATTAAAACTGCCATTGACGGTAATTTTTGCTAAACGCTTAAAAGCTAGCAAAAAACAACATAATCTTACTTATACTCTGAGTCCTTATTTTTATATATGATATCCAGGGAATAATTTCAATATTATTTGAAAACAGCCAGACCAATCGTAGGGGACAAACATCCTTCATAAAATATCGATGTGTTAATAATCAACTTTCAACAATTTTCTTTGAAACATACATAAAATCAGCAGTCAGACGTTGAGAAAAGTTAGTAATGTTTTAACGTACCTCTAGCATCTGGTATCTGTGAATTGGTCGTCGGCACAAGCTAGCGAGTATGCATACGATCAAAGTACATACTAACACTACTCTATTCTACACATTTTGTTTCTTAGAAAATAAGTAACTTCTGATGGGTCTTGGATCTTGGACTTTTGCCTTTTGACTGCGATTTCAAATTTTTATCGTTGCTTTCAATGTCCAGGTGTGAAAATTCAAGCACTTCATAGTGTGACTCCCATTTAGCAGTTTCGTGTAGTTTTTTTTATCAGTATTTATTGATTTTTGAATTATGAAACCTCTCCACACTATCTCGAATGTAAGGAAGTCGGTGTGTTCTGTTTTATCATGATATCCTCAGTGGGCCTTGAGGCACGTGAGGTGGAGCATCACTCCAGCTTATTTTTTCTTAATAACAGCTCGATTTACTTGTCTTTTCTATAAATACGTCTTGCGTTAAGTATTTTCATCCTTTTCGCTTTTGCTGTGATTGGAGAATTTGAAACTGGTCTCGTAACTCTAAAATACCAGTACCTATAGGCTATTGGGATGAATATCGGTCCAAATAATTCTCTTTCAACTGAACACATCAAATTTAAAAATGTTTACACTTTCGGAAGCATTCCTGAAAATTTTCTTTCAAGGCCCAGCGCACACGGAGCAACTGTTTTGTGACTAAAGTTGCAAACCATTGAAGGGTGCAACTGTTTTGTGACAATGGCAGCATAAAGCTGTAGGCATCCGTACACGAGGCGATCGGAATGAAACCAGTTTGCAATCAGTTTGAAATCCATTGCAGGCGACCGTTTTCCACGGTCACAGTTGCGTTGCAATTCAGTTGCACCGGACCACAATATTTTTAAAATTATTTTTATCAAAAGGAATTCAACTTGAAAATAGTTGGAAAAGTGGAAAAGCATCCAGAACTTGATAATTATAAACTTCCTGGATAATCGAGAAAAGAAGTGACGGAGCAAGCATGGCAAGAGATGACCGACCAAGTGAATGTTTCAGGTATCTGCCTGAGGTCGTTCATTTGCTGTTACAAACAGCCTAGAACATTTCGCCTTATGTACGGATCTATCCAATGCTTCGTTTGAACCCTGACTAGCCTATGGATAATAATCAATGATGTCTTTCTCATCTGGGCCACTATTCTGTAAGGTAGAAAGTGACAGTCGAATAAAGCTAGATTTGAAATAGCAGCCATCTCAAATTATATTCGACATCATGTTTTATGAGCAATTAAGTGAAGACAAATATATTACATTAGAACATTAGAATGAAAAATATAGTGAATACATTACATCAATTAGTGAAACGGTTTTTTAAAGAGTATTTTATCAAATAAATTAATGAACTTTGACATCATATCAATGAAAGAGTAGTAATTCGCAATAATATTTTTTTTTTGTATTCCATATTATATTTCTCATCCTCATTTGTATCTATATTTACTTGATATTTAATTCATGTACTAATAGCTTATTAGCCAGCAGTCGAATATCTTATCCCATTGGGAATGAGCAATCATGGTTGCAAAAAGTGATGGGGAAAACGTATTCCAAAAGAATTGTATTCAACTATCGCTTTCTATAAAATAGTGGTCCTGAATCAGAATTCGACAAAGCAAAAATCAAATAAATAAATGTCACCAACACTGATCTGCAATCAGTCGTTTCCGTATGCGAACAGAAGTTTTGTTCTAGTTGCAAACTGGTTGTTGATGAAACTGATTTGCAATCTTGGTCCCAAAACAGTTGCGTCGTGTGTGCTGGGCCTAAGAGTGTTAAGACCATTCTTTGTGGATGTCTTCAATGGGTCGAAGTCGTTATTTTCTAGTGGAGTTCTCATTTAATAATAGTGGAGTTGTGGAAGCATAGGAATTTTGAATTTTGCCAAAAGTCCAATTCTTGTCTCAATAAGACACTTCTATAGTATTCCTGATCGACTGTTTGTCTTCTAGAGGCATATTTACGATGCACAATAACAGTAGATTCGAAAAAAATTAATACCAATATCTTCGCAACCTGGACTCTTCAATTGCGATGATTTTGATTTTGTTTTTGGTTTATACCTATGAACCCAAGGTTTGTCGCTTCGAATAAATCTATGAAAAAAATCTGGATGATTCTCAAATCAAATTAGCAGTTCTTGGAACACTTGAAGTGAAGTGAATCGATAAATCGGCCTCAGATTGGAAACACTTCTTCATTTACCAGATTGTCACTTTCTGCCAAATAAACATTCCGCTGTAATATTTTTACAGTATTTCAAGGATAAAACCTATCTTTTTGTATTTATCAGTCGCGACTCCTAATTTAAAATTTGCCAATCGTGCTTCATACATGCTGCTAGTCGTCTTCGAGCAACAAGCACCTTACTGTGGAGCTCATTTTCACTTTTCAAATTATGACGTATAATATTTTTTTACTGAAGATTCAATTGATAAGATCGAATTGAGGATCAGATTGAAAGTGACCTAATTAATCATTGGAAAATTGAGTAACGTCGAGAAAGATACTATTTTTTCTGGTCAAATTTTTGATGTGTGATCTTTTATACCGGGGGGAGAGTAAATTGTGATTTGGTAAAGCTACCCGAATGTACTATGCTTGAAGAAAAAGGCAACGTGCGCATGAGGAAGTGAGAGACGACGATCATCACAGCTGTTGTGTATGTGAATTAGCTGCACGCTAAGTTGCTCAATATTTATTCTAAAAATTGAAATTGATAATAAATTATGTTGAGAATTGTGCTGACAACAAAACAAGTATCTACGTGATAGCATTAGAAGTGAAACGTCTTATTTTATCATGCGAAACTCTTACAACGTAGATGTTTACTCACATTTATTGTGAGTAGCGGCACTCAGAATATATTGTTCTAAGCTCTATAGTTACTTTGTACTAAATGTAGAGTTGAAAGGAGTTTACGTGTTTGAGATTTGCTTGTTCTTTCTGTGCCAAGCCATACATCCTCAAACAGTTGTCAAGGTACTATATATTGAATAAGAAGAACCTCGTGTATTCTATATTACTTGAGGTCGAAAAAATCCATTCTGGAATGTATATGTTCATATTGGAAGGAAACAGTTGTGTATACATAACGTTCAAAAACATCCAAGTAAAAGTTGCAAAACAAAAGAATGTACCCGCAACAGAATGTAGTAAACACACAACTTTACTCTAATTAAGAGCGACAAATCCTCGGTTTTAGCCAACTTCATACCGCACCTCCCTTGTCACCGCAGTGAAGTTAGCTGCCAAATGCAGCGACCGCGCGTTGTTGCATTGTCTGTGAATGTGAGTTTGTGTCTCCATGGAGACATGGTTAACATGGTGAGGGTGGGATAGCACACGATGCAATCCTCGAGTTTTGTGTTGTGGTTACGTATGATTTGAATTTAAGATGATATGGAAATGAGAATATATGCTGGGATAATTGTTCATGTTGATGCTGTATGGTTGAATTGATGATGCAGACATGGGATTTCTAATGTAGGATGGGTTGAAGATACCATATTTATGTGGATGGTATTATTAATGAAAGTAGGAGGACATTAGATACAAGTTTTTGTAGATAGTACAACAACATGGTATAACGTACAACATCTGATAATTATGTCTGTAATAACAAATATTTGCACATTATTACAGTAGAGTTTGTTTTTGGATCATAATGATAGTCCAAAATTTTCTTGCAAAGGCTCTATTTTAAGGTACCTAGTCTGATTCACTAATGTACCAATGCCTGAATATTTGCCAACGACATTGACAAATTGCTGATAGTTCATATTTTCTTTATGTAATAATTAGAAAGTAAGATTAGATAAATCACGATCTTAAGAAATGTGACAAGTAATGCTCAACAGGTTCAATTATCAGTTGGTAAATTAAAATCGTTCACAGTTAATGCAAATCCACTATCCAATGCCCAGTCTACTATCGTTGCCTTTCTTGGATTGTAGGTCAGGAGACACCTTTCAAACTGAAACCATTGATGATTTGAATATCAGATAACGCTAATTAAAATGAATTATTAATTCAATTTCACAATACAAATAATTACAAGGTATTAGCGTTGAATATACGCAGATAAGAAACAAAAAATCAACGGCATAGGAACAAAAACGAAACACGATGACGTAGAATTCGTTTATCGAATGTCAATCTCGGCCCAATTAAAATCATGACAAGTTTGTGACATTGTGTAATATATTTTTCATTTCTTGGGCGTCGGCTGATTGAAAGCGAATCGAAGGAGAAAAGAATTTTATTATTATTAGATTGATTCAGGTGTCATTTGTTACGATCAGAAATTTATCTTCCAAATTGAATCATCCAAAGCGATTTGTTCAAATTTATTAATAATTAGGCTACAAAGATTGTAGATTTGAAGAGAAACATTTGTTTGAAGATACTGACACGTCAATTTATGAACCATCAATGCTTCATTATGCAGGTTGCGGGAACAAAACGTATTCTCAACGTCTTGATATAATGCTGAAGACTCTTGTAACACAGTTGAAATCAGCAATGAAGAAAGTCACGGAAAACAATTTTTTGAAAGCTTCCATGTTTAACTTGCCATTTCTTTGACAATTATCAATATTTTCACTTGAAATTCAATGAATATATTCTTCAAGATGTTATTATGTAGACGAAACCCATTCGAAGCTTCCGAAGTATTGTTTGGATTAGCGACGAATTTAACTGTCAATGTTAAAGTGACTGATGGCAGTTATATTTTAGTCCTATATAAAATAAGTATTCTTGAAAATAAATAGTCCTTTTCTAGATTTTCGGAGTCTTCAGTTCATTGGAACATATAGTTTTGACATTTGACCGCCGAAAGTGTAACATGGATTCCACTAATTAATATTCATCCTTGATATCTACTAGTTCTATCTTTTCGAGAGCTTTAAATTGATACCAAACTAGACATCATTTGAATAATTTGTAAAAGAAACAATTGATGATCGTTTAAATATCCTCTTTGACACCTCCACCAGAATTGAATATCTTCGCAAGAGCTTTAATTTGATACCAAACACGATAGAGCTAAATTACCTAATTTAGAAGAACAATTGACGAACGTTTGCATGTGATGTCCGAATATGAGTGATAATAATTCTAATTTCACATTATGATTCTTATTATTATTCTGCTTCAGAAAAACAAAGAATTTCATAGAAACTCATATTTTAATACAAATTTGATATTTAATAACAAATGGACCGCTGATAATTGTGAAAAATGTTTAGGATAAATGTTGTACCATATTATTCGAGGATTAATTCTAGTCAATTTATATTCTATGATAAATACTACAGTTTCTAAAATGAACGCAAAAAATCAAGAAGTTCCGTTATTAAAGTTCTGGTACCACTGATTAGAAAAAACCCATCTACGAACTTGAACTTAGCTTTTTGATAAAAAACTTGAATATGAAATTTCATTCGAAAATTCGTGCGCATTCTCAAGTTATCGTACTTTCCACACAGACGAACTGACAGACAGACCGACTTTTTTTTAAAAACTATAACTTTTGGGTTCAGTGGAGTCTGAAACCAGAATTAATCAATTCTGAACAGCAGATGGAAAGTTAAAAGTTAAAAATATATTCTTCTTTAACAAATCAAGCGTAGCAGGTGGCTCGGCATTCCTAACACAATGCACGACATGCAGAAGCTAGACTATTTGCTGATAGAGCAGTGAACATCTCCAGTAACCAATAAACCCAAATAAAATTTTATAGTTGACCTTAAGATAAGATGGGTATAAGCTTTTTCACCCAAATTTTGTCATAAAATATTTTTTAAATTTGAATTTGAATGATTTGCTTACGGTTTATAGACTTTTGCGCCCCCTATGAGTCTGCGCCTGTGGCAGAGGCCACCTTCGCCACGCCCTAGTTCCGGCTCTGGTGAGGGTATAGGAGGCGTTCATCTCTTATTCTGAATACGATTGTTAAAAATGTTTTTCTATGGTCAATGAGATACTAATGGTTCTACCACTTTGAATGACGTCGACTCTTGTGATGATCATTTTCAGGAATTAGGCTGTAATTTTAGAGAAAATGGTCTTGAAAAACGGTACGGATCTGTACTTGTATCGGCATGGTTTAGAAGGAGCGAATTGGGAGCTCATTTGTTATTCATACTACAATTGTTCATTTTTTGTGGGAATTTTAGAGATTGGTTGAGATCAAAGACAAAGTGGTCTTGAAGAACGACTTTAATTTTCAGTTGTATTAGCGTGGTTTGTGATAATTGAATTTGAAGCTTGTCTTGCTCTAAATACGATTGATCAAAATTTTTGTGGGACTATGATTGAACAGTTCACAATATTCTTTCACTCCAAATTCTATTATGCTGAACATTTTCACAAGTATAAGGCTGTGATTGTGAACAATTGTCTTGAAGAACGATATTCGACATAGAACTGTAGTTGTTTAGCATAGTTTATGAGGGTAGAATTTGGTTTTTCCTTCAAATAAGATAGTTCGAACTGTTTTTGTATGGTTATTGTCCGTAGACTCTTGCGGTGGGAATGTTCAGAGGTTTGGATGTGATTTTTGATGAAGTAGTCTAAAAGAATGAGATGGATCTGTCGCTATATCGACATGGCTCGTGAGGATAGAATTTAGAGCATTTGGAGCTTGACTTTTGTTCTTAATAAATCATTCAAAATGCTTATATTTGGTCAATCTGATACTCTTGTTCTGTCACTCTGAATTCTGGCGACTCATTTATTGTGTATTTTCAGAGGTTGTTATTTCAGGCAAAGTTGTCTTTAAGAAAGTCGTGGAATAATAGACTTAGAAGATACAAACCACAAGAAGAAAAAAAATATCGATCAAGAACAGAGAATCAAAGCAAAGTCAAAAAGCCTGTGGGGAAATAAGACTATAATCATAATTTAGAGCCAGCGATTCCCAAAGTGGTTCTCGTGGACTCTCTGGGGTCCACAGAAGGCTCAGCAGGAGTCTACGTTGGCGGAAAAAAAAATTGGGGGCTCACAAATTGTAAATGGGGCTTCACGAAAAGGGATTTGGGGTTAACCGAAACCAGTAGAATTTAGAAAATGCTGACAGTTCTAATGTTACAGATTGTCTCTCTGCCATGCAAATTATCTCGCAATGCTTTTTATCCAAGATAAGAGATCTTGTCTGCATAATAGTTAGGAAAGAAATATTTCAATTAGCTGATTTGAATGTGTTAGTTAATTTTGAAATAGATTTCACGCATTGTTGAAGCACAATACGTTCTAGTTTCACATGGCAACATAATAATTAACATAACATTCAACATTTCGCTAATTAAAGCATTTCAGCGTTAGTAATGAATGCCCCATTTAAGAAAAGTTCTCAAGGTTTAGCAACAAAAAAATGAAATCGAAATTACCGCTTAAATGTCCAAAAATGGTTAAAGAAAAAGTTTGGCAAGATCTAGTAATTATTAATTAAATACATCTGGTTTATTAGCATTTCCGGCTTTTTGAAAGTAATTAAATACGAAACAAACAACACTATTAACGCAGAGCTAAGCGGTCATGAGAAACAGTTGAGCAAAAACTAACTCTTGGGTCAAATCCTCGACGAGATGCATAGGGCTTGTAATCCGGATGCCAGTAACGAGCTCTTTAATATTTCCACTGTTTTCAATTAATATTTCCATAATCTATCTAACGTTTTTATTAGGCAGATATGCATTTTGAGAATGCAACATTCTCCACGTCGATTCTGCTCGACTTTCCTATAACTATTTATAACAAATAATTAATTCATGGCCTGTCATTTAAATACATTACATCATCTACTTTATGGACTCTACTTTCTACAGGTGAGTTGCAACATTCAATTAGCATTTTTAATCCATTCACCCGTGAAAGGAAATTGAAGCATGATTTTTGAATAATCCATCAAGTGCTTTCAATATTTATAGCTAGAATAAGTTTCTCTACTAAGAAAGACAAATTTGAGTGACCACGGGTGTTCATTTAGAAAGGTTAGTTCAGAATCATACTAAGATCACCGAATTGTTGAACTATGGAACAATCCAGATATCTGCATGACTTTCACCACGCCATGCTTGATTTTGATACAATATTGGAATAAATCAGCTAGTTTTGCCTTTTGTTGCGTGATATGGAAAAAATATTGCTTCAAGTTAATAAATTGATAAACGAGTATTACTCCACGATACTGTTGTAAGTGAATGAAGTACACGTGGTGTGCAATTTTAACATGTTTTTATGGGAGTATTTCAAATGTGAGCGCCTTTGCATTTAAATTGGCTCTCTTTCATTTTATGACAACGAGTGGTTGTCCCCTATTCTTAGTTTCATTATACTTCTATCTATTCATACAAACAGCATGCACGTTGGGATATCCCGATCCTGATCCTGCGATACCACTCTACGCCGCGATACCACTCTACGCCGCGGTGTGGAGTTACAAAATTACTACGATTTTATTGGTCACTTTCTCAACGTCACGCTGCCAACATCATCAGGTAAATTGTTTTAGCGGAAGGATACTGCTTCTCATATAACAATAGATAGATATTTGGGCATATTCCACAACTCAATCGATAAAACTCTATCGATCATTATTTATTTTAACCAATGAACATTAGTAGCATTGACAGAATAATACAATAACTGATTTTAATAATTTATTTGTCAAAAATCTTATCGATCGATAGTAAATTTTATATTGTGTTACAGAATACGGGCGAATATAAAATGGTATGCTATACGTCAAGGAAGGTCAGTGTATGTTCTTCGGGCACTGAAGATCTACCAGAAGCGACACTTTCTGTCGGCGCTTTTGATCTACATCACTCTGGTCTGCTGACCTTGGACATTTAAATCTGTTTTCAGGCTGAAGCGAAAAGATCAAAATAATTATTGTATAAACATTTTCGTCATAGGAATATAACAAATTGACAGCAGCTCATAATACATTGAATTTTCAGTATGAGGATAATTAAGATAATAAAGAAAAGAAAACGTGTTCATCAATTCATCACGAAATAAACAAAGGCATGTATTTAAAATCAAACGTGCCGCATACATATGAAGTGCAAAGAACGTTCCGAGCACTCTCAAAATTACAAAACATTTTGCTCCGAACATCAACAAAGTTTGAATCTGTTGGATAGATTATCTCTATTTACTATGGATTTTTTTGTCTGACTGACGCTTCTGGGAGAATATTCTTTGATTCAAGGGCAATATAATACTCCCAAGAGCCAAACAACGCTGAGGACAATAGTATTCTGTACATTTTCTATAGTTTCAATAATAATTGCAGAAATATATTACCATATTGTGTATCAAATGCTCTGTAATTTTTCCATAACAAAAAATAAACGAGAGTCAAGAAATGTAACAAAATGAGACAAGTGGAAAGAAGGAGTTAGGCTATATGTCACATCGTTTCAAAAATGGTCAATATCTTTTTTCTACGGCTGTGCGTAAAGTAGGTACTTTATGCATCGCAAGTCTTGTCTCCTAGCTTTATGATTAGTTAAACGCGTAGCAGTTGGATTTCTGTGAATTTATGTTTCTAGCCTCATATTGATCCATTAATTCGGATATTTGTTGAATCTAAATGTCAACTTTTACTCTGGGCTCCCTTGCTATATACTCAATAATTGTTAAAATATTGAGGACTGTAGAAAAAACCTTGTATGCAATTCGAGTGTAAACATGTATTATGACCAGAGCCGGAACTAGGATATTAGCTGCCCGTGGCAAATCATAAAATTGCGCCCCTATTTTTATGTAGAGAATTATTATGTATGAAGCAAAAAGGATATAACACAAAAAAAATTTATATATATTCTTCAATCTAAGTGGTGACAAAGTAAAAACAAAATTATAATCAATCAGGTACATTGAATATTACTAACATCTTAATATCTATATATGAAGCAAAAGTCGATGTCATAATACAAAAAACTTGCTGTGGCCATACAGTACTTCTCCGACCATAAATTTCCTGGCCAGTTTCATCACTGTTTCAGAAATTGAGAGTGTCGCATCAATCAATTGCATATTTCAAAGTGGCAGCTGTCATTGTCAAAGTGACATCTGTCATTGTCAAAGTGACAGCTGTCATTGTAAAAGTGACAGATATCATTGTCAAAGTGACAGATGTCATTGTCAAAGTGATAACTGTCAATATCAAAGTGACAAATGGCAGTTATATTTCAGTCCTACAAAAAAAAATAAGTATTCTTGGAAATAAAGAATCCTTTTCTAATGAAGGAAAAAAGATTTCAGAACTTATTTTTTAATATATATGTTTTTTTTTAGTCAGCACATTGCTGTTGAATCGTTGTGTTTCTAATCATCTATACACAGCTTTCTACCAAATAAAACATATTTATTGATCCTTTTCTAGATTTTCGGAATCTTCAATTCATTGGAACATACATTTTTGACATTTGATCGCCGTAATAAGTGTAATTTGAAAATTGTAACTTGGATTTCAATAATTATTTATTCTTGATATTCACTAATTTTATTTTCCCAAGGGCTTCAAATTGATACCAAACTAGACATCATTTAAGTAATTTGTAAAAGAAATAATTGACAATCGCTTAAATATCCTATTTGATACTTTTACTAAAATTATCGCTGTAAATTCCCATTGGCAAGGAATTTATTATTATAATTGTCATTGTAACTATGCAAAATTTGTCAGTATAATTGACATGAGTGAAATAATCTCCGCAAGAGCTTTAATTTGATACCATACACGATAGAGCCAAATTACTTATTTTAAAAAATCAGTTGACGAATTTTGCATGTGATGTCCAAATATAATTGATAATAATTCTGATTTCACATCATGATTCTTGTCATTTCTTTGCATCAGAAAAATTTAACGAATTTTAGAATGATTAAAATTTTAATAATGACGAATGGTTCATTCATATGAAATATTTGAGGATCAATTTTGGTAATTCCATATTTAATGATTAATACTACCGTTTCTAAAATAAACGCAAAAAATAAAAAAGTTCCTACAATGAAGTTTTGGTACTACTGGTTGAAAATTCGTATGAGTCCTCAAGTTATCGTGCTTTCACACAGACCAACTTTTTTCTTAAACCATCTCTTTTGAGTGAGATGGGTAGCAAGTAGAAGCTTTCTCACCCAAATCCCGTCATAAAACATTTCTCAAATTTGAATTCAAATAATCTTTTTAATGCGATTTATAAAGTTTTGCGCCCCCTAGGAGTTTGCGCCTGTGGTAGGGGTCACCTTCGCCATGCCCTAGTTCCGGCTCTGATTATGACATTCGGTCAACGATATTAGTGACTCGGCTAGCCTCGTTCCCAAATACTTGCCCTTATATCATAAAACGTAATTTTACACTCTTGTTGCATAAATTATTTCATGGGCTGGAATTATTGGTTTCATAAAATTGTTCAAGTGTGAGATATGGGAAGGGAAGAGTTCAAAAACTGTCCTCAACATTCATATTTAGACTATGATGTTGCACATAAAAAGGAATTGAGGAGTACAAGTTGACATTCAGACCTCACGAATGATCTAATAAATGGAACAATGCTACCAACATTAATTAATAGAAGAATTATATTCAGATTACAGTACTCAATTGCCAAGCGTTTATATGAGGTTTAGTACCACGCATTACTTGCGATGTGTAATCCATCAAGCTCAAAGATAATTATAGAAAAAAGATACCTGAGTTGCGAAGTCACTATTACATATTATAAGATCCCTAGTGCAAAGTAGATATTCATGCCTCACATGGGCTTCAAACTCAACTTTATTATTTGCAGAATAAATAGAGCTCTGTTTGGAACCATAAATCTGCAAGGACCAACTTAAACTGTGACATAACTTTGAAAGAGGAAAATTCAATTTGGGAAAACCTCAAAGAATTCTATCCTGAGTGACGATGTAGGGGAGAACCATAGGTGGAGGTGATTGCGCAAATATTTAGGAATTTATTAATCAGAATTGGAATGTGAATCTATTCAAGTTCCCCTCACTGAAAAAAATGGCAAACACTTCAGGCCCTCACCTATAAATTGTTTCTTAATTTAACACTTAACCCACCTTTCAAGAGAGAGATATTATTATATAACAGCGGATAAAATATTCACTTAGATTTAATTTGGAAATTTGATTTATACTGACATGATTATGAGATTCATTTCTTGCAGAGCATAAAATTCAATTGTCATTTCTGCATGGCGATTTATTTGAAGTGTTGATAATTTAAAAGAGAAAATCTATTATTATTATTATTATTATTGTTCTGATAAGCAATGTTTGAAACATAATAATTATTTGCCAAGAGTATATAAAATATTCAACGCATTAAACGTAAAACTTGACTTATCCCTTGAGTGAACTATCTTGAAGTGGAGAAAAAAATTTTTGATGATGCTCTGAACATATTTTGGGAAATGAGGAAAATTCTAACATCACAGTTTTTCTGTATTATTGGTGATCCGATATCTAGTTTTTTAATAGTTTGGGTAGAAAAACGATTATCATTTGCTTAATATGAATGAATAAAATAATTCCAAAAGTCAATACTTGAATACATTCATCAAACTTTCGGAAAAAAGAAAACGTTGAGCAAACAATTTGTTTCTATCATAACAACGCACGTCTCATGAAATAAAGCCATAAATTCTTCTAAAAATTTCTCCTGCCAGAAGACAAACAAAAACAAAAACACTAAAATTGATTACCAGCATAAGATCTCCACACGAATATGCATATATAAAAAGAGAAATTCCAACAAATAGTTGAATATAATCTCTTGGTTTTGATTTAAGTCAGGTATCTCTCGCTAATAATATCTTTAATAAGTCAATAATTGTGACTAACTAATCCTTGTTCAGTGACCGAGATCCTTTTGTGTTATTATCTGTTGGATCGCCGTCTCTTTCTCTCATATTCGGGTTGGGATGTTATTTCTGGCTGCATCGGAGATTAAATATTATGTCAAGTTTGAATTGACGTTTCGACGATAAATATCGCTTTTTATTGTACTGACGGCTTAATTTTCCACTAACTGACCTAATCTGATTGTAGTGAAGTATATTAATGCATTAATTTTTTTATTTCTCGGATATTGATTTTAAAGACTGCCACAGAAGTTAATTTTCTCCGAATTGATGTATCATGTACTTGAGTTGGTGGTCACTTTTACTACTCTTTATTCTTCATATTGTTCGACTCACGGCGAAAATCAAAATAGGAATTATGAAATAACTTTTTTATTATCAAATATGAAGAATTTAATATAACGGAAGCATACACGCCTAATGAATAATCATGCAAAAATCTTTTGTTTGTAGAGTTTGAACCATCAAATATATTATCATGAAAATCGATAGGGACTTATTCTAATAACTGATTGATCAACAAATAAAAGAATTGCTGAAATAGAATAAGATTTGCGAGCTGTAGTGTGTTTCATTCTCATACGAAAAGATCAAAAGATGGACGGTTATGTATATTATTTCTAAAAGGATAATTCAGATTCTAATTAATAATTAATAAAAATTAGGCATGTATATTTCTTAGGGAGAATCTCTTTTTTTCAAAAAACGATGCTAAAAGTTGATTGTGAAATTTCTTGAGTAATAAACCCATGGCTGGTGCACTGGTCGACAATAGAACATACATCGCTGTGTGGCGTTAAAAAATCTTTTTGTTATTAGAATATAATTCCAAAATTATCTTATGTTTTTGCAGGTTCACATTATAAAATGCATGCTCAGTTTTTCCCATCTTCTCTGTTCAAACAAAGAGCAGACAAATCGATCGTTTAAATTTTCAGACACGCCTCATCTACCAAACTTCCTCATTTATTTTTGTTCTAATTTTCTCCGGCACAAATAAACACAAAACTTCGTGCACGAAAGAATTCATCTACTAAATAAATTTTACCTACCAAGTCCACATTACTCTTACATAAAAATAAGTTTTGTTTTTGCTGCATGAATAAGACCACGAAGAGAATTTCTAGCGAGATTGTGATTAGGTCTTGAAAAATGTATCTTGGTGTGAGGTCCTGTGAGCTATGAGCAGCCTAGTTCATTACTGGCCGTGAGAGGCGTTTCGAACACTTAACAGTGTTACAAAACGCGGAGTTAGTCTGCCAAAAATATAATTTGACATTGAAGATTGACAGAAACGTCAGAGGAGTTCCTGTAATTTGTCACTTGGTTTAACGAATAAACACGCCTGAAGTGAGCGCATTCTTTGAATATTATTTTGAAGAATGATTATGTAGTAATTTGTTCAAATTTTTTTTCGGACAAAGCCGCGTTTTTTCTGTGGCTTTTGTTTTGATATAACAATGTAGGATCATTGAGGCATCAAATTTCACCCACTTCGATTACAGATCACAACTAACTTCTAAAACGGGTCTTTTATGAACAAGAATAGCCATAATTTCTGATTCTCGGCAAGATTAGTATATCAACATCAATTTACATCAAATTTAACATATTTTCATGTCACGAATTGTTTTAAATTTCAAAAGAATGATTTCCTCATGTAAATTTCGAAATATTTTGAAGATTAGATCGTTTAAAATTTATTCTAGTGTGTATAAAAAGACCTTGTAAGGAAAGCAATCTTTACAATCATGTTTTAGAATTCCACAGAATATCTTATCTAAATTGTGAAATACTTTGCAAACAAACCAAAAAGAACAGCGAATAACTTTGAGCCAAATTAATTTGAGACAACCTCAAAATAGGTTTTGAATCAATTAAATTTGTACAACTGCAATCATTTGTACATATATCACGAATCCTAAACGTACCAAAATAATAACTGCAACAAAAACTGAAGTCCATCCTAAAAAAATAAATGGTCCATTGTATGTCTACATCGGAGGGCATAGACCATTTGAGCTCCGCGGTCAAACTTTTAATCCGTAGAATAGGGTCTTCCGTAATCCGCATGTATTACCACCGAAATATAACATTCTCATTAGTATTCCTGTTTATTATTGTTTATTACCACACATTTGTTATCATGGAGACTACATTAAGTTCAAAAAGAAACTCTTCGTTGTCGATGCTTACACATTTAGATGAAACCATTTAACTACAATAATTGGTTCAACCTACAGATTTACAATGAATATTTGCAAAATAAAATAGAATAAATCATTACCTAAGTTCGTTTATTATTTTGACTCACAATTTTTGGCATTCCGAGAAGAAACATTCATTTAGGATTGAAGTAATAAACTGGGCGCAAGTGGTACATAGGAATTAAGTGAAAAATGCTCAATTAGTCTTAGGGATCAGGACAAAACAGAACGCGGAGCTCAAATCCAGGAGTCGACCGCACCTATGTTCCCTGATCGGATATATGGGCAAAATGTATATGAATCTATGGGGTATTTACTGATCAATGGGATGTCAGACTTTAAAAATGCAAGACCCTATCTTGATTGTCAAAAAAAGACCAATTCTGGTCTGGTTTTTTGACGCAACTTCTCTGATAGAATTTACGATTGAAACTGGTATCAATCGATAGCGAAGGTCAAATACTTCAAAACAAAATCAGAGTGCCATTTCCTGTCCTGTCCAGAAGGGTGACAGCCACCCTTAAGTGTAACTCATTTTCGTATTAAGCTTCCATGATCGAGCTTACCATTATTTTTTTTTCAAATAGAAGCTTGATCTTTTCCGACCACAAAAAACCCAAAGTGTCGCTTCTCTAAGCCACACTTGAAATTATTCGATTTTCAGGTCCTAATTTCGAGCGCAGCTGTACTTCTCCCATCGAATGTACGATTTTTTTTTCTAATTGTAGCTTGAGCCTTTCTGAACACGAGAATACCAAAGTGCTGCCTCTCATCCTGTCCTGGAGGGCGGCAGTCACCCCTTAGTGTAACGCATTTCAGTACTTGACTTCTCTCATTGAACTTAGGATTTTTCTCAACTTGTAGCTTGAAAATCTTTTAACACAGAAAAACTGGAGAACATTCAATGAGCTAAGTACAACTGCGTTCGAAATTGAGACCAAAAAAATCGGATAGATATTAAGAGTGGTTGCCGCTCTCCCGGATATTATGAGAGGCAGCACTTCGGTATTCTCGTATCCAGGAAGGATCAAGCTATAATTAAAAAAATAATCAAGGAAAAAACTTTTCAGAACTCATTTTATGAATAAATATGTTTTATTGGGTATAAGTTCTGTATAAATTAATTAGAAACACAACATTTCGACAGCAAAAAAATATGAAAATGAATAAACAAAAATGTCAAGACAACAAAAATAAATCTACAAATAGTAACTAGATTAGTTTAAAATATAATAACTCCTATGATCGTAGAGCTCTGCCTGTGGTTTATGATTTAATATCCATAGGTCTTAAGGGAAATTGTCAACTCCTTGTGGTTCTAGGTCAATAATCGTTTATTCAATGAGAGAATCGAATTTTTTTAAGTGCGGCTGCTGCCTTTCCGGGGAGATAGAGGCAATACCTTGTTTTTTATGTGGCCAGAAAGGTTTGAGCTTCAATTTGAAAAAAAAGTTATCGCAAACTCGATCAGGGAAGTTTAATACGAAAATGGGTTACACTTACGGGTAGCTGCTCCCCTACTTGACAGGACACGGATGACACCTTGGTTTTTTCTTAAAGTACTTCACCTTCGCTATCAATTGGTATTAGTTCCAACTGTAAGTTCTATTAAGGAAGCCAAGTCGAAAGACTTGACCAGAATTTGACGATATTTGCGACACTTAGGAGAGGACTCTTCATTTATAATTCCTGGCATTCTATCTACCACTGAATACCCGATCGATTCATATATAATTTGGCCGTAAGTACGATCAGGGAACATAAGATGCGGTCGGCTGCTCGATTAAATGGTACATCTCCAAATTGGATACGATTATTGAAGGTTGAATTCAAATGATCAATACAAAGAGATATTGTCAATCTTTTGACCTATCATGAAAAAAAAAAACGGCTGGAACTTGAAAACAAAAGGGTTTATTGAACATAATCTTTATATAACTCTATATACAAGGTACAGCGGTTATAAAGTAGCTCTGGATCTAGTATACCAGCTACGCTAAAGGAAGATTTGAAGGAACTATGTTTGATTATGAAACAAACAATGATAGAAAAAAATTAATTTCTCTATCATATTTACAGTCAACCAGTTTCAGTATATTTTCGTGAGAGCTGCAGCATTCGTTCGCGAGAACCACATGCGAAACACTAGTCGCTCCATGACTTTCCCTTTCCCAGACCTTTTTTATTCTGATTTGGAAATCAGCTTCAAATAATAACATCTTCATTTGAATGTAATTTGTGTGTTTTCTTATTTGCTTTGAGAATAGATAAAAGTCAAATGCTGCTAAATTAGAGGAGTTGGGAGATAATTATTCAGAAGCCTAGTTTTTGAGCAGACATTTTGTTTGACTAGAGTACACTTTCTTCAGACACTTTTCTATCAGGAAAAAAATTTTTTAGGTATTGCAGTCCACTTAATTTTATTTATGTTACTATTCAAATTCGGACGTTTCGGATGTGCACCCATCCATCTTCGGCATTCAACAATGATTTTAATGATACATGAAACAATATCAAATGGGATGATGATGAAAAAATGATGAAACATGTGCCACAATATTTACCTTATTAAGTATTACAATCCTATAACATTGTTGTATACAGCATAGTTGTGAAGATTTACTTCCAATATTTATTGAAAACGATAGGAAAATAACAATTGATTCAAACATCACAAAAAATGTGTGAATATAACTTTGAGGCTACCACCAATCAAGGTGGCTGGTGATAGAATGACAAAAAATGGTGAACAGGAAACAAAAACCACTATAGATTGTTTTCAATAAATATTGGAAGTTGATCTTCACAACTATGCTGTATACAACAATGTTATAGGATTGTAATACTTTATAAGGTAAATATTGTGGCACATGTTTCATCATTTTTTCATCATCATCCCATTTAATATTGTCTCATGTATCATTAAAATCATTGTAGAATGCTGAAGATGGATGGGTGCACATCCGAAACGTCCAAAATTGAATAGTAACATGAATAAAATCAAGTGGACTGCAATACCTGAAAAAATTTTCTCCTAATCCATATTTGGGTCCTTCAATCTGCATTAAAACACTTTTCTATCCTCTAGACACTTTTTTGCTCAGTTGTAATTCACAAGGAATATCCTGTCTTTATTCTCCGGAATAGCAGCAAGAAATTTACTTCCTGATTTCTTGGTTCAGAGTGAGTCAGCATATTTCCACTCTTTCGAGTGCTTCTGGATCATAACAAATAACTCGAAACTTTTTTCTCATACAACAAATCAACAACCATATTCATCAACTTACACACCCGGCTTATCCAATATTCATTTCTGATCATCTACACATAGATGCAGTGACATGTACTGCCTTATTCTTCGTTCAAACATTCCCAACGCACAATATCAAACATCACATTCTGCTTCTCCTCTAGCACACATAATAAAATTTATAGCCTAATTCTGATCAACTTTCTTTTTTCAGTAGTTTTGAAATAATTTTTATCTTATCATTTGCAATTATCAGTTACTATTTTCAAATGGTATGTCTTGCTAATGAGAGCAAATGTTTCATAACTGATTTTGTTTCTGGTATACGTTTTTGAGTATAAAGTAAGCAGTATGCATTTATAAGTGGTTTTATATGTCTCCTGTACACTTCCTGTATATTTAATCAAGTATAATGTCAGTTTAACTGCCTTCTGGGCGCAAAATGTCGCCAGTCGCCGCTCACAACACCACTTTTGCTGCTTCTAAATATTTCAAACTTAGAAGTAAACGCATCAACAATAAAACAGAGCAAAACTTCAATCCTGCTAATTGAAAAGTTGGCTTCGCTTAATTGGGTTACTGTGTTCGTTGGAAGTTATTAGTTCACTCAAACGACCTTGAGTCCAGACAACATCAACATTGAGCATCGCAGGTAAAACCTGCTCAAGTAGAAGAAAAGGATTGCCTCTTCGAAGCTCGAGGTTTATGGCGAGTAAATATTTTTATTTTAGTTCCTCACTTTGGAAACTTACGGAATTTTCTAATTAATTTACTTTAGTTGTTCGATGTTCGCACTCTGTAGTCTTACAACCAAACTTTGTAATAAATGGGACAAGCGCTGAACGAACAGACAAGAGGAATTTCGCCAGAGATTTTTTACTGGAGTATAATCACAACAAAAGGAATTATTTATTGAATCGAATGCTTTTGAACTGGGGATAACAATTCCAGCATTTCAAAAGAATCTAACAAGAATAATTGATGAAGTACAAATATTGAGAAGAATATGGAACCACACAAGAAGATTTCCACAAATGAATTAATATCAACCTGAACATTCATATATTGAGGATTTACTTTTAGAATTGGAATATCTAACAATACTTATTTCAAAAAAATTTGGATGGTAAATTTTGAAGAAGCACAAGTCTATCACAAACCAAATGATAACTTATACATAAATTTGGTATTGGAGGGAGGAAAGATTTCAAAATTTATCCTATTACATCAAAGATCAGAGTGATATCCAGTAACGTGAAAATATGGTCCTCCCAGGGTGAGGCCTTTAGAGCATTGTTCAGTATTACTAATAAAATGGACGATATAAAATGGTTTTCAAGTGAATCTGAAATAATCTTTGATAAATTTAAAATCAATAAATATTTTTGTCAAATGCTAATTTCTGCACCAAATTAGTTTCAGTTGCCTTGGGATCCTCACATTTTGCTTATCCTGTTGCCCTAAATTCACCTCACTGTATATAGGAACACAAAAAAAGGTGTGACTGTGTTGAGATGCACAGATGAGGTATTGATTGGATTCGTTCTAAGCAGTTGTTCATCGTATTTGGTCGTTATTTGTATCTCCTCAGTTATTAATAAAAATATATGCCCGGATAGCTACTGAGACGCTCTTTCTTATACAATCCTTTTTGTATATTTGAGGTCAGCTTTTGAGCAAATTCTAGCCGACATGAAATTTAATTTAATTATATAAAGCTTCCACTGTTTAATACAAAAAAAAATTAATGATCTATACATGCTTTCAGAATTATATTATAATAAATAGACTTTTTTGGTTTTAATTCTGCATATTTATTTTTATTTTTGACGTTTCGACTCTCTAACCGAAAGTCTTCTTCAGGAAAACTGATACAAAAATTATTTTTGTATAATTTTTTCTGAAGAAGACCCCAGAATAATGCCTCGAAATGTATGACGTCACAATAACTCATAGATTTCTTATAGATACTATATTGATATTCTGGTATAGTTGAACGTATGGTGTCTTTGAAATGGAACATATTTACACATGAAGAAAAATTTTATCAAAAACATACAAATACCGATAGGGAAAGAACTGAAAGACTGAACATTCTTTGAGTTCAGATAATTGTTACAATCCAAACATGACACGTTTCTGAACATTCTTAAAATTAAATATACATTCAAATTTAAACAGAAAATCAAAAAATTACAAGGGTTCTACTAGATAATTTTTACAGACAATTTGCGTGCAACTGCCACATACTGGAAGATGGCAAACAGCATAAATGCTACCTTGATTTTCTGGTCTTATTCATGTAAACACTTAGCAGACCTGGCTCGTTTCTCTAACTGATTTAATTTACTTTCTTGTGCTTTAGTAACATCTTTTTTCAGAATGAAGACAATGCTCTGCTTTATATAGAATCCTAGGAAGATATTAATTTTCAATTCCTATTTTCATATGGGAAACAACAACTTGTCTTGCCAGTGCCTTTATAATCATTCTTCAAACCGAGTATCATTAATTTGCATTCGCTTCCATGATGAACTCGCCATTATAACGTCCAGAATAAGATAATTTTGAGTATAAAAAAATCACGTAATTGGTATGGTGGGGTCTCACAGACCTCCAAACGAACAACACTGTCTGTAGACTAATAATAACAGATGAAAATGGATAGAAACATCACACTCTACCTTTCAAGACGCATTGACTGAAAGGTACACGGGCGGACAGCACTATCGATCACAAGCTGTTTGAACTATCGAAAAAAATAAGAACGCAGGGGTCTGGTAGACCCCACCATACCAGTCACGGGCTAAGGTCAGTAACTACAGTTTACCGATTGAGAATAATAGTTTGGAGGCCGTGCCTTGGCGAGGTTTCCAAATATCATGCGAAATCGGTGCTGTAATTATTGACCGTGATGCTAACAATTTTTTTTGCACGATTATTCAATTAATAAAAAAGATAAATAAATGAATATTTTTGAGAAAATTCACAATTTTTCATTTACCGCCTTTGCCCATAGGCGATAAGTCAGCATAACTATAGTAGCTACAGGTGAAATCAACATATCACCTCGAATAGAGGGCCGGTCAAAACATTAAAACGCCCAGTCGTGCAAAAAAAATATTTTCAAATCCAACGGTCAATTATATGTGGATTATAAGGGTAGTCGTAAGTTAGGCTTCTATTTGATTCCAAATGTCGAAAACACATATTGAATTAGTACATCAGCGGATGCCAATTCACAAGAAAGCTTGCACATAGCAAGCATTGCAATTCGAACCTAAAGTGAGCGACAACAAATTTTAGTTCTGAATGGTTACTACTGAATTTTAAGCTAGCATGAAATTGTATCATGTTCAAATTCGGCTGCAAATGTTCCTTAACCATAGCAAAAAAGTTCAGTCTAAACTGTAAATAAGCTCGGATTGTACAACCTGGCCTAAGGAACATAAATTACTTATCATTTTAACAAAAGAAGAAGCAAATGTGAAAGCTCGAACAAAAATTTGTTGAGTATGATATAAGGTTCCGTAACAGCTACAATATAACTGAAAAATGGTATTTATTTTTTGTTTTGATGCAATCCAAAATAAGCATACAGCTACGAGTATTACTGAAGAAAAACTGTAAGAATAGAAAAATCTGAATGATTGGACATCTTAGTCGTTCCAAAAATATTGAAGTTTTCTAAAATGAGGTCTGGGCTAGTCCTAGATTGCACTTACACATTTTTTTTCTCAGAGCGATAAACTCAAGCTAATTTGGTTACCTGGGCACTCAGACAGTGAAGGGAATTAGATAGCTGACCAACTAGCTCAAAAAAAGACAGATGTATCACATATTGGACCTATTTGCGGAATTTAATCGAGAGTTGAACAAAAAATTAGAACAATAATGTGTCAATGGTATAAGGTCTGCTGGGCACAATTACCAGGTCTTAGAGGAATGTGCTATGAACAAACATCACTTTTAACCCTGGAGTGGTAGCGCCCTATGGCATAGCATAAGCGGTGGCGCCGAGTCTGAGTGATTCATAATGGAAAAATTAATTTTAGCAATTGTGTCGGACTTAGATTATTCTAGCTTATATTCCAGATATTTACTTCCAATATCTTCACATGCATACTATTATTGATGCTGGCCAGTCAATTTGAGGTAAAATATATGGGGATATACAATTGTGCTGTAAAATATAATGGACCGTCAGATAGTCGTAGATTTGAGTGCCCCATTTTGTTTTCTCTGCCTCCAAGAGTTTTAATAAGTATGTATATTTGGAGTATAATAATGCCAAAATTAAAGCTGGACCGTGTGGCCAACATAATAATAATTAATTTTAAATTTTTATAAAAAAAACCTATGTTGATCCAATTTCCTCGTTTCTGCCATGCTTACGAAATGAAATTTAGGGAAAAAAAAGTCAGCGAAAAACGATAGGCAGAAGTGATCCACTTGGCCAAGGGTTTGGAATGAGGGCTCGATTATGCAAAAAAGTTATATCAATTGTTCACGTTCTTCTCGTTTCTGCCGTTTGGCCATATGAAAGTTGATATCATAAGTATCTCGTAAAAACGAATGGCATAAGTTTTTCAAATGACCAAGTCAAGATATGCACGGAAACATTCAGACTTTCGCAAGATGTTTTCGTACATACGGCTATACAAATCGATCTAAAAATCGATAGAGTACTGAATTTTAGGAAGCTACTGAAAAATGGATCCCAAAATCTTCATCCCCACAAGTTTCATATACAATCTTCTGAAGCTCGAGTCTCATAGACTCAGCGCCACCACTGCAGGGTTAATGGGATTGAATCAGCAAAAGAGGAATAAGCTGATAAATAGGTTTTTCTGAATAATTTTATTGAGAAAAATAATTTTTGTTTTGCAATCTAGCAGTCTAAGAAAACACCAGATCTCAATGATATCTACCTCCGGATCAATATTTCTAATAATACAATAAGAAGAGCCCTGATGCATAGCAATCAACCAATTGCTTTGACTTGAGACAAGTGTGACAGTGCTTTGAGCTAAATTGTACTACTGGATAAAAACTATAAATATCTGCACTATTATAGATAGTTCATCCGCTCTAAAATTGTTAGAATCTTTCAAAGTAACGTTTGGGTTAGTCCTAAATTGCATTCGTAGCTTCCTCGTACCCAAAGAAATAAACTCAAGCTAATATGGGCCACTCAGAGCGTGAATGGAGCAAGATAACTGACTGCCAAGCTGAAGAAGGTACATATTCATTAATAATTGGGTCAGTCGGATAGAGAATTAAAACATTGCTACGGTAATGGTAACTGGACTCAATCAGCAGATCAGAAATAGTCAAGGCTCTTCTTGGATAACCTACTCTCAATGAGTTGACAGAACATCAGATTAATGCACAAATACGAAACTCCTACAGATAATAACAACAGAACTGAATCAAGAATCATTAAACAGAGGACTTGAGGAAGAATATGAAGTCCCTGAACAAGTGATATGTTACTGGAGAGAATTCACTGCTATCAGACAATTTGAGAGAAAAAATTACGTTAAAGTATTTTTGAAGCTCTCTTTTTCAGTTACGTCTCACCACATTAGTATTCAACAAATTTCTCCTGACTGCAATAAAGTATTGAAATAATCCCAAAAGAAAAAAGTCCCCCAAAATCGATTTTCTTCACAGTGGTCCAATACATCAAACCGTTGTGAAGTTTTCGATTTTCTTGTATGAATTAATCATCGTCGATTGGTATAGCAATGATCTTCGGTAGTGCGTGTGTGTTTTGTTTGTTATCTGTGTTCGTCGCAGTAGGCGGTAAGGTCCCTTCTTTCTTCACTCGTTTCCATGTCTATAAGCTCTTCTTGAAATATAAAAGAATTTCTTAGCGCTTGTATTGTATTCAAACACGATATGATTGTGGAGTGGATTTAACATCTAAATGCAGGAGTTAGTAGAACGAGTTTGACATTTGTTTGGACGGAGACCGAATTATTTATCACGTGGATCATGAACCATTATATATATATATATATATATATATATATATATATATATATATATATATATATATATATATATATATATATATATATATATATATATATATATATAATTAGAATTATTGAGTTTAACGAGTAGTAGAACTCGTAGAGACCAACAACAATATTGCTCAAAAACTTTTTCGAACTCTCAATTTCTTCAAGCATTTTTCTTCTCCATTATTCCAGTTGCTTTCATGATTATTTGATTCAGTAGCAGTAACAATGGAATAATTGATTCTGCCATGTGAGTTGTGAGCCATTCATGATTGGAAATCGATGAGGGTACAATCATTTTCTATACTGTATCTTTTTTTGTTGACTAATTTGTTTGAAATGTTGCTACATTTCATATTACAGCTAAAATATTCTAACTAATTTTAATTAATGGGTTCTGTATTATTATTTCGCCCACATTTCACTTCAACCATTTAAAATCAAGCATTAAGAGTTTGACTTATTGTTGGAAACTCCAAATTTAAGACTGAAATAAACTTAATGAGAACATCATTAAAGAAGAAGATAATCTCATACATTTATATCCACTTCAAGAATTTCTTTTGAAGATACTGATCAGAATATTTTGATATCATGTTTATAGGAAGCCGTTTGGATGTAAGCAATTTATAATTTATTTCTCACGGTTCAGATAGAAATTGTTACAGAATTTAGGAGATTCATCTCAATTTTGAGGCAATTATTCCAATGAAAGATATTAATTGAGATCTTAATTATCTTTTACAAATTTAAATTGAAATATTTCCAACTAGTTTGGCCTGGATTTGAATTAATTGATAAAATTGTCAGGAAATATTGAAATATGGGCTCACAAAGTATTTCAAAAGTCGAGTTTCAAAGAATTGAAACTGTCTGGACCGTAGTTTTTGGCTTTACAGAGAAGCAAGTCCTAGAAAAGTATTTTTATTCACTCAATGATTCAAACGACTTCAAAGGACTAAATTACTTTTAAGAGAAGAAAGTCTTGAATTCTGGTGTATTTTGCGAACAAGTTTTGCATTTCTGCTTAACAATGGATAATAATTCATTGTTTATGAACTTAAAAATACAATTAATTATAATTTTTGTATTTATGCCAAATAATGAATATTTATAAGTTGTGCGATGACTAATTGTAACTTATTAGCATTATAAATTAACTTTTATTCGATGCAGATGAAATAAAATGCATAATTTATTGTAATAAAATTCAACCGCGTTGCGGCGATGTTAAAATGCAATTATGTTTATTTGAATTTGAATAATGAAACTAGTATTACCGAAACAAGCCCTAGGAGGACATGTCATGTGAAGTTTTACTGAAAAAAAAATTGGATTTGCAGTAGTTGGCGACGCAATCCAAGGTCCAAATTGACGGTTTCCCAAGCATATTACTGTCATGTCACCAGTTCAGGAGCCGTATTTCATATTGTACCTAGGGGTTTCAGTGTGTCTCAATACATCAATGTGTAAAAATAATATTCTTGCTTACCAAATGGCAGTACTGACCTATCTATTAGGCGCACAAGACATATCCCTGGAGAATCTCGATTTTGAGAGTTTCTCAAGCATTTATATTCCTACTAGTTTAAGGATCCCATTGAATATTGTATCTCAATCAAGCACTGATCAATTTCTGATTGCAAAATCCTTAGGTACTTCATGATATAGCAATCGATGGAGTGACTATAGAGTGACATGATTAGTAGAATTCAGGGAACTTATAGCCAGTACAGTTATTAGTGTATTGATGCAGTAAAATAAACTACAAATTTAATGAGAAAATTTTCATTTAGTTTCCCTGGCATACAAACACAACTATCGAACAATCTTTTAATTTACCCGAAAATTTGGTCAGAAGATTTGTCCATATCACAATATATCATGTGTCAAGACTCCCTTCAAATTCTGAATGATTAGTAACGGATATAGGCCCTTAAAAATGTTTCTTGCGAAGTTAAGCAATTAAGTATGCTGTGAATACCAAATAGAGATCGGAACGTTTTTTTGAAACGATGATTATACAACGTTGTCTTATAAATATTAAAATCATGGAAGACATAAAGGAAATAGTAGCATCTTTGTTGTTTAGATACAACCAAGATAAAACACGTATTTTAAGTCTACTATACGCATGCGTAATTCCTCGAAGGTTCCATACGTGAGCTCAGAAAAAACCGTTTGTTGGAGCACACATTTAAATCTACTTTTAGAAAACAGGAAGAGTACTGACAGCATTTAATTTCAAATTTACAGATGACAAAGAGCCGTATTAAAAAGCAATTAAGCTAGAATTTAAAATGAGTTGAACATTCTTGCGCGGTGGAAAACTACAAAAAGATGGTAAATACGTTTTTGCTCGTCGCCAGTCGAACCCAACTTTGTCCAACTTTTTTTTTCATCCTTTTATGTTGCTGGAAACTTAAATTGCGAGTTGAATCGTTGCAGAGTCGAGTAACACAAACTACAGCATTTGACAGCAGTTTTCCAACTTTTAGTTTACTAATTGCTGTCCGTGATTCTCATTAAATATTATCAATTTATCGTTTCAACATTGCGGTTTTAATAAAAATAGCAACGCTTAGAAAAACTTGCACAGTATAATAAATTAATGTATTTAATATTTGAGGAAAGGTAGTGTATAATTATCATTGTTGGTTCGAGATTCGGTACACTGGATCATTTCCCGAAAGTTGAACCTATTAACATACCATTATATATAATTTGCTTTTTAGAATCTACCCACACTTTATATAATTTATGAAATTACCTCTCATTTGAGGGAACATATGTTATTAGTTGCATTAAGTCACAACGAGTACACGTAATTATACATTATGCACATGCTACTTTTAATTTTCATATGCTTACTGTTGCCATGTGGTCGAAAATTCTCATATGGGTAATATGTAAGATGTTACCCCTATTATTACCGATATTAATATGAAATATATTCAGAAAATAATATATGCAAAGTAACCTGAAAATTTGTTAACACTTTTCTCCTTCCATACAGATAAGAAATCAATTTATCTCTAAATGAAATAAATAAATACCAATTACGCTTTTTGCCCGGTACAAGTGTGGCACACACTTATAGTGCACTAGGTAGATAGAATGATATTTCCCGAGCCTTCAAACCAGTTGTCAAACTGAACATAATATTTGGTGAACGTTTTCAATATTATAAATAATTGATTTTTGTATGATCATTCATTATAATAACCTTATGAGAAGTAATCGTATCACTCAGAAAAATTTTCCATGTGTTATATTAATTTCTTATAAATTATTCTTGGTGCACGATTTTCATACTGTAGCATTAGTGCAATGAAATAATAATTGCAAACGAAAACACCAGCAATAATGCATCTCTCTGATTAAAAAAACTACTTAGGATTAGTTTTGTAACATAAGATAAAATATCGGTATGAGTATCAGTTTTACTACACACAATTGAGTATCAGTTGCACTATCTGAATCCGAGTAGCCAGAATCGATCATTGATTCTACTACCTGAATTCAATATCAACTACTCAAGTATCAGATATTACAGTGAACTAATCTCTTTTGGCACTATGAGAGACTGTAAGTCTGCTATATTGATATTTTTAATCATTTCTTTTGGTTATGAATTCACATATCTTTAAGAATAATGTATTCATACAGAATTGCAACACATGTTTACATTTTCTATATTATTTGATAATCGGTACGAAAAGTACCAGTATTCCATCTTTAGAATGTTTGAATTCAAAGTTATCAAATAAGTGATGACTAATTTTAATCGAAACCAGATGGATTCATATTGTGTCCTTTAAGCTTCGAGGGAAAGCATATCGTATTATATTTGAAGCCCGGAAAGCCTGGAATAATAGTTGTCAAAAAATTCAACTTATTCAAGCCTTGCAATTAATGTATCTAGGACAAGATAGGTCAATTTCAGCACTGTCTATCTTCTTTTTCTGGAAGCGATTCTACAAATTTCTGAGCCCTTATATGATGTTCTCACTTCTATTTTCATAACCTCTCTACTTCAGGATTTATTAATATTCAAATTTAATTTTTTTCGTCACTAATCCACTGATCATCAAAACCATTAGGATACCCCTCATAGAAAATCTAATCTCTATTTTGGCTGAATTTCGTGTAAATGTATCAAGAATTTTTTACTCCAATCCCTCAAAGTTAGGATGGGTGTAGATTTTATGTGTATTACTAAAAGTTACCTGCTGCTCCGCTCGCATATGGATCTATTTTTTTAAATGAATGGAAAAAATATATTAATAATTGACTGCAGCATCCGGGTATACCGTGAGCGTCATCCTGTACTATCTATATTTTTGTTTTGTACTTATCTGTACTAAGTACAAGAAAGTATTGTGAAACCGACAAAATTCACCTATCGAGATTTTGATAGAAATATCAATTTTGAGCATCCCTGAATCCGTTTTGACTATTTTCGGCTTGATGTCGGTACGTATTGTGACGTGCGGGAGTGAGAGGGGAGCTCGTGAATACGACGCAGTATGGGGAGGAGCTTCTTGTCGCCTCTTACGCCGCGCCACGTCGCAGCGCATCACCCCTCCCAATGGAAGCCTCTATCGTTTCCTGGAAATGGAAAGAGTCGCGAAATAGAAAATTCGAGAAGGACGGTGTTTCGCTATATAAGGCCAAGCAAACGACGTGTAGTACAGTACAGTAATAATAGTAGCAGTGCAAATAAATAATAAACAGTGACAGTGAAGTGAGAGTGTATATAAATAGTGAAATATAAATATCTGTGACCTTGATTAAATTAGAATTAAGTGATTAATATATAAATATACTGTTATTAGTGACATAAGAAGAATTAAAGATTTTATTTCATTCAGATTATTAAATAGTGACTTTTATTTATTTACAGAGTGATTCATCAAGCAATAAACATTACAGTATGTTCGTGCGAGCCTGTGTGTGTGCCTAACTCGCAAATCTCAAAACTGGTTGGACGTATAATGTTGAAATTTTGTTTTTAAGACTGGTACAGGGTCTAGTTGTGCACCTTGCATTATGATTCCGATCGTCTGTACCAGAAGTGCACTTTGTTTGAAACTTTTTTTGAATTTTTTTAATAAATCCAGAATGATCAACCATAGGATGTTGACATTCAGTATTTGATCTTGATGTTGTATCAGAATGCTTATCTGTTATTTTTGTATGAATCGACCAAGCCAGGAGTGCACTATACTTGGAACTTTTTAATTTTTTTTGCATAAATCTAGAATGATCAGCCATAGCATATTGAAATTTAGTGTTTGAACTTATTGTATTAGCATCAAAATTGTATTTTTGTATCAATCGACTGAGCCGGAAGTGAAGTTTATATGTAGAACAGACATTCAGAATTTGCCGTATAAAACAATCAGTTTAATTAAAATGATAAGGTAGACAATGATAATCCGTTGTCAATTTTTTGATTTTGTTTGACTTTTTACATGTCAAAATATCATTTAAATTATATTAATTATAATCTGGAGCGACAAAAAATTTTATTGAATAAATTTGTGTATATATGAAATGATGTACAAGTAAGTCACGTGATGTTCACGTTAGATTTTTTACTTTAGGATTTGATATACTTTCTCTTGGAAGTACAATTATTGACTGCAGCACCCGAAAAATCGCGGGCACTGCCGCAGTAGCCCTGTGTTGTGAATATATAATTTTTATTTTATTTTAGGGTAACCCGATCGAATTGACGTCTTGGAGGCATTGTTCATGCATCGATTCATTTATTATTTGCAGTTAAAAGTGTGGGAAATACAAGAACTCGTGAAAAAAAGCGTACGAAAAAAAAAATTATGAAAAATTGAGCTCACAAAATAATTATGAGTTCGATATCAGTCATCAACAGAGCTGGATTCATTTAAATCATGATTTGAATGAGTATTACCCTAAATTTCAAGAGAAATTATTGATTTCAGATAATTTTCTTTTTTTTTTGTATTTTTCAACAATTAATTCATGTTCCTACTGCAAAACAAAGTCGCTATTCAAATCTAGTGATTATTTTATAGAATTCAATATATTTGAGTGGAAATTCAATTCTTTAAATTTATTTAAAAACTAAATTATGAATCAGTTTCAGAAGGCTTAAAGATCAATCAAAGACAATTTTCCAAAAAACACGGCCATTTATTTCATGGTCTTTTTATATTTGGACGTTTTGAACGATTGAATTATCGTCCATCATCAGCTGGTAATAAAACAATATAAGTAAATAAACTATGGCAAGAGCAACATGACAATCTTACCACTTGATCGGTGAAAATATTGTTTAAAAAATTCAAATATTTAACACAACAGTGCAAAGTAAATCAAAGTTGTGATTATGTAGCTTCCCTTTGTCGTCTATCAACATGTGCTTTGCACTGTTGAGTTCAATATTTAATTTTTTTTTTATTAATAACTGATCAATTGGTAGGTTTATGATAATGTTTTTGCCATAGTTCACTTATGTTACTCAGTAATGATATAGGACTCCACTGGTGAAAGAATTTTTAAAATAGGCTCAGTAGTTTTTGAGATTATTTACTACAAACAAAAATTCAAATATTTTCTCCTTATAATATGGATATAGATGAAAGATACTATCAGAAACTTTCACGCAAGCGCCAGCAATAACTATAGAAAGTTTTAATTCAATTGAATGAACGATGCTCGAACTGACAAATACTGTTCGAGCGCTATCTTTTTCACGTTAGTAGTACTATGTCGACACCTTAATGCAAGTGCTAACAACAGCTATACAATGTTTCAACTCATTCGAATGAACGATGTGCGACTGGATAAATACGGCTCGTGCGTCACTTAATGTAAGTTGTTGATACAATAATAAAAACCTTCATTAAAGAATCAGCAACAATTATAGTGAGTTTCAACTCAATCGGATGAACGATGCGCAAGCGAACTTATACGGCTTGCGGGCCACTTAATGTATGTTCATGATACTATAATAAGAACCCTCACGAAAGTGATAACAACAATTGTAGTATATTTAAATTCAATCGGATAAACGATGCGCAAAAGAACATATACGGCTCGTGTGTCACTTAATTTTTGTTGATAGTACTATAATAAAAACTTCCACGGAAGTGCCACCAATATTTATAAAAAAATTCAATCCAATCGAATGTACAGATAGGCTCGTGTGCCATTTTTTGTAGAGCTGTCTGTTATAGTTTATGTTACTCAGTGATAATATAAGATTATACTGGTGGAAGAATTTTAAAAACTATTTCAGCAGCTTTTTAGTTGAGTACATAATTCTACGCTGTTTTGTAATACAATTTTTGAAGGAATTAAAAACTTAATAAAATCATAAAAATCATGATTAATTCCAAAAAAACGTGGGTTTAAAATTTTTCTATTCAAATCATAAATTATCAAAGTCAAAATGATCGAAGTACACATTCATTAAAAATAAGAAAAATTTGTTTTTGACGAATGTCACTTTTGGCAATTCATTGGTTTTTATTTTCATCGAATAAACCAAGCATAAAAACCACGTGCAAATACCGCGGTAAAAAGTGCTAGTCAACAAAGCAAGTTTCTGTAAAATTTGGCAGTGATAGGGAATGGATACCTATAGATTTGTATACGTTTCAGACAGACAAACACATTTGCTCTCATATATAGATATAGATAAAGGGAATGGATCCTAATTAATAAACTTTGTTGAAGACCTCCTTCCTCAGACCCAGTTGTACAGTCTTTATTTTTTTAGGACCTCTAACCACAATTTCGAAAATTGATCGTAGTAGCTTCTGGTATCATTCACTGTGATTCTACGAGAATTTTTAACGTTTTGATGCAGTTGGAAGGATCCAGGAGAAGATTCAATCTCGTAGGTGCTGTAGTCCAAAAAATGTATTATATTTTTCTTCTTTTGGAAAGATGATATTAACATTAACGTGTCGGATGTGTAATTCCATCCATCTTTAGCAGAAACTTAAAAATATGTTGTTCGTTTCAACGATCTAGCTGAACTTTATACAGAATTGATTTTCAACGGTTATTTCATTTGATTGAGTCACCACATGAGAATATTATTTGGATATGTAAAGTTAAAAAGACTTCAATCATGAAGTATTTATCTACATTCGATTCGTTTTCTTATAGTCGGGTGAATGTAAATATCATCCCTGTGGAAAATATCAACCATTATACGCTTATTGAATAATTATTATTGACTTTTTATATAGACAAATTGACCTGAATTTCTTTCATATTGATTCAATCATCAGGAAGACCTGTTTGTAATTCATTTTCGAATACCGGAGTTCCATTGAATGATAAAAATAAAATCAAATGAAGTTCTGAATAACTCCTATATGTATGTACACATCGGTATATATCTACGAATGAATATTTTATGAGGGTATTAGATAGGTTCAATATTTCGATCCAACGACTGGAATTTAAAAATAACTGTTATTATTCATTCATGGCGCATTGAACATCAATATACCTATTTACTATTAAATATTTATTGACGCTACAGTCTGGAAATGCAGTTATAATACTAATATTTTTATTTACCTTTCAATAAAAACATATAAGCATAAATGTAAGATAATTTTCTTGAATCGCCTCACTAGAATAAGAAAATTTTTGTTATAACACACAGTGTGACCAAACATAATTTTATAGTTCTTTCGAAGTCAAGTAAAATTATTTCCAAAGGCTATTAGTTCTCATCTGCGCTGACAATTTCATATTAGTCACCTGGTTCTAAACTTCTTGCCAGAGAATATAATAGGCTTCGATGCCAACTATCTGCAGATGAATATAATTGATGCAAAAAATAATCAAATTTATAATTTGGCCCAAGTTCAGGAATGCGCGTGAGGTAAACATCGTGTTTCAAAACACGACAATAAATTCTCTATGAAAATTAAGTTGGAACAATCTTGCTGCTGTATGGACTAGTAAATCTTGAATATATTCAAAATGGAGGACACGGACGAGTAAAAATAAATGAAGAATCTTCTTGTCAACAGCATGGGAGAACTATTTAGAATTTCGGACAAATATTTTGTCGCATGTTTGGTGGTCGGCGAGACATTTAATTTTATTTACAACCAACATAAAATAGTTCATTAATTTTGAAGGAATGAAAGATAATTCTAAGCATAAATCATATGGCAAATATAGCTGAGGAACTGAATGAACCTCAAGATTTGTTTCGAATACATTCTCTTCTTATAATCATGCAGAAACAATGTGACATTTTTCGTTTATCAGAAACCATCTTGTCTTTTTCGTGCGGTGAGGACTCCGTGATGACATTAATTAAAACTGTTTGAACCATACTTTATTCTTTGATCTCATCTGAGGTTCGGGCCCGATTTGAATGGTCCAACTGTTCGGCGATGGTCACACACAGATACTGTCCACACCGGTGACAAGCAAGTGCGCATGTTACCTGCTCACTTGCTGACAATGAGATAAATTTTGTTCCATTGGACATAAACTATTAGACTGTGAAATGTTATGCCGAAAATATTGATGAGAAATTCTGAATAAATAAAATCAAAGACTGATATGACATTTTTTATATGAAGAGATTATAAGAATAAATTCTTGAACATCAAGCGGAAAGTTCGTATGCCGAGTCTATGCGATAAGTCTACGTGCATTAGAAAGAAAACCATGCAATAATCGATTGTTTAGAGCAATTGAACCATTCCACAAATCATAAAAAAGTCATTGAGAAGTCTATTCCAATAGAATCAATCAAAAGTAAGAAAAACTATCAAAATTAGTTCAAAATGACGACCTGTAGCGTGCCCGCATCCAAACAGATTGAAGAACGAAGATGAATGTCATTTTTCAAACGCAACTTTAGGTCATAATAAATATTTGAGAGATTTTTAGAACAAAAAATATTTGAGAAAGTTACATTAAAAATTGATCGTAAAATTATGTTATGATTACTTATATCCTCAAAACTTGAGGTCAGCACGCTAATCGCTGATAGTACACAATCTGAAAGCTACAAGATTGAATATTAAAATATTTCACATCCATAAACTTACTTAGATGAGAAAAAAAATATAAATTCATGGACTCGGGCACATTTTGAAGTTGTAGTGAAAATAAGAATCTTTGCGAACTGAGCCATATCATCTCTGAAAGAAGCTCGTCTTCTTATTTTACTTGCGTTTTTATCTTCATAGCTACCGGTTGTGAACAGAGTTTTTGTAGATTTTCCCCGAAAAAATCGAACTATTAAATAAATTATGACGAATATTCCACTCATGTATAAATTCTCCCATAAGACAAGTAAAATTAACATGAAATTACAGCGGGAGTTTTACGTTGTGTAAACAATGAGAAATTTTCAATAATAAACTATTTAGACAACATAAACAAATAAAACATGTTTTGTTTGTATTGTGAATGAGAAATATCTAAGTCAATAGCAACTCCAATTTTTTCTATATAAGTATTTGTCAAAAGTCGTCAAATTGAATCGGTTTGATGCAATTGAAGAAGACGAAATCGATGAAAATGTAACGAGAACTGAATCAATAAATGCAGTAGAATCCTAAAACAGTATTCAGATGCAGTTTATGTTATTTTAATAAACGAAGTGACTAATGATCCGGCTACCGGAGGAGTGAGATATTTTTATTTGTCCGGTTATTTTTTTTTGCGTGCAAAACAATAGCCTGTATTTTATCCGCCATTCAATTAGATGTTAGTGGGGTTAGTTTATCGTGATAAAATTGAATCTCTGAAGTCGTTCCTGGTATATTTCATGGAATTTGATTCATTTTTTTAGAATTTACTTGAATACATGCAAAGGTAAATTGATAGAATGAACTTATTCACCTGATTTTCAATTTTTCAAAAAACGTCGATCTGTTATATTCTTGTTTCTATTCTGATAATCATATAATGCAATGTAATTCATTAATTCAGTCCAATAAAAAATCCCTTTCATGTCAACAACTATATTTCACTACGAAAGCGGAGAAAAATGCAGAATTTGGATATCACAATTGATAAATATTCAAAATTGAAAAAATGGATAGGTTGTGATTATTGTTATATATGATATAATTTGGTATATTCGGGATTCAAGCGATTGACAAAAGAATTATGGATGTGTGATAATTGTGAATTTCAATATTAACGTAATTTAAGTAAATATAATTTTAAGACATTTGACATTGTTTTCATGAAATCTGACTTGGAGGTAATTTTGAATTTCTATAATAAATGAATCACTTTCGGAGTTTCTATTTATTTTATGATATTCGAATACTTTTCAGTTTTATTTAATTCACTTTTAAAAGTTATCAAAGCATAAGGCTTAAAAGAAGTTTGGAAAGATATAATGTAACCTTTGAGGGTGTACCTTACTTGATATTGCAGAATTGAATAGTAGATAATACATTTTTCTAGCCAGATAAATAAAAATATATTATTCATCTGGTTACCGGAAAAATTTGAAAAAATATGCTCGTCCGGTCGCCGGTCAAATAGATCCAGCCTTTAATAAATATGAATTTCATTTTATGACATTCGAACTCGTGAAATATGAACAGCAAGCTTTCATGAAAATTGTTGGTAATTTTTATGCACTCGTGGTATTACCCCCGATAATTTATAATAGTTCTGACATTTGGTCAATTAAATGAAAGAATTTTTTTAGGATCGATCAAAAAATGCGACCTGGAGCGTGTCTCCTACGAAAGGATAGAGATCTATTTCAAAGGCATATTCACATCAATATAAATATTTGGAAAAAATTACAATAGGTGTTAATCTCTGAGGGCGGTGCTCTTCTCCTTGAAAAGCTATATGAAAAGTCGATTGTTTGAAAAATTACAATTACTTAATGAAAGTAAAGATAAATAGATAAATATATTGAATATTCACGATAAAATTAAGAGAAAATCTGCTGTGGTCATCACAGTACTCCTCCAACCGGAAATTTTATGGCCAGTTTCATTGCTGTTTCATAAATTTATAGGGTACGTTCCACTGGACGATCTCAACGCTCATGTCGCTTCATTAATCGTTCCACAAGACGATCGCGGTCTTGACATTCATGATAAATACGTCATAGATGACGTCATTGGTCTCGACCACTTCAAGCTCACAACGCTCGCGATTGAAAGGTGGGTCGAAGCGGTTGTTGCGTTCATTTTTGCAAAGATCGCCATGAAGTTGAAATTAGATGAGAAGATGCCTCTCCAATATGTACTTCCGGATTCACATTATGCCAATTGATTCAAGATTTCCCATTTTTAATTTCATAGTCTTCTATTATCATTATTTATTATTTAAGAGCGATTAATTTACACAGGCATATTGGATTCATTCCATTCGTATATCATTTTCGCTACAGGTTAGTTTAATCTTATTGATGATTTACTTTTCGATCCTAGCCACAAATTGACAGTATATTTGACATTTAACAGACACTCGCATAGTTCCACTTGAAGCATCAGCCACATCGACCAAGAGTTAGTGGAACGGTAAAAACCGCGGTCGTGAGCGTGAGCGTTGCGGTCGTCTAGTGGAACGTAGTCATAGTGTCATGTCAATTAATTGTATATTTTGAAGTAACTGCTGTGATTGTCAAAGTGACAGATAGCAGTTATATGAAATTACTATTTAAATTTACAATAGCAATAAGTCTCATGTCCAGTTGTATTAATCAATTCCAAACTTGGCATAATCTGTAGGAAAACATTTAACAACCAAAAAAATTATTTATTTTAGATCTCTACTGTGCCTAGCTCTTGAGAGCTTTAAAGAGGTATAATTTGAATAACTTGTGAAAAAAGCAATTAACAATCGTTTGAATATCATTTTTGAAACTTTTACTAGAATTATTTCAGCAGGAGCTTTAATTTGATACTAGACACGATAGAACCAAATTATTTATTTTGAAGGAACAGTTGAGGAATGTTTGCTTGTGATGTCTGACTATGAGTAATAATAATTTCAATTCCACATTATGATTTTCATTACTCATTTTTTTTTTTGTTTTCCTGAAAACTACTATAATAAATTTAATAATAATTCAAGTTTGAATCAAGACGAATGAACCGCTGATAATTTTTGAGAAGACTTAGATAGTAACATGGAATTCAGTGATTATTTATTTTAGATTTCTGATAGGCTTATCTTCCCGGAAACTTTCAATTGATATCGAACTAGGAAATTTGAATAGCTCTTGAGAAAAAAAGAAAATTGAGAATCGTTTGAATATCCTCTTTAACACTTCTACTAGAATTATTTCCGCAGGAGCTTTAATTTGATACCAAACATGATAAAACCAAATTACATATTTTGAGGAAAACAATTGACGAACGTTTGTACGTGATGTCCAAATATGAATTATAATGCTAATTTCAAATTATGATTCTAATTATTTCTTTGCTTCAGAAAAATATAGCAAGTTTTATAAAATAATAATAAATGAATCGCTGATAATTTTGGAAAACGTTTCAGGCGAATGCTGTGCTGAATTATTCGAGGATCAATTCTAGTTATTTTACATTTTATGATAAATACTACCGTTAATTAAATAAACGCAAAGAACTTAAGAGTTTATTCGATAAAACTTTGGTACCACTTATTGAAAAAAGCTCATTTACGAACCTAAATCTAGTTTTTTGATGAAAACTCAAATATGCGTTATAAAACTATCGTGCTTTCAGACAGACCGAAGGACAGACAATTGTTTTTTGCGTTCGGTAGGGTCAAAAAATACTATAAATTTACTTTCCTCATTGTTATTATATACGTCAGGAAAGTAAATTTGATGGAGCTGTGAGCAAATTCTATTTGGTAATGGGGCAATTAGAAACTTTGCCGATTGAGCTATACTATCACTGATAGTAGTTTGATTTTTCAAATAGTAACTTGTATCTTCAGAGCCGCTGATTACAAAGATAGTTTCCATAAACATATTCAAATAAAAATTTATGCTTACGACAAATCATAACAAGAATCAATAATTTTATTCCTATAGCTTATCAATCGACAAAAAAAAAATCATTCGGAAATATATTAAAGGACGGGGTTGTATATAATTTTTTGAATGCCAATTTGAATCTTACGAATATTTGAAAAAATTAACAAATGGAATCAATTACGAGGGGTAAATTTCATATTTCCAAAAAGCTACGTAAAATGTTGATTATTTGTAGAAACCGATTTGACGAAAGTAAAACTGATAGATAGATACTTTAAATCCACACGATACAATAAAAACATTATTGTCCGACTAGTTTATTATTGATGTCATAATAACACTGATTTCAGGGTAATTACTTAACAGATCATATCCGAGGGCATTATGTCTCAAAATAATGCTCGAGGGCATTATTTTGAAAAATAACAAACAAGTTTCCTAGTTACAGCAAGTAACTAGAGTAATTTCTCTGACAGAAATCACAATGACAGGACATACATTGCTAAAAATTTTGATTGAAATACAACAAAAATCGGATATTGAATATTGAAGGCACCACGGGAGTTGAACAGACAATAATGCCTACGGTCAACGTACAAATCTCGGGCCAGAGGCCCTCGGAAAGTACACTGTTTACCTCAGGCATTATTGTCTTTTTGACACCCTTGATATCTTAATTACTATGAGTCGATGCTAGACTCCGAGCTGATAGTGTGACAATAATGGCCTTTATCGATTGAGCCATACCAAAGCTGACAGTAGTTAGTTTTCTTAACTGTTATTTTGCACTTGTATCTTAAGCAGCCGATCACGATGAATGAAAATGGGAATTTTTGTAGGTTTGTTCAATGAAATTACTACTATTCAACAAATTATGATGAAATCAATAGGATTTCATTTTGATTGACAATAAGAAAAATATCAAGAATCTAATATAAACAGATCAAAGAACGGTAATGCATATCTTTTCCGAAGACATATTTAGGACATATGAATATTGGAAAATAAAATAAAAGTTGTATTACACTTTAAAAAAAGATCTTCGCTTCTCGCAAAGAACTGTATTAAAATTAGATTTCCTGTGGAATCATTCAAGTTATGATAACTTTTATCTTCGAATCTTGGTAACAGAATGAACAATGTCGTGCGTCTCGAATATCTTAGGTTTGAAGGAATAATTTTAAACAGCAGGAGCCCAGTCGAGCTCAATTTAGTTCAGAGTTCAATCACAGTTAACTGTCGCGAGTTCTCAGTTTGGTGTGATTACGATAAATTTCTAGTAACATCCTTGAAATAAATTGAGTACTTTGTATTCATATGAATTTAATCTAATCCAATTGTTTAAGATGAGCATAGCGTATATCAATCAATTTTTAAATCTGATTATTTAAGAGCCTGAAACAAGTTATAATAAGTATTTGATCCGTTATCTTCATGGGAGATTTTCTAATAATCGGGAAGCCTTATCCTCCCTGATCGGCCAAATTATATATGAATCAATATAGTGGTCAATGAAGTGCCAAACTTTATAAACTTGAGTGCAAAAAAAGACTATTTCCGGTCAATTAGATCTTATGATTGAAATCAGTACCAATCGATAGCGAAGGTCAAGTACATAGAAAAAAGCCAGGGTGCTAATCCCTGTTCTGTCCGAGAAGGCGGTAGTTATAGCTAGGTGTAGCCTATTTATGTATTCAACTTCCCTGATCGAACCTACAATTGTCTTGGACAGGACAAAACTAGGGGTGGCACCCTGGTTTTGTATCAAAGTACTTGACCTCCGCTATCAATTGATACTAGTTTCAAGTTAGTCACAAAGAAATTTTTTTGACATTTAGGACATGATCCTGGCTTTATAAAGTCTGGCATCCTATTGACCATTATATTCCCGATAGATTCATATACAATTTGATAAGGTGCGATTGGCTCCTGGACTATAAAGGACAGAGTGAACATTAACAATAAAAATTTTCGTTCTTCTAGGATGGTACAGTAAATGCATAATTTTCAGGATATCTTATTCCTTCAGAAACCAAAGGCATCAGATAGAGGTAATGATACTCACTTGTAATCAAATAAATATTAATAATGCTCTGGTTATAAGATGTCATTTCAGGACTTCAATTTGCGGGCATGAAGCTGCACTTGATAATTTTGAGATTTCGACATATGTTTCTTATTTTATAGTGTTTTTATAATGTGTTTCATCAAATACTGAGCCCAGTACAGCAATTTTCTTCTCATATAATATTGACTGTCAGTTCTTCAGATATATGCTGTGAATTATCTATTCTAATTCAATGAACGTGCACCTTGTTTTCAGCTCATTATGAGCTTCCGGCCCTACAGTTTTATGAATCCAGGGTGGGATTTGGGCGGAGTTTACAGGGTAGAATTAGCAAGAGGGAGTTGAAATATGTGGGAAAATTTTGACGTTTATTAATTCCTTCTGAAGCCAAAAGCAAAGGAGAAAAACAGAACGAAATGATGAATGGTTTTGTTAAACACGAAATCTTCATGTAAACGAGCTTCCAAAGCGCGTAAGAAAATATTGGAGAGCTTTGTCCCTCTGTTTCGGATTCTAGTACAATTCTTGATATCATCATAAAATTTATTCCATTCATAAACAATTCATGGTGTATTTTCTCGAGCGGAATTGATATGATTACAAAGCGGACATAATTAAACGAGAAGCACTGTCACCACTTTAATTATTAAACAAAAATTACCCCAGATAGTACTTCTCAATTGTGGTGATACAACGCAAATGGAGGTCGAACAGAGGTCATGTTATGATTAAAAGTTGTAAAAACATACTTGAATACTTTTCGACTTGTACATAATTAGATTGCCTCCGCTAATTAATAAAAATTGCTGTAGGCAAAGTTTGTAATTTTCTTCTATGAAACAATGCTTTTAGCAAATAAAGCTCGACAAACTACAATTTTCTGCGTATTTGTTCAACATTTAACCAAAATAACAGCTAAATAAATAAGCAGTAATGTATTTTATGGAACAAAGCTTTTGTTGCTAGCAAATTCCATCGGTTTTTCTCCTCATAATTTCCATCCTTCGCAAACTATTCTGCGCATTACGAATTGAGGTGGAAACATTTACAGAATATCTATCATAAATCTGTAAATTCCAGCAGCAGCAGTGGGATAGTTGAAAACTTTAAATCCAGCCGTAAAGCAAACTGCGAAACACCTCCAAAGTTTGTCGTGAAATATTTTTGGTAGAAACAAGGAACAAGGTACTAGCTATTACAAAAACACTTCGCGAGAGGCGCTTTTGTGAAATAAACTTTTGCGGAATATATCAGTATACCGCGAAATCCTTTTGCCTTGTTTGTCGGATGTAGTTGACCTTACATATCTAACCACACTTTGTTTCCGGTTTTTGAGTATTTTTCCTACTTTATTTAGCATAGAAAGTTACTCTTTGTTACGTCCGCCTGGACGATTTTTTACTTGGAACAATGCTCAGTATTATAGAAGAAATTTAATGCCCCTTTGGTTGAAGTTTTTGAAAGTAGGTAATTTCAGATAAGCTTTCATCAGTGGAATACCTCCATAAATGATTCATAATTGCTATTTTTCGATTACAAAAATGCTGGTTCATAGAACAAACAGAAAAAATTGTTTGATATATAGCGGATGCAACGCAATAAATAATTATAAGTTTATGATCTGTTTCCTTGAGAAACGTTTATTGATTTGAAGTATAATTATCCATGGTGTATAATTGATTCAGTTAGAATTGTTAGGATATATCCCATTAGAATATATAGGTATGCAAATTATGCCAGCATGGGAACAATCCTGGTATGTGAAGTTTTATAATTGAATGTTAGTTGAAAAAAAATTGTGATATGAGATGTGTTTGTTATAGTCTTATAGTTTTTGCATTCGCTATCGATATGAAAGCACAGAAAATTAGAAAAATATCAATCAATAGAAAAATTATATTAGTTATATGTTTCATTGTATTAGTTCACTGTAATGTGATCGCAATTGCAAAAATTCGTTTGCAAAATCAAAAAGATAGTTTCAAAGTTTCTAAATTTATTTCAAAAGTTTAGTAATAGACGTACTTCGGTGCACTTGCTACAAAAAGTACCGTATGCAACACGGACACCGAACGACTGTCATTATTATCACGGATGAATTTGACTGCACGAAGCTACGCCTTGGGCTTTGTCCTCGCCTTCGCCTCGTACTTTGCCCTCGTCAAAAAATAATAAAATATAATAATTTCTCTATGATCCAATGGGATGAAATTTTTGTGTTAAATGATGGACTGTACTATTAAGATGTAAAAAATAGTGACAGATGATTTTCTTGGTTCCATTTAATAGAATATAGTAATCGAATACGAATTCCAAGAAAAAGAATTCTCAGCCACCAAATCAATAGTCGCATTAGGTATTCTAGATATTAGATCAATTCTAATCTTTTTTTCTAATAAATCCAGAATGATCAACCGTAGGATTTTGAAATTCAGATTTGAACTTGATGTTGTATTAGAAAAGTCATCAGCACTTTACTTGAAACTTTTTCTAAATTTTTTGCATAAATCTAGAATGATCAGCCATAGCATATTAAAATTTAGTATTTGAACTTGTTGTAGCATCAAAATAGTTATCTACTATTCTTGTATCAATCGGCTGAGCCGGAAGTGCAATTTATATAAAACAGACATTCAGAATTTGCCGTAAAATACAATCAATTTAATTAAAATGATAAAATGATAAGGTAGGCGATGATAATCTGTTGTCAATTTTTTGATTTTGTTTGACATCGTATATGTCAAAATATTTGTATATATATAATTCAGTATCTTCTTTATAATAAATTTCTATATACTCAATAGTTTCAGATAATCAAAAAATATGCGATAATTGTAGTTCTTGCAGAAAGTTAAAGGAACCAATTTTATATTATTTAATGGAGAATATGAGTTTTCAAAGTATGATGGACTGTCTTTGCATCATGTAGCATCTGTACTGGTAGGGCTAAAAGATCAAGAGTTGGAACTGCTTTTACATTAAATGGTACTACATTACCTTTTGATCAGCTGGTTCATTATTCTGAGATAACTATTTTGGAAAATAAATACTTTCGAAGTATGTACAAAAACATCTTGCGAAAGTCTGAATGTTTTCGTGCATATCTTGACTTGGCCATTCGAAAAACTTAAGCCATTCGTTTTTACGAGATACTTATGATATCAACTTTCAAATGGCCAAACGGCAGAAACGAGAAAAACGTATAAAATTTATATATTTTTTTGCATAATCGAGCCCTCATTCCAAACCCTTGGCCAAGTGGATTACTTCTGCCTATCGTTTTTCGCTGACTCTTTTTTCCCTAAATTTCATTTCGTAAGCATGGCAGAGACGAGAAAATTGGATCAAAACAGGATTTTTCATGAAAATTCAAAATTAATTATTATTATGTTAGCCACACGGTCCAGCTTTAATTTTGGCCTTATTATACTCTAAATATACATACTTATCAAAACTCTTGAAGGCAGAGAAAACAAAATGGGGCACTCAAATCTACGACTATCTGACGGTCTATTAGGAGAAACTTTTAAGCCGTAATAAACAAAAATATTATAAGGCTAAAACATTCGCTTGGACATATTTTTACTTACTTGTATTGTGAGACCGACAAAATTCATATTTTGACATTTTCATGGAATTATCCGCTTTGAGCATCATGAATCCATTTTGACTATTTTCGGCTTGATGTCGATACGCATGTGTGTGCGTTCGTAACTCGCAAATCTCAAAACCTGTCGCACGTGTAATGTTGAAATTTTATATTTAAGACTGGTCTAAGCTCGAGCTGTGCACCTCGCTTTATGGCTACAATCGTCTGTACCGAAAGTATACTTTACTTGAAATATTTTCCGCATAAATCCGGAACGAGTAGCAGTAGGCTACTGAAATTTAATATTTGAGATTGCTGTAGCATTTTGATACATATCTTTTATTTTTGTGCCAATCGGCTGAGCCGGAAGTGCACTTTATAAGACAAACATTTTGAATTTGTCGCGTGAATTCGAAACAATAAAATATTAAAATTCTGTATTAAGCACTTCTGTAACATCCAGTTGTGTACCTTGTATTATGTTTGCAATCGTTTGTGCCGGAAGTGCACTTTACTCGAAATATTTTTTGAATTTTTATGCATAAATCCGAAACGATTGAACGTAGAATGATGAAGTTTAGTATTTAAGACGATTGTACTATCCAAATGTTCATATCTCATTTTTATTGAGATCGACTGAGCCGTAAGTGCTTTTTTAGAATTTTTCGCATAAATCAGAAACGATCAACCGTAAAGTATTGAACTTTAGTGTTTCAGTCTGTTGTAGCATCTGAATAATTGCCTACTGCTCTCATAATATTCGATTGTACCGAAAGTGCATTCCAGTTGGATTTTTTTTTTAATTTCGCGCATGAATTCAGAACTGTTAGCTGTAGAATCTTGGGAATCAGTATTGAGGAATATTGTAGCATATGATGACCTACTGTTTCTATAGCAACGAACTGGGCCGAAAGCGCACTTTACTTGACAGAGTTTTATAATTTTTCGGGTAAATCCAAAACAATTAACCGTGGAAAGATTGTGATTGATTATCCTATTATCATATGCAAAAAATATATCTTATGAAGTTTAAGTAAGTCACGTGATGTTCACGTCAGACTTTTATTATTCATTACATAGTGAACGGAAACGTATTGGTTTAGCCTAAAAATTACTTTCGCCAAAAAACGAAGATGAAAGCAATAAAGCCCATGCTAGGATCGTACTAGATGTCTGTCAATTTGTCAGTTCGCCCATTCGTCTGATCGTTCGTCCGATCAACTATCTGTATCATCCTTGCATTGAATGATCTTAGAAACGGCCGAACGATCGGGGATCTTCTTTTAACCTCGTGTTACCAGAAAGTTCATAGAAATCACGATATTACATCTCGATTTATATATCAAGGAGTCGATTCTTATCCCACTAAAAACATTTTTATGTAAAATGTTGCCAAGACGAGACCATATGGCTCGCACTGTCAAAAAACTATCAGATTTCATGTGGAGCCAAGCTTCTAACTCTACACGCCCTTACTCTACAAGCCGTAACTTCACGAACTCTACGCCTCAGTCAAAATATTCGTTTCTACAAGAGCTAAGTAATGAACAGTGGATGAATTTTTCACCTTAGTCCCATGTGTATGTAGCAAAATGGCCAAGCCACATATTTTGACTAAATGTAGAGTTTGTGAAGCTAGGGCTTATAGAGTTATGGCGTGTAGAGATAGAAGCTTGGATCTACATGAGATCAGATAACTTTTTGACAGTTGATATAGGGACTCCTTGCTATAAATAATAGTAAAAGAAAAACTTACAAAAAGAAGTGGAATCCCACCAAAAACATTTTACATTAAAATGTTTTTGGCGAGATTCCACTTCTTTTTGTAAGTTTTAATTTCACTATTATTCTAAGCAAGGAGTCCCTATATCAATTTTCAGACCTCTAGCAACAGAATTTGCGGAAGTATCATACAAACTCCCATCCCCTAGTTTAAGAGGTTTAAGGGTAAAAGCTCCAAGTCTTAGAATTTTTTTGTTGTTTGTGTGTCAATACTAGCTTACATACCAGCATTTCAGCTTTATAGAACTTCAAGAAGTACCCTAAAAATTTTGAAGATCATTTGTGAGTGAGTTGAAATCCGGGTTTTTTAGATATCAATTGAATCTAAAGAATAGGAGCTATGCAATTCAAACTTCATATGTTTAATGATTCTACTATTGGCATCATATCCCAAGAATTTTGTTTATCTGGTACTGTCCGAGCCCAAGTAATGAGGGTTCAAAAAAACGACGCAGCTTTTTGCTTGGCTTGTCTTGGCGGGAGCACTGTCGTGCCTCCAGATAGAACATGAAACTCTGTGCCGAAGAATATTCTTTCTCGATAAAACTCATATTTTATGGAGGTATTCATATGCAAGTGTGCTTGTGTTTCTCCAAATTTCTGTATCATTAAAAGCGTATTCTCGTTGAAGATTATATTCTGCGTTGAAATATACTCTGAATATTTCCCGATAAAAAACATATTCCACTTTCCGGTGAAATCCATATTTCAATATTTTAGTAGTTTTTGTGGTGCCTACATATGTACATATATAAATTTATCTTTTTTATTCGTAGTTTCAAGATTTGTCTTGGTTTTTATGCTTATCTACACATATCTTACTGACATATCTCTTTCCAAGATTTTCAAACCAGCAAAAAATTCACCAATTGAACAATGTGAAGGCTCTCTGTATAGGTTATCCTATTAACTGTTTTTTCATAACATTTTCTTACATTCATTAGTTTTGACGCTATTCATAAAAAATCATAACAAACATAAATCACCTTCCAGGTGACAATCCTGTTTCTAAAAAATCTCTATTCCATGGACTCGTATGACTAATTCTATGAGTATTGAGATTTTTGGTCCTAGTTCACACCCCTACTTCTTAAGGGCTTGTATGTATATATTGCAATCTTGCTATCAAATATCGGAATGAAAAATATTTGAGATACTTCCACTTTCAAAATGTGTTTTCTTGAATCAACAAATTATTTCTTCTCTCGAATTTTGGATAGTAACAACTATTAGCAGCGAGTGAACTTAGCTCCACCATCCATCTACATTGAACCCACAGCGTCTGGGTAGCACAGATGCGACCAGAATCTGTTGCGGTCTTGTGGAAGGCCATTTGCGCAAACGGTTCTCGCTCTGGTTCTTGTTCAGTCTGACCAGTGACCGCTACAGAGGTTACCGGGTTACAGGGTAATTCATCCTGGTAATGAACCGCACCCTGACCTTTTGTTAGCGAGAAGAACAACCAGAAGAAGGTTAGTGAGGGAAACTATTGAGCTAATCGAACAAAGGTTGTTGTAAGGAATTTCCATTGGAAGGGTCAGTTTGATCGGATTTAGATTTGATAAAACAAAGTGTTTTGGAACATAACGCTCATACTAAAATGCGTGATACAAAAGATGCAAAATGCCGTCTTATTCATATATCAGGTTATAGAAATATTTGTTCTGATAATTAATAAAAATAAGTTGGTTAACTATAGCATTCAATAAGACCTAGATTTTTCTTTAATTAAAAACCAGCAGTTGAATGAATTCGCATCAAAATAAGGCTATATTCAGCGAAAATAGTAGAATATAAAAATTAATTTAGGGATGTAAAAAGAAGAAGTGATAACTTTGGCAAAGTATTTGTTGGTAATAAAATTATGTAGATGGTAGAAGTTGTTATGAAGACGGCTGGCAGAGGAAATAACCAATTATGGTTATGTTGCGTAGTCGTTTTAAAGAAAAGGAATGTAAATGATGTGTCGGGTGCATTGTAGCAGTGGAAAATCTAACTTCCAACCGTTTGGCAGTTCGCCCGAATCAGCTTCGCTTTCAGAATCCACAATTCAGCACAATTCAACATTCCTCGCATCGCGTCTGTGTTTATTAAAAAGCAAAAAAGTGGCGGATTCTCCACAGCCACTCTGACTTTTAGACGCCCTCCGGCGCTTCGCAATTTCACCAGAATTCCAACCCCGGAAAATATTCACTAGTTTGAAAGAACTTTAGACCTTCTCGCAAAAAATAAAACAAGTTTTGTGTGGTCCAAAATATAAAAATACACTAAAGCATTCGCGGAAGATATGAAAAATTTACCGGATATATCCAACCTCGTCATGAAATTTCTGCTGAAATGTAACTTTAGATGTGAAGCAAATCTTGCTAAGAGAAACGAAACGAAAAAAGAGAAGAAAAACCACAAAGTTTTCACTGAGTAAATATTGAAATGGATACGGCAATGCAAGCGCGGAAAAATGTAATTTGTTTTAAAAATACTCCGGGAAGTTTCACCGTTACTCCCGGGCTTATTATTGTAACCCGGAGTTGTCTGCCGCTCTTCACCCCAGTCGCGTGTTACAGATGTCAGCTAGGTTATGATTTCACACGTTTTGTTTATTTTACGTGATGGCCGCTCAATTCGACAAGCGTTGAGCAATGGGCGGCTAGCTGGATCTCACCGTCGTTTTTTTTCTGTATGTCTGTCTGTTGCTCTACTACATAACTGTTTAAGCTTTGAACTTTGCTCGTTCGAAAACACATACCAGAGACCTTCAAGTCAAAACACTAATTTAGGGAATAAAATAATTTCAGCAACATCAATACACTTTCATGAGAATCAACTATCTGAATTAAATACCGTTCAAAATAGAGGTTTCAGTTGTATCCTAAATCGGGTAGCACTAATCCTCAAATTACACCTCTTTCAATTCATACACAATCATAACTTATTCAAACTTTTTCATACCTTGTATAAAAGAGCATTAATTCCGGTCATCCTACAGAACATTCTAATGGTCCTAAATAAAATAAACTCCAGGCAAGACTCAAAATATACGCAGGATGAGATCATACTTTTTTCAAAGTTTATCAGATGGATATGAACATAAAATGATAATCACATTCACTATTTGCTTCATGAAGAGCGAAGTCATTTTATTACCAGTATAATAATGAAATCACAATTGATCGATCAAAGATGGTATCAATTCTTAATTTGTCCAGTTATTAGTCATCTTATCTATGACTGACAGTTTATTATGCTTAGGATACCTAGTATTTCGGCTCTATTCGTGGTCTTGGTCCTAGTGTTATGGAGTCTGCGCCCAGCCCATTTTTGTAGTTGCTGCATAGAGAGGCTTTCAGACTAACTGAGTTTTGGTTTTAAGTTTGGTCCTACAGGCGCACGCTGAGCAATTTGGTCCTTCTCAAGAATGTTTTTAGAAAATGCAAGCGTAGCACGCTAGCCTATGAATGTTGCAACTGGAAAAAAACACTGTTTAAGTGCCACTCACAAAACTACATCACACCATTAAGTCGATAATGACATCTCAGAAATTGTGTGCGTTGGTCCTAACATAAGACTAGAGCCCTATTCCATAGGAATAGTGAAGAAACAGGATTGCCTTTTTGACAAGAATACTTTCTCCATTAAATCAATCCCAATCACAAATTGAATATTGGTATTCACAACTCACTTCATCCTCCGATTATATATGTATTGTTGATCTGAATGCCACCTATGGTCGAAAACAGCTTGATAAATTTTGTATCTTTGAGATACAGGACTATAATTTAATATTAAGTGTAGATAGGTTTAGCATGGGACGCATTTTTCTCACATTCTCAAGTTCACTATGTTTGTGAATACTGTCGCTAAACTATCAGCAATTTCCTCATTCCTAGATTCTGTCTGTGAAGTCGCTATGTACCTATGTAGCAATCATCTGAACTCGCACACATCGCTTCACTCATGCGCTCGTATGTTTAATCAAATTATCTCTTTTGTGTTTCACGCAATGTGCATTGTTATATAATGACAATTTTATATTTCTTATAGCACTATACTGTTTTAGAGAAGCTTATACTTTAACGTGAGGCAATTCTGAAAATAGTTGGTAACAGAAAAATTACATGAGTTTAGAGAAAATAATTTCAATCCATACCAACCAACAGGCAGTATATTTAGGTGCAAGTAAACTGGACACGAAATCCTTCTGGTCCCCTGCAGTAGCCAACGGTCGAGGTGGGTACTGTAATCAAGCAATGTAAACTGGGTGCTGATCCTTCAAAATATTATAAGGGTCTCGTTCCCAATTCAAAAAATATTTGTTTTGGTGCAAAGCACCGCCAGTTGGCATCAAAACCACTGTTTCAGGTTACGCAAGACTCCACGATGAGCTTGATCAGAGCAGGCGAAGCCCGATCGATTGGTTTGGTGCAGAGCACCGCCACGCTGGCTTCGGAAGCTTCTCTAAAAACCTCCGAAATTTTATAACGGCTGAGTTTAGGTCGCGAAATCTTTTACCACGTATTTGGAGCAAGATCTGGAATTTAGGATGAATGCGTAACTAGTTATACCCTTGATTTTTTTGGTTATATCGGAGTCACGTAATCGTAGTATAATAAAATGACACGCAAACCAATCTTTAGACGCACTTCACACAATTTGAAGCATTTCCTGCGCACTATTTTTGGAGACTTATTTTCATTTTGAAAGACCCAAACTGCTGAATTCTCGTTTTTTTCTTTTCAATATAGAATCTACCATGTTGTCCTCTTTGTCACACATAGCTGCTGATGTAACATATTAGCTACTGCAGCGAGTCCAATGTTGAATTTCCCTGTATTGCAATCCGATTTCTGCATCACTAAAACTAATACAGACCACTCAGGTCTTCATCCATTTTCCAGATGAAACTGTTCATGTTAAAATTCACGGAACCACCTGCTAACCGTGAGTTTCGAAGGAGAATTATCCTCAAAAACTAACACTTAATTATGATGACCTCGCTCGACGTTGATCCTATTTGATAATCGTAAAGAATTATTGTATGAAAAGCGGTTCGCGGTATTCCCATGATGAAAATTTATCACTCTATCCATCTTGATTCATTCATTTTGAAAATGCAAATATGAACTGTCAATCGAATGGATTTCCGACGAGTGTTCTTATTTTATAATTTTTTTTTGCTTTTATAGCCCGCTACTCACTATTCATAGAACAATCCTCGTAGCATTACCAAGTTAAATTGACTCAAACAACTGGTCATCAGGTGATGAGCTTGTCTTGTTTACCGTTGAACGATTGAAATTTTCAGAGATAGAAATAACAGGTTAAAAAGGAAATTGAATTCGATCCCCTTGTGACAATTTTTGTATCATAATCAAAGATATTATCGTGGATTTGTCGACAGTACAAACATATAAATACGTTAAAACAACGCACAGCCCAGATTCAACGATCCACAAACATTTCAAAATATCATCACATTTAGCAGCGCATGTATGTTATGTACATAAACAGCATATACATGAAGGGGACTAATATTTATAAAGCCGTGTTTACACATCGCTGATCAGACCAGCGAACCAACCGCCCAGAATGGACATTTGAAGGGGCGTATGTATGGAGTGTGGTTTATAATTACTGGTCAGCACACTTAATTTTCAGTGGGGGCTTTCCCAACGAGAAGATATCGTAACGAACAGTTCATCGTATAATTAGCAGAATTTGAAAATCTTTAAGACTTCAATTTGAAAATTAAAGATTCATCCAAGAAGATATATAATTACAATAAATTAATGTCATTGATATTCACAAAGTAGTTTTGACAGTTTTCGAAAACACATTGCTTGGTAAATGTCTGACTTTAAAAGTAGAATACGATTAAACTAAAAGTAATGTGACCTCTTATGAGAGGATATTAGTTAATATTAATTTTTACAGCCTACCCCGTACCAAAATATGCATCCAAACAACAATAATCATGAAGATATCTAAAATTTAGCGGATAAAGAACTTTTTTAATTATTAGTAGTCATTTTGAGATCGGTCAAAATGTCCTCCACCTACTTTATATTATATCTACGTCCATCATTATACTACCGGATTAATAATCAACATATGTTACAAATAGCCCTACCATTTGATCATATTGCTCATTTCAGGATCCATTGTAAATTCATGAGTACGTCTCTGGTTATCAATTCACATGATATATCCACTTTTGCTGCGTAATTTTCAGCATAATAGAGCTTGATGAGTTTTTTTGCGATATTGATTCTAAAATACATTTTTGTCTGTCACATAATTCCATTCATTAGCATTATTTACAGTTCATAATTGGATTTGATATATTTTTGTTTGATGTGAAAATAAATTATTTATGAATGTGATTTTATTTTGTTTCTGGTTTATGAAAAAGGGATTCCCCTTTGGCACATTCGAGTTTTCTTTCAGAGGAAATCTGGTTCGACAGCTGATTTGACAAGGATATATCGACTGAAACAAGGTGGAATAACAAATTTTTTTGTGTTATAACCAACAAAAGGTGAGTATTTCTGTACTGATGATAGTAAAGTAGATTTAGGCAAATTTCTCTGCATTGTACAATTGAATTGGCTGTGAGATTGAATCTCAATTAAGGGAATGAAATCGAGACTATATTCTGTTAACATGGAATATTAAATTAGTAGTAATAAAATTGGAAAGCATCTATCATATAAGCATGAGACGTCGCGCATCTTGAGCTTTGTAAAATATAGCCTGATGTATTTTATTATCAAATTGCTTATTTCTGTGACAGTTATTGACTGGGCCTACTTTAATTGATCCACATATTGTAAAGTATCATCCATTTGTTTTTAATGTACTTTCAGAAGATATTTTATAACTTTCTATAACATTTTAGAACTGTGAAACTCGAATCATTCTATAGCGTCACAATAAATTATAGTTCAGGATCTCGGTACAAATTAGATTTGCTATGGTAGCCGTGGAATATTGAAATGTGTCTGCATTTAACGAACTATACTTTCTTATCAATAGCATAAGCAGATATTCCAATATAAGCCTCATAAAATCAAGATAATAGAAAACACAAATGACTCATTGGTAACATTCAAACCACAAAGCTATTCTAAGCTGAGCATTTTTCCAATCATTAGTTTTACTTTCATGTTTCGACAATTATAACGTCTAGAATATATCTTCTAACTTACCCTCGATTGAAGTTTCAAGACAGAGGCGATGTGCAAATACATCAGCACGGATCAAAAGATGTTCTGGATCTCACAAAGGAATCCTTATTCAAACGCAAAACCCGAATACCGACTTTGGTTATCTCCAGCTACCATTCCGGCTGGAGGGTTGAGGACCGCAGGGGTGGCTGAGCATGAGGAGTGTGATCATCCACTCGGAAGGAGCAGAGGGACAGTTGTCCCTAATAGGGGGTTGTTTGCTGGTCCAGGCTATTAAATCATCCTGCCGGAAATTTTATGTATTTTTGTGGCCCTGAAAGAGAATGATTTATAAGTAGTAAGAATATTGCAAATTCAGAAGACATCAATCAGATATTTTCTCTTGGAATTGGTGAAAAAACTGAATAAAGGATGACTGCTTTCTTAACAATTATCAATTTGACAAAATTAACCCTAGATTCAATTCAAATAACCCTAAAGCTGCTTCAAAATAATAAAAATTTAATTTTAATAATGATTCCATGCCAAGAGTATGGTGAAGGCTTAATCTGAAATATAATCCCGAAAATTTCCAATAATATGTCTATTTCTTCTCTTTCCGTAAGAATCCCATTCTTATTCCTGCAGTTCTAAAATTGCATCTTTATTCACTTCAGCTCCGTTTATTTGCTCGGATTTTGAACACAATGTCACGACCGCGACATTGCGATCGTTGTAGTACCGGTTCATGGTTCGTGGTACCGGTACCGATATATCACTACACGTACAGTGTTTGCTCAACGGAACCAGCGTTGCAATACACGGTAAGAACAAACAAGACATGCGATGCACCAAGAATAAACAGACGAAAATATTATTTACAGATATACACAAATATAGGAATATATGAAAAGCTGGATTTGTCGAAGTATAAATATAATATTGTTCAGGAAATATGATTCCAGAGACAAACAAATCAAATGATCTAGGTAATATTTCAGGAGATATAATAACGTATTCAAGCATGACTATCATTATAGCTGACATTTGTGACATTTTTAAATTATCAAGTATACAAATAATAATAGGTTTATTACTTGAGCCTTGAGGTTTTACAGTGAGACGACAGGACCGCTTTTTTGACAGAATACTCTTGTAACGAGATCAACTCCAATTACAAATTGAAGTATCGATCATCATCTTGCTTCTGTCACAAATTAGTGGTATACATTAGCACATTTTGCTCCGCTCGTGTACCTATTCATATATGATTTTACACTAACTTATTTATCTCTTACAGTTTATACAGAAATTATTCAATTCATCTACTCTTCAAGTCCGTTAGTGTCAACCTTAAGGCTTTGAAGTGAAATGGCCGAACCGTCTTTCGAATTAGAGTATGAACTCACATATAGTACATGTCATTCATTGTCCTAGTGACAGCTTACAGTGTTTCATATCTCTTATAAAATCTTATCAATTTTTCAACTAATTTGTACCAATTTCCAATAATTTTGGGAAATGTAAGGCTGTCCAGAAATTTGGATTTATTTGTTATTAATTATTGACGGCTCATAAAAGCTTATGGTGAACAAATCAAATTATACAAAAGAAAAAGAAGATGTGAACATCAAAACTGAGTTTTAGCATGGTGAAAAGACAATACAACACTATATTCCTGATTTGTCTTGAATTACCACAAGGACCTCAAGAGGATTGTTTTGGTTCCCCTTGATGGAGGAATTTAATAAGCTCTGTATCGGAATAGAATCAGAATAACCTAATGCAATAAAAGTTGGTTACGAGAAGATCATTTTGATCAGGAGAAACTAAGATTCTACTGAGAATAACCATTGGTGGAAATTATTAATTATTATTTGCATTATGGTTCCAATCGTCTGAAACGGAAGTGCACTATATTTGAAACTTTCTTCGAATTTTTTTGATAAATCCAGATTGATCAACCGTAGGATGTTGAAATTCAGCATTTGGAATTTTTGTAGTATCCAAATGGTCATCTCCTATTTTCCTATCAAACGACTCAGCCGGAAGTGCACTTTATTTGACAGACTTTTCGAATTTTCTTCATAAATTCAAAACAATCGGCCGTAGAATATTGAAATTCTGTATTAAGCACTTCTATAACATCTAGTTGTACATCTTGCATTATGACTGCGATCGGTTGAACCGGAAATGCAGTTTACTCGAAATATTTCTTGAATTTTCCGCATAAATCCAAAACGATTGAACGTAGAATATTAGAATTCAGTACTTAAGACGATAATACCATCTTCTAGATGCTCATATCTTCTTTTCATTGAGACGGACTGAGCCGGCAGTGCACTATACTTGACAATCTTCTGGAATTTTTCGCAAAAATTCAGAACGATCATCTGTAGAATATTGAAATTTGATATTTCAGTCTGCTGTACCATCTGAATGATTGCCTACTATTTTCATAACAATAGACTGAACCAGAAGTGCACTTCAGTAGAAATTTATTTTTTAATTTTGCGCATAAATTCAGATCTGTTGGTGGTCGTAGAATTTTGGGAATCAGTATTTAGGAATGTTGTAGTATGAGAATAATGGCCTATTGTTTCCATAGCAACCGACTTGGCTAAAAGCGCATTTTACTTGACATATTTTTAGAATTTTTCGGATAAATCAAAAACAATTGGCCGTGGAATGATGAGATTTTGTGCTCGATTATATATATCTAATGATGTACAAGTAAGTCACGTGATGTCCATGTCAGATTTTTTGTCTGGTTATCCTATTCAGGACCAATAATTGAGGTTGTTCTTGTTAGGATAATTCTATGAAGAAGTTATTTGCTCTCTATCTAATAATCCTATTTGGGACTAACTGAGGTTCTTCCTACAATAACATTTTCAAGAAGTTTTTTGTTTTTATTCGATCACCTTTTCCAATTAACTAGGATTTTTCTCAAGATCAATTATTGCTTTTTCTGAAAATTATGTTTTGTTTTTTATATGTTTTTTCAATATTCTATTTTATATGTTCCTATTTTATTGGGCTTGTTTGTGTTAGGCACTTGATTATGTTTCGGATTGTTGTTGGCAAGTGCTTCTTTCAGGGTAGCAGGGATGTGGCTTTGTGCTTTTTGGATAATGTATTTTTGGCATCGCAGAAATAGATGTCCGACCGCTAATTATGTATTACAAGTCAAGCATAATGGTGGAGGGGTTTTTTGAGATTTGAACTCGTGTGATATTACTGTGTGTCTTATTCTCTTTCGCGTAAATTTTATTTGGTCTCTTCTGTTATTCAAACTGAGCCATCTTTCTGTATCTTCTTTATTATTTCTCAGGTGGTTGTTGGGGTATTCGTCCATTTTTCCCTCTTCAGTTTTGTTATCTGTTATTTCATCATTGTTTTCAGGTCTCATGTGGAGTAGGTATATCGGCTATTCTTCCACAGCTTGAATCTTTCGCTCCTTTATCTACTATCTCGTTGTCCTCTATGCCTATATGAGACGATATCCAGTTTAATACCATCAATAATGATTGACTGTCACGTGACTTGCAAAAGTTCGCATAATGATCAAAACTATCTTCATGGAATAAAGTTAGTATAAATTTATGTATTTTGATAACTACGTTATCGACATTTCAAGAACATAGTGGCGCATATTTTGCATATTTTATGACGTATTTATCCATAATCTGATTCAAGAAACAAAAAAGTAAGTAAATAGCTGTATTATTGAATGATTATTGACCATTTAATATTTTTCTACCAAATTATTAGGTTAGAATAGTGTTTTCAGAGAAACTGTCATCTGTCACTTGTAGCTCACTATCTCAAGCAGGCAAACGAACAATAAGAACAAGGCGGCACAGTCAATCATTTTTGATCACTCTGTATAATTTCTGAGTTTTCTGTGATCATAATTTCATGTATTTTTTTATCTTGTATTCTTCCAGCAATCGTTTCTTTACTGAATAGTTTGTTGATATTATTTATTACACTCAATGAATCCGTGGATTTCATGTACTTTTCCTGAATTTGGTGGTCCTTACATATTTCTTCCAGAGCTCTTAGGATACTATATGTTTCTGCTGTGTTTGCAATTACCGTATTTGGAAGTCTGATTTATTATAATGTTGTTATCATTCTTTCTTTCTTTCATACTTTCTCATCAATTTTTGATCTATCTGTATAGATCAATTGGGCTTCTTCTTGTCTGCATATTCTTTCAATTATACTTATTTGAATTTTGTAAGCTCTAATATATTTATCTTGGAGTCTTCTTCATAGTATATCTGTGTGTTTGGTTTCTAGTACAGGGATATTAATATTCAGGACTAATAAAGTAAAAAGGATTTTTTTCTGGAATGGTGTTTCTGATTCGATTTTTGTTTGATTGTGTAGGTTTTTATAAATATGGTTGTGAGCAGGATTTATTGGATCTGCAGCTATTTTCAAGAAATATGACAATGTAATTTGGATTCTTCCATATTCAAGCAATTTCATACCAGATTCACACAATATACTTGCTTTTGGGCTAATTCGATATACTACTGTGGCTAATCTGTATTTTGATGAAATATTGTAACGGATTTCCCGAATTAAGAGTCTGGAATATTTTGAGATGATGCTAGCTTCCTCTGGCTGTAGAGCTGTTTCAGATCAACACAGGCAATCAAACGAGATCCTGAACTCTGCTTATGTAAAGAATTGCGTCGTTTACTCAAGAGGTCAGACAATAAGTCAAATGGTTGGAGAGTAGATAAAACGAGGGAGCAAGTAGATATAAATCTGAGTGATATAAATATTTTTAGAAGTAAATATCAGTTGCATTAATATTATTAACTGTAGAAAAATAAATAGTTACTCATAGGGTATCTTCAAGGGTCCTGATTTGTTCAATAAACTGTGATTTTTATTTATTGCTAATTAACAGAGTCTTATTTGTTATTTTGAACCCTAAGAAAATAACAGTATGAAATTAAAATGAGTCTAGAAAATCCGTTATCTGAGAATGAAATGCTGAAGTGGGGATATTTCTGTTTTTACAATAAGAACTCGAAAGTTCTTGATGAGGAGATTTTATTGATAACCTTATCAGGGTATTGTTTAATTCTGATGAGAAAATCTTGATCGGAGCTACCTGAACTAATCCTGATAAAGCCTTGTACGTTTCTCTGCGTTTCATCCTTATCAGATCTTAACCCGAAAATTTTGATTTGGGCCAATTGTATGAAAGGATAACCTGAATAGGCCATGTCAGCTCTCTGAAATACATTTTTCATACGTATAATTCAATTCTCTGTCGATAATTTATGGAAAAAGTAAAGCTGTTCTGTCGTAGATGTTTTAAATAATTTCAACAGATTCCTTGAGTTCATATTGTATTCTGAAACAAAGGTTTATAAACCATTAATTTACTTCCTGTATTATTCTTGTAGAACAACAGGTATAATAAGCTATTGTTTCGCTAGATTGCATGTAGCTAATTTTAACCCTTTACACTTGATATCACCTAATTTTAGGTTAATTATAAGTAGTGTTCTAGTATTAATAGAACTTAATCGATACCAAACCGATAAAATTCTTGATTTTTTCCTTAAAGATCCTAGTAACAATAAAAAATATATCGCCAATATTTCACGATATCTTTCTTTGGAAAATAATTGTCCAGAATTGTATGGATATGGAAACATTTTGTATCTAGCATAAAAATAGTAACAATGAGAGTTTAAAGTCCTGCTGATAACAGCATTAAAATGTTCGTGAAGTGAACTTGTTAAAATATCTGTTTTTATTTTGCTCCATTAGGAATATGTTTCCAAGGAGTTCATAAAGAAAAAGTGCGAGTAGACTCCATAAAATATCCTGTAAATAAAAGTTACAAACTCATTTATCCATGCAGGTGTCAGAAGCTGCTTCCGAAACACCTTTCTATGAAGTACAAAACGAGCTAAATGTGCATTTTCATAGCTGGTTCACTCGACAAGATTTACGATGTACTTTATAGACTACATCAATGTCCTGCAACGGTAGCCGCCTTGAAGGTTGAATACTTGGCTTTATAATGCTCTGACACTTGCTAAGAACGAGAAAAACGTGACAATTGTAATAAAACACAAAATGTTTAATTTTCTGCAACTATTCTTGTTGTTTCTTTAATCTGTCGCAAAGAATTCTACTCAAAAACAAAAACAATGGAAGTGAAATCCATTTTTATCAGAATTCATCAGCAGAAATGCAGTACACATGTATTTTTTTGTCATGCTCTCTGGAAGTGATCTTCTAATTTAATTGAAAGTTGTATGTGAGCATGAAACGTGATAGTTTCTCAATTATCCTTTGGAATTATAACACAATAGTGTAAATATAATGCCTTTCTTCTTTCATTACCTTATTTCTTATGTTACAATTCGAGAAAAGCGAGACAAAAAATATACAACTCTGTTCAAAGAGTATTTCACAAAAATTTAGATTTGAGAATTGGTTTTTAAACATAAATGTGTATTGAATCGGTCGGCAACTGTAGACACATGCTCCGTTCTTAATAAAACTCTTCGACTTGGTTGATCTGTACTGATGAGTCTCAATAAGGACGGAAGATATTTTCAAAATTGTCGCCTAATTAAGAATGATAGTGTGAAAATCGATCCTTGAACTTGAGTTTTTGTGAAACATTCAAGTGCTGTGAATTTTCAATTCTACATTCGTTTTGCTTCACGGATCCACCGGTAACTTTATTTTATCTAGCAGTCTCAAAACACAACAATGTCTCCGAGAAAGAAAGTCACAGTTAGAAAGAAAGACTTAATTGGGATAAACAAAGCGAAAAAGATACTCTATATTATTTTATTATGAATTTAATTAATTTTAATGTTTATGTTTCCATGATCAAATAATACTTTAATCTGTTAATATTGTTTTGACCGCAACCTATTTGAAACAAGAATTTATTGTCCAAGAAAAATTCTATTTCAGGTTCGATATATTATTTTTATTCTATATTAAATTGATTCGTGACATATTATGAATAGGTAGAGTATGCTAAACAATTAAAACAATCTATGTTTTGTCTAAGTTCAAATAGGGAACAAAACGTCGACATGGTCAAACCAGGAATCAAATTTCATTATGTATTATTATACTCGAATGAAATATTTACATGTACCTTGATACGTTTGAATGAGTTATAATATGTAAACCTAATGTATTCTTGGTATGAAATATAACGGAGTAATAGAACACTTACGAAAATCGATTTAATTCCTCCTTTGAGTTGTTCATATTACTGCAAATATAAATATAATTACAAGAATAAAATTGGAGTATTTGTTTTGTATTGTGTTCGAGAAATCCATTCTTCATTTTATATTACAAAGGTTTGTTATTATATTAATATGTTTTTCTGCTCATAAACAATATGGCTGCAGATTGACACAGACGTGAGTATATTAAACAACGAACAAGGCTCGATTTTTCTACCATTCTCTCACATTTGCTTTGTTTTCAATAACCGGCAAGAACTGCGAGTTACAAAATAATTTCTTGTACTCCAAGCCCATATATATCTTGATGTTTAATAGATACTCTGTATATTAAAATATGCGGGCTCATTTTCCATACAACTTGTTCTGATTGTTAATGATTCAATATTATTCTCTCTACAATTTTTTATTTGTTGAAAGCACTTTGAAGATACGAGGGCTGTCTTTTAAGTTTTGCATACTGGCTTGCAGATAGCGCCACCAATCAAATGTCAAATAGAAGAATTTACTCGCATATTCAGTTAAAGTGAACTCAAAGTTTCAGTACGATACTTATAATATAAAGTGATCAATAATGACTGACCATCACGTGACTTGCAAAATTCCGCATTTTGATCAAAACTATCTCCATGGAATAAAGTTAATATAAATTTATTCATTTGGCAACTTACGTTACCGACATTTCAAACATACAGTGACGTTTTGCGTGATATTTATATCAACATTTGGTACTATTTAATGATTTTGAACCTAATGATACATATTTATCCATAGTCTGATTTGAGAGACAAAAAAAAATAGTAAATAACTGTATTATTGAATGATAATTGAGAATAAATTATTATTCTTTCAAATTGTTACGCTAGAATAATGTTTCTCCAACACTGTTTTGGAATTTGCATATTCCATAACCAAAAATTATGTTGGAACGAATGACATTCCGAAAAACTGTTTAGAATTATTCCGTATGCCGTTCAGAATGATTCCGTGAGCCTTTAGAATCATTTCGACGAATCAGAAGCTGTTAGTTTCGCTACTACCATGGTTACCTTCTAACAATTCAAGTATTCATATCTGGATTTGACGTTTGACATTTAATAATTTTTTAAGTTTCCTCTGAAATATTGGTGAGTTTCCAAAACCTTGTTAGAGAAAGTATAGTCTACAACATGTTTGGAATGGCGTATTCCACACTCGCGAACCGTAATCCTAGCCTTCGGCTCGGTTTACAAACTTTTCGCTCGTTCAGAATATAGGCCATTCCAATACTTATTGTAGAATATACTATTTCAGAGAAACTGTCATGTGTCACTTGTAGTTCACTATTTCAAGCAGGCGGCAAATAAAAATTCAGAACAAGGCAGCACAGTCAATCATTTTCGATCACTCTGTATGAATTTTCACGTGATAGTTTTCACAAGTTTCGAAGAAAATTTCTCAGTAGTATGAAGAATTCAAATGTAGACGAGTAAGTCTTAGCGACGAGCCAAGGATAGGTCTCCCAACAACGGCATTCATTAAGGAGAAGGCTAATACCATGCACAGGCTCATCATCGAATATCGGAATGTGAAATATGACGAGATTAAGGCATCATTGGAGGAAAATCTATTTTCCGTTGAAAACCTCATCTGTTGACCAAAGAACATAGAGATACTAGAATCAATTGATGCCAAAAAACTCTAGACCGATTAAAAAAAGAAGAAGAGCATCGTAAGTGACAATTAATCATAGATTTACTCATAAGAACCTGGAAATGAATGCCACTCGTCTGTTTAGGTGTTCCAAGGTGAAGAAAATCTGACAAACTCCATTTGCCTTAAAAGCAGATCATATAGCAACGATTCTCTCGCAAGATTGAAAAACTTTTACTGCCGATAGATGTAGAATCATTTATTTTCCGGAAGTAATTGCTAAGCTTGAAAAACTCAACCCTGAGCGACGAATCATCCTCCACCAAGACAATTGAAGTTCACACAGCTCGCAAGTCTATTGAATTTTTGGAGCAGCAAAACATTGAATTATTAGACCATCCTCCTTACAGTTCCACCCTAAAGTTCCTAACGATTTCATCATTCTTCCCAAAATCAAAAACAGTCTGCGTGGTAAATGGTTTGAGTCGCCAAAAGAAGCAGTCCAGTCGACACCTTTATAAATGCATTTTTGTCAGTGCCAGCAAACGAGTGTGTTCAAGCGATCTGAAAAATTCATCAACGTTCGTGGAGATCACTTCAAAAAACAATAAGGTTATCAAAATCTAGTTATTATTTTCTTCCACTTATATATGCAAAATTAATAGATAACCCTAGTTGTAGCAACTAAGGTTATGTAACCATAGTAGTTATCAACTATCTAGAAAGTATTGAACTACTCAGACAGATTGATTGGATATCTTCATGATCTGAATCTCGCAGAAAACCAGCAACTGAAGCTGATATAGACCAATTAATTCTTCTAAATAGTCCTCGAGACTATTGTTCAACTCATTTGCAGATTAATATTAACTTCCAGAGATTTATATTTGGCTTGAGAGTATGTAAAAACTGCACTGAAGCTCAGATCAATTAGCATACTAGAGCTACTACCGAAATAAGCGTCAATTCATCTCTACAAATAAAATCACTCCTCTCAATGGTTAACTCTTGTCTTCAATGTACTAATGTCTTCTTTTTTGATGTATGCTACCGGAATCTCAACTCAATAATTGATTGTGCTGAAATGATGTTTGAGTGTAATCCAAAGTTTGGATACTCTATCCAGTTATGGTCTGCTTCTGGTTTCGAAACTTCTGCAACTACTGACAGAAGCCTTTAGTAAGATTTTCACACTTCAACACGCGAGTATATCTTCCAGAAATTAATATTAGCCTTCTAAGAATTTGACAACTGTTCGAAAGAACAATAATCAAGCCATCAATCACGATTTACAGTCGGTCTCTCTTAACAGTTTTTATATTTTTCAGGTGATAAGAGGCAACAACTATTGACTAGTTTTTGGAATCAGAAAACAGCCAGCTTATGAAAGTAAGAACGACACTTAATCATAAGCAAACTGAAAGACTGAATTGATGTTTTATTCTCATGAATTATGCTGAGCTTGTATTTAATACCTAAGATCGAAATCATTCATATTATTCAACCACTATACTGAGTTAAATAAAGTAATTGAAACTAAAAATTGCTGTTTTTCACACTACAATAATTCATTTCATCATTCCACATTAGAACATCCTTCAAATCATATAAACCTATTCACAGAAAAATGGAAGAAACTAGGTGACCCGTTTCATGATTTTGTAGCTGTGTGCGTGAGTATTGCGCACTATACATTGACGTGGGCATATCAATGCGTCTAACATTTTGTCACTCGAAGTTTCACTGATAATTAGAGATGAACTAAGATTCATGAATGGCCATTGTCCTGCCAAAATACAGCGTGATATGATATTTATTACAAAAGAGTATATTTCTTAGGGTTGCTGAGGAAAGTATGTCAACATTTTGAATGAAATGCTGTGCTTTGCTGTATTTTGTTTGGAGCATGTCTAGCTTTGGTTCGTAAGTTAAGAGTACATTATTCATTGTTCTTAGCTGGTATTCAGACGCCATTGTGGTGCCATACTTCTATGCTGTACACACAACGTTAATACAAAGATATTCCTGTTCAACGGGTTGCATATTCGCCTTTCTGCTAAGCCGAAAGCATTACTCCAGATCTTCAGGCTTTTAGCGAACTTTGGAGCCAGCCTTTAATGTAATATACATTCTGCATTGTTATAATTGCTTGTAACACCGAACTAGGCAAGAACTACCTTCGTGAGATGTAATTTAAAGGGAAAATATACAAGTTTTTAGTCTTTATGAGGCTTTTACATAAATTTGGTTATTATTTCAGAAAAGATGGAGTTCCATAAACATCAGTTACAATTAGGATATTCCATGCAGAAAACTCTTTGTTCAAGACAGATTAAATTATTATACAGACTTTCATGAGAATAAGAATATATTACAGAGAGAAAGCGAAGATGACATTGCTCTATAACTATTTCCTTGACTTACCCAACTTTTGGTTGTATTATGTATCAAACTACTTCAGATATAAGAATCATATTCAATGAGTTAAAACTTGGAAACTTTTGTTTTTCTAGCAAATATCCTCTGTGCTACAATCCTTATTCTCACAAAAGATTTAGATTCCATTTGAGAAGTTACTATAGCAAACTAAATTAAGATTATTATCAAACACATTTGAGAACAAAATAATTGTAGATGAATTATAGTAGATTTCAACATTTGTCTTTGGCTCGTGTACTAAGTTTCATTTTTCTGAACATTTTTGATAACATATTATCTTGCGAAATTACATTGGCCACATTATTCATATAAATTGGAAATTTCAATATCGATCGTGAGAAAAGATTGTTTTACCTACATTTTTAAAGATCCTTGATCCAGTTTTTATCCATGACTTGGTGATGCCATATCCAGATCTCCGTAAACAGCTCCTTGATGTTTATTCTCCGTTAAGAAAGGACACACCTTTTTTGCAGCTCCTGTGAGAAAAAGGAAAATGGACGAGACAAATTGTGAGTGGAACATATTTTCTCACCCTGGATCGAGAAGAAGCCTCTTACATGTGAATCATCATGCTCCATTTAATTCTTTTTCACATATTTTCTACTATTTTACCGGTTTCTTCCAAAGTGATATTTCTTTCATTGCCTTAAATAATATTAATCGGGTCGTTCATTTCTTTTGCAAGGAAGGAGACTGAAGAAGTTGGCGCTTCTGTGGCATTATTTATTTGTGCTCACCTATTAATGATAGAATGAGTTTTATCACTCAACAAATTTTGGTGCCATCGATTTATCATGTGCTTATAATTCGTGGAGTGAGGTTTGTTGTGTTAACAGTGAGTTTCAAAGATGGATCTATTAGATTTTAGCTAAAAAAGATATTTGTTTTTGGATACTGCTTTAATCTGATCTAAGCCAAAAGAGATATGTAACGAATCCTTCATTGATCCTTCCTCCAATAGAGTAACGAATTATAGTAATTCAATAATTCTGCAGTAGAAATATTGAAAGTATCATCTAAAATATTTGGACCAGCGGATACCTCGTTTGAATTCTTCTACATATTCATGTAATGTGGAACTGTAAATGTGAATATTTGACAGGATTATGGCATCTGCTGCTCACATAAATTAATATTTCACGCACGTAAGTTAAACATCCAACAATGAGAATGATCAAAGATTAAAAAATCTTGACCAAAGCGAAACTGTTATTTTAACGAACACTTTAAAATATTCAATCGCAAACAGAACGACCCTACCTAAATTTTCTTTATCTTCTTCAAACCAAATACAAAAAAATCTTACACAAGTCTTCGTTCGACTGCAGCACAAACAAAAACCTCTTAAGACCCAGTTAAAAAAACGCGGGACAAGTTTTATTACAAAACATACAGAAAAGCAAACACATGAGAATATCCAGCCAGTAATGAGCATAAGTTTTTGTGTGATCGAAGTCACTGTAAATCTTTTGTTACTCTCGAAAAGACGATCAAAATATTTTTTTAGGCGATCATAACAAAAAAGGTGTTTCTATGGCTCCTTTTGCGGTCGTGAAGTTTTACTTTCTGGTACACAACTGTAAAATTTTACTTTTTGGGACTGATCTGTCAAACACTACTATTTTGGGACTGATCTGTCAAAAACTACTTCATAGACATTTCAATCTTACCCATATGTGCTGCTTGATGAACTGTTTAAGATACAGTTTTTGACTGAATACATATTATTGCATTCCTTCGTCAACCTCAATAGTTCGTGCAATTCAAGAAACTGATACGCATTTTTCACAAATGTCACTTTAATAGAAGACAATAAAATAAAACAATTTCAACGGCAACTAAGATTTACAAATGCAATGTTTTAGAAATAAATAGATGAAATTTTGTGGTTTTGAAATATTTCGTGATGATCGCCCAAAAAATGTTGTGTGCACCTCGGCCTACAATCCTTTTTTGGTCTCACCTGAATAAGACCAAAAAAGATTAACCTTTACGACCTTGACACACAAATAACTATTTTGTATACTTGATTGAAAACATTATATGGAAGACAGAAAAGAAAAGTGCCAGTTTTCTAATTGGCAACACTTTTCTAATTTGCAACAAAAAATAACAAACAAAAGATGCACTACGTCACGCACTCAAATGACAGCTTTGACTTAATTTAGAAAAAATTACAGGTTAAACTTATAAGAAAACAAAAATTCTCTCGATTTCGCCGGGAACAAGTGTAAAGTCGCTTCTTTAGCTGCATCCAGAATTTCGCGAGAATCTTTAGCTTCTGACGCTTCTGATAAATTAATTTTTAATATTGTTTATTTGTTACTATGCTTTTATTTAGCAGCTGTCAAATCCGTTACTATGTTTTTGTAAGATCACAAGCTTGATTATTATTTCTGTAGAAAATCATTTCTATTCTTGGCGTCTTCCACTGAAGTTTTTCTATCAAGTATACAAAAAGTAGCATGTTTAACACGTAAGAAAAGCGATATCACTTTGCTCGTGTAAATTGAATGTTGCTCTCGCTCGTGAATTGAAATAAACTCTCACTTTTCTCTACTTGTTGAACAATCTACTATTATATACTACTATCATAGAAACAAAGTGATTCTGATATCTGTTCAGAATGAAAATAGGTAATAACAGAGCCTTAGCTGAACGTCAAGACAAAATAATTTCTTTCTACTCCTAATAACAATGTACCATGATTGAGAAATACATTATATACCAGCAACTTGTTTGCTTCACATTCACATCCCAGGGCATATTTTAACGCTAGGTCGATAATGCCCCACATTTCCGCTTCGGTACAAAATTTATTACTGTTGATCTATTCATTGAACAGGATTCAACAGTATCTAATGCTGTAATATTTAATTGAAAATATATTAGGCTTGTAAAGGTGAACTTTTGAACTAAAATGTATTCTCTTCTATAGCTGGAACTGCTGAACTCTGTGAGCATATGTAAATATATAAGTTAGCCCTTTTCAGTGGTGTACGTGAAGAGGACTTCCCCTCTTGAGTACGTAATGTTATTTTAATTACTTCTCGTAAATTATATTTAAAGCAGAGTTACTGTAGCCAGTTCAGCGTATTTTAAAATTTATGTGTAGTCTTAAGACACTACCCCAGACTATTAAAAGCTTTTAATACGCATAAGAGCTGAATAATTTTCTATAAAGTTTTGCTAAGTAACTTTGAAAGGATTATTGAGAATTACTTTGAGCAACGAACAAAAGTTACTCCGAAAATAGGAAATTAATCGAGATCTTTTAGGGAAACTGGAGTTATTCATTATTTGATTACAATCGAATTAATTAACCATACCTGATCTATTCATCAAATTTAGCATGAAAACTATTTAAGCCTACAATAATATGATAGCCTTTCTTGCCCACAAGTTAGTTGTGGACCATTTACAGAATTAGACTCGCGTACAATAGCTACACAACATTCGGATGATAAAATAAAGATAAAAAACTACTTGATGATGTCTCTCTCTAGATAGAAACTAAGAGAAGCCAGATGAAGTATAAGTAATAACATTCAATTAAACATCTCTGAAAAGAGATAAAAGCGATTCCCAACACAAAAGCTGCCAAAAGAAAAAGATAAAACACATCAATTAACCAATACTGAATAGTTTCAAAGCTACCAATGGCTTCTTTGTTCGCAGAAAAAGCTGTACGGGGTGAACACTTTTATTCGTTCGGCATAAGCTCTACCCGATGCAATTTAAAAGCGATACACTTGAATCTAGGATTCGATTCAGGATCTTTGAAAGTGGTAGGATTTATAAGTCGAAGTAATCCGTTTGGGCTTGGACACTGGAATCTAAAACTTTGGATTTGAGCTAGCTGTAATGATGCAATTTGTGAATCTAACGTTGAAAACACCCGGAATGAATCAGGGCAGTAATAGAGTAGATGTAACATCTATTGGTCATCGAATAAATTCGTATATTTTAACAGCGTTTCAACAAAATGATGGAGGAATACTTAATCACCCCAGTAAAGCAGTTTCTGGACCATTTATTCTTTATTTTTACATTGTTGGTCCTCAAAATCATTGAAAAAGGAAGTGTTGTGAAACTGCTGACTTTTTCTCTAAAAACGACCGATATATCTGTTTAGAAGTCTCCTAAAATGATTAAAGTTATTGTCTGTCTATCTATGTCTATGTGATTATCCACGAGAGCAGACCAAACAAATTGAGATTTAGTATATGACTATATTTTTATCATGATTTGACCGTAACAAATATGAGTTTCTTGATTGCATGCATTTTGAGGAAGTTTGATATATACAGGCAGATTTGATTGAGACTGGATTTGTTTCCTGTGCGATTTTTCTATTTAGAGTTGAAAGATTTTAATATACAAGTTATCACGTAATTCTTGAAATATCGATTCCATCCTTTTGAAAACATATAGCCCGGCTCAGACGCTTTTTCATAACGTGAAAGAGCTCTCATTCAGGCTAGAGCTCCAAGCATTACCCGGGGCGCCGTGTAGTTGTAATTTTGTCTACATGGCACACAATAACGAAAGTATCTGAAATGATAGGTGTTGGGCTGAACGATGTGATAAGGGAGAATGTGTCCGTACAATGACCTTTTGCAATTACCAAGTGATCAACTTGGTAATTTAACACTTACCAATTAACTGTCTTTTCAAATGGAGCCTACTTCTTTAATTGCTTTCAATGAGAAACGGAAAGATCTTGATTTCCAACAAAACAATAAAACAGTGAGCTATTAACTTTGCCGGACGAATTGACTTTAATGGTTAGCGAAAAAGTTTGATAAGTAGATCATAGTAACCTGATCTTAAATATAACTTTAGTTGAATAAGTAGCTGATTCTATTATTGCAAACAATTACACTAATGATCATACCGTAAAATAATATATTACACGTCTTCGACGATAGCACGCTCTGATATAAGGAATCTAGAACAAACAGTATGATGCCCATACGCCTGTGCCAAAATCGTGAATATATATAATATCTAACTTAGACGAAAGGACGTCGGACCTAAGATTGGTCGTGGAAAGGCATAAGGATTGGCCATTCTGAAGATGGCCGTAGGGAATAGAAGTATCGGCACTCACGTGACTGAGTGCATTACGTGAGATTGGATGCTTCGCCTTAAAATTTCAGCCGATTTTTGAGAGCCCGAGGCAACAAGAAATTTTCTAATAACCCTTAGTAAAGATTGCTCGGCGAAAGTACTTTTACTAGATAGAAACAAGACAAAATTTCGCAAAAATCACACCAAACATATTTGATTGTCTCGAAGCTTAAGAAAATCTTGGTTATAGCTCAAATCTTCTAAAACTTTTGTTTGTTGGTTTCATTACCCGTGGAAGTTTCCGTGCCACTTTTGACGTAAATTATTTCAGCAATAGTGCATTGATCTTTTGGGCATGAATAACCATCTGAAACCACTGTATACTATACTGTTTTAGTGAACTCAATCAACTTCGACGTTCGTTCACGGAAGAATTCAAAGAAGGATATCAAAAATCAGTTGCTGTATCAAAAAAATATCCATAGTGAATGCAAAATGGCAATATGAGATCGTCATGTGACATATTGTGAGATTGAGGTGCCCCTGGGCATTGGTACAACAAACAAACATAGAATATTGCGTAGACATTCAGTCATAGAGAAATTTGTTGGCATTAGATTTCGCATAATTTGATAATCGCTTAAAGAAACCAATTTGTCGATTGGTGCGTTTTTCTTTTTATATATAATCGTGGAGTGTCAAAGTCAGTCAAATATCTACACAGATAAAGAATATTGAATGTATATGTGTGAATCCGCAATCGACCATCATTCAGCAGTGTGGATGTTTCAAGTTGAGCCACATTCAATAAAATTTGTTCGTATACGAAGCACGTTGAGGCAAATGGTCGATTTTTTCTGTAATTGATATACTTATGGCTACAATGGCAAAAATAGATCGCAGAATAATCAATTCTAAGTGGTACAGAGCTATTCGTTTGCCGAAAGTCTTTGGGGGAAGAAGTAAAAATTACCAGCGACGCATGACACATCAGCACAAACGACTGAATCGGTCAAAATATTGAGTTATATAATATGACATCCGCCGTACAGCCCTGATTGAGCACCTAATGATTTCTTTTTGTTTCTTTGCGTTAAGAATAAACTACGAGTTCAACAATTCTTGATAACAGAAGAAGCAATTAAGACTTCCAAAATGCATATTCGAGATAACTCAATCGAGATGGAAAAAAAGCTATGGGAACTGGTTCAAATGTATGCAAGAGCGTATTGATCATCACGGAAAATATCAAGAAAAAATAAAAAAAAAAAATCATTTTTGTAACACGTGCACCGAAAGTACTCTATTACAGAGCTAAATTCTGCTCTGAAAGTTCTTTATTCCAAACCATGGTAACAATTTTCAATAATTCTCAGTTGACAGGGAATTAATAGATATTTTTGTCCGCTGGGTAAGAATAAATAAATTGTGGATCATGGATGGCCTTTGGAATTCTTTCATTTTATTGGTATATTTTTATTATAGAAGGTGTTCGTTATAGTATGTGCATTGATTGTGAACGGGATAGTACAGAAAATGTGAAAAATATCAATCAATAAAATAAATCATTTGAGTTATTTGAGTGAGTAAAAAATTTTTTGGGAATTCAATCAATATTTATGTTTCAATTTCTTTCCTACTTTACAGTTTCGGCTGTGGAAGATGTTGACTTAGTTAAGCTCGATATCACACATAAATGTACAATTTTAATTTCACACAATATGATTGTTTTCGCTTCTGAAGATGGCTGAGGTACAGAAAGTAAAACATAATACATCTAAATTCATTCAAAAAGCTCAGTTATGGGGGGAGTACTTCGGTGCACTTGTTACAAAAAGTATCGCATGCAACACGGACACTGAACGACTGTCATTATTGTCTCGGACAAATTTGGCTGCACGGAGCTACGCCTTGAGCTTTGCTCTTGTCTTCACCGAGTGCAGCCAAAATCCTGGACAAAAATGACAGTCATTCGGTCCTTGTTACATAATATCTAATCTATGCATATCTGTTTTTGTTTGATATTAAAGGTACATAAAGAGCAGCCCTCATATTTCCACCTATTTGGCAAGAAATCGCTCATGAATGTTCAATTATATGATATCTTGAAAATAAGAAATTTGTCTTGTTCTACTTGAAAAAAAAAATAATAATCGAGGAACTCATAAAAATAAGATTCCAAATTATTTGTTGATCTGTGAAGAACGTGAGAACAATTGTACAAATTTGCTTGAAAAAATCTGCCAACAAATAAGAAAACCAGAATGGTAAGTACTCATACTACTTCTCGCTCAATTTAAAACATATAATAATACCTAATGAAGTAATAAAATCCGAGTAATAAACAATAATAACTGCGTAACGAATTTTGTAAGTAAGGAATTATAGCGTATTAATGAGAACAGCCTGGAGAACAACATAATTAACAGGTAAAAAACGACTCATTTACAATTATAATTTAATGAGTAAATCATACGTAGATTGGTCGCGTACTGAGCATTCTGTTAGCAAGAGTAAGCGATATACATAGAGTTTCCAAGAATACCTAGACAATTGACTACACCACTCAAATCCAGTATGTTCCAATATTGTTAGGTTACTCAGTATACATAATTAATATATAAAATAGTAAAATTCTAGTTACAGTCCTGTATTTTCCTTTTATCCTTTTCTGCGATTAATCTCCGTCTGTCTCCATTGGAAGAACATCCCAGCTGAAACATAACGCCTCCATTTGATATCTATTCACGAGAACGACACTAAAACAATCACACTGGCTCAATGTGACTGAGGACATCTATGAAGTACAACTAGCAGACTTGAGCTCATTAAATAAAATTGTTTTGAACTACGAGATTTTGCAGCACTAAATCGGATCACTCACAAGCAGAAAACATTGTTAGTCAGATTTTGTCTCAAAGTGTTGGATTTTATTAGAAAAGATTACTGTTTAAGCTATAGAACCTTGTGAATTTATTGCTAATCAAAAGAAGCTGACGATTCTTCACTTTAGCTTCGTAGAAAAACAAAAAATACTTTACAAAGAATTCATGATAGTCGGGACAATTTCAACCAACTATTCAATTGCTGAAAAGACAGATGTTTGCGAAGTTATTAAAGAAACTTTTTTGATTACAGTTTATTCGTCCTAAATACTTTCAGCTTTTAAAGTTCGGGACTCCGAATGTATGGCATTTCTTCGTTTAGCATATTTTATATATGTGCATTTAAACTAAACGATTATACACTTGAAGATAATAAATTCAAGATAGTAATAGCAATGATTCACTTCGCAGGATACAACTCTTTAATCTTGCAACGATTTTGGATCCTTAATGTGCGAATATGCGGAGATATTTGCATAAAAAGCTACTTATGCTAAACTTCTACTATCATAGATATGACTGATGATGATGCATCGGAACATAGTGCCAAAATAAATTCATAAAATGATTACAAGTCTAGAGATGCATATATGAACCAGAAACTGAATCTTTGGCTGAATTTTGAATTATTGTGAATACAAGATTAGTAGTTGTGATATACGAGGTTGTACAGATGAATAGTTGTTTCGACCACTTTGGATTTACAAAAATGCGATTGTTATTGCATTTAAGTTTATAGACGCTTTTAAGAAAAATTTCTTAACCTATCATTTTCACGTCAATCTACTGTCCTAAAGTTGATGTGAATGTGAAAAGTTAGTGATGTTTCAAGATTCCTGGCGAAGAATACTACAAAATTCACTTCCACAAAGACGCTAAATATCGAATGAAATTATCAGATAAGTTTGATTTGGGAACGCCCACAAATCCGGATTTTAGTCAGTAGAGACGAAATTTTGAATTTAGTATAATCAAATATTGATCGGTATTAACAAATTGTTTAGCTCATCGGAGACAAGTCTGAGTTTTCAGTCAAGTGTCTTAACATTGTTTAACTTAAAAATTCTCTGCATAATTTCGGTGACCAAAATGATCTTCATTCATATTGGTGTATATATGTATGTTGTAGCTTGCTCACTCATTCGTCCAATTTTTGGTGGAACTATCTTCTCCCATTTCAACCGAATTTGATGATATCTTTTCTCAGGTTACTCGTAGGAGTCTAGTCTACTGAGAAAAAAATCCTAAATGAGCTAAACCTCAGTTTTGGAGCCAAAAGTGATTTGATAATTTAACTCTCGCTATAATTTTCATGAAGACAGAGAATATATTATGAAAAAAAAACATCACACAGCTCTAAAAAACGAAACAATCAATTGTCATTTACTCTACGATGTTATTTAGATGTAGACAATATGTGCCATATTATGATCTCATATTTGGATAACCTCTGACATGAATTTTTTCAACATCAGTATTGATGTGCTTAAGACATAGTTTAAAATCTGCGTGATGAACATATGTAACAAATATAAGTCAGCACATCTATAGCAAACATGTGAAGCCTGGATTTATTATTTGAAAGTAGAATAGCTGATAATAATTACAATTATAATAATGTTATATAGAATGATACTAATTTATGCTTACTTATGCCCGGTTGCATAGCTTTTGGTTCATCCTAAGCGTAGCTCAGTTATTTGAGTAACAATCGTTATCTAGGTAATCAAACTTCGCTTAAGATGAACCAAGTAGGTACTATGCAACCAGGGATAACTTCTTGTTAAATTTATAAAGTATAAAATATGTGAAATAGAAGAGTAGAAGGTTAGTCAGTTGAGTATCGTAAGAATCATTTACAAAGTCATGAAGGCTATAAAGTAGAGTCGAATAGAATAGTAGTTGAGTAGAACTCCACTCCGTACTAAGCTGCATAATAGTAAATAAGATCAATAAGTATTTGTGAAATTACTTGTGATAATATATCTCTATTATTTATTATTCAACTTATTTTCTTGTTTAAAAACTTGGAAATGATATCTATCTTCCATTCAGCAAGAACCCATCAATTCTTCGTTACCTCTAATGTTAATCCGACAGAATGAGAACGCTGTTTGTGGAACAATTTTGATAGATTGATTAATTGCAGGTATTAAAAACATGAACACAATCAAATTCAGGCTACATGCGTCAATAAATAAACTAGAGAAATGGGCCCACACTACAGGTTTCAATTTCTCAGAATCAAAACAAGCCATCCACTTTTGTGAAATTCGAAAACAACACAATAATCACTTGATAAAAATCAACAAGAATTATACTAAATACGTGAATCAAATCAAATTCTTAGGTGTGACATTCTACACAAAATTAGCTTAAATATGTCACATTTCAAACATAAAAAATAATGTGAATAAAAACTGAACATATAGTGTTGGGACACCTAAAATTAGTGTTGCCACGAGACTCGAGACCAGTCTCGGTCTCGTCTCGTCTCGCCTCAAAAAGTCGAGACGAGACCATTGAATGGGACTCGAGTCAAAAGTCGAGACCAAGACGAGACCAGAGTCGAGTCTCGGCGAGAGTCTCGCGAGACTCTCGACGAGACTTGTATCATAATCACTTAAATTCATTTTTATTTCTTCTGAAAGCAATTTTATAGAGCAAGTAGGTTAATACCGACAAACTATAGTAATAATAACTGATTTAAGATAGTTACTGATGGATAAGTTTTTGATTGAAACAATCATTTTTTCTACCGCTCTTTCAGAATATTCACTTCATATTTAGCATACATGACAATATTTTTCTGTCGATTGTTTTTTTAAAGTGTCATTTGGTTCTATCATGTTTGGTATCAGATTACCTAAAGCTTCTGCAGGAATAATTCTAGTAGAAGTCTGAAAAAGGATATTCAAACGATTGTTAATTTTTATTTGAATGATGTCTAGTTTAGTATCAATCTCAAGCATTTGGGGAGATAGGCTTAGCAGGAATATAAAAAAGATAATAAGTGAAATCCACGTTATAAAATTATACTTCCGGTGACCAAATGTCAAAACTGTATGTTCCAAATTAAAGACCCTGAAGATTTAGAAAAGAACTCTTCATTTTCAAAAATACCTATTTTATGTATGCCCGATTTCATGATCTCGAGTTGAATTAACCTGGGTTAAAGTGACGGGGAGTTAACCAATATACAGGCTTTCAATTCATTTGATTGACTTGATTGGGCAGTGATGACACAAAAAATACAGAAATTGATATTGTTACCAAGGAAATGAGCTCTTTAAACCGGATTAATTTAACTCGAGATCGTGAAACCGGCCATTAGAGACTTAAATATAACCGCCATCCGTCACTTTAACAATGACAGCCGTCACTTTGACAATAACAGCTGTCACTTTGACAATGACAGCTGTCATTTTGAAATATGCAATTGATTGATGCGACACTCTAAATCTATGAAACAGCGATGAAACCGGTCATGAAACTTTTGGTTAGGGAAGTACTGTGTGGCCGCAGCAGATTTTATATGATAAGATTGTACAACAGGACGAGCCCCAATACTAGCACAACACTTTTAATTGCAAAAAAATTATCGACATAATGGAAGAATATATCATCATACTATAACTGATTTTGACTGGAAATACGTTACATAAATCGACTCCTATAAGATTCCTGGTTATATTCCTGTATCTCATCTAATTTCATACAAAATTGAATCGGATTAGGCTGGACTGGGCCATAGGAAGAGAAAATCAATACTATTCTTCCATAAATTTCAGTAATTTGAACCATATAGCCCGTTATTCACAGTCAATAACATAACCTCATTTGAAAATTTGGTTTTTCCTCATCTACTTCCGAATTTGATGGTTCACACGTCGCAAATAATGCGTTAACTGAGCATGTAGGCATCTTAGATCTACCATCAATTCAAATGAACGCTTTCGTAGCCTGAATTTAGTTTATATGAATTTATCTTGAAAATTGTAGAAGAAATATCGTGTGGCGAAATAGCATTATGAAATTCGGAGAATATGTTTATGTTTTATAACTCAGCGATTCTTGACTAGAAATATGTAGCCTCAACCTTGTCAGAATGCTCAAGTTTACACATTTGTTGCATAAAACTATTGCCTCTTTATTATCTCGAATCCTCGTGGCTCCAGTGGTTCCATTCTAATTCATAGAGACTGCTTGGAGATAGATTGCAGTCTCTATATGTCAATGTTGATATGTCCTAGTTACATTTATGGGAACTTGAATATTGTATGTTAGTGCAAACAATATGATCGATAACGTTATGCTGTCATTTAGTTAAGAACTGTATGTTTGAAATCAGGTTCAATTTATTTTTAATCATTCTCCAGATTTATTATCTATTATAATGGTAAAATTTTATTCTATTGATACTATTTTATAACGTACGATGTCAAATCTGTCATCGAACTAAGGAAAATGACATGACCCTGTCTCTTACTTCTGGAAGACTGTCTTCAACGATGATGACATAAAATCACATCTCTAATTGCAAATTCGACGTAGGCTGAGATTATCCAATACGCAAGCGCGTTGTACGTGATCACGTGATCACAATTTCCAGAGCTGCTTAGCAATGTAGGAATAATTGTGTAATGCAAGAAATTCAAAAGACACATTATTTGTAGAGTAGTGTTTTTGTGGTTCTTAGCGATTGTAAAGTGAGCCAGAAACTCATGTCTGAAGATTTATGACCAAGCTATGAAACATAATTTTGCGCACCAAACACGCAAATCCATTTTTTCGGTAGAATTCTTAGCAAATAATAATCAGGTAGAACGAATTGATTCCCACATGGAAGAATATGTAATTTTGAAAAATCATGGCGAGACTCTCGTCGAGACTCGAGACCGAGACGAAACTGACCTACTCGAGACCAAGGCGAGACCGAGACGAGACTGAGCCAGGCGAGACCACCACGAGACCGAGACAAGACTCACTAAAGTCTCGTCTCGTCTCGTCTCGTGGCAACACTACCTAAAATGAAGGCCACATCGAAAATCATTACTGTATATATACAAATCCCTCATACGATCTAAAATAGATTATGCTTGCATAGCTTATCCAGCAGCCTGGAAAACCAAGCTAAAAATATTGGACTCAGTTCACAACACCGTTATAAGAATATCTTAGGGAGCATTTAGAACAAGCCCTATAAACAGTTTACTAACAGAAGCAGATGAACCATTCACAGAAATAAGAAGGCAGCAAAGCCCTGAACTACATTATAAAACTATCAAATAATTCAAAAAATCCAACATACAACCAATTTTACGACAATGGAACAAAAATAAAACGAGAACCCACTACAACAGAAAATAGTGTCATACCTGGACAAAATAAAAGTAACATTTCCTCAAACAGAAAATCTCTTCTTTCACAAATATCCACCTTGAACAATAATGCGACCAAAAATAACCTTCAACCTCCTAGAACACTAAAAAAATTAAAAACGGCTTCAAATCACACTATTTCATCTATACAGATGGCTCCAAACAAGACAATAAAATTGGAGTCAGCGTCATAGCCGAAGACAATACACAGCTCAAATTCCATTTACCTCCACAGTATAGTGTTTTCACAGCAAAATGCTATGCTTTAGAAAAAGCAACTAAGTTAATAACACAAATAACAAGCTCATTATATGCGTAGATTTGCTGAGTGTAATCCAGACCGTAGGAGATTTGTACACAAAAAACAAATTCATACAAAATACACAGGACAATATACACAAAGAAAAAGCGAGCCAAGCAGCGGAACAAGCAACATCGGCAGAAATCAAAGATGTACCAGCAATAGCTTAAGACCTGAAACAAAAAATAAAATAGAAATTAAGAGAAAAGTGCAACGAACAATAAAGAGCCCCAACTGACAACAAACTACAGCAAATAAGAAAAGAAACCCAACAATAGATAGACCTGAAAGACAGGAAAAATCAAACCATAATAATCAGATTATCAATAGTACATAGTCGAATCACACATAGTTGTATCTTATAAAAAACACAACCAAAAATCTGCGATATATGCAACACACAAATAACAATACAACATGTTATCACACAATGAAACAAATACGCTTCATGAAGACAACAACACAACATACCAATAACATTGAAAGAAAGCGTTGACAAATAGAATTGAATTTATAATAAATGCAATAAAATACCTAAAAGATGGTAACATTCTAAATAAAATATGAACTGAAAAGCTAACAATTAAATACAAGAAAGAAAACACAGTCAAAAAGTCTTGTACCCCCATAAAGGTCGGTCATTATATTTTTTGACTTGAAAAATTTTCTCGTACAATGTCTCGCAGTATTAAACATATGAGATTCAGTTTTATACTCATGAACACTTACCACTGGGGCCGAAACTGTAGAGTAGAAGAAAATGTAAGCTCTGTGACCAAATTCTTGTATTCCAATGCCTACATTAACTTCCCAGTCAGTATCATCAACCATTTTCATGAACGAATTGAGCTAAAATATGAAGCAGAGACTCTACATATACCACTAGTAAGTTAAAAACAAATTTTGAATTTAGTAGAATCTAAAATCGATAGATTATGTACTACTTTTTCTTAGAAGGATTGTTCACAGAAGAAATTCATAGTGACATGTCTAATACATAAAAGTCATAATGTTCTTTATGAATAATATTGAAAAATTGATTTGCAGATATCGAAACAGAATAAACTGACATTAGAAATTGTGGATACTGTACACAAAACACTTTCAAAAGTACAACGACTTGGACAAAAACATGTAGCAAAGACCTTAGATATTTCATACTGTGACGTGCAAGAGTGAGGGGGGAGCTCGTAAAGACGACGTAGTATGGGGCGGAGCTTCTTCGGCCGCTTACGCCGCACCGCGTCGCAGCCCATCACCCCTCGCAATGGAAGCCTCTAGTGATTTCTAGAAATGGAAAACTCGAGAACAATATTTCTCTATATAAGGCCAAGCGAAAGACGTGTAGGACAGTACAGTAATAAGAGTATTAGTGTGAAATAAATAATGAAGTAACAAGTACAGTGAACAGTGCATATAAATAGTGAAATATAAATATCTGTGACCTTGATTAAATTAGAATTAAGTGATTAATATATAAATATAGTGTTATTAGTGATATAAGAAGAATTAAAGATTTTATTTCATTTAGATTCTTAAGTAGTGACTTTTATTTATTTACAGAGTGATTCATCAAGCAATAAACATTACAATACGAACATGTTCTTCCAAATGTCCATTCTGAGTTAAGCATTAGCTAATGTCTGAACGTTAACAATAAACTTCATCCAAGTTGAATTGTGGTTTCTCTAATATATGAGCTTTAGGTTCATCAACATGATCTAGAAACAAAGTATAAGTCACAAGAGTGGAAATATGCTGGGTCCAAATTTTTGGCGTAGACATCATAAGGAGAAGCTCATTCTTCCTTTTTTTCGGACAAAGATGGAATATTTCTTAAGCCCATATTACACGGTGTGGAATTTAATATAAAAATGTATATATAATTTTATGTATGGAAATTTATACATAAAATTCAATACAGAATTTTATGTGATAATTTTTGTGTATGACACACAGACAGATTTATGCATATAATTCATCTGTAGCGCATGCGTCCTAGCTACTACTTTCATGAAAATGGAGGAGAATATCGAAGAAAGTCTATTATTGTCTGCTGCGACATTAATTATAATTTTGAAAAAATTGGAGAGTAATAAAAAAAACTGGAAATAAAGAACTATGGACAACGGAGAAATGCAGGTCGCGGCGTTTTAAATATGTTGAATCAAGAACTTTCGCTTGAATTTATTCTCAATTTCTGTCAATGCAGATAATCTAGCATGTTTGTTCTTGTACTCTTTGCTTTTCACTACATGCAAACAAGGGTAATCTCTTTATAAGAGTTTATAAGCTCTGTGACTTGTTCGTGGGACCAAGACATTTCTAAAATGAAGCAAACTCTATCAAGTTACAATGTATAACCTCAATCTCAACTCAAACTCATCTGAAATGTCACATGAAAATCACTGCGCAGCTCTCGTGCGCAGTTTTGATATAAAATTCTGTAAGAAAATAGAGCATGCTCTAACTATTTCTGTATCAAATTCTGTACATAATTTTCTGTGAACTTTTCTTGTATGATACGATACATAATATTTCATACAGATTTATGAGTATATTTCAATATTAAATTCTGCTCCGTGTAATACGGGCTTTATAGATCTCTTATTACAAAGTGAAGCTGCGACTTGAGAGGAGGTACTGTATTTGAAAAATACTTCTAACGTTCAAAAATCGTTGATAGTTTTGCCAAAAAATAGCAAGTCAGTCTTTAATACTCATTTTCTTGCGAGACAAAAATTGAGTTTCTCTTATAGATACTTACGACAGAGCAAAATGGTGATTGCAGGATATTATTCTTCATTATTTGAAAATTTCGATGAGAAACATTGATGAATAGTATTTTAACAGTTTATTGGATTTGTATAATGTGCCATTTCACAAGTCTTATGAGCTCAGCTATAAAGAAATCAAATTAGACCCTGAATTGATTGACTGTATTTACTTGATTTGGGGCCTTTTCTACCCCCAAAACTGGGACAATATTCGAAAGAACACAACTTCAATTGATATACATATGTATTATCAATGATTTTCTTAAGACCCAGAGTCTATAACCTTTGTGATAAGTGTATAGAAGTGTTGAATGAGCACCGTGAGTTCTTCTATGTTGGGCCAAAAACTTATCAATGTCGTCTTGTAATAGCATTAAAGAAGGGAAAACATGAGTTCTCCACTGGCCCAATCTATGTTCTGATCATGTGTCATGAACCATTCTCCACAAATGTTATAACTATTTTTCTTCTGTTTTATATTGAAATTAGTCACAAAGTTGTGAGTACCATTTTCATGATTTATTTGCAATTTCTATTAATTTACGATTATTTAGAGGATGAGACTGATCTTGAGCTTCAATAATTGACACATTTCCATCTGTTAAATTACTCTACATTTTCATTTAACATCTTTTAGATTCATTTTCAACGTGATATTGCAATCTGATTGAATAATTCAACATCCATTTTATTTCTGTCTCACTCTATTTAATGGAAAAAATTTCTATTGAATATTGGAAATAGTTGGATAATTTATATTTAAGCTGAGTTTGAATTTTTACGTCAGAAAGTAAAGCTTGCAAAATCGATAGACTTCATTATTTTAAATTGAAGTTCATACATTGAATATATAAGCGACAGTTTATTAAAAATTGAATTTTAAAACATGAAGTGTAATTGTACTTTCTGATTTGAGATTGAATATCTGAAAATTTAAAAGATTGGAGTATTGAAGAATTGAAAGCACATTTCATATTTTTCTCATTTTCACAGTAATTACATTTCATGATCGAGCTTAAGACAACAACATTAACAAATGGACTGGTGATTATTGGTGTGCATAGCGCAATCAATATGCAAAGATTTGTAAATGCTCAGATCTTGTGATATACCGAGCTTAAAGATGGTCGAATAAAAACAAACTAGATTAAATATAATTGATCTGGCCATAATTTAACCCGTAACCACTGTGACCCTATTTCAGTTACATAGTTACTGTGAGTGGGTCAATTTGACCATACCTGAATATCTTTGTTAAATTATGATATTTGTTTGTATGATGCAACAAAACAACGCATATTACATGAACTCAAGTTTATCTAATAAAAAATTACAATTTTTTGTGGGTATAATCGTGATCGCTACCCATATCTTCAAAATTTTCAAATTTGCTGTCACTTTCTTTATAACCTTCCGCCTCATTGTAACAAGTTGTCATTGGTATATTTGAGCATTTTCGAACATCTAGGACGATTTCTCATTCAAATATCTTCTACAATATCATATTTATATATGATAACAATCTAAAAATTCCAATAAAGTACATACTGTATATGGGTCAAATTGACCAGAAAATGAGTAATATAATTCTAAATTTGTCAAACTGACAGCTACACTCCAGCTGCCTTAACACTCGACTTACCAATCAGTACTTGACACACTGCTGAATGAAGCCTGCGCTAATTCAACAGATACGCGAGTAATCCAAATATAGAAAATGCATATGGTCAAATTGACCCATAAACAGTGGTTACGGGTTAAGATCACACATTCAATGGAATTAGCTCTAGAGATAGTTTTCTGTTACTTTCCTTTCTTCTAGTTATGAAACTCTACATTTAAACTTGGGAGAGAGTATAATACAACAATCGCCTTTGGCCTGCAACAGGGTTGATGTAAAAATAATTCGCCTATTTCGTTCAGCAAAATATAAAATGAAGTTCAAAAATTGAATAGTCAATTTCAGACTTATGGCCAAGACATATACGAATCATAATGAGCATAGTCAACAACTGAACCAAGGCAACTTCGAAAGAGACAGTGTCCCTACGCCCCAATTAATGACTTCGAATCTATTTTTTTTGTATGATATATTATTTTATTCCAAATTGGCAACCTCAAGTACTCAAAGTTACAGTTTCACAGGGAGCAGAATTTTTACTCTGAAGGCAAGCTTTGCAGATGTTCAGGAACGATGAAATCTGGGAGTAGCCTTGCAGTACAGCCGGCACTCGCTTCAGGATCGATGAAATCAGGGAACAGTCTTGCAGTACAGCAGGCACTCGCTTCAAAAACGATGAAATCAGGGGACAGCCTTGCAGTACAGCAGGCACTCGCTTCCGAAATGATGAAATCAGGAGCCGTCTTGCAATAAAGCAGCCACTTGCAAAGGTGAAAGTCAGGAGCAGCCAAAATTTCTCAATAAAACTACACGTAGAATTTAGGATTAGGAAATTCAAGGGTCTATTTTCAATAAATTGATGAAAAACAGAGAGAGTAGACAATAAATAACAATAAATTCAATATAATAACTTCAACTAAACATTCAAAACTCAATATATAAGTTAAAATTCGTAGAAACGTTTTCTCTTTGTCACTTTTTTTGTCCTTGGAGTCGTACTAAGAAGAGTGTAATAAAAAAATATGTTCCTAATATATTATATTTTGATTTGGCCAGCTTATAGCAAGTTGGATCTATGAAATATTGTAAAAAGCTTCCCAAGTCAATTCAAAAGACTTTAAGATCGTATCGCTTCAAGCAGACATCAGCCCAGAGGATGCTCGTGTTAATAGCGGAACTTTTGAATTGAATGAATCTGTCCATCATTTTCAGTTTCCCAACTTTACAAGGCTTGTGCTATCATGAATAGCTATCAGCCACGTAAATATCCCAGACTAGTGCTCTTGAGAATAGCTATCAGACAGACTAATTTGTGCTTTTTCCAAAACCTAGGTTCATTTGAGATTGGCACTAACTTTATAGCTTTCAGCCACGTCACGTAAGGGAGTCTAATTTGTGCCGCCTGGATGAGTAATCAATTAGATTTTTCTACATCAAATAATTCTTCTAAAATAAAAGAAATTATCCTCAGTCTCAAAAATTGAATTCTGTTCCTTTCATATTTGTACTGACCTGTAAGAGTATCAATTATTATTGAATTGTACTTTCCCAAAATCTTTTACTGTACTGGCTCATATGAAAGTCCAAGCTATAAAAGAACAAATAATTAATCGGCGGAAATAACCGTTGGCGCCTAAGTTTCCGCTGCAAGTTGATAAAATAATGGAATTATTCTCAATTATTTTCAATATTTGATTGATGATTAATGGAAATACCTGCTCAAATAATTTTGTTCATTCTCTGAATACAAGCTGAGTTAATAAAAAAGAAAAACTTTTTTGAACTGTTAATTGCTTGTTTCATGGTCGCAATCAACCAAAGTTTGACGTTTAAAGCTTGTGCAGTCGTGTGAGCTGATTTCATCATTGAAGGATCTGTTATTTAAGGTTTATGCAGCCGTGGTTTGGTCATTGCTGGATCTGTTGATAGTTTTTATTCTGGTAAAATGTATGATTGTTCCAGTATCGTAATGAATTCAACTGTACTGAATTGAATATCTTCTAATATGGTGCATTGAAATGGTCAAAAATAAGTGAATATCATTGTAATATCCTAAAGATGGTCTATGAAAATTTGATAATAAACAATGAATAAGGACGATGAGAACTCGTAAAATGATAGATGAATATTGACAGCATAAAACCTTACATTTGAATATATAATTCCTGAGGCTATCATTTCCAACAGTTCTTGCACGAGCAACCAATAAATCATATTCACATGATATTTTTCAAAGTATATTTTTATTATTTTCAATATTATAATTTAAAATGGGATTAGTAATTAAAACCTTAAGAATAGAGTTATGAATATGGATGAAGAGAGAGAGCTGCTAATGGCTGAATGAATCTTGATTTGAAGTTCTTGTCAATCTCATTCGTGGAGATGGCAGAGTTTTCATGTTATATATGTAAAAATAATCAACTTCAAACCACTTGTCGAATGCTGCAGAGAATAGGAAGTGACGTTCCAATCTCTGAAAAGTATTTCGTTTTTGGGAAAGCTTCTATCATACCCGCTCTATATGCTCAGCGTCATAAAAGTAAACACGTTGAAATGAATACGCCAGTCGGTTGAAATGTTTGCATTTAAGAGCAGGAGAATTGAACGGAAACGAGGCTTAGAGAAACAAAAAACATAATGAAAAATCCATCGCGAATAGTGTTTATCTATTTGCCAAGCCCTGGGGTAATTAACTATTACACACTGCAAATAGAAGTATTGAAATCGTATTGCAGAATATCGTACGTCGTTATCTATCGCCAACTGCTGTAATAATCATCGTTTAAATAATAATTAGACGGAATTCTCAACTGACGATATTGAGAGAGAGAACAGTAACAAAAAAATATATGAACGAAATGTAAGAGGCTTGTACACGAGTGTATTTGATGCAATACAGAAGAACGTAGAGAAATAGTATGTAAAGTATAATAAGAGTGTGCAAACAGATCGGCAGGAAGCGAATATGTGTTCAAACAGCGATGCAATATTTTCGCAGATTGCATCGCTCATCCATCGTTTACTAAACGCAAACATTTTAAACCAACTGTGGAATATTCATTTCCAAGTGTTTGCTTATACGACAAGGAACCATCCGCATGTTCTAAGATTTTTTTTATTTTAGTTTTTGATGGTTGCCAGTCGTTCAAGAATCGATTAACCGAGGAGAAGATCTCGAAAATAGTTGTTGGAATAATTCTGCCGTGTTTATTTAAATTTAGAGAAGTAAGTAACTCCATTTTTGGAGCCAGGAATGCAAATAGAAGAGTAATTAATATTTCAACGACTTGAAAACTGCTTGATGAAAATCATTTTGAGTTGAAGGAATTCCTGATGTTATGTTGTTTTGAATTATAAACTGTTGGTAGATTTATACCGTTTCTTCTAATATAAAAGCTTCAACAGTTCATCATAGTGACGATCAAACTATTACTCTGAGGCATTATAAAGGATAATGTACAAATGAATATTAATATTACTAGAGAGCAGCAACCGCTTCTGGGTACAAATTTATTATTGAAATTGCTTTTATGCTAAAACTATTCCTTTATTGCACTGTCACAATTCATCTGAATATTCATCCCGCCTTTCGAAACACACTGTACTACTTTTTATTCTTGTTTGCTTGCAAGAATCTCCGTTGTATTTATTTAATAATATAGGTAGTTGAACACGGGTGTCTCCTCTTCAGCGGGGCAAGGAATCAACATCTTCTTGCTATGAAGGAGAGCTACAGGCTCTGACATGAAGACAAACAAAGCTGCATTGCATGGCAATTGTTTTAACATGTTTGCAAACGCGCCCGCGAGATTCTGTTCTTTTCTATAGATGTTGTCTCTCTTGTTTGATCTAATGATGGAGTATGTGGTTGTATTCACGGTGAAGAAGACATTGGAAATTTGAAGCACATGGCGAATAGTTGAATGGTTCTCAGCTTGAGAAATTGAGATTGAGTTGAGATCTCTATTGAGTTATGTAATAAGATACTCAAGAGTTTGATTGTGCACATCATTTGTCCATTTTCAATTCTAGTTTTTTCCTAATGACCGAAACTCGATTTGATCCATGTGAAGAACAGTATTTGAATTACGTACCATATTCTTCAGACCAGCACAACAACAAACAGATAGAGGACTTTAGCTTTCAATGTTACATGTTTGATGTACTGAAAGCATTGAAGTGTGATCAATTTGGATTATTACGTAACTGTTATTTACATTTCAGGCAATGAGAAATATAATTATATCAGTTTTTAAAGATCAGAACCTGAGATTTCTGATCTTATCAATAAATGAACTGCATTTGGAATCAGCTTTGTGAGGAAGTCGAAAATCATTCGAATTCCTGATTATTCTTTATGAAGTCTCAACAATGCAGTGTTAGTGATTTAGTTTTTATTAGATTCTGAGACATACAAGCTACAAAATATTACTAACTCCATGAAATTGAGCACGCTTTTTGAAGGGACTTTGATTTTTGTTTAGATTTGTAATCATAAATAAAACATGAGCTCATCACTCCGCACAATCAAACGAAAACCTAAATAGTACACCAAACAGTGCCTCGTCTAAAAAGTCAAGATCCTAACGTCTCGGACTAATGACTTACTGTAGGGACAATTGGAAGTGATGCCTGAATGACAAATTAAAAATGACAACTCCACCAAACAAGTGAACTAGGAGAGACAGCTTCTGTTAATCGTTTTTTAGAAAATGAAACCAGATTATGGACATTTATGCTTTCCACTAAAGCAAGTACATTAATTGAGCAATTGAGCAATTGAGATCTAGGGGTAGAATGACTTCTGCAGCTGATTCTCGTCCACCTGGAAAAGTTAATCTTGTTGTGATGCCTAGTTCAGTTTGAGCAGTGGAAGCTTCAGTGTAATAACTGTAGTTTTGAAAATGAATCATGGTACTGATCATTACATTTAGCACGATATATTTCAATTTCATAAAGTGTCAGCAAATTAGATGCCACAGCAATTCACTCCAGAATTGAGAGAACATCGTGTTGATACTTGAAAAAAACTTTTGCGTCGGCATGGAGCCCTTTAAATGAGAACTATGGATGGGTATGAATCCTGAATGTACTATCATCCATCTGGCACCAACATAGCAAGCAAAGAATGGCGTTAGCGTTATCCTTCTCTGTCAAAATCCAAAAGAATTCGCTTACAACTATTTCACCCCTTCTGTGGGATGTCAAAAGGGTAATTACCATGTTCCATATTTGGAGCTCTAATTAGTAGAGCCAAAAGATGAAGATCTCCTAGTAATGATATTTTTTGTGGAACGGTATCACACAACTAAATATAGAGAGTGCAACTACAACGACAATTCGAAATTTGAGTGTCCCTGATATCCTCCTTCCATCATCAACCTAAAACAAATAGTAGAAGCAAATGACCGCATCACTTTTTTACTACCCAAATCGTGAATAATTTGCATTTTGGGATGCAAAAAGAGTAATTTTTGAGAAGTACCTGCCTCATGCTACCTGTACCACATACCCAGATCTTCTAAAATATCGTCTCAAGCCTGTTATTGGAACCAAAAGGTAATGAAATTTTTCCACAAGAAATCGCACGGCCATTTATTTTGCGTGCGACTGCGGCGACCATCAGAAATTTGGAATTTGAATAACTATTTATTTATTTCATTCACCTAATCCCAAGCGATCATCATGTCTTTGGGTCAATCAAGGAGGTACTAGGTGGGAAAAAATTCAGAGGAAAAAATAATAATGAAGTGATTCAGATGGTATATGTGAGTGCCTGTACTTCAGGTACTGAAGAACTTCTAAACAGTGGTGAAAGTATATAGAACATAAAAAAGACTATGTTAAAAAGAAATATACCTGTTTTTGACTTGTCCTTAGCAAATTTTCATAAGGATCTTATTTGACTCGAATCCAGGTAACAGTCCGAAATATTTCAAAATGTGGAGATGTTTTAGAGGAATACATTCAACAAATAGAACGATGACATCAGTTTTTTCCAAATTTCACAGACATTATCATATTGGTTTATCTAAAAGATCAAAGTATGAGTTCTGGCTATCACTAAAACTCCTCACGTCGTTCAAGCGAAGAAATCGAAATGAAAAGTTATTGCATCAGGATAATGGATGAGCTCACACGTTGATTCAGCTAGCAAGAAAAATTCTATATTCATTTAGGATAGCGGAAAGTACTTGAAGTGTTAAAAAATAGGAATCTAGGAAATTTTGAAAAACCATTCTTCGGTAGCAAAATCAATTTCCAAGAAGCTTAGAAGGTGGTATATTAGTGGCAACAATGTCTTCGAAATTCTTTTGTTGGGCTACTAGTTTTTTTTATCCACTCTTGTTCTTTAATATTGTAATTATTGGAGAAAAACTGTTACTTAATTGAACACCCTAAAGTCTTTGTGGCGCCCAGCCAAATTTAACTAATTCGAAACAGACATTTCTGAAAAGATCAAGATGGTCGAAGTTCTAATGAACGACATCTGTTAAAAAATAGTCTACTAGTTTTTGTTTCTGGCGCTAAGTTATAAGAACCAAATGATTCCATCAGAATTTGGGACATTTCAAACAAAGGTCCTTCACAGCCGCGGATGTATGTGGAAAAGAATAGTTCCACTGCCTCTTTTTTAAAATTCTTTGCTATGTTTTTCTTTCCCTCAAATTTGTAAGGTAATGAAAAAATATACTTTGATAATGAATTGTAGCCTTCTACATTATGAAATTGAAAATATCTTTTACATGAAAACATTTGTGGTTATCCATATCAAGCAAATTTTTTTGTTGAATTGGAGAATGAAGATCGGTAATGCAATCACTTTTTGCATGATAACTTGTCTAAAAGTAGTTATTTTCGATCGTATAGAAAACCTGTACCTCAAATGAATGGATGATATTCGTGATTCATATTTATTTATCTGTTAGATGAATATCGTAGAAATTATACGAGTTTTGGGTATCTCCAGTTTTGTTATACATAAGTAAATCATCCAGGTGTTTCTCATATTACTACCAGACAAAAAATTGAAATTCTTAACATATGACCCTTTTAGTGATTGCATCTCCTCCCAATCACACAAACAAACATACACACATCTATATGTGTGTGTGTCAGACACTCATTACATTTTACACCAACGCACAAAGACCCATTGTATTAATCGACGGGTCACTTTGACCGGTTCATCTCATGACTATTCATGTCTTGTGCATTTCGTATTTCCCGTAATTGATTATCAGGGAGGGCACTACGAAGGGAAAAATTTGAACATTGTTGTCTGGGAAGCTTGCCTCTTACCCCTCGGCTCATTCAAAGGGTTAGTCTTGCATTCTGATGAAACGTGGGAGAAAGAAATTACGGAAAGATGAGGTTTCTTTAATCTAATCACGCAAAGATGGTAATTGTATAGAATTACCGTATTTGTACGATGGTATTTTTATTGTTATGATTACGGAAACGTTTTATAAGAGTTCTGTAATTGTTATTGTGGTCGTTTCCGTTTTCTAAATTAAATTTTAGAGTTGTGTCTAACATTCTAGTATGAATAAACGATTTGAAATTGGAATACAAAGTTGTAGATATCTCGAAAATCACAGGTCGAGTTCATGGAAAAATGCATTATGCTAAATCAGTTTTACCTCATAATTTTTAAAATCAATTATTCATAGAGTAGAAAATTGAAAACAGTTGAAATAAAACAAAAACGAGTCAATTAAAATTAATAACAACATATTTAGCGCAACAAATCTCCCCTAGGTTACTTGACGTCTAATTTATTAATGAATATTTAAACTCCGAAGAGTGGAACTCATCACGACTTGGGCCGTTTGAATCGAAATTGTCTGATTACCGTCGGGGCACCGTGGCTATTCAAACAAACATTAATACAAGAAGAAAATGATTATTTACTGACACCGCGGGTGGTTCCAATTTTCGAACTCTGACGACCAAAGCCGAAGGGTTCCGAAACAGAGCTGGCTGCTCATGCATTTCAAATGAAGCCTTTTGAAAATATTTATAAACAGGTAGAGAGAACATGTGAGTATTTCGACCATATATTGCACGAGATTTGTGAAGCCTACATGTGCTGAAAATTTAATAAGACAAATATCCTTGTCCTTTTTAGTAATAACATCTTGTACTATAGGCTAGCTGCGTAAGTGCGTATTCCGAGTGATGTGCTCTGGTGACAAGTTTATATTAGCGTTAGATAATAATTGATCGGCATAAATCAATAACGGAATGTTTTGTTGCTGGATGTTTGAATACAATCTCCTGGCAAGCATTAGCAGTAGAATGGCGCAAAAGTTTATAAATGTCTCTTTAAACGAGATTAAATTCATGGCTTGTGAACACTTGCCATTTCAGATATTCATTTTGAAGTTGTTCTAATCCTAATTGAACACATGAATGATTTTTGTGGAACAAGTGATACATGAAAATAGCAATACAGCTCCATTAGAAAATTCCCGTATACAAAATGACAGTTCAAGACCATTGGAAGCGGACAATATAATATTATGAATTAGAGGAATTGCGGAGTGGTATATTATGCTATAAGGGCCAAATGACCGTCATTATTGTCCAGGATAAAGTTGGCTGAGCTCCGGAAAGACGGGGCGTAGCTTTGTACAGCCAAATTCATCCGTGACAATAATGACTCTTATCAAGTGTCCGTGTTGCATACGATACATTTCGTAACAAGTACACCGTTATATCCTATTTCTGAGCTTTTTTGATAAATTAAGATTTATTGAAACTATCTTATTTTATTGATTAATATTTTCCACGCTTTCTGTCCTATCACGTACTCAGCAAATTCAAACAGTTCAACGAGCACATCTTATAATACAAATTTTTTCCACATGTAGATCCATGATCCACAGTTTTTACCCTCCCCTTAGAGAATTAATATCAATTAATTCCTTGACACCAGGGAATTAATGATATAATTGTTTCCATGCTTCAAAATTGAGAACTTTTGAAGCAGAATTCAGTTCAATAATAGGGTACTTTCGGTGCACATGTTACAAAAAATACACATCGCAATATGGAACTTGACGTGACTTGCAGAACAAGCTATACATTGATCTTTCAAACTCTTACATCTATGAGTTATAGTATGATATGCATGATTAGGTATATATCTGAGATGCATCGTCCACTTTCAATTTATAGAAGTTGGGATCTATTCTCTACATTTCTAGTTTCTCATACAATTTGATAACTAATTTTTTTTCTCTGAACTTGTTGCAGATCAACTTGTACTTCTTTAGTAAAGCGCTGCAGCATGGAGAATCTATATTTTTAACTTCGACAAACAAATACTTTTTTTGTCAGGTGGCAGGCCTTTATACTGCTTTTCTCTAACTATTCTATTTCGTATTGCTGCAAATCTTCTTAAATATGTTTCACTGCATGCAATCGATCAGATCTACGTTATGGGCATATTATTTTAAAAACGCGTATTTAATCACATACGTGAGACAGCAACATCGTATTCATGAAAGTATTTCTCCACTTTGCATGTACTTGTACACATTTTCTGTTACTTTAATTTGTATCAGGCTATTATTTTTGCAGAGCTTCCAACAAATATTATTCCGTATCTCAAGTATATGGTCAAAGATTGAGAACACAAGTGAACTTCTTAGAACGTCTGGTTCGGATTCTAGCTCTGTAGATGGTCAGATACTTATGTTGATACAAACCTATCCTTTTCATTTATAATATGTAATAGAAACGGATTGAGATATTTGATCATATCGAAGGTTCGTGATTGCCCTCTTGTGCCGAGAGAGAAAGACGGTTTGTTTCATTCATTTCTTTGTCTTCGAACCGTTTTATTTTTCTACGGTTTTATGGACTCCTTAAACCCTTTGCCTTTTACGAGCCATAACTTCCATTTCTGTTCTTATTGTTTTATAATATCTACCGGGCGTTATCGGCATACTTCCAGCAAAACTAGAAGGAACCACTAAAACACAATGGATTCGCATTCAGTTTTATGAATTAAAACGTCATCATTGACAGAAGGAAGTGGATGATTTGTACGTCAAACATCCGTTTCTAATGATGATGTCGCCTCTTGTAGATGATTTAGGAAGTGCTTATCTAAGATTTTGGTAAATATAATTAGAGGTTTCTATTGTTTAATGGATGATGAACTTCAAGCGATGCGTCAGATAAGGATCCATCATGTGACGAGCAGGAAAACAAATGAAGATATTCTTCCAAATTTTGAATAAAAACGCCTTTTCAAGAAAACATTTCCTGTTACATTCTTGATGACAGAAGATATGAGTATTGCTATTTTCCCATGAAATTTTTCATTCCAAGATATTCTTGAAGCATCCGTTGAGTTTATGAGATTCATTGCTACAATTCAGAAACAGATTTTAATTTTGCTGTTGCGTTTGTCGCTAACTGCTTTATCTACAATAATTGTCTGGATATAAACTTAATACATGCAACTAATAGCAGAGAATTTTCATTCAGACGATTATTATATATTGATCAATTGACTACAATTTCCTTGAATAATTTTGAGTATAGAGTAGATGTAAATAAATCATAGTATTTGACTCGTACATAGTGGTAATATTTCATTGACTTTGACACTCGCATTCAAATCTTCCTGACAAAAAGCCTGCATTATACTCTCATGGAATAACATAATATTGTTATATATTACTTTTGATGACTCAGAATTCATCTCTACTTCTGTGAAGTTTATAAGAGACATGACAATAACCAATAGACTATTGACATTTCATTTGGTCACGAAATCTAGCTGAATTGTGCGAAATACGGAAATCCAAACGAAATCTATGTTTCCCATATCACACGAATTGTGCTACTGACATCTAACGTGCGTGTTTCTAAGTCAAGTGTTGGACAAAAAGATTGAACGTCTTCCAGGGGCCAAAAAAGGTCAGCGCGGCAGGAAACCACCCGGTGACTGGGATGTGACCCTGCGAGGTCAACCACCACCGACTCGATTCTATTTATAATTTCCTTCATACGTATACAAGATGTTACATAGAAAACAGTTCATACAGAATTATTCTTTCATGATAGCAATATGTAGTATCAATTCATTAGTCGATACTTACAATATTTGATCATCAATTGATAATTATTAGAGTTTAGATGAGAGTTCGACTTATAGAGTTTTGTATGTCGTCAAAAAAGTTAATCATCCCATTTATAATCATACTTCAACAGGCATCTTCTCTTGCTTCATCCACATTCATATGAAGTTTCAATTTTTGTTTGAAGAATATAGATCTTTCTTTAGAGCCTTTTAACACAATACATACTCTTTTTTACATCAAAATACTGCTTGATTACGTTGCTTAAAATATAATTTATATCAGTTTAACTGTATCCACTCATTTAGAGTCTGTATTCTCATTGATTTATACGTCAGCCGCTCAGAAGTGTGACAAGGCCATTTTTACGATCTTGCAAAGCTTATCATTTTTTGTCAAACTATTTTTGTTACATGCAAAGGCTTATGAAATATTCAGAATCACGGTATTTCATTTAACTGCGTATTATCGAGATCTCGTACTGCCATTAAACCATAATATCTGTATACCTGGGCACGATGATTGATAATAATTTGAGCATAATCTAATTTACCCAGTTGAAATATTGAAAATTCAAGTAAAAAGTTGAGTTGAGATTAATTAGCTGTCTAGTAAGAATATGAGCGTTCAATATTCACTCAACACAAAGTTTGTCGATTGTCTTGTCCACTAGTTTGAGTCCGAGTATCTAGTGAGCCATAGAGTATTGATCGTCTTGATCCAGAGTATATTTTATTTGCTACTCCGTATTTAACGAAGTTATAGCCCTTATTGTCTATTTATTATCAACTCGTATTTTGTGTCTTTCAAAAAACAAGAGCCTGTTCTTCATTGATCTACGTCTATTTGGGTATTTTGAGACACCGATCATCAACTCAGCAACCCTAGCACCACAGAAAGATTACTGAAAGTCATATTTCCCATGAATTGGTTTGCATCACATACCCGTAAGTGATTATTTGCTAAAGCGTGCAAAAAACGTTATTTCACCCCTTCACATATATACTGCTACAGATATTGTAGTGTTACTGATGTTTTCCCTCTGATGCTCTCTTTTATGGGACATCTCGTATACCTGCCCTCAGAACCTCTGTCATTCTCTTGAAAGAACACATGCGGTCATTTATTCTTCTACAAATGTGTTGATTTTTGATTTCCCGTTTGAGCATTCGTTCGTCTTTGCCTAGGGAATAGAACAGATGTTCTGGAAGTCACACGAGGTTGCTCCTGGCTTCATTTGAGGAGATGAGGGCTTAGATACGTGGATCTTATCTGGTTTTTATGCAGTGTGAGACGCATAGACAGGAAACGTTGCAAATATTGGGGCTTTGTAGTAACTTGAGAAGTTCTGTAACAGGCGGAATTAATAAACAGTCCACCAGGAATATAATACATGGTGTTCTTAAAGTAGTTGTATCACGAAATATGAGTTACAATGAGTATTCATCTTTGAAAGAAGAAATTTCGGATATAGGTTGGGTAGCGTGGCAAGCTAGTCTCTCAGCAACCATAAGTAATCTGTTCCAATTTACTTATTCCTCCCAACATCAACAAATGTGATGGAAAATTTTAACCAACTTCTAAAACAGAGCAAGCAAATTTATTGTGCAACATTAAACAGTGTAACAGTACGGTACACTATATTTTTCTTTGTTTTATTGTATCTACCCGACAAACAATAAGAGGATTTTGTCATGAAACCGGATCTGAAACTTTTGAATGCTTACAAAAAATAAAACAACAATAATGAAATCTTCTTAGCGCGCTTGGGTGTTATGCAGGTATTTAACGATCTAGAGGGCCAAGGCATGGAACAAAGGAAGGGGTGAGGGATGAAAAGCACCCGCAGAACTGCTGCAAAACATTCTAAATACTTCCACAACTATTTTAACCTATTTCATGGTGGATGAGAAGTCAAGTAACCAGTGAGACTTTGGACTTTAAATACTACCAGCGGGTAGAGTTTTCTAGTAATTTATAAGAAGCAAAAACGATAGAACAAGATTTGAGATACAATATCCACTTAGTTAAAGCACTTTTTACATATGCACAGCCAGAAATTAAGGATATAGAAATTCTGTAACTTGTTACTCAGTTGAATTATTGTAAGTAGAAAGATGATCAGTATTTATTATTTGATTGTTCAAACTTCCTTTGGAACCGGTAGTATCCCGGAATATCGCCCCCATCAGAATTCGTCCCTCATCTGGACTCCGGCCAGTCCGGCGCATAAATTGTAATATAATTATCTTTTAAAGAGTTTTACTTTCGAAAAGGTCCGAGCCAATTTATTTTTTATGCTAATTCACCAAAAGGAAATAGGTATGTATTTTTAAGACGCAATTTTATTGGGTCGGGGCTTTTTATAGAGCTGTCCACGATAGTTTGGAAACTATTTCACTTCTTTTAATGGGGTGTATCTCGCCTTGTTTATGATTATGCTCTGTCTTGTTATCGGCTGCGTTATGGGCCGCTGCGAAATATGGGACACCATACATTTGTATTATTTATACCAAGCGGGATTGGGCCAAACGTATCCGTAAAAAACATTCGCTGTGGTAAATTATACAGCCTTCTTTTACCTGCCACTTTTTTAATGAGGGTCGCCGCCTAATTTAAATTTTATTATGCTTGATTACAAGTAATTAAAACGAATTAAGAATATATTTTCCCTCTGACGGGATATTAAATACGGGCAGGGGCGCGCCCACGGAAGACAAAAGACTAATTGCTCATTCGAATCTCTTAAACTTCCAAATTTATATCTTTGTTTTCAAAAGAACTGATTCTCGTGACTACCTTCAACGTTTGGTTATGTCTCATTAGGTATAGTTGCCAATCTGTGACTAAAATATCACGAAATAGTGTAACCTATTTAGGTCATTCCTGTTAGCAAATAGACGGAATATGGAAATGAATCATATATCATTGAATAGAACAATAAATTAATCCTCACTAGACATACAAACATATATTTGTAATAGGCTGGTAATGTCGTGAAATTTGTCAAAATTCTGCTCACTGTCTAACATTGCCCTCGGTGTTACTACGTTTCAATCAATCGTGATAGCTTTCAGTTTAGCATCTTAATTCTTAGCATGAAGTTAGGCTAATAAATGCATGAAAAATTTTGTGTTATGAAAACGTCAAAATCGCAGTAAATTTCGAGAGTACCCGAGAAATAGGGCACAAAATATAATAGGAGACCAAAGGGCTGCAATAAGATAGCAAGTTGATGAAATGAGAAATATGATGAAACCAGTCGAAATGTCGAAACAAGAACAAGAGAGAGAATGGATACTCAAGAGATGAGAGTTGTCGAAAATGATTGATCAGATCAATGTGACCGAAAGAATATAGAACCGATCGGAAATATCGATCGTTCGATGGATCTTATAGCTCAATCGATATAATTCTTTGATAAATCAGATTTACTTGTATCAACAGAAATATGAAGGACTAATCGAGCTGATATTCCAGAAAAGTATTGATAATCGATCAATTTTCCAGATCGTCTGCAGCTGTTAATATCATGATCAAGGATATTTGTGATCGACCATGAGTCCATTTCCTGATCAATCTGATTGAATTAGATTACCCAGGACACTGTCGATGTTAAAACGTACGCTGCGTATCATATAGAAAAGAGCATCACTAGAAGAAGTAAAGTGAGGAAAAATTATTGTGTCGGGCTTCTTCTTTTCTTTGATAATACTTGGTGCTGATTATTCTGGTGAAAATTGTGGCGGACGCCAATGGTCTGCATATCTGACAATCGAGTAAAAATATTGAATAATAAAATAATCAAAATGCTAAAACAAATACAAGATTTTTATCTTAACATTTTTACAAATATTTTTAATTATCAAAAAATAATATACAACCCGGCTTGTATCATTAAAGAATAATTTACATTTTAATTGGCTCCAATTTACAAACAGCTGCAATTTTGCACTGAATTTTTTAATTATGAATTTCATTCAAAGTGTGTGATATTTTTATCCCTCACTTCATTTTCAACTCTTAAAAGATTCAACCAAATCTCCTAATCCGTCATGAATATGGTAACATTTGATTCGATCGGCAGCGGTTGTGGTCCAGTTTTTCGACTCAATCCCGGAGTAATCCGGTACATTTGTATTCCGTGCCCATAAACCAAACCTCCATCCGCCGGTCTATTTATATCGGAGCCAATAAAAAATCTCTCATTCATACACATTATAAAAAACAGGAAAAGGAAAAAGCGAACGCTGAACTATCTATTCTTTGATTTATCGAGCTACGGTTTCGTCGTTGACAAAGTATTTGGGATTAGATATATATTCATATATCACTTTCTTTCACAAGAGCTGCTTCTTACAGCACTAGTGACATAATATGTGTACTAAGCTGACAACAATTTTGCTGACTCAGATTACCAATGCTATAAAGTAATTTTGTCCTACTCTCCTTACAACTAAAGTTCGAATGAATGAAGGAATGCTAGAATAAGATCTTTTCGGAATCAATATCGCGATGTACGAGGATATGATGATATTTCTTTAACATTATTTTGTAGTTTGCATATTCCATAATCAAAAAATTTGTAACAAGTTACATTCCAGCAGGATAGACTTTCAGAATTAGTCCGTATATCATAATTCATCATAATTTTCGACGAATCAGAAGCTATCAGTTTGATTACCACAATAAATTCCAAGCAATTCAGGTATTCATTCCCGGCTTGGCGTTTGAAGTTTTATAATACTAAAAGTTTCTTCTGAAATATTGGCGAACCTTTAAAATTTTGTTAAGGGAAGTATAGTCTACAACATGTATGGAATGGCGAATTTCACACTCGGCTCGGATTACAAACTTTTCGCTCGTTTGAAATAAGATTCATTCCAATATTTGTTGTGGAATATACTATTCTGAGAGAAGGATTGTTATTACTTCATACCTTTAATTCAGCTTTGGAAATAGAGAAAGGTTACTTTATACGATATTCAACAGTGATGAATTCAGAGTTTTGGTCGGTCATATTTTAATCAAAATTTCGCAAAGAATAGTTCAATAAAATCTGGACTACAAAACTTTGTGAACCTCAAGTCTCAACCTACTATTCATAGCAACATTTATTGGAATTGGCACCTTCGTACATCATAAGTCCATCAATAGCTCAATGACATTGGAGTTTTACTTCGAAAGAGATCCGATCAAACTGAATTTCTCTAAAGATTTCTATTTTGATGTGCTGATTCTTTCACGTCACCGTGTTAAATCTTCATTTTGAAACGTTATGGGTAGAGGACACTGGACATATACTGCAACTACGTTCAGTCGGTTTGATGATGGAGAATCACATAGGTCGTCAACTTCGTTTCCCAGAGTGTCAGTGTTGTACAAATTCACACATTATTTACGCCTTGTTTCTGAGCTATCTGTAAGTTTTCTGAAAATCGTGCGTTGAGAACTGGTCCAGTCAATTTGGACAAAAAATCTACCGAATAAATAGTACTGATTTTTATATTGCAGGAATATCTTTGTTTTGGCATGTACAATAAGTTCGCAAAATCTTATTGTCAAATCATAGTGATTCAGAAGATATCGAAGGCGAAAGACCGAAAACTCCGTTATTGTACAATATTTTATTTTCTAACTGTCATAGAGCATTCGAAGTCATAAGTAAGAGCTAGATACATACTTTTTTCTACAAAAAAGATTATATGATTTATTTGCATATCTATAGGTATTAACGATATATCGCGCGTAAAAAGTGCGACCTGATCTTTTAATGGAAGGTATGGCTAATAATATCGACGGTATAAAATGATATTTCGAATATTTCACTTGGTGTGTACTTACAGTACCTGTCCAAATTATCAGGGACAGTATTTTGTACTTTCTAGTTTTTCCGATAATTGTTCCCAACAAATTGTCGATTTTATGTCCTATTGGTTTATTTTATGTATTAGAGTGTTCAATTGAGATACTAAAACAATGTATTACGAGAAAATAGAAATAATTCTTCAATTAAAAAACAAATAGAAAATCCAAAATAGGGAAATAAATTGTACAATTAGAGATCGTGGCAAAGAATCAAAAAACCTGCGGTAAACTTCAATTTGGTTTTATTTGAACGTTTCGGCACCAAATGGTCCTTTATATTCAGTTCATGTGAAGTTGAAATATTATCGCATTGATGGTTAAATTTGAAGTTATTTTGCAAAGAAAACATAAAAACTTAGACGTTGAAATCAAGTAAGAAAAAAAAACCAATCATTATAAGGCCATTGTATTTTTTAATGAATGACGTGGACCATCAATGTTACTACTCACTAAAAATCAATATTAGTGATGCCAAGGCCTCATATTGTTAGATCTTTTTCTTATCTTCAACGTCTAAATTTTGATGTTTTTTCTATAAAATTACATCAAATTCAACCAAGAAAGTAATAATATTTCAACTTCCACACTGGCTGATTATTGAGGATGATTTCGGCGCCAAAACGTCCAATCAAATCCAAATTCAAGTTAACTGCCAATATTTTGATCTTTTGTCGGAATTCTGAATGTTTAATTTACCTTTCTATTTTAAATTTTTTATTTTTTTTTTGTTGAATTGTTTTTTTTTTTTTTTGTAATTCACGACTGGTCTGAGGTCTAGTTGTGCACCTTGTATTATGGTTGCAAACATTTGTGCCAAAAGTGCACTTTACATGAAACATTTCCTGAATTTTTTGCATAAATTCAAAATAAATTATCATAGAATGATGAAATTCAGTATTTGAAATTGCTGTAGCATTTTGATGGTTATCTCACATTTTTGTGTCAATCGGCTAAGCCGGAAGTGTACTTCATATAGCATATAACAAAACAATCAATCGTAGAATATTAAAATTTTGTATTAAGCACTTCTATAACATATAGTTGTAAACGTCGCATCAGGATTGCGATCGGCTTAACCGGAAGTGCAACTAACAAGACAGTTTTTAGAATTTTTCTCATAAATCCAAAACGATTAGCTGTAGAACCTTGAAATTTAGTATTTAAAGCAATTGTAACATTCATATAATAACTTTATATCCTTTTAGCCTTATATTCTACCTCAGTTGTGGTACAGAAAAAAAATGCATGATTGCGCATCAGTGCACGTTGTCCGCACAACGCGCGGTATCTCATTTACGGCTATGGATACGCAAATAAATCATATAGTCTTTTATGTAGACAAAAATGTATACTTGACTTTTACTTATAATCTTGAATGCTTCACGACCGTTGGAAAATAAGATATTTACGAAAAACTGATCAAAAATGAGGTTTTTAATCTTTGGTCTTCTTGATCTCCTGAAGCACCATGAGATTATGAACTTAGAATACACTTTAGAGCTGCAAAGATTTCTTTTTTATTTTTCTACACCCAAAAAACTCCCAGTGAGCCCGGTTTTAGCTATATCACATTTTATGAGAGGTCAAAATCTCTGACAACTGGACTATATAAGGAGCATCAATTAATTAGATAAACAAACAAGTATAAATTATAATCGTAATCAAGAGACATAAAATTGAATAATATGTTATCAGGTGAAAATTCAACAAAATTAACTAATAATTCTTTGTCATTTAAGTAAAATGAAACTATGATGGCGATCAAATTATTTTAGTGAGCGATTTGTTGAGTATTTGCGCTTTTTTTTACTATTAAGGGGGTCGTATTACTACAGACAGTTAAAAGACGATTTCTAGAGTCTAGTTCCATTCGCTCACTAGAGCTCATATTCAATTTACTCTGTGATCAAAACGGCTGATATTAGAGAGTAAAATAACATAATATCTTTTTGCTAGAGAAATTGATAAACTACAATCAGGAAGTCAATAATAGTAAGATGACAATGGAAAATCTAAACTCATAACTAAATTAGGAGCACATTTTAGGATCTCTTACGACATATAAATAAATATCTGCAGAAGTCAGCTGGGCTCTAGTATCAAATTACCTGCACTTTTAAATGTTTCCAAAGTCAGTCCAATCAAATCTTTCTGAGAATTTGAGGTAAAAATGTATTGCTTTGTCTAGAATAAATTCTAGTCTCCAAAATTTAGATCGAGTATATAATTATCCATCGAATATACATATTTTCATTAATAATATTGTTGACAATTGGAGATCATAGTTTGGCTTTCACATCTGAAAAAATGTAGGTGCCTATCAAATTTGGTTAATAAAGCAATATAAGCGATCGGTTAGAAAGAAGCTTTCAATATTTGTTGGGAAAAAATGTCAAAAATAATGTTCATCATAATGTAAAAAGTGATCCCGCGCAACAAGGAACAAATCAATACTCTACTTCTGTATTGACTATATTCTGCATTGAATTTGATCAACAGTAGGTTCATTTTGTAAGATTAGATTTAAAATACAATAATTCAAGCTGCGCTTTTCAAATTTCCATATGTGGAAATGATTCACTTATTCTAAATTCAATCTGAAATCAATTGAAGTGTGATTGCAAGTATAATTGATTATAGTATATGAAATTTCTAACAACTGCAAGGGTTGAACCCTCAACAAAATGTCGAGCAACTATTATATCGAGTGTCGCATGGAATTCTCCGATTTGTATCGACTGAAAAAAGTTCTTTCACAAATGCATTGCTCGTATACTTATGTGAGAAGAAAATTCTATTGGTAAATGTTGTGCAGCCCAAAACTACAAAAAATTTACTGTCCAAAATATTGTGTAGAGTAAATTCATTGCTCAAATTTAATACCCAGGGCCCGGATCCCGTGTTGCACCCGGTATAGAATAACGGATGGGTCCTCGGACAATTTGTCCCTTACTCAAACTACACACACGTGTGTGGCACGCATCATGGAGAATAGCCCTCCCACTAAAGGAGCTGGAACACCCTGAGCAACCCTCGACCGCCCTAGTAACCATACCGTGACAATGATGAATCTCTCTACAACATTTGGTCAGTCATTATGGATCGACAGAGATAGATGCCATCAGGTGGAACCGTGCACTTAATTATGAATAAATACTGAGCATGTATTAATAACAATTCAAAGAGTTATATAAAGGGCTACATTTCCGTTGAACCATATTCATGTATGATGTAGTTTTATATTATTAGAATAGAGCTCATTAAAAGTCATTGTTATCCATTATCCCTAATTTGAACAAACGAATTTATGAACCATCTTTCTTAGGCCTAGTATTTCAGTCCTTGTTTTACCTTGAACATAGCTTAATTTCCATAGTAATGATTGTTAGAGCAATTGTACCCATGGTAATTAAGCTCCGCTTAAGATAAACCGAGTACTGAAATACCTGCCCTTAGTGATCTTCAAGTATAGAACTGGATGAATTTGCCATAAAAGTAGCTTTTATCAAGCTATATTTCAATAATCTGGATGAGCCTTAGTATCGCCTGATCCAACTATATCATAAGATGGCGGACAATCATTCAACATCCAGCAAGCTCGGTGTATCATCTCTCACTCGGTTCTAAATATGAATAGAAGGGTTGAAGCAGACTGGATTACTGATGCCAGTAGTAGAAATAAAAAAATTCAGTCAATTATATAATTTTTTGTTCTGATTCTATAGTTTTGTCATTCCCACTCCTGAAGATGGCTAAGAAGTAACTGAAACTGTACAGTCAGAAAAGAAGAAATTATATAATTGACTGAGTTTTCTGATTCCCACTACTTACCTGAATGGAACATATCCGGAATTATCTGATATTTTCATTAGCAATATATTGTCTTCATGCACATACATAATTCTGTTCATATAAGCTTGCTTCTTCTTACTTTAGATCTTTGTATCTCCGCATCAAAATTATGTTCAAATCCATTCATATTCAAACACCAGTCATCCAGCTTCAAATTATTCTACACATTTGATCTACAAGATGATAAGTGATCAAGTGAATTAACTAAAATAATGTTTTTTCTCGTCCACATATGTATTCCTAGGATTAATCTATTAATCTTAGAAGACTTCACATTTTCCACTCTAAGTATGATGTTAATAATGAGAAAGGAATCACAAATGAGAACTTGAGGTTGCTTTCACCACTAATTTCTTTAACCCTCACTTTGATGACTTTCTTTTTGAGAGCAATGCACGGTTTGCGGCACTTGTCTCAATAAATTGATAGTTGTGAAGCAAACGTATTATTACGTACGATCGATTTGGTTTTAAAAAGAGTACAGCAGCTACAATTAACCGTCTGACTCTGAAGTCCGGGACTTTACAGATCGCATCGAATGCCACAGTTTAAAGTGGCGATGCAGAGCAGATATTGCTTATCACACATTGGCCTGCAATTAAAATTTACCGGTGTGACACATCCGATAAGCCTTGCACAGAAAGAAAGTTAATTCGCATTATGGACAACACGAGTATTAGTCTTTTTCCTTTTATACATCGGCAAAGGAAGATACGTCTGAAATCTTAGCAACTCATATGAATATTTTTGAAAAGCAGTGGAAGTATCAAACAATCCTTGAAATAATATCTACGGACTTCTGAATTTTGTACGAATTCGTTCCTGGATTTATGCGTTGCATCAACTTATATCAGATTGTGGCTTGTGTATGTTTGAAGGGATGTACGATAAATATGATGGAGTGATGTCTGGTTTGTAAGTTGATGAATATGATTGTTGGTTCGATGCACAAGAGAATAATAAGGTGACAAATTGGTTGACTTTAAATTGGTTATTGTTGAATAGTGGTTTGAAATTCGAACCAAATTCAAGTGGGAATATGGACTCATTTCTAGCGAATTTCTTTCTTTCTTCTCATCAAGATATTTTTCGGTACCATTTATTCAAACTCCTGTACATTCTCCATCAAAAGCGCGCCAATTTTAGAAGTCTCTTTAACTGTATCGTCTCAGATTCAATCCGCATCACTATGATGAAGAACATAATACAACCTACTCAAAATTTTGATATTCTACGACAGTTTAAATTTAGAAAATGATTACATATAGCATCTTTTATAAATTGTATTTGTAGGATCTAGGCTTTCAGTTGGCTAATTGATAAAAATCGCTTCTAAGAACTGATCATTCTCTTAGTTCTCTTTCTTTCGGTCAATTCATATGTGCCACACCAATATTCACACCCTGCAGATACTATATCGAGATAGTATAGATTTTGATCTCTGAAAATATACATTATGGAATAATGTAATTAGAGTTAGATATAAGATGTAACAACAATTCAATGGATTTCCAGATTCGATTTACATCGTTACGGTGGAAGGCACGTTGATATGCTACCCGATCTACTTGTAGACTTGTACACACTTTGTGGAATTGTTGTCAGAATATGATATGCCCCTCTTCTGAACATTTTTTTCCCTCTTACGCTTTCTAACGCTACATGAACATGTGTTTCAGCAGTTCTCGATCCCCGCATCTTTTGTAATGAGGCAGTACTAATTTTGAGGATATTTTGAACTTGTATATTATAGAATAAAGGAATTTACATTAGCTATAGTATCAATACAATTGAATTTTGGATTCAATTCATATCACCACGGTTTACCTGATATCACCTAGTCAAATTGTTTGACATGCCACCATATCGAATTGTAAACTTGCAGACACTTGTATGATCTGGAAAAAGACTATCAGATAAAATTGTTGCCAGAATGATATTAAAATCGGTTCTAGAACAGATTGCAACCGTATTTACTCTTACTATCGCTTTATGGAGACTAATTATAGCATTATTTACACTCTGTTCATTTCGTGTCAAAAGTGTACAGAATTTGACAATCATTGGAACTTTGAACTGTACAATGGAGAAGTACAATTAGCTATAAGATTTGCTGTAACAAGAATTCTATCGATGATTCGGCTCATCATCATGGTGAAGAACATTATATCACCTAATCGACATATTCGATATGTTGACACATCGACTTGTGGACAACAGTCTTTGTGCAGAACGTCTTTTTAAAAACACCAGGGTGTGGAAATAGATTTCTAGATCGAATCGTCAGCAGAAATGCAGTCTCCTAATTTAGCTCGCAATTTATTTGATTTACCTGGCAGTCATCATTTAGGTGCTGATTTAAATGAATCAATACCTAGACCACATTTCAGTTGAACTTTTGTTTCATCAATCTTTCCCATACCTGTGTACCATTCCTGTATACTAACAAATATGTCACTCTTGTTGGCTGTATGAAATATTAATTCGCTTGTAGTTTACCTCTAGAAGCATATTTCACACTGAATAACGTTTTTTTGAGTTGTTTATGTGTGAAGCATCTTGGATTCTAGGAGTTACTACACTATTTCAGCTGTTCCGGTAAGCCATAAAGCACGAAGTTTCTTGAAATGCTGCTACTTTAATATTCATTCCGATAAAATTTTAACAGAACTACAATTATAAAATATACTCCATCTGATCATTTAACGAATGTCACGATATTCATGAATGAGAATCAAACAAATGAAATACATTTTTATTGAAACCTTACGCTGGAAATTTTGTCCCAATTAGCAAGAGGATTTATAATTCTAGAAGAAAGAGTCTTCACTCGACAAAAAAAAATCCATCTCAATTTTTTACGTTGCTCTCAATAACCATGTTACTCAGACTGACTGGTTCTAATTACCCAATATAAATAGCAACTATGGTATTAGTTTAACATCATTTATCTTCATTACACGCCACTCTTGCTCAGCACAATGCTGCAACAACGCAATGTGAACAAATGCAGTGTTGCCAATACACTCCCGACAGCAGAAACATTGAAAAGAGATTATTAAGAGTAGTTGATTCCACTTCGTTCTATATTTAGGGATGATTCAATATTGATGAACGCTGCTTTCATCATATATGAAGTCCTCAAAATAACATTCGTCAATGGTAACAATCCTTATATGTAATTTATTCAGCATCAGAGCCGAAGGATCCCCAAACTTAATAGACTCTAGAAACGTGCCTAGTGTGCTTAATTATTAGCGTTCGAAGTTTCAATTTTTCTGGATCGCAGATTAAGTCGAAGAATAATAAACCATTTTCAGAGATCATATATGTATGAGCATTGTATCTTTTGTGAATCTAAGTTTTGAACACTTTTATTGTATGGAGGGAAACGAGAACGTCATTATGTTTTTAGAATATCATTTCAACATCCTCCCTTCGTCAGATTTTTTGAATTACTGATTCAGTCAGGAACTAGTGATTCATCTCGAAACAACAGCATACCTGTTGTTTCGAGTATCTATTGTAATTTTGAGTTTGAGCAATTATAATTGTGCAAGGAAAAACTCAATCAATTGCACAATCTTTCTGAGCATCAATCATGGATTGAGATACACAGGAGTCCTTGAGATGATAGGAATTTATAAGATACTTTAAAAACCTTCATGTCAGGAACATCAAAAATCAGAGGCCCCTGGGAACGTGCAAAGTATGCTTTATAGCTTAGATCATATATAGTATCTAGATGAAAGGAGTCCTATAACACACAATACATTTTCGCGAAGCGTTACGCCAGAAAGAGAGGTAAATTTAGATTACGTTTGAGGGACAAAGAAAAAAAATATAATGGAAAAAAATTGAACTGAAACGAACTGCGCATGTGTATCGAATTTCATTTGCTATTAACAAAAGTGATGTTAGGAAGATGTATTTTGTAATTAGAAAACGGCAAATGAATATAAATATTTTTTACAGAAATAAGAACTCACTACATCATGTGTTAGTCACTTTGCGGACTTGACAAACCAAGATTTGATTATTGTCGCACTTGTGTAGTTCATTTTCCCAGCTTTCTTACAATTTATCTTGTATCTTATTCCGTCTTAGCCGTTCGCAGTTTCTTTCATCTAAATATTATATATGACCTAAGCTTTATAATGAATATGGCTCTGACCAGAGGAAGCAATAAAACAGTTACCGTTAGTCAGCAAAGATGTAAAAACTTGAATATTGATTAAGGAGCAAGTAAGGCCGAATCAGCAGCATCACTGATAATTGTCATCTGACTCATTGGAAAATGGAAAGATATGAAAATTGTTTTATTCTTCAGCCCTTCATATACCATCGCTAATATTGGCTACCCTAGGTATGATAATGTAACGAATTTAAGTCTATAAATTAGTTATTCCCGCTTAAGTGGTGCTTAAAATGATTGTGGGAATATTTTACACCAAGAAATATAAGCGAGTATATTTGTTTTCTAGAAAATTGCTGGTACCTTTTAGCGTTTTCTAAAAGCGCATGGACGTTTGCGGGCAAAACGTAGTGGGGAGAGATCCACGGTATATATTCGCTGACTCAACGAAGATGATTATTGATTTTGGCCCAGAGACCTTATAATATGGACTGCTAGTGGTTGAAATAGATTGTGTTTTTTAAAATAAATCAATATTGACATAAATAATTAAAGTTAAGTTATAGTGTAGTGTGATAATCTTCAGTTCAAATTAGAATAATTTATTAGAAATAGTGTTAGTTATCTAATTTATTATTTTAATGAATCATAAAAATAAATAGTAGTGTTTAGTAGCCTTTGCTCCCTAAATTAGAATAAATAACGTTCCAATAAAGACACTCGACACAGCACATAATGTAAAAAAGAAGATTTTGTCATTAGGAAGAAATATCGTCTGTATTGATTGATAGAAATCAATAGCAGATCTTTTTAGAGCGCAATAATCAATGTCAGTTGCTCATTTCATGCTTCTTTCTGTGAATATATATTTAAATTGGTCTTACAATACTTCAAAAATCTTCTTTCACGTTGATTTAGCTGTTGGAATCTTTTTGGAAATATTCGCAATGATGCTAAACTATTTTCAGCCTCCAAATACAGAATGACGAGACTTAATCAGCGATATAATTCGCAAATTGAATTGTTCCACTGTAGTCGAATCCCTGCTGTGCAGAGAGAGCAGTTCTGGCTAAGTAAGTAGACATGCAAAATTAACGGAAATTAAACTGTTGTAAGTACGAATACTTGTTGCTGTATTGCGAATGATGATGCTGTAGGTTCAAGACCCGCATGAAGTTTGATGAATCTGAGAGATGTACAACACAAGAGGAATAAATTTCATATGTTTCTCATTTTGTTTCCTATCAAAGCCTCATATTTCACGCTCACGTGGGTTTAATTCTTTATGTATGTAACCTCCTCCAACATTATGTTTTCTAATCCACAGCGAAAATTATTGCGCTGGCGAAGGGCTATTGTTGATCGTTAATTACAAAGAATGTAAAATAAATTTCCTACCTACGGTTCTGGACACTTCTTAGTAGCCAGTGTCGGTGTGTAAGATATGTTCACGATGGTGATATTATGTATGTAGCATTGTTTGTGAGATATTTTTATTGTTTTACAAGATGGACCCACCGGTTGAGTACTATAACCAGTTTGGTTGATTCATTGCTCAGCAGAGCTAAAAAATTACAAATGAAATTTGTTTTTAATAGAGTACCAGGACTGGATTTATGTTATTAGTTTAGTTAGAAATATAAACATAATTTATTTTTGTTTGTCGGTGTATTATTTGGAATTTATATTCAATTTTCTGCGATGATATCTGGATGCTGACATCAGAAGTCTGCTATTTGCTATTAATTATATTTTAATTTTTCACAGAATATAGAATAATTTCTTTTGGATAATAGACTTTTGACCCAGCAGAGAAAGATCAAATATCTTATTTAAAAATCAACAACTACTTGTGAGTAGATGCATCGAATATATTTCTCTGCCATCTAGAGTTCTGATATTTTTTCAAATCCGGTCTGTTATTGAAAAAAATTATTCAATTTAATGAAATTATTCCAAGTTTCCGTATTTCTGTCCTTAACACTACTCTTCCGATAACATTGTGAAATTTTGAGTAGAAATGTTATTACAGCTTTCTATCTAAAATTTGGCTTAGAATGGAATCCGGGTGGAGTCCGATAAAAACTCAATGATAACTCCGGGCAGGATACACTCTGCTGTAAACAAGCGTTTGAATTGTGCTGAGATATTTTTGAGAATGTATAGCTTGGGTTCGGGCTTTTCCATTTTTTGATTATTGAATGGTGTAGCTCTAGTTGGGTCTTAATACAAACCTCTGCAGCTGGAACTTTGTTATCCTGACCAGAAGTAGCTGCAGCTCAAGTTAGACTATTTCTTAGATGAACATTTTTGCCTGAAGTCGAATTTCGTTTGCAGTCGAGCTGAAATGTTTAATTTCAGCTTGCTGTCAGTGATTCAAAGGATTACAGGTTGAGAGCTTACCACAAACACTGCAACATCACAAAATATCGATAGTTGAGTCCGAGTTGCACACAACTCCTAGAGAAATAATCTCTGCAACTATAACTCACATACTTTTTGCACAGCTAGCTTCTACAAAAGCAACTATGTGATGACAGCATTCTTTTCCTGGCTGCATCATATATGGATATTTCTCGTAGGTCTCTACTAAAAACATACACTAAGAATATAATATTGCATTATTCTTTTCTAGACTCTTATCTCATCTCTCTATATGATAATAACAACAAATTTGAAATTTCATTATCTGTGGAGCTAAATCGGACTAGAAAGACAAACAAATAATTTTTCGGATGAAAATTAGATCTATCCAAACAAATTTCCCATTCACCTCATAAATGTGGAGTTATTTAAATAACCTGTTTGTCATAAAAGTAAATACGTATAATAACATTCCAACTTTATAAATGCGTTATTAAATTCCTCATGAATATTCAGACATTATTATTAAATCTCAACAATAGAAGAATCCTCCTCTCCCTGCGTAGAATAAACATAACAACTATACTTAACTACTCTTTACTTGAGAAGATATGATTAGATGTTTAGGGAAATTATACTGCCTGGTTAACAGTTTTACACGAAATAGATTCTAGTTTCTAGGGTTTGACTGACAGCTTAAGATCAGGACCGTATCCATATACATCTCGAACCAAAATCCAAATTTCGAATTATCAAATTTTTGGAATTGTTTTGCTAAGTAAAGCTTTGTGGTTACTTTGATCTACATGTAAGTACTTCACCTGAATGTTTCCACTCTTTCGACTGTCTCTTTGTTTCTGGATCATGATGATGAGTCCAAAATTCGATTCAAGAAGCTTAGTGTAACCTCCTCAAAACGATTAAAGATAAACTGGGATGCTGTGACTCCAGTTGATTTTATTTGGTGTTCAGTCATTCAGGAAACAATTTAGCTGATTAACATTCCATATCTGAATCATATGACAAATTCATTCTTATTTAAGGTCTCTACTATATATCTCGCTCAATTTGTCGATATTTCAAGATTTTTTTTTTTATGAATTTTCCACTAATATACTCTCACAGTATGATGAATATCGAGTGCTGATAATTGGATTTTTGACCAGCACCATGACCGAATGAAAAATGATACTCCACAGTTGTTAAATTTCAGAGCTTAACATCTCCACCTTGGATATTAGAAAAAGTCTCCCTCGAGTATTCTTCGAGCCCCTATTTCTTCTTAAGCCGGGTCTGTTAGTAACATCTGGCATAGCACCCGGTATATCTAAGATGTGACGTAGATGCAGACACTTTATATGAGATATGGCAGCTCTTAATGAAAGAAGTGGGCAGGCTGAAGCAGAAGACGTCGACTTGAGACACTCGGATATGAGTGAGTTATATCTGCGGAAACTAAAGTGGGTGAACTTAAGGGTGAGCGCTGAGGTTTGTTTATTCAGAGTAAGCTTCCGTTAGATGTAAAATGATATTTTATAGATTGAAGCTTTCCAGGGAGATAATTACATTCACCACTCCACATTGTGATTGGCTTCTTACCTTTATTATTGATAGTGACTCCGAGATTCTAATAGATCTCTTACTCGAAGTGCTATTACAAAAATAGGAGAAGAAGATTCCGAGGATCTATGAATACGTATATTTCATGTAAAATAGATAAGTGAACATTATTTCGATATAAGGATCTAATTTTTCTTTGTCCGGGAAGACCGCACTAGGTCGACAGTATTTCTGGACCGCTTTTTTAAGATCCGAAGAGAATAATAAGTGCTTAAACGTATTGCAATGAATTGAATTTTGTACTTATTCACCAAAAACTGCCGAAGAGCATCTGATTCAGAGAAAAATACGTAGCGCTAAACGCAAGTGACTTGATTTCGACTTTCTAATAATCGATAATCTTACAAAGCTGAGACCATTTTTTTTTAAATCATGAGCGGAACAAGTGCCTAGCGCTGCGAGTTTCTACACAGTTTTTGAACAAAATTATATATGTACATTCTTTAGGAATGCTTTTTTCAATTAACAATAAAACGTAGGGAATATGTCAATCGGCATCTGATTATTTGTCCGATAATATTGTAATCATGAAAATACAGAATACAACGATACATATTGAAGGTGAGAAATATATGAGTTTTCTCAAGCTGAAATTTGAAACTAACGGTGAGACTTAGAGACTACAACGTACTACAAAGTAAATGGTAGTATACATTTCATTTTCGTCACAGCCTCAACAGTAATTTACAAAAAACTAATATTCCACGCGTTATGATGGAAACTTGGGATTAATATCCATCCACAATAAACAATGACATAAATGAATGTTGATTTCTGTGGAAGGATTTGAGATATATTTGAAGAAATGGAGGGGAAATGAGAAGATGCATTTCTACCGATTATGATCTCAATTCTCAATATGTACTATTTCTTGTGCTACAGACAACATCGGCTACAACAACGAGCTTTGTCGAGCACCTCTTCAACATTTTTTGAGTCATAGAATAATTTGTTTGTTATTTTCATTTGGGTATGTATCGTATAAATCAGGTATACAACCATGATGATGACAATGGTACCATAAATTTCAGACGGTGTGAATACGCCTCGCCATATGGTCCGATCCACAAGTTTCTTGTAACGACGGACCCCAAAAGACGAAGAGGGCGGGAAAATTCAGGCAGAATCCAAATAATCAAGAATTGTGAATGATTTATATATTAATTACTTACAGAATTTTGTCGGATATTCTACTCAAAAACCACAATAAATCAATCAAACAAAATTTCGCACACCAGACCTATATTCTTTAGGAATATATTACTATTGAATTAATTGGCGAGAACAACGGCAATAAATGATCATATTATGATAATAACAAGCTTATTTCTAGCTCACATTTAAAAAAAAAGTCTGTGCTGGGTATCGTCATTATAATCAAGTGTTTACCATATGTGAACTCAAGCATATAAATATATCCATATCAAAGCAAGCCGTGAGTGGGGATATGGTACATTGTTTATCACAAAAAACTTATATTGGTTTCATATTTCTGACATGTTCCAAAAATTTTAACACATATGAAGTCCTGAGAATGACTTCTTTCATCGTCTCTACTTTTTTTGTAATAATGTTTATTACTAAGGACACTTCTAAGATAGTTTTGAGTTCTCTGGAATAATATGGGCCGAAATTATTCTTAAAATATATTTGCAATGAGAAGATCAATTTGGTACTTGAGGGCCTTAGGGAAACCGATTCAACAACAATAATACCGAAGTTATGTCTGTCTAGTGAAATCTAACTTGATTGGTCAAACGCTTTTGCTGGTATTGTGGAAAATTACATTCACATAGGCACTCAGACTAATAGATCGACTTCACTCCGAAAATCATCTTAATGTTCTCGAGGAACCTCAAAAGAAATAAATTCATCGTTTTCAGAGAAATGAAAGATTTAGTAAAATACAAATACTTCCCCTTATTTCCATTACAGGGAAGGGCTAGAAAACAATAGATAAACTAGAATTGGTGGGCACCCATGCCTAAAGTTGGGACCAAAATATTACACCTATCGTCTAATTCAACCAACATCGCATCTCTCCACTTACAAAAGTGAGCAACGGTGAGCAAGATGAATGAGACACCTTGTATTTTATTTGCTCTCGTTTTCATAATGAGAATAATGATATATAAAATAAATGATTATTATCCATCACGATTGTTAAGATTTTGTATCAGATTTTTTCACATATTTTCTTTCCATCATGTTTCACTTGGTAACAATATATTGAATGTACTGTCAAGAAAAATACCTATTCCATGATTTCATTATTATCTCTATCTGTTTGTATCATCTCAATAGAAAAAAATACAGACTCAAAATTTACAAATCGCAATATGTATTTGCATAAGAGTATGTATTTCAATATTTTGAGCCTGAAGGGTCTAACATAGAGCCCTATCAGCTTTGCTACAACTCCAATAGGTTTGTTAGAATTTTTGAACAAAATAAAAATAGATTTGAAGCCCAATAGTTACTCTAGAAAACTGAATATATATTTTCAATATCATGAAACAAGAGTCTATAGAGAAATCCTATTGTTTTAGCCAAAATGTCTTTCCGTTTATCGAATTATTGCAACTCTCATAACTAAAAGGATACAGTGCGGGATTGAGGCTCCTAAAGTCGAGGGTCCTCAAAGCAGGCCAATGTTTAGCATGGATATGATGTTGAATCTACACATGAACTATTTCTCTAATGATTGGACCCTCCTGTGCTCTTTCTTTTTTAACTGTAATAATGATATAAATATGAAGTACTCTCAAATTTTAAAAAATATGCAAATAATTACCTTCCAAAATGCCTAATTATAATAATAATCGGTGATAATAGGGATAATCATCATCATCATCATCATCAAAAGTATACGCAACTAGTGCAAGAGATGGAAGAGCTATGGGAGACGAACAAAATACATATAATACTCATAATAATAGGTGCTACAGAAGAAATCCCAGTCACCCTCTACAAATCTTGCATACAATTTCATGCAGAAAATCGCCAATCTGGAAACAGCTCGTATCACATGACAAGTCCTACCTAAGCATAAAGGACTAACTCGATTTTAATTAGGCAAAATATAATATGAGAAGACTTACCACACCTCCGGAAGGATCCAGCCTATTTACCAATGACTACTCGACTCAAGGCTCCAGCGCAATCCAGGAAGCACCAATCCGGGAAGGAAGACCTGAAAAAGAAAAGAAATAAATAAAATAAAGAAACAAAGAACTGTTGTTAATGTTCAATGTAACTGTATTTAATATTTGCGATCATAATTATGTCTATATTTGTTTTTATAACAGTAAGTGTAATCGAAATATTTTAAGCCAAGCGATGTACCGTGAACCGGGGCTACTTTGTGACTGGAGGAGCAACTTTGTGACACCAGACCTCATGAAGCAAAATCTTGATTTTATATAATACCATCAACCAAATCTAGTTTTGGGAAGGTACTACTTCTAGAAGAGCCTTTGGTGCCATCTATAAAGAGGATGCGGCATCTACATACGATTACAAATGGATGTGTGATTGCAATTTTTCTTGCTTAGAAAAACAGGTGTTTGAAGTGTGTCTGTATACTTTCAGTTTTGCTATTATTAGTTTTGATGTCGTTATCAATTAAATGAAAAATCGAAGTTTTGAGGGGCTACTTTGTGACACAAAAATCAAGTCTTAAAACGTATGGGAACTCGTTTTATCAAGCATTCTAGTAAAACACGGAGTGAATCATCGTGAACAGAGCAAATAAAAGAGAGTTTTCTGATGTCTCAGTAATGCACGATTTTTTTTTTCATAATTTCCTCTAGCTTACCAATATCGTTCTAAAATTTTTTTAGTGTTTGTTGTATCTGAAAGACATGTTGATTCACCATTTCTATTTTGTAATACATATTTGCAGAAAATACATTTTCTTTCATCAACTAGGTACCAGATTTTATTTGCTTTATATTCATTACACGTGATTCGAATAATTTCACTCATACATATATTTTCTTCTGTTGACGTTATTAGGAGGTTACTTTGTGTCAGCAGTCTACTTAGAGGCATTTTCATAGTAAAACATGCCTGTCACAAAGTAGCCCTATACTGGGGGTGGCTTTGTGACAATTTATTTAATCAATATCTTTTATTGTATATATAATATTGCAACGCGTCACCAGGCAATTGGAAGAGGAAGGTTCAAACTTTATATTCATATGAAATTGAAAGCAATTAGTATCATAACAAATTCAATTTGAGCGAAAAATATGGATAATTGTCACAAAGTAGCCCCGGTTTACGGTATATATATTTATTAGTATATAAATCATCTTCTTGCCCTTAAACGGGCCGTTGTACAAATAATGTAAGCACTTTCATGGAAATAAACAATAATAAATAATAATAATGTAAGAGATATATTCTTGGGATTTCAGTCAATTTTAATATTATTTCTTTTCTGCTTTACAGTTTCGGCTGCACCTCAGCCATCCTCAAAAGCGCTACAATTTTATTTGATTACTAATTATGTATATAAGAATGTCAGAAATACTTACAAATGAATTATTGTTTAAAAAATTGAAGTTATACATTTGTTCAAATTTATATTAATATTAAAAAGCGACAAAAGAAAGAAAAATTTTCTCCTGTCATATGCCACACCCGACATCTATGGAAGGCGTTGGCTAACTGCGTGTTAAAGATCGTGCGTGCACGCATTTTCAAAAAAATACATATTGACACTGGTAGAAGTTTGTCAATTGTGGTGTCAATCAATTAAAATTGTGTATCACGCGAGCTGTCAAAAATATAAACAAAAATCAAAGAAGTAACATGAGCCTAGATCTGAAGGATATTGTTGTAAATAGTGCTAAGCGCTATAGTAGCTGTCTTTTCATTATTATTTTGTTTGTCCTGTTTTATATACAACATCTCTAATGTAAGTCTTTTATTTAAGTTTACTTCATCATGAATAATACTAGTTTCATCAAAATTGAATGTATGACCTGAATCAATGCAATGTGTGACTAGCGCACATCTCGGCGTATTTTTATTCAATTTTTTACTATTTCGTTTGTGTTCATCAAGCCTTGTTTTTAAATATCTTTTAGTTTGTTCTGTGTAAGTACTTCTGGCATTCATATATACATAATTAGTTATCAAATAAAATTGTAGCGCTTTTGAGGATGGCTGAGGTGCATCCGAAACTATAAAGCAGAAAAGAAATAAAATTAAAATTGACTGAAATCCCAAGAATATATCTCTTACATTATTTACATATCCAGTCAGCGTCAACCATTTTATTCAATAAATATTGATGTGGGTAATAAAATTTTTGGGAATTCAGTCAATTTTGATTTTACCTCTTTTCTGCGTTATAGTTTCGACTGCAACTCAGCCATACTCAGAAGCAAAAAATTATTATTGTTTATAGGATTGAATTTTAACATTGGCTTAAAATTATTTTAATATAAAATAGCGGAGAAAGAGGAATTTTCTCTTGTCAATTGCCACAAGCGACATCAGTGGAAGACGTTAACTAAAATTTTAAATACTCACAAATTCACATATCCATTTAGCGTCAACCATTTTATCCAATGAATAATAATAATATATATGTGGCCATGCGATAGTGGACTACAATTTGTGACAAGTCAGAAGTACAAAAATTTATGAAAATTCTACTGGAGCCGAGCATTGACTTAAGAATACATTCTTGTTTTTAAATGTTGTGTCAAAACCAGCTTTATTTGGTTTTTAGATTTTTTAGCATCCAGCTGAGTAAGGCTATTTGGCAAATGGTTATATAAAATGACATCAATTGAATATTTTGCTGGAAGTTGAAATTTGAATCGTTCTATACATGTTTTTCAGAATTAAATCATAATAACATGTTACTTTCTCTGGTAACATAGTTATGAATATCCTATTTATTTATAAATAAGTCTCTATTGTTGTAAATGTATATTAATGTTTCTAAAATGGAAGAACATGACAAAGGTAAGATATTAGACACCTTGAAGAAAGTTCTACAGGATTCTCGAGGTGAACTATTAGTCTGATAATTTTCTTTTTGCAATTGAAATACTTCAATAGTTTGGGCTGGATTGCCCTACAAGAGTATAGCATACCAAATGTGACTTTCCTAAAGTGCCATGTATGAAATTTTAAATATATTTTTGGAGTAAGTATAGATTTCAAACTTTTGCAAATGAGGATAACTTTAGCTAACTTCTTACATAATTCGTTGATATGAATACATTAATTTAGGCCTCCATCCACGAAAGCTTTAAGTATCTTAACAAATCTACTTTGACAAACTTCACGGTTTGAGCTGAATGAATTTTTGAGTTTCACTGTATTTAATTTTGATTTATTTGCAGTAAGCCATTCTTTTGTCTGATCAAATTAAGAATTACATAAATTATTGATATCCATGTAATTACCATGAGAAGTAATGAGCGTGGTATCATCAGCATACAGAATACATTTATGTGGACTCAAGAAATTGCGTAAGTAATTTATATAGATAATGAAAAGTAGAGGCCCCTAGACAGAACCTTGAGGTACGCCATTAAAAACTGGACAAAAATTTGAACTAATTTCTTGAATAAAAACACACTGTTGTCTCTTCCCAAGATGGAAACTCAACAGATCTGAGGCAATGCCTTTAATTCCATAGAGATGTAATTACATACATCTCGCAAGGTGTATTGTGTTATCAACCAGGACGGCAGTTTTGTGATTTGACAACAGGAGTAATCATGACTTTGGTTATTTCACAAATAATCAACTTTTAATATACCTAAGGGCCGTTTGGATGCTGCATTTTGTTTTCGATTTGATTCCCTATTTTGGAGCAAAGAAAAATGGACCTTGTCATAGAGAAAATTTTGTACATTAAACATTACACTGTGATTTAATGGATGACATGATGCATTTCACTTTATGATGAAGATCAAAATACAGAAAAACGGCCCTAAGAAAGAGAAAATCTTAACACTTTGACTTGAGTATATTCCGTGGCTTCAAGATGCGCATGCTCTTAGACTGCTTATGTTACTGTTGCGCGTAATAGCTTTCAAATAAACTATATCTCGGCCTAAACATTAGTAGCCTTTATTCATTGTGAGCATGATAGTCGACGACTAGAACCGATCCAAGTAATCCTGACTTAGTACGGATCTAGATAATCATAGTTCAACTTAAGATTAGTATTTAATAGTTCGAAGTTAGTTCGCAGCATCCATTCGGTCTTGGTTGATTTTTATTCAACACATGCGCATTATATGATAATATTTAAAAAGTAAAATATCCATAAACTCTATAACAAAACAAAATTAAAAATAATCAATGAGTACGATTGATCATTTTTAACTTTGTTTTGTTATAGAGTTTATTTTCTTATTATATATTCAAGTAGTGAAGCTTATTTCTTTGATATACGTCGTCAATAAAATGTATGTAAATTTATTCTTTCAAATTATCATTGGAAATTGGTTGGTTTAAAGTAGCCTTTGAACCAACCAATTTCCAATAAAAATGCTACAAGGATAGGATGAAACTTCAAAATTTTATATTTTTTCAAATGAAATTGATTTCCTTCGATATATTCAATAGAAAGTTGGATGGAAGTGAAAAATGTTATTTTTTTATACACAATTATTTTTTTTGTATGCTAAAAATTATCAAACTGGATGCGTTATCAATACAAAACATGATATATTTAGAAAAGGAATTAATAGTATATTGTGTAACAAGTGCGATAAGTTGTCGATTGCCCACGAGAGCGAAGTTTCGCTCATTCGCTCAAGGGGGCAAATGACAACACTGCACGAGTTGCAGATACTTTTCTTTATTACGAATGTAGGATGAGTATTATTATGCGTTTTTTTTCCGGGCGATAAATGGTTTACGTGCGATAAGTTTGCTTGTCGCACTCAACTTATACTTGGCGCACTCAAAAAGCAAAGAGCTATTTACCGCCCGGAAAAACGTGCGCAAAGTAGTATTTATCCCGCATGAGACATAAAAAAGAAACTTGTTACAAAAATTTAAAATTAAACAATTAAATACATGAATAAATAAAAATTCATCGAAATTAAAAAATATTGATATAAAACGAACTATCTAGAATAATGAACAACTTATCTGTGAATATTTTCAAATTCTGTTCTATTATATTTACGGATTCACATGTATTAAATAAACTTTTTTTTTATTCCAATGATGTTCTACAACATCATCTATATTTTGTATATCGTTTCCATTAACAAACACGAAACAAATAAAAAATTATGGGTTAGTCCGTGAGTAAACTATGGCAGAAGAAGATCTATATATAGTCCAGACTTAGTTCGGTTTTAGTCTCGGATTGAAGTTAAGTCCACTCTTTGAATAAGTAGTAACGTTAGCACTAGGATCGTCTGTCTTTAGTTCGGCATAACTTCTCTATGAATAAGGCTGAAGGTATTTGTTCAGTACATCCTTCTCGATAATCCTCGGCTCACGTTCAGTCCTACAGGCGTGCGCAAAAATCTCTTGTTCATTATGAGTGCTGCTTGAAATCACAGTACTACACTAACACCCTATTTTTTTGATAGTTTATTATGGCCTGAATTCACATTCTATAAGTAACATATATGTTCATTTGGGTTTTTAGTCTATGGATATGAGAACACGTTATAATTCGCAATTTTTGACCGATTCCGATTATTTTTCTCTCGGTCGGTTGACTAAATATTGAATATAACCCTATTACTTTTCATCATAATTTGTTAAATAGTGTGATTTTCATAAAAGCAATCTTCTACAAAAACAATCAACTCAGGTTTACAAAAGAGTCTCCGTATTTCAACTTGAATTTTTTCACTTTATATATTTCAAATATTCATCTAACAATTCTATTGTATTCCGTGGTTATAATATTGCATACTTCGCAAAGCGATTTGTGTTCCATCATCGACTATTGCGCTCAGCTGAAGTTTTGATGATAGAAGTAATTATAACTTTAGTAATTTCACAAACAATCAAATTTTGATACATCTTTTCAGAAAAAGATAATACCGTTTCTGAATTAATTGAATTCTTTATTATGATCCCAATTTGTATTTGTGAAATTATATGATTCTCCGTCCGCTAGTTTATTCGTATGAAGACCAACTTTGGTGAATTTTTTTTTATCGATTCGTAATATAATATTGATTTTCGTGATGAGTTTTTGAATAATTTATTTTTTATAAGAAACTGATTATTACAGAATTACTCGTTATGATTAACCAAAGTAGATTTATCTCTAACTCAAGAATATATCTAGTTGAAGAATATTCATTAGTACCTGCATTGCAATTCTTAGCGACGTAATAGTTTGTCGATAAACAAATGACTCTCGTACACAACCACTTGAACAATCTTGAAAATTAATTAACCATCAGTAAAGCCACATGGAATCCATAAACATGCATTTAAGATTTTTAAAGAAGTTATGAAGAAATGATAAATGGAATCCATCATGGTGGATTGAATTAGCAGAGTGAAGTTAGTTGCACAGTGGCCTTGTGTACTTCGGTTGGCACTATTTAATTTACTGACGAGCAAACGAGGCGCAGCGGGATCCAAGAACACGCTGGAAGCAACGGTCAGTGGGCGATGAGAATTTAATGGTAATTACGATTTACAAATAATATCCAGACATAAAACACTAAACATTGTGGAGATGGTAACTCAGCTTATTCCATATAACATCAAGAAGAGATAGGATCTCTTTTCAGATAACAGAATTTGATTCGCACAGATTTTTTCAGCTAGGAGTAGATATCAAAACTGGAGGTTCCATTCAGACCAGTCAATAGATCAATTTCAAGAATTGCAATGAATCATAGGATGTCCTACACCTCGGGGTATAATGTCGATGTTGGTGAAATAATAATGTAAATATTCTGTTCTTGGAAATGGAGAGATCTTCCTGAGAATAGAACTAATTTAAAAAGCAATATTACATCATTATAGAATCACCTGTTGGTCAGCAAAAAAATGAGTATTCCTCAAGCAAACAACCATCCCTAACATAGCCCAACTGAACCCATATGCTAATTTACAGCAAACGATGAACAGTCCGCATTTTATTTCACCATTAATCACTTTTTTCAATTATGTTCGGTTTGAAAAATGCATGTTCATATGCGAAGTCGAAACGTTCATAAGTTATTCATGATGGAAGATCCGTGGATCGCATAGTTCCAACCGATACCGCCTGCAAATTGATCTTGGTAAACAATGAATATTTTATTTTGTTTTACCACGGTGAACATCTGAATATCTTCGCGCCGCTTTGATATGTGGACCTGTTTGCTCAGTATAATTTATTTATTCTTTGGTGAAGTGCACGATTTGATGTTTTATTACTAACTTAATTAGGAACGGTTCATAAATAAATAATAAACACATCAGATTTTATTGATACTTGTGAATTCTCAATGCAAATACTGTAATGGAGTTATTAGCATGAGGGAAATGAATTATTATGACTTGTAGATTTCGCTTGTTTAATTATTCCAGGAACATTGAATATCTAATTTTACTATCTAGTACGAACATAAATTGCTTTGATATTAACTATAAACATAACTACTGTTGCTTGAATCATAACCAATCAGAAACCAGATTTCAAAGAATTGCCACTCATTCTAATAAAGAAGAATCCGGTTATGTGATACATACTTTTCTCTCGCACCCATGAATATTGTATCTAGAATCAAAAGTAAGGTGAACTTTATGCAGGGTGCATGGATGGAATCGAGAAATGCACTGAATTTTGGGATGATCGTTGGATTACATGGAAAGCATGGACGATAAAAAAAAAATCAGTAGTACCTACACTGTAATAGATAATCGATGTGCCGTATAAAAACGATACAGGGAAGGATATATCTAGTACAGAAGACAGTATAAGAAATAAATTAAAAAAACTGTAATTTGAATAGTCCGACAGTGCTGACAAGAATAGAATTTATTGACAGTATAGAAGTACTGAAAACAGTGAAGAAGTACTAGAGATATTCAAGACAGTATTGAGAGAGCTGATGATACTCAAGGCAGTGTAGAGTTGCTGGAAACGGTAAATGGGCACCAAGATTACAGATACCACTTTTTGTAGTAAGAAAATACAGGAGACATGGGATAGTATGAAAGCACTTAGGCGGTCGTGAGTGGTACCAGAAGTACTATGAAAGTAAAGTGAATATTGTAGACTGCACTCAAGATGATATAGAAGAAATAAGAACAATTTAGATACTATTAATAAAAAAGCGTTTGGAGATATAAGAGACAGCTCCAAATGGTATGGATAAAGCTAAGGATAGTATAGACGCTTTAAAGTCACTGGTAGTGTAGTATTTACTGACTGAATATTATTATAAAACACAAGAGACAGTATTCAAGGTAAAGTGGGCAGTACAGACACAATGATCAGCAATGAATGGGATAAAAGCACTAAAGAGATCGTGAGTGGTAGTGAAAGTAGCATAGGAGTTTTAAAGGACGATATGTCCAGAAATAGAGACAGTACAAGAGCGCAAAAAAATATTGCAAATGATACAAATGGTATTGCAGCATATGCTGACGATGTTATCGACAGTATTGAAGAAAATAAGTATGAGCAATAGTAAATTCGATGCAAAACTGATATAATCTAGAAGATCCGAGGACAGAATAGATACTACTAGTTTAAAAATATCATAGACTAGCAGCCCGTGCCAGCTTTGCACGAGTGGACATTTATTAATATTTGAAATTTTATTCGAATGAATAATGCTCGAACGGAAACATATCGCTAGTGCGCCGCATATTTTACTTTAGTAGTACAATGTTCAAGTCTTCGTGCAAGTACCAACAGCAACTGTACAAAGTTCCAACTCAATCAGATTAACGATGCGTGCACGGACAGATACGGCTCGTGAGCCACCTGATGCATTGTGATGATATTATAATATAAATCTTTACGAAAGTGCCAACAACAATAATAGTAGGATTCAACTCAATTGAATAGACGATGCGCTAAGGAACAAATACGGCTCATACACCAGTTAATGCTTAATAGTAGTACTTTTATCTTTATCTTTACAGAAGTGCCAACAATAAATGAAGTGAGTTTCAACTCAATCAGATGAGTGATGCGCGAACAAATAAATACGGCTTATGCGCCACTTGATGCATGTTGATGGTCCTAAAAAAATATTCACGAAAGTACCACTAGCAACTATAGAAACTTTCAACCCAATCGGATGAACAGTGCTCGAACGAGCAAATACGATGCGTGCACCACTTTTTGTAATAGTCGGATAGAATAAGCGCAAATGCAAGGCTAAAATCAAGAAAATTGATGACTTGAGATATATTTTTTTCAATTGTTACTTTAAAACTTGGCAAGTATCAAGACCTGTGTATAAGACCGTGGCCAACATAGACTAATTTCACAGATTTCCTTTGTCAAGAGCTACTCTACAACGTATTCGAATGGCGTTACTTTTGAGCGAGTGTAAGTATAAAAAAAATCCATTTCAAAAATCGCATTTCACCAATACGAGGAATATTTTGCATAATTTTTTGTGAGAAGCAATACTTATATTATTCATATTTAATACACAATTTTGAGTCAGATAAGCGTGAATATAGCAAAAAAATGTTCTTCTCTAACAAAAAAAGATGTAAAAATATAAACTAGAATGAAGTTTGGAATATGTCATGTTGAACTACGAAAAAGCAGTATTATTGCCACGAGTCAATTACTTGTAGTAGAGGCCGCTTGGGTGGATAGTAGAGAGAAAGGAGAACGGCAGCCAACAGCAATAGTAGAGGCCGCTTGGGTGGAGACAAGAGAGAGAAGAGAGTGTGCGAGCTGCAGCAGCAATTAAGGCTGTTTGGTGAGGACTGAGTCGGTGCCGTTCGAAAATCTGTCGGTCTCTGTCATTTCACTGCTCATCCGGAAAATAATGACGTCGCGATAGAAGCTTCGCCTGAAAAACCGCATATCTGTGCTCTGGCTGGTGGCCAGTGGTAGAAGGCCGCTATGTTCGAGAGGCTTCGCCCAATTTGCGTGGACTGGCTCCGCACATTCTGACCGCTGGAAATGTTGTTGAAATAGTGAATTTACAATAACGATTCATTAAGTCTTTTCCATGATTGTTGATAATTTGAAAATCACTCGCTCAAAAATATCGCTATTTGAATAAATTATAGAGTGACTCTTGACAAAGAAAAAGCTCCTTGTAGAATTGGTCTACATTGGCTAACAACTTTTTGATGGCCGTTTCGCGTAAGAGCCTTTTTTTGGTTTTTTCAACATTTTTTGAAAAGTTCGCAGTTGATCTCTTTGAGATTTGATGCGTATGTCGGAAACTACTAGACCCACATTCTGTCGAAGATTGAAATCTAAATGAGAAATATAACGCAAGTTATAAATTTTCCAAAAAATGGCCAGAAATTACGTTTTTTTTGCAATCAACCCAAAAGCTACTAAGCCAAAGGATTCAAAAGAACTTGTTTGATTCGCCTTTTTATTGCGTTTTTTTTTTAACGGGACATTTTCTCTCAGAGTTTTTTAGTAAACCGAAAAGAACCGTTTCTAGCAGTTTTTTACGATTTTTTTGACAGCCTGCCTAACAACGTAGCTGCCTACAAGCTCCTGAATATATTGCAGATAGTACTAACGATATTGTAGACAGTAAACAAAAACAAGACATTAAGTATGAGCAATAATTGAGACAGTGTGAAATGAAGAAATAATGAGAGCAGTAAATACAATAAAGATACCATATCAAGTGTAACAGTACGGTTATAATTATATGGAAATTTTTGTCATGTTGGAAATTTTATCAGCTACTGAAGATATGATAATTATGACAACATTTTTGGATATGATTCTTGAAATATCTATAGTTAATCTTCATAATGGCTACTTGAAATATCTCTCCTGCCACAGGTAAAAATGACTGCAAATATTTTAGTGAATTTATTAACTCATCTAAAAATTCGAAGCGTGTTTTACCCTAACCGATTTTGCATTATCTTTTACGATGTAATAAAAAGAAGCGCCGTAAAAACGTCAAACGATGAAGTTTCCGTGTCTACATTGCTCTATAAATATGTTTCATCAAAAAATTGGGTTCTTAACCTCGGCTCTTATATTCGTTTCAATATTTTTAGAAGAATGAGTAACCAACAAGGTGAAATTTACATTTTTGGTTCAAATTAAAATTTTAACAACTTTGGACAACAGTACAGGCATTTTGTTGTTTTTACAATTGAAGGTACATCAGTGAGCCATTATCGTTAGCTTACTTCAAAATCCAGATGAAGAAAGGCACGGAGTCTAGAAAGAAGGGAAAGGTTAGAAACAATTGCTGATTAAGTCTCCGATAATTCATTAGTGACGCGAAGAATCTTAGATGTAAAACAAGTAATTTGAGAGAATTTCATTGTCTTTAATGATAAATTGATAATGAAATGAAAGTTAATGAAGCCAAACGCGTTCTATAATCCTTGAAGGATGCAGTTATTAAAATCCGTCGACGTGATATCAAGCTGAAAATTTTACGAAGTATAAAACTTTAATGGCATCGTTTGTCGGGTCAGCAAGCTTTAAGATACATCTATGACAGGTTAATAATTAATAGTCCGTGTTTGAAGTGCTTTGGTTCTGGGCCAAGAGACGGGGAGACTTGACACAAACTCTGCCTTCTATCAAACCATCTGGGCTAAGGTTCGCTGACATGTCTCAACCCTTTTTTGCAAACTAAAGAAATTGGTATTCAAGCGGAATATCTTCCTCATTGATGTGACGGACATTTTGGAGTTTTTGCTAGTAGGCAAATCCACTGTCTCAAATTTATTCATAATGGAATAATATTTCACTAGCTAAGCAACAAAGTTCATTAGATTGAGATGAACTAGTACAGAAACTGTAATATCTTTCTCATTGTTGCTATGTTGCCTGCATCGTTTAATGACGTCATAAAATATCTTGAATTCAAGGTTCCAGTTAATCGTCTTGAATAAATACTTCCGTAGAACTGTTATGTATACATAGATAGAATAATCCTAGCAAATTGGTTTCGTGTCCATGATTTATTTGAAATAAGTTTCATATGTCTGTATTTCCACATTACTTGCACTATTTTTGTGCCTGTAAATTTTCAATGCTCTACTTTCAATGTTTTTCTTGGATAGTTAGATTCGAAGAAATTATCTCTTGGAATTTGATAAGTTGACATATCCAGCTCCAAAGAGAAAATTGTACTTCATATAAAGTCGATGCGACTTCTATGAGTATACATGCAGACGTATATCGCGTGGTTTGAAGGAGTTTCTTGGGTGTCTAGTATAGTAGTGTAGTGTGTCAGCATGTATAATGGTCAGCCATCGTGGGTCAGAGGTCGCACCGTCTTGTATTGCCGTAAGCGTATAGTAACTCAATGTACTTTCAATCAATTTGTACTGGAATGTTCAATGTGAGGAACAGTATGTTGGAAAGATGCTACACATAGATGAATATCTCGTTTCAGACACTTGACGACACAAGACATTTTTGAAAAGCTACATTTTGGAGTCGGATTACTGAACTGATTCTGAATACTAATTGGAACTAAGATAAGACAGAATATTACCCATTCATGATACATATCATAAGTGTAATAGCTCAGTGCCTCGACAATGAAATTAACAACGCAAGGACAATTTCTAGAGTTATTTGATACATCTCAGAGTATTTTTGTAGCTTTATCTTCTTGATTATTCCATAATACCATTTTTAGAATTATTTTTTCAACATTTTTCTGCGATATGTTCATGGTTTATTTAAAAAGATCCATGGCAAAATAAATTGGTGTACGAAGAATATATTGCTGAAAAAATTGTGACCAAGAGTAAAAATAGGTCACTTACGTTGGTTTAAGCATCAAGATATAATGTTAAATGAATGTGGTACAGATTAAGGGTAACAGTTCGTGGTATGACATGATGTTTTCAATTGTGGACGAATTAGGTTAAAATACTCTATTGTCTTATGATATAACAGATGTAATCTCAGGTACAGAAAGAATCATTTCATGTGTCGTTACATTACAGCTGAAGAGTTAATCAAATGATGTAGAAGAACGGAAGAGAGAATATCTTTGATTACAGAGGGCCCATCGTTAGTGAAGGGTTCATTGACTTCAACGCAATAATACACAGACCTCGATATGGACGATGTCCAAAGATGCTACAAGGAAGAACATATCTTTGCGTTGTCTTCAACAATGTGCGCATGCTTGACTTACCCTATTCCTTCACAGTATCGTTAAACGCATCTTGAATTACGTAAGAAGTCTCTATCCTAAAAGATATAGTTTTTTAACACAAATACCATTTTTTTTTGGCTGTTTATTTGTTTGACATCAATATGAGTAAAGTTAAAATTGCGCTTATTCGAATTATTATCCATGGATTTTGGAGGGAAAAGCTGTTCGAAGTATAAATACCATACCATAGATTTGAAAGAAGGTTTGACACAATAATTCGTGAACAAATATTAAAGCAGATTTCTCTCACGTGTATGTTACAAAATGTACGAATTGTCAAAATATCAATGTGAAATGGGCATTTCGAATATTTTATCTATGGATTACATCTTTTTCATGACATTCAGAATCTGAGGGCATTGTCGGTATATCTCTTCTCGAAGCGATAACATCTTTTTCAAACCTCGTAACTTTGATTTGAAAGCATTTCTCGTCTTAAATTTTAATGAGAGAGTGACGTCAACAAGCTCATATGATGTATCAAATTTCATTCTCATAGTTCCAATATTTTAAAGTTCATCGATACACGAATTCCTTTGTTCTCGTCACACACACACTGATGATCATCATAACTATTAGAGTACTTTCCTTAGCTCTAGAATGCGTTTTGCTACCTAGATTAAGATTTGTGTACAAATAGCAAAATAGTCGAGAAAACTGTGATTTTTTATTCTGAAAGCCTGAAGTAGGACGAGAGTGTAGATTTTATACTTATGCTAGTGTATAAGCAACCTACCAAAGACAATTTTTGTATGAAATATTAGAAGTCTCGTGATTCCGTGGCAATAGAATGTAGTGGGATTTAGTAGACCCAGATCTAATTGATCGTCAGTAGTCATAGAGCTTCCCTGCAAATATCGTTGATGCTATTATCGAATGACCTCATGTTGGACCTAGTCTTTCTCCAGATCGTGCTTTCATGTAAAATCTTCGATGATATTATAATTGCATAAAACTTTTTCTTAGAAAGAGTCATGAGTACTAACAATGAGTTAAACTTAGTTTTTTGTATATTTGATGGAAAACATCAGGATTAATATGTGGAAATCAGTGAAGAAAAGTGCTAGTTTTCCAATTAGCAACACTTTTCCAATTGGCAACAAAAGATAACAAACAAAAAATGGAAGAATCATCTAGATGATCCGCATTTTTGACAGCACATGAATGCTTGTTACTTCAGAGATTTCGCAAATTACCATCTCTCACAATTACTGAGCTTGAAATCAAGCAGTTTGGGCAAACTTACGAAACAGCAGCTTCCATTTATAGTCCAAGATCCCAGACCCGCCAGACCTTACTTATTTTCTGAGAAACAAAATTTGTGGATTAGAATAGTGTTAGTCGGTACTTTGATCATACACATATTCACTAGTTTGTGCCGACGGCCAATTTATAGATACGAGGTGTTAAAGGTACATCAAGACAATACTCACTTTTCTTGAAGTCTGAGTGCTGAATTTTATGTATGTTCTAGATAATATTGTTGAAAATTGATAATCAACACTGCCAAACAAGTCTCATCGGCAGTAATTCCTGCTAAACGCTTTAAAGCTTGCGAAAAAATATCGTTATCTTACTTATAGTCTGAGTCCTAATTTTTATATATAATACTCAGTAAGCAATTTCAAGACTTTTTATAAATAGCTAGACCAAGGAAAAGTTGGATGCCCATAGATACTTCATTTACTATCAAGCCTACAAATAGTGACCTCGCGCAGTTTTACTCACAGCGATATTTTAGATGTGTCTGGCGGATGTTTAGTCCTACGATTAATCTAGCTGTTAACAAAAAGTATTGAAATTGTATCCTGAATGTCATATATTAAAATTAGCACTCAAACTATAAGCAAGACCATGTTATTCTTTGTGAGCTTTAAAGAGTCTAGCAGAAATTACTACCGATGAAAAGTGTCTAGCAGTGTTGATTATCCATTTTTAACAATATTCTCTGAAACATACCTCAAAATCAGCACTCAAGACCTTGAGAAAAGTGAGTAATGTCTTAATGTACCGCTAGCACCCCGTATCTGTAAATTGGCCATCGCCACAAACTAGCTAGTATGCGTATGATAAAAGTACATACTAACACTACTCTATTCCACACATTTTGTTTCTCAGAGAATAAGTAAGGTCTGACGGGCCTGAGATCTTGCTCTATTACTACTAGTTTCAAGTTGACTATTTGATAGGTACATAATTTATGCATGTACAAACTCAAAAATACCTTTCAATCTTCATTGTTTAGTTATTAACTGACGGGAGATCAAATGCTGTACCTTAAAATGATAATTTGATCTTTATCAAAGCTATATAAAAAAATACACCAAAAGTGAACAAATTTTTATCCAATAATAATAATTCATTCTAATAAGCTTCAAATTCGCGTCAAACAAGTCATTGAATGAATCCCGGACAGATTTGACAAGTGTACATAATAATAGTGACACCCGCGGCGAAAGTTGTGACTAAATTCTTATCTACTTTATTAAATTTTAGTTGCTATATCCCTAATGTCATATATATCTATGAGCATTGTTTCACTTGAAACAAGTAATTGAATAATTTAATCTTCCACAATCACTGAGCTTGAATTAAAGCAATTTGTGCAAACCTACGAAATAGCAGCTTTTATTTAGTACCAGTTTCAAGTCTGTAAATAGTATAGTTGCTGAGAACTCAGCGTCACGCCAGCCAGCCAGCCAGACAGCCAAAGTAAATATAATAGCGCTTTTTTCCGAAAAATAAAAAATGGAAGAATCATCTAGATGATGAAAGCGCATTTTTGACAGTTCATGAATGCTTGGTTTTTCTGAGATTTCGCAAATTACCATCTCTCACAATTACTGAGCTTGAAATCAAGCAGTTTGGGCAAACTTACGAAACAGCAGCATCCATTTAGTGCTAGTTTCAAGTTGACTATTTGATAGGTACATAATTTATGCATGTACAAACTCAAAAATACCTTTTAATCTTCATTGTTTAGTTATTGACTGACGGGAGGTCAAGTGCTGTACCTTAAAATGATAATTTGATCTTTATCAAAGCTATATGAAAAAAATACACCAAAAGTAGACAAATTTTCATCCAATAATAATAATTCATTCTAATAAGCTTCAAATTCGCGTCAAACAAGTCATTGAATGAATCCCGGACAGATTTGACAACTGTACATAATAATAGTGACACCTGCGGCGAAAGTAGTAACTTAATTTTTATCTACTTTAATAAATTTTAGTTGCCATATCCCTAATGTCATATATATCTATGGGCATTGCTTCACTTGAAACAAGTAATTGAATAATTTAATCTTCCACAATCACTGAGCTTGAATTAAAGCAATTTGTGCCAACCTACGAAATAGCAGCTTTTATTCAGCACCAGTTTCAAGTCTGTAAATAGTATATTTGCTGAGAACTCAGCGTCACGCCAGCCAGCCAGCCAGCCAGACAGCCAAAGTAAATATAATAGCGCTTTTTTCCAAAAAATCCGCTAAAAATGCGCTAAAAAGGCTTTATGACACACCCCCAAACGACAGCTTTGACCTAATTGAGTTAAACATGTAAGGAAACAAAAATTCTCTCGATTTCAGCGGAAACAAATGTAAAGTCGCTTCTTTAGCTGCATCCAGAATTTCACGAGAATCTTTAGCTTCTGACGTTTCTGACAAATCAATTTTCAATATTGTTTATTTGTTACTACGCTTTTGCTTGGCAGTACAAAAATCGTTACTATGATTTTGCAAGAACACAACTTTGATTAGTAATTCTGTAGAAAATTATTTCTATTCTTGGCGTCCTCCAATCAAGTTTGTACATCAACTATATAAAAAAATAACACGTTCAACACGTAAGAAAAGCAATATTACTTTGCTCGTATAAATATAATTCACTCACTTGTTATTTTCGCTCGAGAATTGAGACATTTACACTCACTAGTAAACTTTCACTTTTCTTTACTTGTAAAACAATTTACTATTTATTCGATCTCATACTATTTTACTGCTACACAATCACGAACTCTGGTTTATTCTGACAAGAATGCTTTACGTCATTGGAAATTGTTATTGCCGGATTGAGACAAGCTGAAACTCCTAGGCACAGCATTTGTCTTTTTAGCAGATGAAATTATAAGAAAATGTCTAAGAAGTCAAAGTCGGAGACCTCTGGGTAAGTGTTGAGTACCTTACGAATGGTTTGGCCCAGAAAATATTGACTGCTGATCTATAAAAAACAACGTTCACTGCCGATATATGATAACAGTGACCAATTTCGAAATGCTTCAGTGAAAATACCAAGCAAAGATAAGTTTTGAAATAATCCAGAAGTAGGTGCTGATTATGACACTCTACTGACAAATAATAAATTGGTTTCTCAAATATGACCTTAATTCAATTTTCCTTAATTTCATCAAAACTTCACGGAAATATTAATTACTTAGGTGAACGACAAAGGAATTTAATTAGGAAAATTGTCCTGTGTCATTACAATGATAAGTTTTTTATTAGCTTTATCAAAAAATGATTTCTCTTTTACTTGGGAGGTAGGTAATTTAAAATGCATTAGGGATTCTGGAATTCAACAAGGATTATTAGGAAACTGAAGGTACAGTTGTCACAAGGACAACACTCACTAATGTAATTATGGATATTGAATAAAACATTACATTTATTCTGAAAAAGTTGCATGATTAAACACAGAAATGTTAGAATGAACTAATATCTTTTATCAATCATTTTTTAGAAGTATTTTATTTATTCATTCTCTTATCCCCTCTCAATGAACAGAATTAAGTTCAAATTTAGAACAGGATGTATTACTACATATTCATGCTTTTCGTGAGTTTCAAACTCAGAATTCTAGCATTCACAGCTACTTTGATAAACTCAGCAATCAGGAAGACAAAACTGGTAATCAATCAATCTCCTGTTTTTCTTTGCAGTACAAAACTTTTGACAAATATAGTAGCAATTGTTACGAGCAGTTCAAGATATCTGTCAGTGTAACCTATTTAAAACTGGCTGCAGAATGAACTGCATTTTTTCCTAAATCAGCAGGACCTTGATCAAACATCGGAAGAGGTTTTCAGCAAGCACACTCATATCATAAATAGGTGTCACTATATTATTTGCATGATTCTTTCGTATTGCAATGAGCCTAGACTCCATCGCAATAATGGCAATCCTTAAATAAATATGAATGAAAATATGCTTCAGGTTGTTTGCAAGAGTAAATAAAAAATTCCCTATGTGAGAAATGGACGGAACATGTGAGAAATGTTTTGTTAGTGGATTTTGTTTGAATATCTCGAAATGTTTCAAATGTTTAAGTAAATGGCATGCTAACATTTCAAGTTTAAAGAGGAGTGAAGTTTTTAACAATCTTGTTTCAATGTTGCTTTTCCATTAGAGGAACAGCAGTAAATGGAAGTGAGTTATTCTCATATTAATTGCAGTATGGAGTGGAGTTGTTTACATATTTCAAGAGATGCATTTAGTTTTCTTTTTCTCAAATATCATTAATACTTCGTCCTACAAGTGGATTTACTTTGAAGATGCAAATATGATCTGTACGTGGCTTTGCTTTATATACGAAACATTTCACCTGGCAGGCTGCAAATGATATAGTATTGAACAATCCCAGAAATAACATTTGAGATTGGATTTAGCATCTGGTCTGTTAAAAAAAATCTGAAGCTTGTTCTGAAGACTTTCCTCTAACAAGAAATACTGCTTTTGAAAAAGAGTTGATGAGAGGGCTAATTTGAATGGTATTTAAGTACCGTTAGATTGTCCCACTTTATCGATTGTTTAGTGCCAAGACTCCGTATCTTGCATATTGTCTAATTGTTGCATGCTGTTTGTCGCGAAGAATATTAATAGCGGTTAATTATCCTAGCGCTCCACTTATCGCAAGTTGATTCGCAGTATGTTATTACAGACATCCATTCGATTATTCATTGTCGATTATACAAGTAATCCCATAGCTAAGACTGTTCGCTGTTATTATGCGCGTTCGTTTTGTTTCACCAACGACAAATGGAAAAGTGAGGTTATCTGAATTATGAATGTGTTTATTTTAAAGTGCGCTGTTCTTTGTGCCTCTGCAATGCGTTCAGATAAAATCTGGAAATGTGTAATTTGAATTCATGATACGTGATACGGCACAGCGTTTTCTTTGTGATGGGGAATTATGTTTTCGTGATGGCTAATACAGATGTAATGTTTACTATGCATGACAAGTGAATAATGATAAATGGCTGATATGACCAACCACTTGCTTCCACCATTACCAACTGCGGAGTATTTACTTTATATAAAAGTGAATGCTTTTATTACGAGCGCAAATCTGATCTCATTTTTCAAATTCCACTGGAAATGCCGATTCGCAATCTACAGAAACGAATGTAATAAGACAGTAATCTTTAAAAGTTTCTGTATAAATGAAGAATTAGACTACAATAATATATTTTTACGACTGGAAGTGCTGGCCCGCTTCTATGACAAAAAAAGAATGGATCACCAACTTCAAATTGAAACTTATGTAAGGTACATTGGTGATCAATTGATGAGGACTGCTGACGTAGTCGGTAAGAGCCAAATGTGGTATATCAAGTGGATGATCTCTGAACTACCCATTGCCGAAGCATTATTATTTTGGACTGGTGTACTATCCTAATAGAGAATGAATTAAAACCTCCTGTCACGAATTTCTTCATCCAGGTATTGAAGGGTAATCAATTCAGGAGTCCTTTGGCATCCCAAGAAATATCGACCATGACTTACGACAAATTAATATATGTTCTCAGTGCAGAGCTATCGGATCCATCCATAACTTTCATTGATATCTCTTTTTCGACGTAAAAAAATTGACCGATGTCTCATCTATAGTAGCAAATCGGTTTGCAAAGCCAGTTACATTCAACTCATTTTCTCAACTGCTATATACATTTATTTCGTAGCAGAGCGTTTTCTATCTACTTCTAGGTGTAGAATGTACCACACTTATTCTTCAGATATAGGCTTGCGGCTTCAGCTATGTCATAAATTCCAATCACTCATTTTCCAATCAATGTCATATAGTCGATGTTCTCATCTGTGGTTGCGGATTTTGGTCGTCCCTCAAATGTACAACTACGTTTCAATTCAGTTGCCTGTGTTTCCTCTATTGAGCAGATTTTTTTTGAACCTCTACCATCATGAAATAAAATCATCATAACAAAAGAAATCGATGATAATACCCTGAGGAAACCAAGTGGTGGGAGTATCAATTTTAATGGTAATCTTAACATCTTGACGTGGTTAGATTGATGTGATGGTGAGCTATAAAATTTTGCAACTTGAGTGATGAGGTCTTTCTACTTTAGTGGTAACCAGTACCACTTGCAGTTGTAAGAGAAGACGTTGCACTTTGAAGTTTTGAGGTATGAGGGAGTATTTTCATCTTTATCGAAGTATATTCGTTCATATAAAATTAGAATACAAAGATGGTTCTATTTATCTTAAAAATGAGTACCTATCATTCGACTCATATTCATAATTTCGGTTTCTATTACTTGAGGCTTACCACTTAAGTTTCTCATACTTTAAACCACTCGAGAGATGCAATCAGTTCTCTTATGACCAGTTGCATCACTCTAGCCTGAATTTTAAGTTTCACTTGGACAAAAAATATTGAATTGGCATAATTACAGCAATGTTTATGTCACCTTTGACTTTTGAGTTTCAATACGATATTGTTCTATTAAGCGACCCTTGAAATTCAGGTGACAGTGATGCAACTGGCCATTAGTGTACTGAAAAACCATACATGAACGTCCATTCTCAGTAGTCTTAGAAACAAAACTATTGAGTATATCAAGTTGTAATACTATTATGAAAAAAATCTGACGTGAACATCTCGTGACTTACTTGTATATCATTGAATATATATGTGATACGATTTGATTTTCTGTTTGAATACATATATCATTGGATATATATAATGAAACACAAAATCTCATCGTCCCACAGTTAATTGTTTTGGATTTACCCAAGAGGTTCTAAGAATCTGTCAAGCAAAATGCGCTTTCAGCCAAGTCGGTTACTATGGAAACAGTAGGCCTTCATTCTTATACTACAACATTCCTTAATACTGATTTCCAAAATACTACGACTACCAACAGATCTGAATTTATGCGCAAAATTGGAAAATAAATTCCTACTGGAGGGCACTTCCGGTTCAGTCTATTGTTATGAGAATAGTAGACAATCATTCAGATGCTACAGCAGACTGAAATACCAAATTTCAATATTCTACACCTGATCGCTTCAAATTTATGCAAAAAATCCCAAAAGACTGTCAAGTAAAATAGGATATGGGCATCTAAACGGTATAATCGTCCTAAATACTGAATTCTAACAAACTACGTTAAATCGTTTTGGACTTTGGAAAATTCAAAAAATGTTTTGAATAAAGTGCTCTTCCGGTTTAGTCGATAGCAATCATAATGCAGGGTGTACAACTAGATATTATAAAAGTGCCTAATACAAAATTTAAATATTCTACGACTGAAATGCTTAGAATTTATGCGGAAAATTCAATAAGTCTGTCATATAAAGTGCACTTCCAGCTCAGCCGATTGTTACAAAAATAGAAGATGACCATCGAGGTGCTACAGCAATTTCAAATGCTAAATTCCAGTATCCCACGGCTGATCATTCTGGATTTATGCGGAAAATTGAAAAAAAGTCTCAAGTAAAGTGCACTTCCGGCTTAGCCGATCGCAATCATAATGCAAGATGTACAATAAGATGTTATAGAAGTTCTTCATACAAAATTTCAGTATGCTATGGCAGATCATTCTATATTTATGCAAAAAATTCAAAAAAAGTTTCGAGTAAAGTGCACTTCTGGCCTGGCCGATTCTTACAAAAACAGCAGATAACTATACTGATACATAACCAAGTTCAAATACTGAATTTCAATATTCTATGATTGATCAATCTGGATTTATTAGAGAAATTTGAAAAAAGTTTCATGTAAATTGCACTTCTGGTACAGACGATTAGAACCATAATATGAGGTGCACAACTAGGCCTTATACCAGTCCCACATACAAAATTATATGTCCAGCCAGTTTTGAGATTTGCGAGTTACGCGCGAACGCACGAACATACGTACCGACATCAAGCCAAAAATAGTCAAAATGGATTTAGGGATGCTCGAAACGGATATTTCCATCAAAATCTCGATAGGTGAATTTTGTCGGTTTCACAGTATTTACTTGTTACTTTGTACAAGTAAGTAATAAAAATTCGTTGATGGTAGTTTCCTTTCGGTATTAGACTCTGTTCAACAATTTAAATTCATCTATTACTCGTGCTCTTGATTCTTCAACAGTTGCGGTAATAATTTGAAACTATCTCCAGGGAATGGTGTCTCCCATCACTATCCGCAAATGGTTTTCCTATTCAATATTACTGCCCCAAAAACAATATTTCAACGTCAAGTTGACAATTATATTTATGAGTTGTAATTTATAGTATAATTCATGCATATCTAACATATGTTGTGAATAAATAATTAAATTGATTGATTTTTATCCACAGGGCTCACACTGAGTCTTTGTGTAAATTCAACGGTTATTTCCGTTGATTAATTGATCACGGATGGCTTGTTAGCAAATTTATAAAAAACAAAATTTCAAACATCTAGAAGGATTATCAGTTTGCCGTCAAATTTCTAAATAAATGCAGTATTTTTATCAACGTCTAACGTTAATGAACGCTAATGTTTACATTTTCAACTGATTTGGGTTTCAAATTTAAACTGGAAATTATGAAAGGCGCTTCGCGTTTACAAATTGAGATCCATTAATAATTATAATTATTTTTTTGGATAATTTTTCATGTTACTAATTTGAATTTATAAATACATTACGTGATACACATATACTTGTTGATATTTATACAGGATGTTATCCAAATTTATCCTACAGAAACTTTTATCTTAGCTGGAAAATAGGTGGTTTCAGGATCTGATGGATCAGACCATTGGTATAATCAAAAGTAATGACGATCTCAACGATGATACTATATATGTATCAATTTTCATATTGTTCGACAGAAAAATTTGTCATATCAAAATTATCTATGAAACTACGAGAGCTATTCTAAAAATAGAGTCTTAGCGGTCTTATACACAGGTCTTGACACTAGCATCTTACTACCATTGAAGCTGTATATAGTTATTATTCGCTCCGCGATATACCTCGTTACCATGCAAAATCCCTTAATTTCATTGGTTGTTGCTAAGGTGTGTGATATAATCAACGGTAATATACCGATAGAGAGGTGTATTATCGATATACCGAAGAATTTCACGAATATATTTTTTGTCTTTTGGGTAATTCTTTACGAGACAAATTTGGGAATCTGAAAATACCCGAGAGCTTTAGCTCGAGGGATATTATCGTTGATTATAAATCTCCAAATTTGCCGAGTAAAAAATTATCCAAGACAAAAAGTATTTGAGTTAAATTCAAGGTATATGCGATAATATACCGAATCTTGAGGTGTATTTGCAAGGATTATTTCACAAACCATAAAATTTATTAATTGTTATATTTTTTATTATTTTTTGGAAAGCTACTGTGGTATATCGAGTTAGGAGGAAATATTATCGCGATATACCTCGTTACCATGGAAAATCCTTCAATTTCATTGGTTGTTGCTAAGGTGTGTGATATAATCATTTATATTTCTTGATGTTTGACGTTTAGACTCCATTTTTTTTTGTGTGAGAATTTTGACACAAAGTAGGAATATAATTTTATTATTAAGGAATATTAGATGACCTATTGTTATTCTTTTGTCAGTATTTTGAATAATATTGAATATTGAATGATATTTATTCATAAATTGTATGATATTAAATTCAATATTCAACTCAGATTTCAATGGTTCGCTGTTTTTTCTCTTTCTAATGCACATTCTCTGTTTCGCTGGCACAATTATTTCCTCGATTGTTACGCCGTTTGTGTTAGTTTTAATAACTAGTAGGCTGCTTTAATAGGGGGTACCCCCACTTCTGATGAGTGTCAAGACCTGTGTATAAGACCGTGGTAGCAGATCATTGAAACAAAGAACAGCAATATAAAGGATTTTTGTTAGGAGTGCATCAAATTGACGATTTGAATATGCACTTGAAAAAAAAATTTAATTGAGGTCGACAAAGTGACAAACTTTTATGGTTTTGGAGATAATTGTTTCCCAAAACTCACGGTTGGCAGGTCATCACATCGAGCCTCAGAACTCTAACGTTTAACGTCTCTGTTTTACAACTGTAAGTGGTAATAGTTACCACTGAAGTCGAGAGACTTCATCACTCAAGCTGCAAGACTTTATCGCTTACCATAACATCAATCTAACCGTGTCAAAATGTGAGGACTATCACTAAATTTGATACGTTCACCACTTTATTTTCTCAGAGAACTTAAACGTGATATTTGAATAGAAACCTTAAGGCCTACATTGGTTGCTTGTGATGAGAACATTAGAGCTACAGGGAAATTGCTGAGAAGAAATTGGCATGTGATACAAAGGAAATTCAGAAAATTCCTAGGCATTGGATTCATATGTATAAAAAAATTAGAAACGCGATGTTAAGACCGCATACAGCCGAAAAAACTTCCAAATCTCTATATGCCCCACAGTGGAAGACAAAGCATTGTAGAAGGGACATGTTGTCTCAAACAATCTTTGGGTATTTCCTATTTCTCTCCAAGGCACTGATGAAGGTATAATAAATACCGAAACGTTTTTATCCACAATCCGATGATGTCTGTATCATTTGATCTGTGGTCATGTGTTCTAAATTGAAAAATACAATAATGATTTTTCTAGGATATTCTGCATTCATTGCCTCAAGTCTTCAGTGGTGGGCAGTCACCAAGTAACAAGCTTCCGAAAATTGTCAAAATAATCTCGTGATTATCAATAACCTAGGAATATTATAGTTACAATAATATCACTGATGGGCGATCCTAATCCAAACAAGAAATATCGCATGAAACTGAAACCATACTGCTAACGTGTATACTCGTCTCTTAATCTCTGCACGACTTGCTATAGTCAGTATTTTTTTGTTTATCTAAGAGATCAATGAAGACTAGGCTTGCCAGTGACCTCTATGTTGTAGTATATCCTCAAGCTGCAATTTTCTACAAAAATTCATTTTGTTTTCAAGTGAATTCTTGAAGAACATGCACGAAAAAGACTCATTTTGGAATTCTTAGTTATGGAGCTAACCAATGCACGTCTCTTTGGACAAGTTGGCTTACTGGCTCATGCCTAATAAAAGTATCAACATGAAGATGAAGAAATGATAACTGAGATGAAAATTTCATCTATTGATTCAAGGAAAAGGAGTGATTACACCGCTAGAGGATTTGACTCATTGCAACGTGTATGCGAAAAGCCTTCGATGCATTGAAGGATAAGTTTATATATTCAAAAGAATGCATGAAGCATTCAACAGTTGATATTCATTGCACTATGTGCCTGTTATAAGATTATGGTTCGGGTGACGTTGTTGCAAACTCTGACAGCGAGCAATCAGGTTATGTGTAAGAGTGGACTAAGAATCTGCAGTTCAATTAATTTGTTCAAAATTCAAATAATTCTCCTAAAATCCCTTAAAATTTGCTTATTCCAAGAATTCTTCTAAAGTTATCTTCGAATGATTCAATCCATTGAAATAAATAGTGAATAAATCATCGAATTCGTATACGCAGACAACGAATCAGACTTTTTATTTCTCTCTCAGATGAAAGTCGCATATTTCAATCTAAATTTAATCCGTGCGCACAATTATATCCGAATTTAAGTTCATCGGCTTAAACCTTATTTTTGCTCTCATTGCTCGTGAGTGTTTCCACAAAAATGTCACTCTCCATAATCTGCGCAGCACCACTCAAATTAATCCAGGCATAAATCATCATGTTCACGGTATTTATCTTCTTCGTAGGCAGATAGGGTCCGTAACTACGCAAACGTTGCTTGCTGGCCGGATTGCGCGAATCTGCTCACAGGAAACACATAAATTACAATTAATAACGATTATATATTATAATGGTACGCGCACTCACCACCGATACGGGGCTAAGTTCATGCGTGTCTGACAAGATGGCAGTGTATAGCGAACTATAACACATGCGCAGAGCTACGAACTAGTTTGCAGACAGCAGGAATTATAAGTGTCGTGTTCATAAAGTACATTTTTTTCAATGCTTTGAAATTAAGTGGGAAAAGTATCGAAGAGGAAAATTATATTCTACTGAAGTATCTGTGTAAATAGTACAGTAATATAAATTTTAGTTGATATTATTGCTGAGTTTTATTATACTTTGAATGTCAATTATTTGAATATACGAAGCCTGTTTGCAGAATGTAGCCTTAGTCAACAAATACAAGTCGAAAACCATAATTAAATTTAATGCTTGCATGGCACATGGGTCAAACCAACAATAATATTTGTTTACAATAACAACACTAAAAAAAGACTAAGGGAAGGCGAAAACTGAAATTATACGAATTAGAGACAAGCAAATCTGTAAAACATATGCTCGCAGCCCTGGAATGTTTATTATTGTCTAGATTGTTATGGGCTTTCGTCACGCATCATAATTTCAGTTTCTAGTGACACCATGCACCATCTTTCTCGCGTAAATAAACAATAGATGATCCAACCACTTAGCTACAAAATTTAGTGTAGGTTGATGATTGTCATGACGTATGATAATCGACTTGAATGTAAAATATGGGTTTCTATGTCAGGATCAATAAGTTATTGCTGGATATCAATTAAAGAATAAATGAACTAATTTATCAATACCTAATACTCCATGAGAACAAGGATATATTTGACGGTATCCATCAATTTCTTATGGTTCCATAGAATTAATAAAAGCAAATTTAAGAATGTTATATTCAAAATGGATTTCGTAGGAGTCAGGGAGCAAATGAAACGTCTGAAAAATTTACAGCGCTGTCGAATTTGACTTATTCTCTTGTACACTATCGTGCTCCCAAGCAGTTAAATTGTTATTATATCAGAAAATTTATAGAAAAATAAAAATTATTAATTTTTAATGGCAGAAGATTCCATAATTTTAACTGCTTGTTGCACGAACATCCTACTTTTAATATAGAAAACTCTTGATATTGTGAGGCCGACTTTATTGGAATTTTACGATTTTTGGGCTAATGAGACCGCGCGTTAATAGTAATTAAATGTTTATAATGTTGGAGAGACGTAAAAGTTTTATTATTTATGATGTTTCGCAACTCTTTTATTTATACGTTCCTCCAGTATTTTTTTTTACTACCTGTCATAAACTTTCCAGACCTTTTCTCCTTTTTCTGTACTCTACAGTAATATCCACTCATCATTACATCATTTTATCTAATAATATGTATGTAGGTACATCAATAAGACAAAGTTTCATTCTACAAAATCGTTCACGTATTACGTTGCTCGTAAACAAAGGGAGAGAGTATCAAAGAGATGTGGCAGGATGTGACTTGGGTAATGTGGTAGTTAGGCTATTGTGCAAAATATCTTTTTCATGGGCTAAAACTGATAAATCATACTATCAAATTTTGATATTTGTGCTGCCATAAACTATTTTCATTCAGTCAAGTATAGGATTTCAGAATTATTTTCTTTCTTCTTAAATTCATACGAAAATGATATTGTCATTTACATTACAGAAATGTCTTATATCTATCGCATTATTGGGGATATTGGTCATGGGAAATCGGTTATGCTTTGTCCCAGTATCCACGGTTGCATAACACGATTTTTTTCCTGAGCGTCTCTTTGGATGGGACCTATTGGAAAACTTGAAAGAAAGGACAAATATATGTCTACTTATGTTTTGAAAACTACCGTGATTCAAGAAGTCTCAGGAAACAGTTGGTTCGATAAGACTGTCAAATCTGTCTTTGTATACCAAACTTTGAACCAATATCTTTTATACGGTACCTGAGGAACTTCCTCAAAACTGATTACAAGTTTAATCGATTGAATTATTTCATTGCGATTGGTCAAAATCTGCTGCTATCATTGTGAAAGATTACACACAGTAAGCACGTAAACACTCAACAAACAGATCAACTCCACTTTGGAAAGTACGGATTCACCCATAGGTATTCAGAACTGAAATATTCAGCACGATTAAGATACTGGCCTTGCCAAGCGGACCAGGTCGGTAAAAAGCATTCAATTGTGAGGGTATCAATAATTCAGACATTAATACTAGAATACTATATCAAACTTTTATATTATCCTGTGGAATGACACAAAGTGTTATACTTATATGTGTAACATTATGTGATGAGAGAGAGAGGTCTACGTGAAATGTGATAAGGTTTGTGACGTACTATACGGATGATCTGTCGTTGCCAAACATTGGTATAAAAGTCAAAGATCGAAATTACCTCAAAGAAGCAAGGAATAAGTTCTCCAACAAGAACAATTCGTGAGTTAGGTCAAGTCGAACAATATGAGATCTGGGGCCTGTTGCATAATAAAATACAAGTCATGCTATTAGACAGAATACACGTAAAAACGCTAATAATATTAACTTGTATTTTATTATGCAACAGGCCCCTGATAGTAAGTATTCATAACGCTTCCCCAGGGAACAAATTTCCTCTCAGTACCAATAAAATATCATCGATGTGGTAACCCGAAGATGTCAAAACATGACCTGAGGAAGGCTGTATATGACTACGATGATAATTAACATATTTTGAGGCTCTTCATATCCGTACCATCATATAGACAATAAGTTCTCTTTGATGCTAGCAGTTTTAGATGATTATAATTCAGCATTATGTTATCAAATATTGTTTTTTTTTTCATTTATCCAGTTGATACAGACTGTCATTCCGTCCTCCTTAGAAGTCATTTGTTTACATTTTTTTTTTCTTCAGATCCGTTACTTTGTAACACTGAACGGTAAGATCCTTAATGTCTTGATTACTGCATATTCTGGTTTCCCGATTGTTTTCAATAGAATGACCTATAGATGAAGGGACTTATACTTTGAACAAAAATAATCCTTGGAAATTTCAGTAGTTCAATGATGACGACGAGTATCAACATATTTTATCTCTCTTCGGCGTAAGCAGTTTTCAATTATATAGTTATGTATCATTGAATACTAAGTTTTTCTTCTATTCCTCAATGTGATATCGTCTTTCATTCTATGCTTTCTTCATTTTCTTGTTTGAAATTCATCCCGCTTTCCCTCATATCTATATTTGTTAACGCTGAACAGTTTGATTCTTAACGTCATGACCATGTCGCTTTTTGGTTTCTTGATAATTTCAGGAGAGTTCCTAGTGAATGTACAAGTTTGGTAGTTTTGAGAAGTGTTTCTCAGTTCTCGGAGGAAGATCAAGAGATTCAGAGCATGAAGGGTGAATTTCCGCTGAATTTTTGTGTTTACGCAGGATTATTGAAACAACTTCGACAACTGATAGATATCTGCGGCAGGAAGCCCAGTGAATTTTTTGGCACATCTTCTTGGGTACCAGGCGTTCAGTTGTCAGGAGCATTGGCATCAAGTGATACTTTGAACTATAAAGTAGCACAAAATTGTCTTAAATAGAGTTAGTAGGACGAAAGTTCTGATGAGACAGTAAATCAGAGCTGTACTACAACGACTTGACATTGACATTGACTTCATTTCTGCTGTCAATTTGCCATGCAAGCTGGATATGTATCCAGTTAATATTTATTATAGATCTAATTCTAGTAGAAGAATAACCTGACCTAGTCCCTATCATGTCCCTATTACATATATTAACTGGAAACATGTCCAATTTGTGTGGCACATTGACAGTAAAAATCAAGTCAATGTCACTGTCAAGTCGTTGTAGTTCCATCACAGCCTTGTTTTGATACTAAGTAATACTCTGCGCTGGTTGATAAGGGGTCTCAGACTGAACGTGTTGTTGTAAGGAGTACCCAGGTATGGTGATTTTATGAACCTGATGTTAAAGTTCCTAGCAATTTTTTCTGATCTCTGTACCGGAACAGCACTAGTTGTGACTGAGTGGTACTAGTTTCAACTTTTCATTGTCACATTCAGACTCCCACGTACTCGGATTGTTTTTTTAGCTCGCATTTTGTTTCTACTAACTCCATCTATGAGCTTGAGGTTCTCTTTTGAATCACTTGGAAACTCGTCTTTATTATACCCGTAGAAATCTGTACGCTCTCACATTAAGGGATTGGATTTACAAGGGTACGGAAAGTAGAAGTTCCAATAATCATCACAAGTGAGTGTCGAAGCGAATGGGTGAGCACTGAGATATTATGATATACATTGATAATAAATTCAAGAATAAACACAGGTATTTCTAGGGTTATACTATTATACTATTTAAAGGTATTCCGCAGATAGTACTCTTATGTAATCCACGGATAGTTCCATAGACTGTACAGGTATCCTGTAAAAAACATAGATATTCCAGAGGGATACCGGTATTCCAGAGAATATACAGATATCTTAGGATCATCCGAAGGCAATACAGGTACTCCAGTAAAAACCCGTACAAGAATCTCACAGCTATTCCTTAGAAAGCACAGATGTTTAATATGGAACCGAGTATTAATGTTTTATCTAATTCTGTTTTGAAAAGTCAAACTTTACATCAATTTCTGACGTTATGCAACGTCCCATTTTTCATAACTGCAATGCAACAGTTGCGTAAAGTAGCATAAAGTAGTTACGTAATGACTTTACGTAACTGGCCATGTTTCAGAGCTTATCAATTATACTTATCTGCGTACAATTAAAAGAAAGATTTATTATTCACAGTATGCAGCTTTGGCAGAGTCTTTAATATCAAAGGGTACTATATCACTCAAAATATTACTGCTTGAGCACATTTAAAAAAATTATTTTGACGTTCTGTGAAAATTCAATATTTGTTTATTTCAGTGAACTCTTGTTTCTGTAGTAACAATAGATGGTCAGGAATTAGTCATCTGAATTTGGTGATGTGACGTGAGAGATGTTCTCATTGAAAAATACAGTTAAAATTATTCTGACGGAATTAGATAAAATTTTGTACAGAATACGTTATGAAAAGCCATATTGTTTGACTCACGTAATTTGCAAAACTCGCTGCGCTCGTTTTGGCAAATATTTCGTTTCGTCAAACAATATGGCACTTTTCATAACTAATTATGTAAATAACTATTACATAATGTTCTCCAGTTCAAGGTTCAACAAAAAAAAATTGTGATATAATATTTCGGTCTTTTAATGAATTTTGGGACTTAAATTTTTACGTAGCTTGTGGGGGAATGATGTGAAGGAGTGCCGGAAAACAGGTTGCTATTTGGTTCCCTCTCTGAATTTCTACCGCATTTCGAAATGCATTTCCTCACATAAATCATATTCAATTTATTATCTCCTGATAATATATTCATGAAATACTGTATTTATTACCTAAATGAATGTCTAATGAATACTGTCTCAAACAAACAAAAATAATCATAAAACATTTGAAGGAGTTGTATATTTTTGTCATTCAGAAGGCGTCGGTGTTGTCATTTAAAATTTTTTTGTATTCTATTGTTCTTTCAAAACAGACAAAAAACACCTGGTAATAATTAATATCAGGTTACATACATAGAAACTATTTTAATAAATTTAAAATACAATGGAAGGTAATAACAGTAACTGATTTACTGTTATATAGATATTTCCGTGAGGTTTGGATATGAATTATAGTATAGCTATAAACATTCATTACATTTCGTAAGTAGTAACAGAGTATAAAATAGAATTCAAAATATTACTTTTGAGTAAATTTTTGAAAATACATGTTTTTTATACATAAAACGTTGGAAAGATTATTTTGTTTTTTGATTCACACAATAATGAACTAACTGTTTCTGCTCAGTAATCACCTTGAAATTCCATAATCAACGTGGTGACCAAGTTTCATCATTGACTAGCGCGCCAATCTTCAATTTCGAAGATAGATGTAATATAACTCGATTAATCAACTTCTTATAACTTTTTCGGAAAAAAAAGATATTTCTCTTGAGAATAAAGCGATTCTGACATTTTTATATTATTTATTATGATTTAAATTAGCTTTGGGGAGATGACTTGCATCTACATCCGTTTGTTTGTTCGTATGGATTTGCGCTACATGTCGTAAATCTCATCCAATATCAATGTTTACTTCTCTTATCGATTGAATATGTATCCGTATAGGGCCCTATTAATTTGTTTAGTGATATTTCTATTGATTCAATTTTTATGCACAATTGATTCAACTAATGTGAATGTAATCAGTCGTCCACACCTGTTCTGATCTAACAAGAAACAATAGAATACTTACTCTACTGTAGTAAAAACAATTAAACGAAATTAATATCTTGGGTATGGCTGGGTGGTCTCATGCGGTGTAAACGCAGCCCGTCAGCGACAGAAAGCCCCCCTGGCCCTTTGTATACCCCGCCGATGGACCGCACCTCGCAACATACGGCACAAGCCTTGCGTGGGCTAAACACTCGTTATATTAAACATTAAGCTATTGTTGTCGTGTCATTATCAACTCCATTCTTGCGTATATTCGGGAAATAATTTATATTTTCTGAAGATTATAATACTTTACACCCCGCGAAACACTTTAAATAAGGTTTGAATCAATTTTGGAAGACGTCGTGATTTACAGAAGCATGTTTGCCACAAGTGAATCATATAAGAATTATGTTCAGCTAACAAGGATTTCTCATTCAAAAACAGATTCTGCGGACACAATTTTGTGAAAAGATCAAAATTTTCACGCTTATTACTGTTCTGGAAGTCATGAAACAATGAACCACAAATATAAAGTGTGGACTTATTTGATCAGACCATTTCAGAGATGTGTAAACTGCAGAATGAGAATCTATCTAAAGTCTATGAATAGACATGTCAACTGTGAATCTAAGAAATTTTAACATATATCCAATCCGACTTGATCACATCTTTCTTTGGATGTGTGAACTGAGGAATGGGATTCATCAGAAAACAGGAAAATTTAGATTTTTTTGGCCTAGCATAAAGAGAATAAGTAGATATCGGAAATATGAATGATCAGTTCAACATAATCTCCTATCAATTTTTGTGTTTCATTCAAATAAAATTTGTCTCTAGTTTTGGGAGTAGATGATGAAATCAGCGACTTGTCTTTCAAAAACAACAACCTTCAAAATACTTCTCTGAAGTGATTTTTTTATATTTGAATTTTTGTACTTCAGTGGTTGGTAACATTTTATGATCCCTCTTTTGCTCTGTTATTGCAAAAAAAGCATACCTTTGATTGAAAAATGGAAGCAAGAAGTTTTCCTGCTGATTCTTGTATTTTTCCTTTTTTCTGGACCGTAACGATGAGCTCAAGTTTCATTGATCTTAAATATTTTGTGAATCTATGGCATTCGTCAAATGATATTTTGCTACATCTATTGTCCATCTACATATAATTTGAGACTATCTGTTTGAATTATTATTATAAATGCTTCAAAAGATTTCGCCTCATCAACATTGGTCCACGTTTTTATTAATTAAAATTTTGTTTTAGTCTGTCTAATTCATTATTCAAGCGGTACTTCGTAATTTCAGTATCGGATTATCCATCAGGCACACTAGCTTAGCAGTCCCTCAGATTTTAGGGAATCCCTAAATATTTTATAAGTCCTCAACAGTTCAGCCCTATTCAATTATGTTTCTAGGAGCCTCATTCTAGCACTAGTGTTGAATAAAGGAAGATGTAAGAATAATATGATGAAGAGAGAACGTCAGTGTTTTCCTCAACACAATTATAGTGTTTAAAACTCAATATTATGATATAAATATAAGTAGTTGGCATTTGAATTGGTTTTTTGCTGTACCATGTCCTAATTCCGACAAATTAACAAATTGATATGAATAAAAATCCTATCTGTTCCCTTGAGATAAGAAATTCCAGAGTATATCAGTCCCTAGAAAAAATTTGATTTGTGAGTGCTGAGTCAAGATGGATTGATCCTGACAAAACCAAGAGATACAAAAATTTAAAATTTTGATGACTGACTAAGGGAAGATGTAGAAATTATATACTGCAGAAAAAAAAAACGTACTGTTTTCTCTCAATGCAATTAGATTGTCCGAAGCTCAAAACCATAATAATTCAATAATCCCATCTGTTCTTTTGAGATAAATAATCTACTCCTGCCTGAATAAGCTTTTCAAGGAAAAGCTGACTGAGGGATGATTATAGTGTCAAAAACACAGAATCAAAAAATTTGAAACTGTGAATGCTATCTCAGAAAAAAGAGCTCTCTATATATTATTTATTTAATATTTTTCATCTAAGTCCCACATTGTTTAAAACACATGTTTTAGTTATAGAGTACCTTTAGATATTACATGATTTTTTTCAAGTTAATTTCATATATTTTGTGCATTCTCCTGCCCAGTTACTGGATTTGTATTTGTTGGGTAGTGTAACTCAAATAAATAAATAAATAAATATCGCAATAAATTTCGTAATCCTATTTATTTCTTTGAGTGAATTATTGACTTCTGACTAAATCAGAAATTCATAAAGCTTGGAACTTTGATTAATGATTGAGGATGGATCTAGAAAAAATATACTGCAGAGGAATAGCGTCCTTGTTTTTCTCAACACAATAAGTTTATCCAAAACTCAAAATTATAGTAAAATAAATTGTCCTATAATATAATCTCCTGCCTAAATCGACTCTTCCAAAATTCAAATAAAGTCTCTCAAAAAATTTGAGCCTGTGAGTGCTGACTCAGAAAAGATGTACAAATAATGTACGGTAGAGAAATAGACATAAAATTTTTTTCACACAATTATAGTGCCCAAAACTCAAAATCACGATAGATTTCATGATCGCATCTGATTCCTCAAGATAATTCTTCATGCTTGACTAGATCAGTGATTTAAAAATATTGGAACTGTGAGTACTAACCAATCTTATTTAATGAATTCTCACGCAATAAATTCTGTGCCTAGGGGCATAATTGGGTCTCAGTTCAGAATTGGTACCTTCCATAACATTTCGACAATCAAATATGTTCAAGTTGTTTGTCTGATATAACATTCAAAGATAGATAATGGATATTTGATCCAAATAATCTGTAACATTACCCAATAAATCATTTATCGATTCACATCTGTCATTGCTTGTAGAACGCCGAACGATATCATTTATTTATGAGTACTAATTTGGAATAGGAATCAGGACACAAATAAACATATCAATAGCCTATATAAGCTTGTTCTATCAACCACAGATCATCAAAAATAAATTATAAAAGGCTCAACAGTAGATGTGGCAATAAAAAGAATAATGAACGACTGTTCTACCTAAATGCACTTTCTAATATATTATCTTCATATTGCAGTGAGTAACTCATCAAAAAAGACTGATGGGTTTTAGCTATGCAAAGTCATATAATCAACTACTTAAAATGCCCACCCTACAATAACAATCGCTTATTAAAACGCAGCTTTGAGCCTTTAATCCAAAACCTTTTTGCTAAAGAAAACTTGAAAGGAATTAATCGTATGTAGAATTTGATTATAAATCTCTAACAAAATATGTTCTTATCTTGGGTTCCAAAGAATCCTTTTGATGAATGTGTGTGTATGCTTTGAGGTATTTAATATGTGAGAAAATTTCAGTTTTCAATGTGTGCGTGCGTGTGTGTACAAGTGCGTAATTGTGAATTGTGCTTTTATAATCTTGAAGTACTGGGTAATTTGTCTGCATTTGAGAGGAGAGTTTACAAACATTCAATAAAGAAAGAGTGTCATTAATTTGAGAATTCTCACGATCTCATTTTCGATGGATATTATTAATTTCGCCTCGAAATTCACATTTTTAATCAGTCATCAATCCTCCACAATGATTAATTTGATTAACTTTTCTGTGAGTATAATGAAACAAATATTTTAATATAATAATGAATTGTAGATGGTATAACTGGCCTCAATTTTTGATGATATATTATCTATTAAAATATTGATATTTGATTTAGTGATTTTTCAGGAATGTAATGAAATAATTACTTGGCATACAAATACTATTATTGATTTGAATTATTTATGATGTATCGCAATATTTGATTTTATTATAATTAGCATATTAAATATGCAAGAACCTGTACTCATGTCTCTACAAAATATAAATATGGTATTTTCGAATTCGAGCTGCAATAATATGTGAATATTAATGATGAATGAATAATTCGGAAATAATACAAAATTTCAATTCTCATGTTGCTCTGAATTTGGATTTTCAGTTAACTCCAGTATTCTCTTATCTCTCAACTAAAGGATTTTCATTTCAACGCAAACCGTACTGAACATTCGCTTGGTCCACAGTTTGTATATCTATCTTAAGTCGGGAAAATTTTTGTACACTTCAATCCTCAAAGTCCTCCCATTCCTTTAATAACGTAGTCATACGTCTCCTGCAATTCTATGTGATTCTTCATATCTCCTCTATACTTTCTCCTATTACCTTTTTACTTCACCGGACTTCCTCATATTTCCCATATAGTGTATCATATCTTTCTGTACTTCTTTTGTTCTTCCACGAACTTTCTTGATCTTCCTCTGCATTTTTCTGTACTTCCCAAGCACTGTATAATATACCGAACAACTCTGTGAGTTGCATATCTACAAGAAATTTCTGCACTTTGGCTGTCTGGCTGGCTAGCGTGACGCTGAGATTCCAGCAACTACAGCACTTACAGACTTGAAATGAGTACTAAATAAAAGCTGCTGCTTTGTAGATTTGCATAAACTGCTAGATTTTCTTATTCAAACACTCAGTTTTGGGTGAAAAATGAAATAAAAATTCAAAAGGTAATTACTTACTGCTGAGCCATGCATAACTGAAATCTGAAAATTGCTGCACAGGATGAGCAACATGTCAGTAATTGAATTTCACACCCTTAATTTTGAAATGATATGGGATAGTATCCATTTTAGGGTAGAAACTATTTATTCCAATATCTCGCGAGTTACACAAGATATTGACATGCAGTTTTGGAAGTGATTTTCAGGAATTTTTTTATATAGTTTTGATGAAGATCTAATTATTATTTCAAGGTACAGCACATGATCTTTCATCGGTCAACAACTAGAAACAAAAGATTGAAAGATATTTTTGACTTTGTACGTGCACAAATTATATACTTATCAAATAGTCACAACTTGAAACTGGTACTAAATGAAAGCTGCTGTTTCGTGGGTTTGCTCAAACTGCTTGATTTCAAGCTCAGTGATTATGGGAAGTGGTAATTTGCAAAATCTCTTAAGTAACAAGCATTCATGAGCTGCCAAAAATGCGCTTTCATCATCAAGATGATTCTTCAATCTTTCAAAAACTATTAATTAAGCTCAATTTTGAAATTCAAGAATCTTCTGGTCGCTCGTTATTCTCACAATGATGATTACAAATTTTTCACATTATTAGATATCAAATAACTTTTAATTGTCTGTATAGGACTTGACTTTTTAGAGTTTCCCATAATTCTTTGTACTTACTGTATACTTTCTTGTGCTCCCGCACACTTTCTTGTTTGTTATTATCATTAGTGTGCGAGGGCTGCAAGCGTCAGAACATTATAATCGACTTATTAGATCTTTTGTAATGTATGTCTTCTTGGTATTTTTCTCGAATGTTAAGTCCTTATGTTCCAATAGTGCTTCAAGAGATACGTCTTTCGTTTGCTATAATGAAAACCTTTCCGAAGTAGTTCAGTATGCACAAAGCTGTTGTGAAGTTTTTCCATTTTCTTGAAATACAAGACAGATATTGTCTCCAGACGTATTCGTGAATGGTAAGAGGGCGCTGGTCAGCAGAGAAACTCGTCAGGATCATAGAAATATTTTTTTTTGGCATTAATATTTCTTTTCCCCTGAAGGTGAGAGTTTGATAAGCCTTTCCGTCTGTTTATTTCCTGTTGTTTTTCCAGGACAAAGCTCTGGCTGAATCCTTCCATATTTTTATCACCTTCATAATAGAGCTCCACATGGAGGTCCAGATGCATGGTACATCGGGTTAGCTCCATTTTCAGCAAGCTTGTTTGCCAGTTATTTACCTTCAACTCCTTCGTGCCCTGGCATCCATCACAAAGTCACGTGAATATGTTTTGTCATCAGTTGCTGCAGGTTTTTTTTTTTATAGACTGGGAGCTGGTGACTGGTGAGCTTCTTCGATTCTATACTGCATCCCTTTTTTAGGATTGAAAACTTATCTCTTGCTAAGAAAGATTGAAATGGTTATTGGACAATGCACGCATAGTGCAAACTCCAATTATATCAAATAAAAATGGAAATTTCCGTGACAACATTTTACATGCCTTTGTAACGTGATATAGTTGACAGTGATTTGAATTCTAGTACTGGAAGGCATGCAATTTGCAACCGTCAGAAAAACTCGAACGGTCGAGTGAAAATGTGTAATGCCAAGTTTTCAAATTGCATGTCAATAAGAAGAATGGAGGTTTCAGCCATGAAACTTTTGTGAAAAATTGGCATGCGTCCATCGTAAGCACAAGCATAATAAATCATATATTAAAAGAGATCCCGGTCAGTTGATTTTACATTTGTGCAAGATTTCTCCTAAATTTTTCAGCGTTATGCCAACGAGAGATGTATGACAATTTTTTCACAAGGGTTCTATGGTTGAAATTTCAATTCTTTTTATTAGCATGCAATTTGGGACCACAAACTTTCGTCTAATTTTTACAAGTTTACGCGAGGTTCCAGTCTTTTGGGCTGTTACGAATTGCATGCCTTTCAAATCACTGTCTACTATTTCACGTTACAAAGGCATGCAAAACGTTGTCACGGGAAAACCTTTCTTTCTGATAAAGTTGGGGTTCGCACTTTGACCGGAAAGTATGCATCCGTCAATAACCTTTTCATCTTTTTCATCAAGGGATAAATTTTCAAGACTCAAAGAGGCATGCAGTATTGAATTGGAAAGCCTCTACTGTCACCATCTTTCGATCTATTATAATCCGAAACTAGTTTAGACTGACAAGTATAAAAGCTTATTGCTCCTAGAGCATCCTGGCTATTTGAAATTATAATAATTGTTATGCTTTCGCTACTGTTCCTCAAGTAAGATATTGATTGCAGAAATCTCAGCTTGGAAGACTGTGGTACTTCTAGGGATATCTATATTCGATATCTTGTTCTGGATACATTCATATCAACCTCTCCACTTTCTTGTTTTGAACCATCCGTATACCAGGACAGGAAACCTTCTACGAAGTTAGGGTCTCTTATGTTTAAAGTAGGCGTTCTAAATCTTCCACTTCATATGTTTCTTCACTATATGGTCATATTTTGACACGGCTTGTTCATTTAGTTGGACCTCCTTGAGAATCTCCAGGTGATCAGTGAGGACTCTTTGAATAGTCTAGTTCCAGTGAGCAAAAGGTCGCTGCACATCGTCTCTTATCACCTGAATATGAAAGGCATTTTATTAACAATGTTTCCATCACAACCATGGAGCGGGTGTTCATCGCTTCTGGTAATGCAGAAGCAGAATAAATGTTGCAATTTCTACAATAAAACCTGTGCTGTAGTTTCTTCTCTCTTTCGGTCACCAGATTAGAAATATTTATGTGATAATGGATCCCCACTTCATACTAAGGAGTTGACGACATGATTAGAAGACACCACATACTTTCTGCATACTGCATCTAAGTGTAATATCCAGGTAAGTTTTTGATATGTACTCAACTTCTTTGGAAAATTAGATTGCGATTCTATTCAGTATGGGGACCCACAATGACAGCTTCTCTTTCGTGTAAATGGAACCAGATTTCTTAACCCAACATACTTCCTCTGTACTTTCCTGTACCTCCTTATTCTTCCCTTAAAATTTTCTGAGACTTCCTTGCTGTGTACACCCTTCCCATTTTGTAGTCTATATATTTTTGAAATGAGCAAATCCAACTTAGACTATAAGTTATTCTGAATACTAAGCTATATTCATAGATAGTTGGGCCTCACTAATTTTTTATTGATACAAATGAATGAGGCTGCTATTCTACAAGTTACAAAGTGATTGAATGAGTAATAGCTCACTGTCAAATTTTTCTTTTTTTTGGATGGTCCTGAGTGATATTATGGAATAAATCAAATATATTAATTACCATAAATTCTCCTCTCTTATTTTCTTATCGACAAAAAATATTATCACTGGATAATTATTAATCTGTCCTTGTATTGACAGTTCCTTTAGGCAACATTTTGTTAATCACCAAATAGGGGCTCAAGTAGCTCAAAACAGCAAGAATCAAATGAAGTGTAAAGACCATCGCAGAAATACAGCAGATGGTGTACGATAATATGAATAACTCATACGGGCAAAATCACCCCAAAACATTCTACTAAAGCAAACAAAACTGGTTTAACAACACGAAGCAATTGTATTTATATCTCAAGCATTGTCCAAACAGGGATTTTTACTTCATCCCCAGCTGGTAACGTTATGCACGTGAAGTTATGATTGAGGAGCGAATGATCCATTAGAGCTCATATTATTATTATCGATAGATGCATGGAACTCATTGGGTTTTGTTCTGAAATTAAAAGTTCATTTTGATGCATTTAACTCTCCGTGCCTCAAATGCTTCATTTTGATAGGACAGTTCTTCCATATCGAATATTTCCATTCTAATCCAATTACCAATTTTATTGTTCATCTTATGCAATGTTAGCTAATAAATCTCCAACTTCCTTTGTATGACTAAAGTGACATCCATATTTCATTCTATTTAAGCTGTAATCAGTCTTAAGAAGACTCTTCTTAACCATTAATTATACACTATTTACCCTTTGTAATCATGTTCTGGCGTAAAATTGATCCTAATTACTTGTAATAAGGCACGAAGTGAAGTCAAACAGAGATTGCGAGAAAAATGTGTGACCATTTTGAATTTTTAATGAATAATTTATTGTTCTGTTTCTACACTCATATATTTCAATACCATTAATTTCCTAATGGCAAGAATTGATTTTCTAGAGTTTTATCTCAATTAAGATCATGTTTTGTGGACAAGTATCAATCAAGTTCCAATTTCAATATATCCTCATGTATTATTACCATAAAAATGAGCCTCTCCTTGCATGATGTAGTGGGATGGTCCCGCATCCATACATATGCACCCTTGCCATCCATTGATGCATCTCAGATCACTTGTTCACGAACTCTGGACATTAGCATACAAACACAATCCGATCCTCTGTCGAAGATTTGAGGGACACACCTCAAGCTGGTGGAGGATCGAGTTGGCCCTGACCCCACGAGCGCACGCGCTACGTCTCTCATCTGTCATGCGCACCCGCCAATTTAATATTGTGTATGGAGACAGATGGGCCAGATATGTTGCGATTTCAGGAACAGACAGTTTCAGGAGAACAAAAAAGTTATCAAAGAAGAATTTACCGGAAGATATAAAAGGAAATTTCATCTTATGATACAGATATTTCGATCATGGCAACTGAAACTTTATATTTTCGGAGTAACAAGCGTCAATATATTTATTTCTACTTGAATAAATATGTTTCTTGTTCATTATCGAGAGGAATTCTACTTTAAGATTCATAAGTAGCTGAAGTTACAAAAAATTACCCATTCTCTTATACAGCTTCAGTAACCAGGTCGTACTAGTTCAAGAAAGATCTGCTGATTAAAATTGATATGTGTTGCTCGGAATTCTTATATACTGCAGTATGATTTTTCATACGACGCAAAACCAAGTGGTAAGGGTGGCTATTTGAAGGGTATGGGTAGCAATTCTAGTAGTATAATTAACAACTTGAAGTGGTAAGGTTGATCTGATGGTGAGTGATAAAGTCCTTCAGCTTGAGTGGTAAAAGCTTATCACATGAGTGATAATTGGTACCACTTGCAATTATAAAACAAATAAGACGTCGAAATTTGTTATTAAACCATATTCGTTAATTAGAAATTTTAATTCGAATAATAGTGTCCAAACTTATAGTCCATACCAGGGATGGCCAAATTATGTGTACATAGGATATACTTTTTATTTTAAGAATAAGTTGCGATAGGCTTACATCTCCAGTTTCTACCACTCAAGTTATACTACTTTAGTGGTAAGACTTCACCACTCATATTTTCAATCACTTGAGTGCTGCAATCAAGTATTCCCAGTATACAGCAAGAAAAAAGTTTCTCATGTTTCTAGTATCTCCAAAAAGTGTTACCATGTAATCCAATTCATTCTCACTAAGATACTGGATGTGTGCGCAGTCCTTGGACCTCAATTGCAGTTTTTAGACTGTTTTTGAATTCTTATCTCCATCGAATCATCATCAAATGAATATTCTTCTAGCGTAGTCTGTTGGACATCCCTCATAAGGCATGTTCGTTCAAATGTACACATCCTGAATTATTTATGAATATGACGGTGCCATCGCTTCGTGCATTACCTTTCCTATAATCCAATGCAATGTGAACGATAACTTAAAGTCACGTGCACCTTGCCTTCAATTGTTATGTTGAGCATTCAACACTGCCTACGGTATTTATTGTTTGAGGATGTTATAACTATATTTAATTATGTATTTTTGTGCTAATTTCCATAGCATGCGATCGAATACAATGTATTTTCAATTGACGTGAAGTGGACAATAACATAAAGAGTATTGTCTTAGGTAGAATTGGTGTCTCAAAATTCAGATCCCTGTATGGTTGAGTTTTGGATACTTGACAAAACATCTTGCATAACAGAAGTGACAAATATTTCGGAAGAGCTTGTGATTGTCCTCTCATTAATTCTTCTCTCTTTTGTTGTTAGTTTGAGTATTTTAGAAGTATATATGCGCTTCTCTTATCCTCTTCTTCCACCCTTTTCTCTCATTGGCTACATTCCTCCTATTGGGAATTTGAGATTAGTTATATGTCCTAGATCCAAACATCATTCGACGACTTCTCGGTTCTCCTTAGGCTCTTTTTAGATTTGGTTTAGATCTGAATAATTTGCTGACATTTTTTTCGCTATTCATGCTTTCAGGATGAACATTCCAGTGGGATATGAACAACCTTCGTTCTCTTCCTCTAAACGTTCATTTTTTTCTGCCTACATATTTCCAATTAGAGATGTTGAGTTGTATTACTTATTTGGTCATTAAATCATGCGACCAACTTCTTGGTTCTGTTTTGAAACTATTTAGTGTTGGTACAAATCTAAACATTTTTACAGGATTTTTTTCGGTATTGATACTTACATGAAATACTACGTCAGTCCTATCAGGATATGCATTCTCTTTATACCTTCCCTCCTCTTCGGCTTCTTCTTTCTAAATGAGTGTAATAAGCTTTGTTACTTTGACCACTTCATCACTCCACTGACTTCTTTTACTTCTTAGGAGTCTCGCCAATGTTGGTAAGATATAGATATTTTGCTATTTTGGCTATATTTTTTACTTCAGGAGTGGTATTGAGCATTATTATGTTTTTGGCCGTTTCATCATTCTACCGACTTATTGATCTTTTTTGGGCCCCTCTACTGTTAGTTTCAATCTGCACTTTTGCTACATTTTTTTTCGCTATCTACATATACAAGTAAGATAACTTAGTCACCTCAACTGTTGTCTTTTGAGGAGTCCGTTGAACATTTGTTCCAATTTGAAACTAATTCTCAGTTTTGATGTCCCCCTCCCATTTCTTCACTGCATCTTATATCTTCTGAGTACTTTTTCGCTATTTTGGGAGCCATCTAAGCCATTGGCATCTGTTGAATATGATGTCATTCATTACTATGAAATCTCTTCTTCTTCGAAATTATTCCTCAGTGTTCATGGCCTATCGTTACTATACTAAGTACTTATCCTGGTAATCCACGCTCAAATGTTCTTAGCGTTTTTTGTCATTTGGAGATATTACTTGAATATCTATCTCATAGGTTTCTATACGTCCTATAGTAATTTCAACATTGCCCTTGGATTCCATTGTATTTATTAGACCGAAGTTGCATTTAATGCCTATAGTACTATAAACTATATGTCTTCTCAATTCCAATCTAATATTATTAGAGGAGGAAATAGAGGGGGACTGTTTTAAAAGTGTCATGTCCTGCGTTTGTGAGGTGTACTTTTTGGAGCCTTGAATATTCTTGGATATTTAGTTTGATTCAAGTTGAAATGAAATTCCAAATTGAAGACAAATGCTTTCAATGAGTTTATCTGTCAATGAAATTTTTTTTTGGGATCCGCTCACTTTTCTTGTGGTAATATTTTCTATAATTTTTCTGGTGAGCAGCAGAGTTACGAGAGGATAGAGTTCATCTTCCGGAAAAGGAAGTCTTCATGTCGACTAGTTTTAATTTCTTGAATTTAGGCTACAAGCCAGATTTATTACCTAATTTCTGAACAAGTATTTGGCTCCACTAGAGAATATCTTAAAGTACCCAAATGTGTTGATGGACGGTCACATGTGGACACACATTTAGGATACTTCTATGCTAAATATATTGATACCGGGCTTAATTGGTGAATAAACTGTAGGACATTCCGTATTAATTTTCTTACTTTTTTGTGACTAATAGATATACGTAAGGGCGGAGATTCTTTTGATCGAGCTTAGTTGAAGAAAAAAATCATAAATCTACATTTCTTGAGCATGGCAAACCTTTGAATGAATAAATTATGGATTCGATTTATGAATTTAGATTTTCTAAATTATTGTGACGTGCGAGAGTGAGGGGGGAGCTCGTAAAGACGACGTAGTATGGAGAGGAGCTTCTTGTCGTCGCTTACGCCGCACCACGTCGCAGCACATCATTCCTCTCAATGGAAGCCTCTAGTGATTTCTAGAAATGGAAAGAATCGAGAAATGGAAAATTCGAGAAAACAATATTTCTCTATATAAGGCCAAGCAAAAGACGTGTAGTACAGTACAGTAGTAAGAGTAGTAGTGTAAAATAAATAATGAACAGTGACAAGTAAAGTGAACAGTGCATATAAATAGTGAAATATAAATATCTGTGACCATGTTTAAATTAGAATTAAGTGATTAATATAAGTATAGTGTTGTTAGTGACATAAGAAGAATAAAACTTTTATTTCAATTTAAATGATTAAACTGTGACTTTTATTTGATTGCAAACTGATTCTTCAAGCAATAAACATTACATTATAAATCCAACCAGTTGCAGAAATAAGCTGGAATATCAGAAATTTCAAACTGACAGCTATCACAGATAAGATATTGATATCATGAATATGATGGAAGAGCACCTATAGGATAAAATCCAATTATTTATGTAATTAAAAATATTTTTGAGACGTAGGATGGTCATTCAAAAGGTCAATTATATGTTATGTTTCAAAATATGATCAAGAATGAGAATTAAGGGATGTAGATCTAAGTTTCTGAATGTAAATTCCCAAATTGAATCCATCTTTAACTAGCGCTAAGATGTGATGAATGACAAGTGCAGCAGTTCATGTACACAGCAGTTTGGAAATTTTATGATCAACCTTTAAGTTGGTAGCCCATTCCTAATCGTTACAAGAGGTTCTAGTCTTTGATTTAGTAGTGGTTACGCGCTCTAATGTCATGGGATTCGTAACAGTAGTAAACTAATTTCGGAAGTATAGGAATTTCTGCTGTCCGACCGAAAGAGACAATATGATTGACAAAGAAGGGGTCTTTATTACTAACTATCCATAATTCCTTGTTTCTGAATTTTATTTAAAGTATCTTATGTTTATTCCAAGAAAAATACACAGTACTAGCTAACATATAATTATGTTGTGATTGCAAAATCCTTACAAAGAGAAATGATAAACTCAAATCTTTATAATCCCATCTATATCCGTCTTTGAAGTATCGTGAATATATTTTCCAAGAAGCAAATCCACTGGAACTTATTCTATAAATATGAAAACGAGGTCTTTACAGCGGTACAAGCTATCAATATAGGAAATAAATCTCATAAAAATATTAAGTAGTACTTCTGGCTTAAAAGCAACCGTATCATTCTAGCGGTAATTCTCGGTGGTCTGAAAGAAAAAGTCCTAACTACCTGCTTCTATTTTACGCATTTTTTAATAGCAGCGGAGTGATCTGTAATCATAAAATGGAGTGTAATAACAGCAAATGCATGTTAAGAACCGAGAGGCGTCTTTTTAAAGCACCTGTAAAACAGACGTAAATCCATCGAGAGAAGTTGGTTTATTATTCTACGTGCCAAGAGGGATTTTTATTTGTAATAACTTGTGGATATGTTCCACAGACTGTTAATGCACGCATGCTATAAAAAATCAACTGCAGAAATGAGTTATATTTATTTCTGCAGTTGTTGATTTGTTTCACTTCGAGAGTGGGAATTAGTGCACTAATAATAAAGTGGAGTACTTACGAAGAAAATTATTCACTTCCTTGTAAATGATTCTATAGATAGAAAATTGATAATTTCTTCTCTTGTATTTGAAGCACGCTCATAAGCTTCAGGAGGTCTTTCAATTCATCTTCAAATTTTGTATACAAAATGTTATATTCATAGAAATATTGCCATTTTAAAATGACATGACTTTAATTGCTATTTACTTATTAACTCCTGTATTCGCGGCTTAGAATGCCCGTACTTCAGAATGAAGATGAATCATTGTTGGTAACATCGTAATTCCTTTTTTATTTGCGGCAAGGCAACCCTCATAATATAATCCTTGACAAATGGCAGAGCCAAGAAAAATAAATCCCAATTTTCATTTCGTTGCAAACAAGCAAAGAAACACACATCTCTCCAGCCATAAATCTCCTTTTTATAATTCGCTCAAGCAACCAGAACAACATTGCGTAATTTTTTTATCTCGTCCTTTAAATTTTAATTCCGTTACAGAAAAATATAATTAACTGGTCCCAAATGGCTTACAACCATTGATACATCTTCATTATATTGTCCTCAGTTACCAGCGACTTCCAGAAACAAATTTAAGTGAAACTAACTGCGAGCGTATAATTGAAATAAATAGTAAGATACAGCGGCTCTGCATTGAATTTGTCTAGAGATGGATGATACAATATCTACACTTCGACCATTCTCAAATTCACCGCAAAATTGGATAGTTTTGAGAGTAAATCTGATTGCTCAGAAACTACTGAATCTTTGATAGTTGGCAGTAGTTAATGGACTTAAATAAATTTGTAAAATAATATCGATTTATAGAAAGGTTATGTAATAAATAAATTCGGATAGTGGAGATGAGAATGGATAACAGAAAGAAGATTTAACAAATATAGACTAACAAAGACATAGGAGATATGGATGATAATTAATCAGCCTATACAAAAAAACACAACTTTTTTGGAAAACTTAATCTTTTGTCACAAATGTGAAGTATTTCAAGTAATTAGTACTCACTTGAATTCGCTATTTAGTCAATAATTTATTGTAACAGTAATCCTAGTTAGTATTGACCAAGTTGATGTTCAATTGTCGGACGTGATTGACAGTCTATGGCTACTAGATGTTCGGTGGTTGCCAGACATCAACAATTAGATATTTGAATGTTGGCGTATTATTGGATTGGGGTATATAGAAAGAGCATAAGCTAGGAGAGAGCAGTCCTTCAATACGAGTAACTGTGAGCGATATTGTAATCATACGTGTTTAGTAGTGTTGTGTCAAACTTGCTATTTTAAAATAGCAGTTACATTTGATACTGCTACTTTCATTTAGCAGTTAAAAATAGCTGCTATCGTAATAGCTGCTACATAGTATTTAGAACCGCGTCTTAAACCTGGAATTAATGGAATCTAAATTGCTATTTGCTTTTATCTCTTGCATTTTTTGTATAATTGATCATACTTATACCTATACTTTATCATAGCTTGAATGTGGGTAATAGAAGACTGCTTCGTTCTGCTTCATTTATTGAGTTTACTGTTCTAGAAACAAGTTCTGCATGCTTGTGCTCGTACAATAAAATAACTTATCATAAAGAGATAACTTTTTAAAGCTGACTGTTCTTCGTGTCGGTAATAAAGATTTCTCTCCGTTTGTGTAGTCGATCCATGAAATAAAATACATAATTTTATTAGCATTATGTCATAGATACATATTCGAGTTTATTGCCATGCAAAATTTCAGAACGTTAATAAAAACACTATATTAGAAATAGCTGAGAAAATAGTAGAATGGATGCAAATCAAACTGCGATTCAATAAAACGGTTTGATCAACAGCTTATTTCAATCTGCTGTGTAAAATAGCAGCTACTTTTCTAGCTCGTAGCAGTGGTTATTTCCATGTTTATGTCTGTGCTGTGCTGATATCCATTGGCGCGTCCAGCAACATATTTCCATCTGCTATTTAAAATAGCAGCTATTTTCCTAGCTCGTAGCACTGGTTATTGCCATGTTTGTGTCTGTGCTGCGCTGTTATCTATTGGCGCACACAGCAACATATTTCCATCTGCTACCTAAAATAGCAGTTATTTTTTCAGCTCGTAGCAGTAACCAGCTGTTATGAAACATATAACAGTTAAGAAATAGCAGACTGCTATTCAGCAGCCCATCACTAGTGTTTAGAGAATAAATATTTACACTGTAACTGGTAAAAATAAATTATTCACAATAAAATTTGTGACACTATTTTTGAACATAGTCTGCTTTTGTTTTTTCACATTTCGTCAAACGATTCCTTGATTTCACGATGTCTTACGAATGTACGGTTTTCTCATGTCCTTCAAAGTAGACCTTATTCTCATGACCTTCTCATTCAACCCTAATCTCTCTCCATCGAGACATTCCTTCAAGTTGGGAAATAAATAATAGTTGGAGGGAGTCAGATCTGGAGAATTTGGTAGGTGAGAAGAAAATTCATAACACAATTCATGAAATCTTGTCCACTTTTGCACTAATACATGGTCCTGATGGAAGAACAGTCTTTTTTTTGCAGCCACTTTCGCTTCGAATTGACATCAAATCGTTCCAACAATTCTACAAGAAGTTTGTCCTTGATCTTTCTGCCCTTTTCTAGGTAATCGATGTGAAGGATACAGTGCGCATCCCAAAAAACCGTGGCCATGACTTTGTTGGTTGACAGTGTCACCTTGACTTGCTTCGATTCGTCAGTAACAGTCCGCTGTTTCGACTGTACCTCGATCTCTGGTGTGTTGTGATGGATCCGTGTTTTATCCACGGTTTTGAGGCGATGCAAGAAATTCTTCTGAATGCGATTAAACATTTCCAAACACTCCTTTTACATGGTCAAACGATGGCAAATACGGAACTCAGCAGGAAACTTTCATAAACGCAAATATTCGAGTAAAATATCAAGCTCCCATTTGATTAAGATATCCGTAGACTCTGTTATCTCGTGCTCACTCACTTGTCGATCGTCGATTATCATTTCATGGATTTTGTCGACCATTTCTAGCGTAGTGACTTTTTTTGGACGAATAACCAACAATAAATTATAAGAATCGGAGATGCAGAGTGCCCTTAAATACCGTTCAATTCGTTGCTGATTTCATCGTTCGTCCTTTTTCTAATCAATGCATGATATTTGACTTCATTAAATGAGAGAGTGGTTTGTTTGTAATGACTCAAATATAAATCAAGTTGTGCGACTGGTTGAAAGCTACACAATAGTCGTTTAGCGGTTGAGATTCACTTGAATCGACAACAATTTAATACTGGTTATGTCACAACAAATTATTTTTCATTCGCTGCCTGGCATTGCACTACATTAGCTGGAAGGTACAGTTTCTAGCCAAGTGCACATCGAAGCGCAATAATGAAATTGTAGCTATTCTTCTAGCACCTAACTAGTTTCATTCCAAATTAGTTTATAGACGAATGAGTCAGTCAAATGTATGACTTAAGAAAGAGTAGTTTTTCCAATGAGTTGGTTAAAATCCGTTGAATCTATGACCCAAAAATAGGTTCCTCAAGTTAATGAATAGATATAGTAATATCAGTATGTTAGATTACAGAGGATGTTTCTGTTGAAACTCAACCAATTCGATACAATTACGAAGTCTCGAATATTACATGAAGTGTTCTGAACCACATTGCCTATTAATTTGTATCGAAAAGAGCGGCAAGATCTCTCATTGTGGTTGATTTGGGGTTGGTTGAAGCGATCCTTCTTTCCTAGATCTATTCTTCTTGCTACTTGCCTACGGATGGTGGGGGAGCTAGTCGTGGCCGCCTACGACAAACTTTTTCGCCAAGTTTTTGTCCCCTCTCGCTAAAGACTAACAGCGAGTGTTGTAGAGAAACTTTTTTTAAGACTTTTCTTGCGAGTTGCTTTTACTCCCTGCTAATACTGGGAAGCTTTAACCCGGATGCACAAATCCAAATCCGGGATCTCGGATTTTTTCATGCATGCATGAGATCAGTAGCTCCGGAATTCAATTTAAAAAGAAAATAGGGATGTTGGTTTTTGGAGCAGATAAATAAAAATATTTTCCCAATTCAGAATTCAATGAAATTCATTTGGACGTGTAGCTGATTACTCAACAATGCTCACAGCCTAAATTTTGTTAGAAACTATTACTGATATGGCCGGTTTTATAAGAGGCCAAGTAAATTTACTCCTAAGTAAATTTATTTTATTTAACAAATTCTAATCAGTTTGAGCTTCCTTATGACAACAAAATCATTGCTGTCAAATAATCGACTGTCATCTAACAGAGTAAATTTTATTTACTCTGGAAGTAAAATACTCACCCCTTTATAAAACCGTGCAATAGTATAGTAGAAGCTAAATAAATGTGATAACTTCGATTTCTTGCTTTGCCATTAATAAAAATCTCCATTAGTGAGACAGATGAATAAATGGAATATCTCTAAGATCTAAGGATCTAACTGTATATTTACGAGGAATACACAAATACACAATGGGGTCTATTAAAACATGAGTTGTAATTTGGACGTAGTAAACGTAATACAGTAGTAAGCAATTGAATGATTATGTCAATAACCTTCAGTAATTATATTTTATACTATCCTCTCTGATATGAAATTGACCCAATTCAGTTTATTGCCTTATTTTTTCTGTGTATCAATCTAATCGATTCCTAAGAACGGAATGTCACCAATAATTATTTAATGTCGGATTAGTTTATTATTGTTGTCATAATAACACTGATTTCAGAGTAATTACGTAACAAATAATACCCGAGGGCATCATTTTGAAAAATAAACAAATTTCCTAGTTACAGCATGTAACTAGAGTAATTTCTCTGACATAAATCACAATGACAGGACACACATTGCTGAAATTTTTTATTGAAATACAACAAAAGTCGGACATTAAACATTGAAGGCACCACGGAAGTTGAACAGACAATAATGCCTACGGTCAACGTACACACCTCGGGCCAAAGGTCCTCGGAAAGTACACTGTTGACCTCAGGCATTATTGCCTTCTTAACACCCTTGATACTTTAATTACTATAGTAATAAAGTTATTTGATATGATAATATGCATGTAAAAATTCCATTTGATTTCCGGAACAGCAATTGTTATTTTATTATAATTCTCATTTCAATTTCTTCTAGGATAACAATTTCTCAGATTCTGTGAAGATATAGATGTTCTTAGTAAGCGATGGGGCAAAGCGAGTACCCCAGACAAGGGAATTTATCTCGGAATGAATTTCATAAGTTTGTTTTTTCAGTTACAGAACTGAAATTACAAACGCTGATTTTATGTTCGTGACTGCAGAGCAAAAAAATTCAAGGATTACTGGAATATCTTTTCCCTTTTCACTTTTTGACTTTGCATCTCAATTTTACTTTAGATTCGACAAGGTACATTACTATGCTTTTTGAAGGCGAATGGATTCTGGAAGCGCCACTGTGAGTAATGCAAAATTAGTTCGGGGAATCTTGAGAGATAATAGAAGTGTTTCTTCAAGAACAAGTAATCATAGTTTGTAGATTACTCCATTCTCAACAATAAGGAGGAAGCATCTAAATATGAATTAATTTTTTGATGTGAAAGTTGGAATAAAGGTGCCCTAGTTCCACCTGTTGAGATGAATATCCGCAAAATACTATCCAGAATTCGTATTCCAATTTATTAATACTGTTTATATTATAATGGCGAACGTGTTGTGGTTCAAATATTCTTCGAGATGATTGTTGATCACATCTTTGAAGTACCCGAGGAAGTGCTATACGTCTCAGCATCTCTTTCCCCAATATTTCTGCAAGGGAGTTTGAAAAAATAACCATTGCTTCCCCACAATAACTAGAGGTACAGTATAATTTGTGGGTCCATTCTTGAGGAGAGTTCTGACAAATTTTCTTGATCTACGCCTCTGGAGGAGCCCAGTGCAGCGCATCAGAACGCTGCAGGGATTTCTATCTCCGTGTTGATGAATAGAAATTACAACTGGCTACAAAGTTCAGAAGTAACTGTGCGTAACGTCGCATGAAAATAGCAGAAAATGGAAGAGATAAAAGCAACGGGACACTGAAGCTCCTTTTGTTGCGGGAACGAGAGATAGAAACATTCAGATGCTTACAAGAATCACCAACGTTAGCATCACGGTCTTTATTTGATACTGAACTAATGCCAACCGTTTAAGACGATGGTATGAAGTTTACTTTCTATGGTAAGATTACGAACAATACTTGATCTGAATTAAAAGTTTGTATCACTTACCATTTGCTTCATCACTGCAAAGGATTCAGCTTCTCTCCTGAAAAAAGGAAATATAAATCTTTATTAAGGAAGGCATTTCGAATTAGTTTGATGATTTTTATAACTTTATATTGATTTCACTGCCATAAATATGTCCAAGATATCTGATATGAATCATCTAAAACTCATCCCAACAATAGATAATTTGATTTCATATGGACAACCAACAATTTGAGGGTTCAATCGATCTACTATAGTAACTTTTTGTACCTTGCTAGAAAATATGAGTTGGTTGAATATATTCAAGACGAAATTCATATGCAAATTTTAAAGAAGGCGTAAGTTTGATTCAGTACTTTGTTACACATACATCACTGTTTGGAATAGGCATTGCCAAAGATTAAAGACCCCGTTTTTGACAAGTTTTTCGCAAATATCTGATTTTCTAATGATCGTAGAGAATTTGAGATCATCAGTGGAAATTGAGTTTACATTTTTCTCTACATAAAAGATTGCATGGCTTGTTTGCATATCTATAACCGTAAATGAGATACCGCGTCTACAATGTGCACCACCACTGGGGTAGAGTGTAAGGCTAAAAAGATGTAAAGTTATCATTTGAATGCTACGATAGCTTTGAGTACTATATTTCAAGATTCTACAGCTGATCGTTCTGAATTTTGCCAAAAATTCGAAAAACTGTCTTATACGTCCAGTTGAGCCGATCGCAGTCATAATGCGAAGTGTATAACTAGATGATATAGTAGTGCCTAATACATTTAAATATTCTGATTTGTTTCGAATTCACGCAAAAAATTTGAAAAGACTTATATAAAGTGTACTTTCGATTCAACCGATTGACACGAAAATAGAAGATAACTATCAAGATACTACAGTAATTTCAAATACTGAATTTTAACATCCTACGGCTACCATTTTGGATTTATGCGAAAAATTCAATAAATGTTTCGAGAAAAGTGCACTTCTGACATAGACGTTTGCAATCATAATGCGAGGTGCACAACTAGATCTTACACCAGTACCAACGCGACGTTAAGCCGAAAATTGTGAAAATAGATCCAGGGATGCTTGAAACGGATATTCTCATCAAAATAAGTATCTAAATGTATCACAACTTTGCAACCAAGTGAAATATTCGAAATATTATTTTATAACGTCGCGTCGATATATTATAAGCTATACTTTTTATTAAGAACGTTTGATCGCACATTCTACGCTCAATATCTCGTCAACGGTTATAGATACACAAATAAATTTGACAATCTTTTTTGAAAGAAAAAGTGTGTACCTGATTTTCACTAACGACCTTTCGAAAATGAAATATTTGCGAAAAACTGGTCAAAAACGGGGTTTTTCATCTTAAGCCCTTAATATCTTCTGGAACACAATGGCTTGTAGTCAGAACTCGGTTTTAAGCCCAGTTCCTAGGCTGGCTCACGCATAACCATGACAACATGTCAAAACAGTTTTTCAATCTGATCTGATTTTTAAACGTCGTCTTGGTTATATATTAGATAGACCCAGACCTGGGTTTAAAACCACGTTCTGACTACGGGTCAATAATTTGACAATATGATTCTTGCACACTTATTGTACATACCAAAAGTAAGATATTCCTGCAATAAGAAAAACCACTTCCAATTATTCGGTAGATTGGATCATTTTTACATACTTGTACTAAGTAAATTTTTTTTATTTTGTTTGACATTATGATTTGTAGTTACAGAAAACTTTATTGAATAAATTTGTGTAAATATCAAATGATGTACAAGTAAGTCACGTGATGCTCACATCAGATTTTTTGTTTAAATTAACTTTTAAGATATGCAAGGATCAATCTTTGTGGACAATTTGGAATAATCTATTACAGTTTTATAAACATTCACGCGTGAAAGACTCTTATTTACGTTCACAGTGTGAAAACTGCGTGAATTATGTAAAAATGGAAGAATCATCTAGATGATGAAAGCGCATTTTTGACAGCTCATGAATGCTTGTCACTTCAGAGATTTCACGAATTACCATCTCTCACAATTACTGAGCTTGAAATCAAGCAGTTTGGGCAAACTTACGAAACAGCAGCTTCCTTTTAGTACTAGTTTCAAGTTGACCATTTGATAGGTACATAATTTATGCATGTACAAACTCAAAAATACCTTTAAATCTTCATTGTTTAGTTATTGACTGACGGGAGGTCAAGTGCTTTACCTTAAATTGATAATTTGATCTCTATCGAAGCGATATAAAGAAAATACACCAAAAGTGAAAAAATTCTCATCAAATAATAATAATTCATTCTAATAAGCTTCAAATTCGCGTCAAACAAGTCATTGAATGAATCCCGGACAGATTTGACAAGTGTACATGATAATAGTGACACCCGCGGCGAAAGTTGTGACTAAATTCTTATCTACTTTATTAAATTTTAGTTGCTATATCCCTAATGTCATATATATCTATGGGCATTGTTTCACTCGAAACAAGTAATTGAATAATTTAATCTTCCACAATCACTGAACTTGAATTAAAGCAATTTGTGCTAACCTACGAAATAGCAGCTTTTATTTAGTACCAGTTTTAAGTCTGCATTTCCAAAAAATGCGCTAAAAAACGTGAATAATGTAAGATATGAGCTCTTTATTCTGTCGCTAGATGGAAATCCATATTTGCAGCTATCTAACGTCCAAACTCAAGATAAGCTATTACAAGTTTGTGAACTTCTGAAGAAATATTGTAGGAAATTAATATGAAGAGGTGGGCAACGAAAGTGAATTTTTAAACTTTAAACTTCAAATAAAAGAAAGCAAAAAATGTACGGATTTATGCTTGAAATGCAAACGCACTATGAGTAACAGTGAACTTCAGTTTTTCTCTGTACATAATTGACATATCTTACATTATCTACGTCAAAATGTTGAGAACTATTCAAGGTAAAAAAAATGTTTCTCACGCGTGAAAACCCAATCACAGTAGGTCGTATATTTTACGTGGCCATCTCTGTGCATAAAATCCATCATGATTGGTCTCCTGGAAAACCGAGTTGGAACAAAAGCATCAACGACTCGACCCACAAAAAAAATCCCCATCACAATAGACCAGCTCACTTCTCTGGAGTATTTCTTATATATTTATTATTATTAATCAAGTGTCCTAACTCGTTCCGTATCGCTCTTCATATCTAAATTTGATAGGTAACTCAGAGGACCTGTACCCTAATTTGAAAAAATGGCTGACAGAAAAGAAATTTTACTCAAACGAGGATATGATTGTGGGAACGGATGCGTATATCGAGGGGTAGCCCCAATCTTGTAACATGAGCGAATTCAACAAACTGGAGCAACACTGTACTTACAGTAATATGCACAGTCGCTCGCCGGTGATCCGCCAGCGATCTGTCAGTGGAAACTTCGTAAGCGTTAGAGAAACGTTAGAGAAACGTCAGATATTGTGCTCGCGAGTCGCCGCTGAACGACTGTGCATACCGCTGAAAGTGTAAGTCTAGAACCAGGCTAGGTTGGAAATAGAGATGATTTCTGCCATAAATAAATGTTTCTTCATATTTTGCAAAGACTCTACTCTGATATCAAGTATAGGTACTTATAAATAAATCGATGATGACCTTTCAATTCAAGGAGTAGATGTTTACTAATTTGAATAACTGAACTGCATAATGTCAAATGTTCAATAATTCACTTGTTAAATATGTCATGTTACTTCAACATATAGATTAATAAATTAAACTGGAATAAATACCTTTGTTGTAAAAGTCGTTTTGTTGCTCAAAAATGTTGTTTAAGATATAATAAATTATTTTCTGCATTTAGATTCACCGCGATACTACGATAGAATATTTACGACTGATGTTCTGGAACTAAACTACTCAAGAGAATGTAAGACTAATACATCGCATCCAAGAATGATAGAATATTAACATGAAGAAGAAAAAGTAAATTATAAATAAGAAGGCAAATAAATTTTATGTGAGCCGGATCTTTTTAAGAGACTGTAGTATGTTGCATATTGTTCTTACAGGTGATAAAGCTGCTAATAACTCAACAGATTAAAAATCTATACAGCAATTTTTTCTAATTTCTTTCTTACACGCAACTTAACTCGAATTAACCACTTAAGTCCGTATCAGTCAACGTCTCAATATATTACAATTTTTTTACCACATTACTGTTAGTTCCGCGCCAATATATTCAAAAGCAGATTGGCGTGAAGCTAGTTCCACGATTGCGCAGTTGCCAATTTGTATCCGATAGCGCCAACCGCACGCTAGCAGAAGATAATTGGTGGTTGCAACACACGCGCAGCGCTTATTATAAACAATAAATGTAACAACTTAATCAAGTGAACTGAAAGTTGGTATGTTCACTTTATTATTATTATGGATTGAGCTGACATGCCATTGTTCAGCTAAAATAAAATCCGTGTTGTTTTTCCACGAATTACTCAATTTACATGCAGATTTAAAACAGGAAAATAGATAATATTCTACTGCAGGCATCATATTTACATACATAAATAAATAGATTTTTATCGACAATAGAAAAACAGTCATAGTTTTGATGGAGTGAATAGAAATATATGAAATGATATATTTTAGTGTAATATAGTCGGTCAGGATGGAACAAACACACCTTATTTTCAAAATGAAGTGAGTATGAGCTCATTTAGCATCCATCCAAATATCATCCCTCGCCAGATAGCCTATCTTTGAACACTATTATTTTATTGCTCAATTGACATTCATGAATCCTATACGTTTGATTTTACCCTTTCAAAATCTACCATTAGACGTTTTTGCCTTTCTAATTACATTCTTCCAAATATCATATTCTTTATACACCAATTCATTCAGTGTTCGATCTCTTATGATATACCCACAATAAAACATAAAAGTTTCATTTTCAACGCAATAACTTTTCGTTTGTGATTCTGTAGTCACGTTCAATATTTATCATCATATTTCAATGTAGGTTTAAGTGCTACATTATACACACTTGATCTTGCATCTGTTCAACAAGAACTTTTCGTGTGAATATGCGAATGCTCTTGATCCATTCAAAATCATACAGCCGACACATACTCATCCTTCATTCTTCTTCTCAACTTTCCCAATTCTCGATTAAATACAATGCAGATGTCCAAACATATTCTCTAGTTCTAATTTCACGCCATTCATCGAAACATTGCAATCAGTCACCATTACAGCTTCTCAACACCAAAATTACATTTATCAACATGCAGAATAAAATTGATGCTCCCTAACTTTATGTATTCTATTAATAATTTCCTTCGATTGTTCTTTACTCTCATTTCAAATAACAACATCATCTGCATACTCTAACGTTAGTACTACACTCTCATCAGATTGCACATAGTTTCAATCATTTTAACTATCCAAAATATAAAATTCATATTTCAAGCTTGCAACCTGCTATAGTAGTCAATTCATGATAAATGATGGTAAGATGATTAGATATTTCTTATGATCACGTGTTAGTCTCCAGATCATCACAAATAGTAAACTCAAACAAAATATTATCAGTCCGTCTATCTCTTGCATTGATTAGTCTTGATATTGATTTATGTAGTATTTAAAATGTTTTTAATTGAAGCTATCCTAGCCGAGTAGTTCTAGATTAGGCGTCTTACTCTACTCTATATTGATTTGTTACGATTGAGAATGATAACAATGCCAACGATATATCTGTTAGTAATTAATCGGTCTGTTTTAATTTCCATACAATAAGAATACATGTCTTTATAGACGCGTATGATATATGACTTGTATTTTGTATGTAATTTGTCCTGATGGCAGATAAATGGCAGACGAAGACGAACCATCCAAGGTGCGGCTGGAATCACGCCTTCAGAAGAGGAATGACAATATTATACAACTAATTTTTACGGATTTCACATAATCTTAGAGCGGAAAAATATTATGATTCAGTGCTTAAGATACACTCATTGCATTTATCGTCGTTTAATACATGTGTCTTTATTATAAAGGATGTAATAAAACAATGAACGCTTGATGGTACTAGAGATTATCTTTCAACGTCTTGACGGTTTAAAGTACTCGAATATTGTACATATGTATGTATTTATAAATGAACAGTTGAACTCATAATCACTTTTTTTTTTCAAAATATATCCATTGTTTCCTTCCTTTGTGCCTCTGCTGTAAACCTTAAAAAAATTATTCACTCGAATAATTATGGCGCACAAAATATGGATGGACAACTCCTATTATGAATTGAATATTACTCCATGAATTGCAAATCACCTCAATAGATTAGACAGAAGTTTGGTAAACATCAAGGCAAATCCACACCTTATATAATAATAATTCAAAAATGGTTCTTGGATTTTGGGTGGAATCCTATTAGTAAAAATAATGGCCGATTGAAATTACCATTGCTGATAAAATTCATGATGAAATAATGGATAATAGAGAAATAAAGATACGTTAGAATGCTAGAGTAATAAGAAACTACGTTGAAGACTGATTTTTAAAAACTGATTTCTATTGTTGGTTGAATATTGGGAAGTACATGGAATACTTATGGTACTTGATCAAAATTAACCGAGAATGGACTTTTCCTACACTTGGAACAGGATCCTTGATTTAGAAGTCTGGCATCTTATTGGCCACTATTTATATTCCCGATCGATTAATAAATAGTTTGGCCATAAGTTCGATCAGGGAAGATAAGATGTGATCGGCTCCTGGAGTACACAGGCAACAATGATCACTCCACATATTGATTCCACCACAATAAACTTACTTCTTCAAAGATATGCCCGCAAAGTTAATGAATTTGTGCTCCATTCTCTTGTTCTCCGATTTTCATCAACGATACTGAACAATTACTATGACAATCAACGTCTTCAACTAAAACAGTTTATGAATAGTTGCTTTCTGGGAGTGATCTCGCTACTTCAGAAACCATTGATACAATCTATCCTCATGGTGATGGCTAATCGCAGAGTAAGAATAGATATAAGAAGTTACTAAAGCTGTAGGCAACCATTTTTGCTCCACATATTGACTCTTTTCTAGCACAACAACGTACCAATTTACTCCTCTAAAGATTATAGCCGCAAAATTGATGAAGCTTGAACGGCAACTGGTTCTGCAGCCTCCTGTAGATTTGAAATTTTTGGGAAGCTTTTGTACCTTCTTATGAAGAAATGGCTAACTTTTAGACAAGGGTATGTTCGAACATATAAATATTTCTCTCCGCAGAGACAGAATAATCATATTTTTGAAGCATTGATATATTAGAGCATAATTGGAGGAAGTGTAGAAGCTGAAAAAAAAAATCTGGAAAATTAATGCTTGAGAATAAAGATTATTTATCTTCATATTGACTTTTCGAACTATCCAGATATCTGCCTAACTGATTCCTAATGGAACGAAAAGCCAGCAATACAAAGGCTTTGATGACAAATATACATTCCTCAAGGTAGACTCCATATACTCAAAATCCGGACGGTTAATAAATTTGTATTGCTAAAATTTACTAATGAATTTTGAATTTCTCCTAGATTTGTATTTTGCACACGATGGTTAATTCGACAGGGAAGGATTGACTAATTAGGATATTCTTGGATAAAATGAACAAGCCTATAAGAAGACCAGGTACTTCGGTTTTTGCATGGATGTTTCCAACCACCTGGGTATCTATCTAACTTTATTTCGATAGGATGAGAAGCCAGCGATAAAAAGAACAAACATACACGCCTGAACTTACGACCTCAATATTCCAAGGATGGTTAATAATTATTGTTTTGGGCTTAAAACTATTCTGGATTCTTTGTAGCCAAAACTTTATACCGATGCTTGAACCAGAAAACTAATGAATCTTGTAGTGATCAAACAACTTTTAAATCTGCATGTATCACACGAAGTTGTCTCTATATCACATCATGGCTTACAATGGCCATAAATAAATTCTTGTGAATCTTTGGTCTTATAGCTAGGTGGATAACTTTTGGAATAGCTCTTGTTATTTGTGATGGTCTCAATGACTCGTAGAATAATTGTTGAACAAAAATGAAGTGAATTTTTATGTAGAAGAGTGTCACTAAGGTAACTTGCGTATTAAGCTGCTAGGGAGCAGTTATGTCAGTGTTGAATTATCAAAATCTACTCCAGCCTTTGGGAGAAAAGTGTCACATTGTCAGTTGTTTGGTAATGTTTGAACAGTTGATATGTCGATTTTGCTTCAAGAGTGTCACATTTCAAAAAGTGCCACCCGTTTGTTGAATCTTTTGGAAGAAAAACGACACATTTTGGATAACGCCAGTGTTTTACATAAAAAGGTAAGTGAATATAATATATTTATAACGTATTATTTTGTTATATGTCAGTTTTCTCCACAAAACTATGTTAGATTCTACATCTTTATCTGTTTTTTCTTGAGCTGTACCACTTTTCTCCAAAATTATCGATCATTGTTATAGGAGACTGTGTAATATTTTGATCGTGTGCCACTTTCAGTGAAAAATAATTAAATACAATGATTTTGTTCCAGTTGAAACAATGTCGTATAGTTCGAGAAGTAGACTCATTTTGAAATTAGCTGCCAAACATGATAAACAAAATGCTAAATTTTGGCAGCTTCAACGTCCAAACAATACAAAAGAGAATACACAGCACCGAGTCACCTTTCAAGGTTGGTTGTGGATAATGATGATTCAAATTTATCCTTCATATTTTGTTGTTTAATGTAATTTTCATGGAATCGATTCATCTATTTTTTTTAGCAGCTACTCGTATTAGCTGCGATTACACAGTATTCCATGCGAATCTGCTGAAGAAGATGTGAATCACAGTAATCTTTCTGAAGGTTGGTTGCGTATATTATTAATTTATTGTACCTAATATAGTTCAGGAAATTCCTTTTAATTGAAATCAATATTTTTGTGATAGCTGCTGCAATAAGGGATGATATTCCTGAAGATTTAGGTGCACTTTGATCGTGACTTATTGTGCAGATCCAAATGAAAATTTAGCTACCAGCACTGATGATTCCCAAGGAACTTGCATTGCAAGTGATTCTAGAGAGCAGAGCAATAATAATTTCAGAAGCCATGCATCTGCTGAAAAAAATACGCTGCATAGTGAGCTATCTGAAGGTTGGTTGTGCATAGAATTGATTTATTACTCTTCATAGGTTCAGTATATTCTTCATAAATGAAAGAAATTATTCATCTTATAGCTGTAATTCTTTTATTATGAGTCATTGTTTCAATTGAATACCCTTCATAGCTGGAATTCATTTTTTTGAGTGTCACATGTCGGAAACCTTTGGTTAAAATTTTTTTTTTCTAGAAAAGTGTTACAAGTCGTATCTGTGAAGACATTTCAAATGATTTCTCTCCTTTTATCTAGATTAGGATGAAAAATTTGGAATAGTAACTGTACAGAATTCAGCTATAACGATGCACTCCAAATAAAGTGAAAAATATTGGTGATGTGATTTCATGGACATGAATAATATACGGTCAAATTTTGTCTCAATTTTTAAATGCAATTTTCTCGAAACTTGTGATTTTGAGTTATGCCGGTTTTCTTCCAAGGTAGCGAATGCTAAATATAACATTATTTCTAGAGAAATCTTGGTGAAATCCTTCGTGTATCGAATTTCACGTTTGCAAAAATGACCAAATCGGATAGCCATCAAGTTGTTTCGCTTCCGAAATCGCATGGATTCCAGACTACAACAACAAACTTCGTCTTCTTGCATTGCTGGAAGACAGTTCGAAGCTCGGAGTTCTCGTTTGTGAGTTGCCTGTGGCCACTCGTCTTTTTATTTGGCATGAAGGGTGTGAAAAGTGACAGACATGTACCCTATCAGCGCATTCCTCTTCGAAACAAACGCCGATCGTGTGATTGACGGCAGCGCACCGCACAAGAAAATAAGGAAATGTCACTTTAAATTGGATTCGAATTTATGTTGCTGTTTGAATATATTGTGCTTTGGTTTCCTTTTTCGGTTCATTTTCTTAAGCGATGTCGTCGGTGTCGAGTTCCTTTACTTCTTCGACAATTCCTCTTTATTTATTACTTGTTTTACGTTCGGGAAATAGTTATTTATTTGAATGTAAGACTTCGATGGATGCAGGATGCCATCTTCTGCTTTGATGACGCTGTCATTTCCAATCAATTTCATTCTTGATGCTCTTCAATGCCGCACTTCAACTATACATCTTGAAACGTACAAATTCTGATTGTTACTTAAGATCCTAATATACCAATATTCTTCTTGTGCATGGAGTACTTGTCCTCTGTCGAGTAACTTGATATAAATTATTCAAAAATATGCAGATATGAATCTCACCTTACAGCTAGATGTTGTTATATTATTAAAATTAAATATTTTTATGTAAACCGAACAAATTTCCATAAAACAAGTACCATAATGAAACTCTCGCCTTCCAAGCCCTTGTACTTATAAACATCAACCTCATATTCAAGATATAATAATCTATATTAGTTATTTTTAGACATGACACTACGGTTCTCTATACCCGTTTATTTCAAGAATAATGCAGCTACTATCTCAATACATCTAACAAAAAATGTTGTAAGTAAAGCCTTCCATGCCTCAAATTACAACTCTTTTATTATTTACATATTCATTGCGACCTACAAGATATGTGTCAAAAATCTAGATACCCGAGAGGGTAACACAGTAAGTAAAATGAGAAAACATACTTTTCCTTCGAATAAAGTGAATATCAGAGTGGTTGAGATAAATTTGTAAGTCTAGTTATAGGCTTGATCTTCAATAAATTTATCCTTCCAGTGACCATAAATTGAACTCAATTGTATGCCGTTTATGTTACCAGGATGAGAAATTAGTACTCTTAGTTTGAACTATTTCAAATAATATTTCTCGTTCAAGTAGAGTAGTTATATAGATAACTGCTCAAGTCATAAGACAGTAGCAGCTTCCACTCTGATATAGTACTCAACCCTAAAGCTAAATAAGGTAACACTATCGTATTTTTTCTCACAAAAGTGTGACATAACTCTTCCAGATAAAGGTAAAAGTAATCTTCCTATTGTGGTCTCTTTGTGAGTTCGAAGGCTCCCTCTGGGCGAGTGACAGCACTCGTGCGCATGTCCAGCATACAAGGAAATTCCGTATTCAGTAAAGTTGAATAAATGTCGTTTAATTCTTATATTTCATAACGCCGTGGCTGCCGTTAAACTACAGGGGGCGACACTTTAAAAAATGTCTTGAATCTTTACATCGAACAAGCATAAAAAATGTTATCTGTCAAAGAGGTATTTTAACCGCCTTTTTTTCAGACTCACGTGATCTGCGTTCTTGCTTTCCGAATATTTGGAGATTATATTGGGGCTCAATAATGTACCTGCAGCTCAAATGGAAGAGCATGAGGTTATATCATATTGCAATCGTCAGTGACAAAAATATTTCGCATTCACGAGAAATTATTGCTTTTTTGAACGCCAAAGATACACAACTTGGGCAAGCATTCAATCTATTTGTATTTATGGTAATATCACAGGTATTGGACAAGTAACAAGGTACATTGTCGCGTGTTGCTATGGAAGACGCGTGACAAAGTTCTCTTCTTGAGAATCATGTACTTTGAGTTGATAAGAAGCCGTCAGCTTCTCAATGCAACAATAGAAGATAAAATTATATCTCTTAATGTGGTGGAAAATCTAGATGATACTTGATAAACAATAAACTTGAGAGTTTCAAGTATAGCAAATTCACCTATGAATAGGTTATACAGGTGACGTTGTTACACTGGAAACATTTCATATGCAAAGTACTGAGAAAGATTTTTTGACTCATCTTTCAAAAAATAAATGTTGGAGGTCACAAATGTAACTGTATTGGAATCAAAACATTGCAAAACAAAGAATAAGATGGCTGGAACATCTGTAGCGTAGGCCTGGTAGTAGGCTTTGGATTCTGTCCCCATGGACAAAGTAGGAAGAGCAAGCCCCAACTGAAATAAGAGAATAACATCTTGGAAGATATAGGGGAGCTGAAAATTCAAAACTGGATACAAGTAGCAAAAGACAGACAAAAGAGGAAAGGAAGCCGAGGTTCTACATAAGCCATACAGCATACTGATTGATTGCTTGTTCTACAGGATTTCGAAGCCATTTATTCAAATCCTCTCAACAAACTTCGTCGAAATCCTTCCAAATTAGATATAATAATGTTTAAAATTTCATTTAGTTTGGAGGATCAGGCTCATGTTGAATCATGTATAGATTGAAAACATTGTATTTATTATATTTGGACGCTTCGTACCATCTTTTTGGAGTCCATCATTAGTTTATCGTCTCCCACATTAGCGTTGAGTGAAATAAATTTCAATCTCAGTATGGGATTTCAGTTTCCCTTAACTTCTAAGTCCTACAAATAGTCAATCTTTCACGATCAGAGATTGGTGGATCAGTGACCCCCTACGGTCATGAGAGATGAACAATTCGTAAAACTCAAAAGAATAACTGAAATCCCATATCGTAACTAGAATCTATTTTTATCCCCTCAATTATATAACGTATGTTATAATTTTTCATACTCAATGAGCTACTTGATTTCCTTACACACAATGTTGCATAGTATATTTAGAGTGATGCGTGCTAAAACGAGAATCAATTTTTTTTCTTCATTTTCTGTGTGTTTTTACTGAGGGTGAACTTGACAACTAGAAACTAGAGTCTTTCAAATCTCAACCTCAATATCCTGTATCATTTATTCAAAATAATGCCGTCACAGCTGAACTTGATATCTGTACTGATAAAATAATAACGAACACAATGTCTCCGACAAATTGAAAATTACTTAAATTAGTTGTAATTTATTATCAATTCATTGCAGAATTGTTGGATGTGATCAATATGGAGAGATACAGGTAAGAGCAGGTAATTTGAACAGGCAGTTTGCATAATCAGCAACCATTCTAGAGTATTTCGAAATACCAAATGTAAATAGATGCTACCTGGAAGTATTTTCTCTACGAACACTATGGAAAACAACATATTTCTCATACAAAATACAACTAGAAAAATAGCAATTTCACAGTACTGAAAAATCGTGAAAATGATTTCTCACACCAGCTTGACCAACTTATATATTGATAATTCATTTCTAATATCTCGGATTTGATGAAAATCTCTGTTTGTTCTCATATATGTCACAATTGAATAACAAAATTGCACTAAGTTCTTTTGGAATTATTTTATTATTCTTGTTATATATATATATAGATATTCCGAAGGTTGGCAACACTACGAACCACATCTTCACAGCTATCAAACTGAAACAGATAATACAAGTTCCATCACTTTAAATTAGAATTCGATATCCACAAAAACTTGATAAATACAATGATGCAGATTTATATATCATTCAGTATTAGCCTATTCCCAAACAAGAAATTTCGACATAATGCAAGAAAAATAAGTACATTCATTTTATCAGTAATATATCTCGTCGAGTATAACCATTTTCTTCCATATTTTTTTTCTGTAAATTCTTTGGATATCGAGTAAAGATGTTGTCAAAAATTTCACTATACGCCTATGGTTCGTACTGTGTTTGTCACTTGTTGGTCGAATAGATTGAGATCTTCGCTTACCTCGGTGATTTTTTCCGCATATATTGTAGGACAGGTTAAATTTGTTTCTAAGAGCAACAATTTGGACTATTATTTATTTAAATATCTCATTGTCAAGTAAATTAAATTAAATTCAGAAGTTTCACGGGTATTTTCAATTGCTACATCTATTTGAAATCAATGTTTTTTTTAATGTTGCTATAATACCAATACAGTTTATCAGAATATTTCGCATCCTGGCTGCAAAGTATTTCGCGTCCTGTGAACAAAACAATCATTTCGCATATTGCCAGTTACTTTGTAAATGGTCACTTTTAATTACAGTTTTCGAAAGAAATAATTTATATAATTCATCTCATCTGCTGTATTATGTATACTATGTATGAGTTCACAAGATTTCAATATAGAATACGTTAGCATAGCCACAATAATTTTATTTTTAGTGGAAAATGACAATTCGGAAAGCGTTACAAACAAATTCTCTGGACTAATCCTTAACTGTCCGCAAAATCGCTATCACAAAGTTAGAAATTTTTACAAGCTTAGACTTTTGTTATTGTTCAATTCTTCTCCAGAAATCATTTGAAGGAGTTGACAACTTACATACGTCAAATTAATGATTGTTCCGTTATTGCTGTTACTAGATCCAATAACTATGGACAAACCTGAACGTTCGTTAAATTGTCGGGCGGTTAAAATGCTCAAAAAAAATTGAGACAAAACATCATTAAGAAATATTGTTGCTCTCGATGAGCTCTTTTACTTGTCAATTCAATGTATTCATTTCTGTTACATCTTGTGTATGACTGGTAATAAAAAAATAATGTTTGCTCCCTGGATTGAGGCTATCTGAAAATCTATTGTATCGATTGGAATGACGCTTGTGTCAATAAAGTGATATGGACTATGTTGTATCCATCATCCCAAATAGATCAAATATCTTCATAGCCACTGATTACAAAGTGAATATTATTGAAAACAAATGATTCATTAAACTTATAATGAGAATTTGCTCTTTGAAATACATCATAGGCATAAAAATCACCATCGAACGAATATATTACTCATTTAAAAATTTTGCAATAAGATTGCTGCAACTATATATTATTCCTGGTTGATACTTTGATAATATTGTATTATTAATCATGAATATATATACAATATATTTCTACTGCTATGTATACATATTATCTAATGAAGGAAGAAACTTTTCAGAACTCATTTTATAAATAAATATGTTTTATTGGGTATATCAGTTCTGTATAAATTAATTAGAAACACAACATTTCGACAGCAAAGTGTTGCCTTTTTCAAGTGTAAAAAGGCAGCACTTTACTGTCAAAAAGTTGTGTTTCTAATTAATTTATACAGAACTGATATACCTAATGAAACATATTTATTTGTACATATTATCTTTTTCTAGAATCTGATATCAACTGATGATTAATAATTTCTCTTGAATAAGTTCGTATATTATGTGTGTATTATGCTCATATTTTGATCATTTGATCAATATTGGTGGACATATCATATGAGTTGCCCACAGTTTAATAATACAGTCTATGGGAAAATGAAGGTATATGGAGTTTACTGGAAGCAACATTATTTTATGTAACATTATCTAACGTTTTAATAAGAAGAAGTAGATGCAATCAGCAAAGATACAAACATACGAACAAAGAGAAAATGCTAAGCTACGAGGGGAGAACAAGCAACTGAGTATGTAAAATAATCATATAATTATAGTCTATTTTAGCATTAATTCAATTTATGTTGTAAGAGTGTAATTTATGCCGTAGTAATTATTCATAAAAGAAAGCCCGCATATACTCTCCCATGTTGAACAAGGATACTGTTGTTTGCCATACTGTAATGATGATATTGTAATATCTGCCTTATCAACTACTTTTATTAGAAGTATACTCATTAATGTAACTCATAAAATGTATTCAGTGCAAACCTAAAATTACTATTGGAAGACTACGAAATAATTCCTTTCTATAGAATCTAACTGTGTGAAAAAAAAATTATTGTTTTATTCTAATGATGTGTAATTTAATCGGGAATTGTTCGCATATAGCCTCATTTTTTCAGTCACAAACTTTCGAGTGTGTAAATTGTTCCAATAGTTCACTTTCAAAGCGCACTCTGCAATCCGCAGATCTGGTCAACAAACCAACATTTAGCGGCTAAACCTGAACTGGACTGGAGTTGGACCTCCCACGTTGTTAACTCACATCATCTACATTAAATTCAACATTCCACTTCTCCAACAGCAATGCAAAACTAATTTTCACAAATGCGGAATCTATTTAGAGGTGCTTGTCAGTAAACGTAATGAGGCTTCTCTCAATGAGTTTCAATTGCAGTAAGCTATGATGGAAATACGATTTTTTATCAAGTTATAGTTGATGAGTTATTGATGAACAGTATGATTGCTTCTCGATTAGCAGCAGTGCCATGCTTGGAGCCAGAAAATTTAAATATATGGAATAATTAAAATTATTCAAAATCTAGATAGATATTTTTATGGATTAAAAAGGATATCCCTGCGAATAATTGGAGAGAACAAAATAATTCGGATGATCCGTATTCAAATTAAATCTAAATTAAATACATTCAACTTTCTAATCAATCTGAATTGCAAAATATTGGAATAGTTTGAATAGCAAATAAACAATTGGAGCAAATGGAAACTAAATAACATAATTATAAATTCATTAGGAACTGTATACAAGCACAGTTGATCATTCGAATGTAATTGTACTATAAATTATTAACGAATTATAATTGAATCATTTCGATGTCCGCACTATGATGCTTGAAAGTTCCAGTGTAACCAGTTGTCGAATGAATTTAGAACAATTTCAACCTTCTTAGATCAAGTTTCGACTGTAATATTAAATATTCATGGTATGAAAAATCGGACAGAACTCCAGTATACATAACTGATAAATATAGTTTCAGGTGAGAGCAGTCCGCTCAAGTTAGCTCTAAAAATAGGGGTACTGAAAATTGACATAAACGTTAGGAATACCTTTATAATAAAATTTTAAAAAGTCCTTATCGAGCCCATGTGTGCAAAAAATTTCATGCGAGGTCAAAGTTCGAAAAATGGGATTTTTGATTGTTATCGAATCGGTTAATTTTATGATAAAAATAGATCGTATAAAAGTTGTAGATCTTTCAATTCAAAAAAGAATCCTCAAGACCAATTTCACAGAAAAAAGGACATCACTTGTGGATGAATGAACATAGACAAATTTATATCCGTATGAAGTTCTACGAATCACACATCTTCCAATAATTCTGTGTTTCTGAGAATCAGCAATAAACTGAAACAGTCATTTGGGAAAATTGATAAGAGGATTAAGTTTAAATGAATACAAATGAGAGGTATTCAAATATGAGCTTTACTATGAGTAGGTAATGAAAAGCATTACAATTTCCAAAATATTTCGTTCGGAATAGGAATGAAGAAGATGTTAAAAAACACTGAATGCTACATTCATTTTGAAATTTGCAACTGTAAAAATTCTTGGAAATTCTGTGCGACAAATCATCTATTGATAATACAATATGAGATAGGTATGATATTATTGTTCAAATATGTCCCGTCGAGGAATTTATTTTCTTTGTCTGGAAGCCACTGTTTCTATCGTGATGAAATTATTATGAAACCAGCTACGAATACAGTCCAATAAAATACAGTTCAAACTGTGAAAATCAGGTCAAGTCGAGCAGGTTGGGGCCGGGTCGGGCTGAATCGGGTCGAATCGGGTTATTTCGGGCTGACTCATTTCGAGTTGGGTTTCGGGCGGGTTGGACTAACTAAGGATGGATATCGGGCGGGTAAGATTAACTTGGGGGAGCGGAAATCGGGCTCGGGCGGGTAGGATGAATACTTGACAGGGCTCAGGCGGGTAGGATGAATACTTGACAGGTATCGGGCAGGTCGGATAATCAAATTGTTCCAAACTCGCAGCTCAAGTTCTAACACATTGTTAATTAGCTTCCAACCCTATTCTTCTGGGTCCAGTTGATCTCCAGGCCACACTTGAAACCAATAAAATGTTCATAAGCAGATTCCGAACCAATTCAGACTCTATTTCCTCCTGCACCAGAAAATCCCTTTAATGCTATTTTTTGCAACTACAAAAGGGGGTGTAATTCGACATAAGACTACAAAAAAGAAGGCTTGGTTCGTTCACAAGCATTTACCAGCTGTCAAGGGTAGTCGTACTCAAATACTGAATTTCAAACAAGAGATGATTCTTACATGACGACTAAACAACTGATGTATCGCTGTTTGAATAACTTACCTCAATTCAGGTAGATAAAGATAAAGAAGAAGAAGATGGAGGAAGAGAAGAAGAAGAAGATAATGATGATGATGTAGAAGTACAGTACCTCATAAGTGGCGTGAAAACGTGTGCATATTATGGAGAATTCAACATTAGAATGGCTTTTTCTCAGAAATGGTGAATCATAGAAAATAAATGTTAATTTTCAGCTTCTTGGAGATTTATGGAGGGGTAAATGTCTATTTTGACCGAACTAAGAGGTAAAATTTAACGAATCTCCACTATTCCTGAATATATGAATTTATCTATGTTCAGCTTTCGATATCTCATCTGATTTCATTCAATTACAGGAATCATTGAAGTTATTCAACAATTAATGGTGAAGAAATTAGAATCTGGAAAGGATTATACGAGCGCAGGATAAAAAGTTCCCGATCTAATACGGACATGCCATTGTGAGCAACGAAATTTTTCTATGTCAAGTTTCAACTAGATCTGTTGGAAAGTAGACGTATAGCTGAAATAAAAAACAAATATTTGAATTTGGTGAAGACTCATTAGAAATTTTCTTCTTTATTTTCAACAGAGAAAATGGGCAGCTGAATTTCAACAAGATAGTACATCCTTTAGAGGACAACCAAAATTTGCAACCAAATATGGTAACATCAAGATAGTATGCATTATAATATTGTAAGATCTATGATTAAAGCGTGTAAGATAACTGAGGCTCTGAAGATATCAGGAGAACAGATGCGGTAACGTTCTATTGTTCTACACTTAAAATTAGGTATAAAAAATTTCTGTGTTAAATGGCTGCCAAATTTGTTGAATGTATATCACAAGCAAATGAGAAAACGGATTTCTCAACTGTTTCAGATAGAATCCAACTGGTTCGATGCATCGATTAGATTCATAATCACATTGCAAATGATATAACAATCAGAACATAATATTTCCTAGAGCACTATAAAAGTCTAGTTCTTAGTGAATTTCATTTTTATCAAGATGAAGAACGCAGCGTTTCAAGCATGGAATATAAATATACCACGTTTCGTGTATGAGGAGGATTATTTCTCCAGAAAGAATAAACACCTCATTAGCAATTTAATAAAGTTATCACAGTTCTTAATCACGTCGTTTTACGTCAGACAGCTCCACTGCTAGACATTTGCATGTAAGTCTAGCTTTGATAAAGCAGCAAAAGTAGAAATACAATCTGTAGGAATAAATTTTATTCATAAGTGAACATAATTTATTCAGATATAAAATCATATTATGCATAAATCCACCAGCGAAATGGAAGAAATACGACAATTCGGGGTGGAAAATGTTGCAAAATATATCAGCAAATTTCAATATAATCAATAAGAAAATATTGAGATAAATCGCATTGTACAGGCATGTTGATATTCTTAATGCTTCCATTACGAAGTTGCACATTCAACACGTGACTTTACATTCAAACACACATACAAGTATATTAACATGAAATGTACAAACACTTATATTATCGAGGTGTGAAAGTATAAACACCTAACACCTCGAGAAATCATTTCAGGTGTCTTACAAGAACGTGTTGGCTGTTTCTCATACCGTAAGACAACTTACATTTATTGAAATATTTACCTGACCTTCTCACAGTTAATTAAGCGCATTTCATACTTAATTAACACCCAGTAATGTCCTATTAACGTTGGAAAAATGATTAGTGTGGGGAGCAAATCGAATTAATAATTGAAATAGGATTTTTTGATATGTAGTCGATTGTTTCTCATGTGCAAGTAAATGTGTACTTGTCTTCAGATCCGTGTACTATTGAAGTGTTTGTTCATGCAAATAAATTGATATGAATTTAATTTTTCCATTGGAAATCAATTATGTCACTGAAAAAAATAATTGCGATTAGAATGGAAATCGAATTATGCCTAAAGAATCTGGCGAATCATCTAGGTGATCGTCCCAAATATTTTATTTTACGAGGTATGATTGGAAAGTCTTAAGACAGAAATCGCCACTGCTCAATACAAAAATGAGTGAAAAGGATGAAAAAACGGAGCAAATTTGGTTCTAAGACTTGCACATCGGCATTAAACACATGATTTATTGAGAATAGCATTTCGGGATAGATGTCTGAGCCGATCAAATGTTTTCGTCTAGTTCAATAGATTTGTCGATGGTTATCCTCGGTCTAGCGGATATTGACCTTCAAACCAATATAAACATCGCTAAAATTTGCAACTTGATGCACTCTGATTGTCAACTTGTAATCGCAGAGATAGTTAATAAATTGAATTACGGTTTTATGGAGTTCGATCAATATTGATTGTATACATGTGTACCATTCATTTAAAAACTAAATTCTTTCCACTCCTGAAGATGACCAAGGTAAAGTTGAGACTATAGAGGGAAATATTTTTTTTTTTGACTGAATTTCCTCATTTCAATTGTCATCAATGTTATTGTGTTAAGTTCCCGCAATATTCAATTCCAAAATTTTTTCAGACGAGTAGGAAGAGATCTGGTAGTTAAAGTGAGTTTATGGGAATGGCCAAGAACGAAGGAACAATTATCGCAGTAAAAGAATCCTTAGAAGTGCGTGAAAGTCGGGATGTGGAAACAATGTTGACTCTTCTGATTCTACGGTCATTAGGCATCGTAAATATGCCTCTTGGGGGCAAACAGTAAATCAGGGTTACTACATAAGTGTACTTGAGCAATTGCACGAGAATATACGTAAGAAAATGTCTGATTCATTCTAGTGAGACAAGATTTGAATTCCCTACCACCCACTGCATATTATTCTAATCAAGATCCTGCTGATCTTCATCTGTTCCCTAATTAGAAAATCTCGCTGAAAGAGAAGCGTTTGATTCCATTGGAGATATCCAGGTTAATAAGAAAAAATTTCTCAATTTCCGAGAATGTTCCCAAGAGTGAAAACATTATGAAAATGTTTTATCACAAAAATCTGTCTGTACTGCCATTTTTCAACTACAAGCTCAGTCCTAAAACTTCTCAAATATACCTAGTATGTTATGGAAATAAGGATCTTTCCTAGCATCTTCATCTTTAAGTGCTCCAAAGCGCCGTTGTCAGTACCTTATATCTAAAGCCGATCCTGATAATAGATTCTGCCTTCAAGAACTCAAAAATCAGTAAACAATGTTTGGTATTAGAATAAATTTACAATAGATTATCTGTAGTTCCATAGTTACTTTTACGTCAAATTGCTGATGCAGCTTGACAACTATAATATATCTTGACATCAAAAACAAATTTTGGACAATAAAATTAGATTTTCAAAATAAATCTCATCTTTATTCTTTGTTGTCTCGAATGCAGATATATTTTTGCCCTTATTATAACAGAATATTAATAATGTCAGAATGAAATAATGGCGAACGCCGTTAGGTACAATGAACTCATAATAATTCGCATATAATTACGGCTTATATTCGATCATCCTGGCGGAATATAAATGAGCACAAGAGCAGGGTGAGTCACGTGACCCACACACGTGGGCCGCCATTGTTCCCACGTGTCCATTGTTTGCGCATGCGCGAAAAGTGATGACAGATCTAGTTGGCTGGATATACATTCGAAGATTTTTAAATTGATGGTTAATGTTCCTTTGTAATCCAGCAAGTGTGACTTGACCTTTATAGATATTCCAGTGGGCTGGAATGTGAAATTATGGAAGTATTACTCGCAATTTACCACGCGGTATAAAATATTATTGTCGTTAGATTGCATATTAGCATAATAAGATATCAGCTTCGTTCAAATGCTTTTTCGAGAATCAGTTTCTTTGTCTCAGAATATTATTCTGAAAGTCAGATACATTTTTATCAAATATTTCGCTCAGAATATGATTTATACACAGAAATTGACGCAGCTCATCCACCCCTACTCTTAATCTCAATATTGTATTTTTCATGTGAGATTAAGTAATAATCATCTGCAAAAATGCAGTTCAAACATTAAAGATCGGCACTCTTTCAAATGGCACGCATTGCAGACCATTTCGACTTTCATTCGCAACTCCTAGAAAATGTGCGGACCAATTCAAATTCTCTTCATATACTCTACAAGTCAACAGGGTTGGATTATTGATTGGATTCCGTTCTAGAGGTTTAAATGTAAGTCAAATTTTTATTCTGGACCCACAAAATCATCTTCATTGAATACTTCAATAATTGTCTCATATATTTAAAATCTGTTTGATGAGTTGGATTTGATATCCATATGAGGTAGGACTCTACTTTTCTGTTGCACGATTTTATGACTCAGAGTTGATTTAAACGGGGTCAAATTGACAGTGAGTTTACCAATAAAATAGGATTCGATTAATTCAACGATTTGATTGGGTAGTAATAACATGAAGAAGTGAATAAATTGATATTGATATCAAGAGAATGAGCCACCTAAACCACATTAATTCAACTCGAGATCCTAAAACCGGCCGAATGATTTTCAGGGATGAAAAAAGGACATATGAATTTTTCAAGGTTCGAACTTTAACCCTCAGTATATCGCTATAATACTTGAAAATCATGAAAATTATTTTTATCGACAAAATCAACTCACAGTACCCAGAATAACATTCAGCAATTATCATCTGGAAAAACCCAGCTCAAAAACGGAAAGGTGGCACTCTTCCAGACCGAACACATTTCCGGCTATTTTGATTTCCATCTCCCATTCCTCAAACTTGTGAAAACGATATAATTTCGGAGAAAATCAAATTTCAATGTTTTTAAATATTAATTGGTGAGTAAGTGGTACTCTGATACGGAAGCATCAAAACAATTCTAATTTTTTTTTTAAATGTACTAAGATATTCAAATTCTGCTGCTTATCCTAACTCTGTACCCTAATGAGGAAAACTTTATTTTCAGCAAGTGTCGTTTGGGTCAAAAATGAGACTTTGGACGTCATTACTAGGTATCTAGCTTGGGCACAGAAAAATTATGAAACCAGTTTTGCAGGTCAAAATTAACGCAATGAACTTATCTTTTCCTTTATGATAATACTTACTTCAATATTGGAAACTTCATGCAAGAATACAGCAACAAAAATAAAAGGAACGAACTCTCTTATATCGCATCCATTTCAGAACATTCTGGCTTTCATCCGCAATTCTCCAAAAATCTGTGAGAAAATTTCATTCATTATGCTTCAAGGGTTGAATTGAGATGAAATTGGAACCATAAATTTCAACCTCTTTGATCATGGAATTGAATCCGTCTCAGAGGGTAAATATACGTCAAATTTTGATTCCAAACCATCAAAAATATCTTTACCGGATATCTTAGGAATGTGATAGGATATTCCTATTCTGTTCACAGATTGAGACCTTACACCCAGTTCAAATTTTTGCTATAAGCTTATGTTCTAGAGCAGGGGTCGGCAATCTGTGGCCCAAGGGCCGCATGCGACCCTTTGCAACTTTTTGCGCGTCCCGCCGAAGCACCAATATTCATATTTAATAATATTTATACTCGTACATGATCATAGCACTATTCAAGTTACATTTGAATGTGCGGCCCGCATGGAAAGAATTATTTCGAAAATGGCCCGCCGACCGAAGAAGTTTGCCGACCCCTGTTCTAGAAGATTGAATTAGAGGAGTCGAATTTAGTGAGACTTTGATTTTAAATAATGAAAATCAAATTTGTCAGAAATTTCAAAAATGTCAGGTCCTCAAATATTGTTCGCAGATTTTGGTTCTTGATGTGTATTGGAAGTTACCAAGATGCATTTTACTGACTCTTAGCATTGAAATTTTTTCATCTAAAGCCGTTGATAATAATGTTGTCATTGGTACCTGAATAGTTATTTTTGATTCTAGATTGCGAAATGTCACTTTTGTATTCGAGAATGTAGAAGAATTCCGCAATCACGTAACAAACAACGTTTTCTCGAAAACCATATCTCAAAATTAATAGTAATGTAGGAGGAAAATTTTGACATTTCGAATCAATCAATATCACTTTTAATGTTGCTATGATACCAATACAGTAAATATAAATATTTCGCATCCTGGCTGCGAAGTATTTCACGTCCTGTAAACAAAACAGTCATTTCGCATGTTTGTAGTTGCCTTGTAAATGTTCACTTTCAATGACAGTTTTCGAAAAATTCATTTTGCAGCACTCAACCCCTTACTTGAATTACAATATGTATGGCTGAGCGTTGCGTATTCTCCGCGCTCTATTCCAAAAATGATTGAGCGCATAAAATAATGTTCAAGGCAAAATTTGCTGCGAATTTTGGGTTCTACAATTTTTGTAATAAATGTCTACATTATTAGAACCATAGAAACCAAGATATTTGCAAAAAAACAGTTTTTGCGACCTTTGACCCTTAATAACTCAGGTCGCAGACACGGGATTTTATGAAAGTTTTGAGAAAACCTTTAGAATTCGAAAATGAAGGTTTATGCAAGTTTCCAACTTATTAGCACTTATCCTGAGGTGAAACTCTAATTGGACTGGGCTATATTGCCAAATCTCAAGGATGGTGCTTCAGTTGATAATAGTATACACACCATTGTACAGGATGTACAACTCAAATTTTAAAACTTTTCCTTCACGTTTTTGTATGGTGGTTAAACAGTGATGAGTGAAAGCTCATTTCACATATTGCTCGTGTTGTGTAAACCACAAAGTATAAAGTGTACCATATAAATCATATAATTTAAATTTTAGATATATTGATTCCGGAACACTGCTCGAGGAACTCACTTTGATGATCAAGAATAGAAGCAGAGTTTCATATATCATAGAATCACATGACCATTCTTTCCTATTCAGAAAAATACTTAGTAATGAATAGAACTTTGTAATATTCTGATACTCTCAAGTGGTTACTTTAACATAAAAGTTCTAATCAGAATCTAAAAGCCGTATATAACCAAAATGGTTCATTGTCCATCAACCAACGGTGCTTCTCAACATCGCATTTAAAAACGCTATAAAACATAATGAAGTCGAATATAAAAACGGCGAATGCACTCCTGCTCTCCCGCTGCCATGAATCAATGTTTCAAATTGTTGCACAGTGTTTATTAAACGTACATATTAGCCGCATACATTAGAGTCAGCTCGAACGAGGGCATAAATCGCAATCAAGATGGCTTGAATCGCATGCGGACCAACAAGAATCACTCATCCATCTGCAATGAGAAAAGTTAAGAGTACCTCGGTGCTCATAAAAATATATTCGTGGATAGTAAACGAATTTTTTTGAAATGAATATGAAGATTAGATACTTTACATTGAATGGTTCATTCCAATTTTCTTGCCTCCATAATACACTAATTACTCTCAGCAAAATGTCAAACCATGCGACATTCGTCACAAACCACATTCCCAACATCAAAGTATATTTTTACAAATATTTACACAAAAACAGATCATCAAGATGAGATAGAATTTAAAACAGAAACTCTAGTAGCAAGAAAAATTATTTTCATTTGAATATTCTGTTGCCAGCTCCTTACACATTGAGGGAAACCAAATTATGGAACGTGTCTTCAAAGCACAGTTGTTCGCTGGTGTTTGTTAACTTGAGTATTCTTTGATCATTCTCTAATTAGGAATCCATTGAGGTAAGATCTTGTTCTAACGTAGAGGTTACAGCCTGCGGAGAAGACAAGGATGATGCTGTTGAAATGTGTTTTCTGTCAAAGGAGTGACAATTAAGGAGTTGGACAACAATCGGTGGATTCTATTACATATATGTTTGCAATAGATTTAAAGGAGTTAACGAAAGGTCTTCAGTCTTCCAAAATATATTGAATAGAGAGTGGCTACTGATTTTTGTGACTTTATAATTGTTGTTTTAGTATTTAGAGTTGAAAGAAGATTTGATTGTTCTGCTATGCAAGGCCAAGAACATATTAAAATCCTACCGAACTCCGGGATGAAATAGTTTAAAGGTAAAATAGTTTCAAAACTTGTCTTAATTCTCTCGTAATCCAGGACGTGTAATCTCCTTTTCCTATAGTTAATCCCACCCTGTTTGAGCTCCAAAATGTGTATAATATATAGAACGTGTGAACTATAAAAGAGATAGTACGTCATAAAGTTCTTTTCGGTTTATTCACGATGATCGTAAAACGAAATGGGATGTCGCAAGGCGAGAGGTCCGTGTGATGTGCATTTGATCATACGATCACAATTGTTTATACTGCCTTGTCTCCGTTGTGCAACACCTTTGTTTTACTGTTATACAGCTATATCTTCCGCTTTCTGGATTATAAATATTTTTATATCTAAACTTCACAAAGAACTGAGGCACTACAATCACATTACAGGGGAAACACAAATAAAATGTTGGAAGTTATTGTGAGAATTATTCTAAGCAACTTCAGAGAAACTTGATAAATTTTAAATAGAACATCCACAAAAAGTGTGAGGCATGTACAATGTGTCCTCTACCACCTATCTGATAGAATTTCTTACGATATGATTCCTCCTTCACGTTATTATCTACAACGGAAGATTGTCACTGTCGATTTCGTTGGTCTTATTTTCTCCGACATCCTTATCCTCGTGAAATCGAATTTAAGAACAAAAATTTATCATCGTCATCTCGAATGACATGAAACCATAGACCACCAAAATTTCTGAAAATAAAAGAGTATCCGATTTAAAAGACCATCCGTTACAAGCATCCAACTATGAAGAACACAAGCTGACATGATCATTGAGCCGTTTGACAAGAAAGTAACGCGATATCTTCGAAATTAAACCCGAAAACGAAAGATCGAAAGATCATTGCCTGATCACGATTAACTTGGCTTTCCTCTCTCTTTTCCGCCATTAGAGAGATGCATTGATACCTGATCGCCTTACAGGACCAGAGAATAAATCACGAAGTATCTAATTTCTGAAAATTTACAGAGAATGTTTTTATGACCGGGTCAAACGACAATCCATAACATTGTGTGACTTTTATTTGTTTGTTATAAATGTCCGGGTACTATAACCTCTAACCAGAGCTTGTTGATGTGATCGTTCTATTCCGATTTATGAGAGAATCATTTCGATGAGATTGGAATTTTGATCGGTCCAATCAAACTTTTATTGGTTAATGTTTTCGTACTTTCAGTTTTGAATTAAACTTAGGACAGATTTTGGTGAAGATTTTTATAATATGACGTAACATTGAAAAAGTGATTTCTCTCATCCCCCAGTCCTCAAAAAAATCAATATGTACTTATTGAGAGTTATTTGAATGATCGATTATTATTGGTTCCCGTCAAATTTCAGAATCATTTGATATTTTGAAGCTCTACGAATAGAGAAAGTTCGAGCAACAATAATTTATTAACAAAAATGATCTATCTACTATATCCCGTTCTAATGGAAAGCACTTGAATAATAACGAGCAGAAAGAGGGCGCCATTTAGAGTACCATGAAGGCCATTCGCACTGGTTTATCTTTGTGCAGAAGATCAAAACGTGAACAGAAAGTGTCACCCCAATATTTTGGAGCGATTACGTAACGCGGTGAGAGGGATGCGGTCTAATTCGATGATGTTTCATCCCACAAAATTATTAAGATTAGGTTATCTATCATGCAGTCCCCAAGAACTTTGAACTATCTTCTGAAATGGAAAGAATTCCAAGTGGAAAGAGATTTGGATACTTATATTGAATAAGTCATGCGAGGTGTTAAAGTTGTTAGTAATTGCGCAAAGTGAATATAAGAAGAGCTTTCGGGAACAAAAGAGATATTGGAATAAAGATTGGAAATACTGAAGAAGGCAAAATTGACACTGAAAACTATTAGTTATAGCTCCTCTTACAGCTTAAAGTCGGATATTTTTCGGACAGACGACAAACCATATTTTTCACATGTTATCAGATAATTCTTGTATAATTGGATAAGCCCTGTTTCGTAAACAATATCTCTGATTATGAAGCACGTGTTGTGATAGATGATCGATAGAAGAGTGAGCATAGAAATCCCAATATTCTTATCGAAACATTATTAAATATTACTCGGTATTTACATATATGTAATCATCAGTCACAGCATCAACTGTTGGCTGATTTTATCCTTAATCCTTTCTATCGTTTGATACAGAAGTTCTCAAAGAGTAGAGCTATGTCAAAGCCATACTTTTCGATGATAAGGTTTGTTTCACAAAAAAACTCACATTGCCATATAGTAATAACTCAAGAATAATTCATATATCGGTCATCATTTTGGCTTAATCCTTTTTAATCTAATTCCAAGTTCGCCTTGGTTCAAATAACTGAGATCACTCTTGTCTAATCATTGATTCTTAATATTCTATGAGCGTCTTTTCAGCTAAGAGATTTTGATTACGAGTGAAGCAATTGTTAAGAGATACAAGTAAAGTTGTCAACTCTCGTGGTACTCTGGGATTCTTTTAGAGAAGAGATCTTGATTATAGAAACCTCTCAGCTCCCGGAATGCAGCTGAGATCTATTTTTACAGCTCTGTTGCATCGTTGTTTTGATTATAGAACTTGCAAAAGTCCATGTAAGGCTCTTTTCACCCATCATGCATATGAGCATGGATAGAACTCATATCAAATCCGAAACACAAGTGTTAGTCCAGTCAAATTAGAGTTTCACCTCGGAATGAGAGATAATAAGCTGGAAACTCGTACAATTCTTTATATTGGCATTCTCAAAGTTGTTTCAGAAGTCCCATGAAATCTCGTGTCTGCGTCTTAAGTTAATCAAGATCAAAAATCGCTAAAATAGTTTTTTGCAAGTATCTTGGTTTCTATGGCTCAAATAATGTTGACATCCAGAACAAAAATTGTACAGCATAAGATATGCAATAAATTTTGTCCCAATCAATTTTTCATGCGCTCAGCCGCTTTTGGAATAGAACGCGAAGCGCTCAACCATACATACTATAATGCAAGGTCAACCGTGAGCTCCGATGGATAATACAAAGTTAGTAGATCACTAAAATATCCATAATTATGAATAATCTGTAATATTTGTAAGTCAATACATTAAATTTTATAACATTTTACATCTATATAATATATTATTTCAATGATACTCCTACTTTGTGTGATTAAAAACTCATCAAGTGATATATTTATAGTTTATCTTAATTCAATATTAATGCTGTTAATGTGGATTACACACTTGCGTTGCTTGCCCATTACACTGGTCACAAGCTTAAGTGCATTGCAGCCCTGATTTTCTGAACCTGCAGCGTGCACTTACAGTTGCAAAGTATCGTTTTCAGTAATTTATCTGGAGCCGTTGGTAACTCAATACCATTCTTGCATTCCAGTATCTATGGCTGAGCGCGGTTGCGCGTCGCATTCTCTACACTCTATTTCAATAACGGTTGAGCGCATGAAAAAACGTTCTAGACAAAATTTGCTGCGAATTTTATGCTCCACAGTTTATGTGAAGAATTTCAACATTATTGGAGCCATAGAAAACGAGATATTCGAAGAATAAAAAACGATTTTGCGACTTTTAACCTTAAATAACTTGAGACGCAGACACGAGATTTCATGAGACTTTTGAAACAACTTTTAAAATGCTAAAATTTGTACAAGTTTATCTCATTCCGAGGTGAAACTCTAATTTGACTGGGCTACCTAACTTGTCTAATAGTTGATTTCTAATATTCTACGAGCGTCTCTTCAGCTAAGAATTTTTGATCACGAGTAAAGCAATTGTTAAGGGGTACAAGTAGGGCTGCCAATTTTCCTGATACTCCGAAATTCTTTCCAGAAAGGGATCTTGACTGTAGAAATCTTCCAGCTCCCAGAACGCAACTGAAATCTTATTTTTACAGTTTCAATCCTTTATTTTATCAATGCAAGAACCTCTCCTCAAGGAATGCTGTTCAAGGACAGGAGCAAAGGGTATGCTCTCTTCAAGAATTATTAGAAAAATTAGAAAGAACTGTCTTTCCGGCAATCATGCCTCAAGGCTCTTGGGATTTTGATCTACTGAGTTGGCAATCCCAGGTACAATAGTAAAGAGTCCAATATAAATGTCACATACTATAGTTTTTGGACATTGCAAATTGAAACAGTACCAATAGTTATAAGCTCCTGTCCACGATGAGCTTTTCTTAATTCCAATACTCTATGCTAGGGTTGAACGAGATAAGTTTATAAGGTTGTGAGGGGCATGGATACCAGTGTGATAATTGTAAATTCAGTAGCAAAATTGGGAGAATTTGCAATATTGCAATGGGGGAGAGACAAAGATATACTCACATTTTTTCCACTAGTGCAGAAAAAATAGCAATACCTGTACTCCGGAACTCCAAATTTTACCGAAGAATTATGTACATATTTTAGCTATATTGCAGAAATTTTCGCCAAATCAGCAGTATACATGTTGAAATTCTGGTTGGCGCATAACTTCTAAATAATGTGGCGAAAATAGTTTTGAACTATTAGAGACTTCTGGTATAACGTCACTTGCTGGGCACACCTCTAACTAAAACCCAACAATTTACATACTATCCAATCATGGCTTTAGCGGATTAGTTTCAACTTTGTCCATCGTTCTCTGCTGTTTCAACAACGATAGAAAATCTTTAATGAGTTATTCATGACTGGAAGATTTACAGCTTGAATTCTGCATTTATAAATGGATTTAAAATTATTTTCGCTAACGTAAGCTGATTTTAATACAATTATATTGTATTTATTGAATTGAAATAATAAACAGTGCCTGGTCTCTTGGTGGAATATATCTTGTGAAGTGAGGTATTCGGCAAAAAGATAATCCTATTAGGACAGATTTGCGTCTTGTTTGGCGATATAAATCAGAATTATTTTATTAATCTTTTCGTTGTTCTGTTTACAGTCCCGGAATAAATCAACGGAATGTTGTCACTGAGATTTTCTCTTGATTACATTGGTCGTCATGTGGATTCTCTACTTATATCATGTACACTACATATTTGTTTTATAACTGCTTGTATATGTAGATAGTATTAGTGGTTAGATGTATGGGACTTGGCATCTTGTCCGACAAATTTTTTTACAGGAAGGTGAGAAGAGTAACTGATGGCGAAATGTAAGGAGCTGGTATCAAGCAATATATATACATAATGCCGTCTCAAGTCTTAAAAATAGTACAACTCAAGAATAATTGGATGAGTACGCTATATATATATATATATATATATATGGACCACCTAATTGATAAGAGTGAGTATATTTGTTTTATGTTTGTCCTCTTCAGTGTCTTCCACTGTTTGACATTGCACTTCTGTTTTCTGCATTTGGGTTGCTTCTTCTGCTTTGGCAACACAATAAGATGCCATATATTTCATAAATAGATTCAAAAACAAAAACATTGATTTCAAGGTCATCCGAGAGGTCAATTTTTTTTAGTATAACAATAGTTATAGGTTTTTTTGTTGTAAGGCTCATTTGTAGTCAGTTTATTTTGTGTGAGGCTATTTTGTTCGGGCTATTTTGATGGGACTATTTTGGTTGGGGGTACCTCCTAACATATGAAGCCCGTCCCAATACATTCAACCCAACCAACAAAAATATGTTTTCTTAGGAGTTGAGTCAGTTTTTCGAGAAATTAATTGTTTTTAACATATTTTTTCTCACTACTGATATATTGAGCTATATTTCAAGCCACAAATAGAGGACAGTTCTAAGCAGCTCCTAATTTTGCCAGCATCCAAATCTGTAACGATTGATAGAATATTACCTAGATTATATTAATTTTTCTATTTACCGTCTTGATACGTTCAGCTGGTGTTTGGGAATCATTCGGAGTGAAATTGCTCCTAGTTCTTGAAGGAGAACTCTAAGCAGTTCTTATTGTTGCCAGAATACAGAATAGCAACGAAAACTTGTAGAAAATTACCTCTGGATCTTTCGCTTCTTCAACTAGTCTATTCTTAATACGTCCCAATATAATGTCAACTGATGTTTGATATTCATCTGGAGTAAAATTGCTCCTAGTTCTATTGAGCACGTGACTTTGGAACGTTTCTTGCAGGTTGTGATCGGAACTATTATTTTATAATATGCTATAAAGTTTTGATTGGCCAGAGATGTGAACCACTAGAGGTCCATTTATGGAATGAAATATTGTTTTCCAACAACCAATCTTCCATGTCTTGAGTCATATGACAGGCGGCATCATTTAGTTGGAAGATGCATTTAATATTATTTGAAAGGGTTTGCTCAGTTTTTGGTATTGAATTCTCTTGAAGGAGGTTAATGTAGTCATCTACAGAAAGTAATTAAACTAGTTGAAATAAGTTCTTGGAAGTGGAATTTATTCTGAACAGATTGCCACCCCTTCTTTTTCCAATAGATTAGAAGATATTGCCAATAGAATTTGATCAGGTAATTACTATAAGTATTTGAAGTTTCAAGTACACTTGGTATAGCATTACAACACAAAGTCGAATGACCATAGTATCAAATTGTTAAATTGCTCTAGTTTGGAGTAACACCAAATACCAAAGAGAAAAGAGGCATTTTGACTTTATTCTGCATTTTCGCTCTGTACTCTTCATTTTTCCTCTCCCAGAATTAATAATTTTTACTGAGTTCACATTTGTATTCTTACGATCAAACATATCAACATGCATTGAGAATCAGTCATAAACAATATAATATTCATTTCCATAAGCCTTTCTAGAGTCCATAGCTGAATAAAATATTACCTTGAACTATAACGGCTTCAAATGATTCATTCTGAGCACGAATGTAAACAGACTAACTTTAGTTACAGAAGATTAAGGATCAACGAATGCTGTTCTGTGATCTATGCATACAAATGTACAAATACTTAGATATAACTAACGCACAATCCAGTTCAGATACCCAGTGGATATCTATTATAATCTATTTCCTGGAGTTGCTTATTTCATGATATAGAACTTAGTTTTTAGTTCGTTATTGAAGCGTAGATCTTGAACTTTGAAGATCATGGACGATGTGATATTTTGCAATAACTGTAAACTAAACAAAGATATATTTGATATTTTCTCAACAGTTTATCTGTCTCTCATTTCTTCTAAACTATGAAATCACTTGGTTTACCTGTATAAAAAAGAATAATAGAATACTTCAATTACACGTGAAAGTCATTACAGTATACATTAGGCTCAAAATAGCATTAATAAATCCGAATCGAATTACTGCAACAGTAATTTACGCTTGTATGACAATTTGGAATGAATTATTGGATGCAGTATTATACGTCAATACGCGAGTCTCTATGAATAATTAGGTCAATAGTTCGCTGCAAAAATCACACATTGTTTTGTTTGCTTGATTTCAAAAGCTACAAATTATGGGATTATGGATTTTTAAATCAGTCAAACTGAAACAGAAGCTCATGATTTTAAATCATGATGTATCGTTTTTTGACTGCGATACACGAAGAATGGTAATTTTTTCAATATTATGATGCGGTATTCTAAGAGGAAAAGCTTATATCAATACATGTTCAATTTTTAACCCGTCGTACAAAGAAGATAGTACAATCATGAGTAAAGAAAATTAAATTACAATACTTTGATAGAGGACGTATATTCATAAAAGATATGAGGCGGCACACATCACACACTGAGTATATTTGATCTATTGCACTACAAAGGACACTTGAACTTGAGATACAAAAAAGAGTGGAACGCGCCTCGTTTGTTCTATTACTCAGGTGAAGTGACGAATCTACATTAGTGAATTATAATAATAATCATACAATGATTAATGGTAATAAAAATTGCAGATATCGGTAACCCAGCGTATCAAGGTGAGCATTAAAATTACCTTTACCACTAGTTGCAAGTATCTTGTGTTCGCATCCTGCTTGACGCATCAATCTTAGTGTATACCTGATATGTGCAATCTATGATATGAATAAAGTTGAAGTGTATGTCTGTAATTGCGTAATAAAAACTTTTTCTCAATCTCAAATGGTTATTTGCAGAATGCCAGAAGCAAAAAAACCGATTTTAAAAATTTGGTCTATCGCTTCACACAGTTGTTGCTGGTGCTTGCACAAAAATGTTTAACATAGTAATGAGAACAAATAATAAGTGACGTATTAGACTGAGAGCTAGTGACAGGTGGAGCTCTTCGATTTTATATCGCTTGCCGTTCTGATAATTTACCTCTTGATAAGAAAGATAAAAATGTTATCGAGCGATGCACGCCTTCCGGTCATAGTTCAAATTCCAATTAGAGGTCTGAAAAAAAAGTGTTTTTTTTCCGTGATATCATATTGCATACCTTTGTAATGTTGAATAATTGAAATTAATCTAAAGCCAAGTACTGAAAGGCAAGCGATTCGCAGCAGTCCAAGTGGCTCAAAGGGTTGCGTGAACTTGTGAAAAAAAATATGAAAAATACCGTGTTTCCAAATTGCATGCCAATGAAGTGAATTGAAGTTTCAGTCATAAAACCCTTGTAAAAAAATTGGAAAGCATTCCTCGTTGGCGCAAGGGTTTGAAATTTGGGTCTAATCTTGCATGAATTTTGCTCCAATTGGCCGTGATTTCAAATTACCTCAAATGGAGCAAAAACTTTATTTTGAAGTAAAATAATTATAAATTTAGAATGGCATGCATGTTGCTCAAGCCCTTCATAATTTGAATAATAATGAAAGTTGCATAAAAAACTCGCAAAATTTATCTGACTTTATTCTGCCTGCCATTTTGTATTATATCAATAAATGCTGTTTTAAATTAATTTGGGAAATGGCAGGCATGTTTCTCAAGCCCTTCATATTTTAAATGATAATGGAAGTTGCATGAAAAACACGCAAAATTTCTCCAACTTCATTCTGCCTGCCATTTTATATCACATTGATAAATATATATAGTGGCTTGGACACCCCAGGTGGGGTTGCGCCGCTTCTTCTGAAGCTCTCTAGATCCTTTATTTGAGGGGGATCAGTCCTCATCGCCTTGTTCTAAATATTCTGACATATTTCTCTCCATGTCTTCCTATTTTCTGTTTTCTCCTTCCATTTCTTTATTCCTGCTTTACCCAGATCTGCTTCTACTTCTTGTAGCCATTTCGACCTGGGTCTGCCTCTTCTTCTGTTTCCGCCTGGTTCCCATTGTAAAATTGCCCTTACGGTGTCTTCTTCCCTTTTTCTCCATATGTGTCCTAACCATTTCGTCCTCTGTTGTTTTATTTTCCTTACTATATCTTCTCCTTGCAGCTCACATTGATAAATGCTGTTTTAAATTCATTTGGAAAATGGCATGCATGTTACTCTGTCCGATCATTGAAAAACTTTGGAAAAAGTGGCAATAAAAAGTAAGAATATTTCCGTGATTTAATTTTGTATTTTAATATAGAAATACTTATGCTTCAGGTTAAAATAAAAAAATTTAATGCATATGACATAAGACAAACATTTACAAATGAAAAAAAAATCAAGAAAATAAGCCCTAGAATCAACTTAGTTTGTCATTATAGACATGGCAGGAGGTAAATCTTTCATAATAGTGCAGATTATATATTCAAAGTAATACAATCAGGCTCATGAACAATACTTTTATATCAGTAAGTTGGCATGAATAAGTGAAGAATAGTATGAAAGTGAATATAGTTAGAGAGCATGATTTTTTTTCATTGGGGAAAAGTTGAAACATTTTAAGTTAATGATTGTAGGAAGAGTTAGGTTTATATATTTTTTATAAGAAAGATACCTGAAGATGACTTCAAAAGTCGAAATGATAATCGTGAATTAATGAAGAAAATCATAAATTAAAACTTAACTCTTCCTACAATTATTAAAGAGCATGATATTGTAGAAAGAGCCGACAATAAGGACGATAAGGAATAATCGGACGATGATGACAACGACACTTATTCTCAAATAGGTGGTGAAACTACTGGAGAGGAACCTGAAATTGACAATAATTATGATGAAGAAATGGAAATTTGAACAATTATTGCCAATTTCAGATTTCTTTCCATTCCTATTCATTTATATTATGAAACATTCCATTAGCTATTCAAGTATGATTCTTCTATGATAATAATTTTTTTTTCTGATAATTAGCTGTTCTATTTTTTCATAATGATAATAATATTTTTGCATGATAATGAAGATATACCCACACTTAAGTTCCAGATGAAGGCAATTTAACTTTCAAAAATATATTTTGTTACAATATTCCGTCCACATAACTTATTTACATTCCGGGGGAAAAGTAATAACGTAATTATAATTTTTTTTGTTGTTAATATGAATGATTATTATTCTATCAATAGCAAGATTCAAAATCTTAATGTTTCACAAATTCAGAAGTTGGGATGTCAACTGTGAATACGTGTTTCGTCCTTATTTGGACTCTTTGATATAGTATTATTCTAGTGCCTTATTGGTTGCAATTTAATGCTATATCCAGTTAGAACTAATACTGATATAATTGGGAAAATTTGATGTTTCCAGTGATTTAAATTGAATATTTTTGGAATTGTTGCTATGAAAACATTATGGATAATTTAAATTGTAGCTTTCTGAAATATTTTGGAAGGGACTCACCTAGGCCATTATTGTTTGAAATAAGTCAAAAAATTTAAATAAATAAATTCGCAGAATAATTCCTGTTAATCTTACTGAATTAATTTAAGGGCACTTTTTCTCTCAATACTTTTTCCAGAATTTATCAATGATGAGCCTGAGCAACATGCTTGCCATTTTTTGTGTCGTCTAAAATAAATTATTTTGAACGAAATACACAAGGGCATGCAGAATAAAATTACTGGAATTTTACTTTTTTTTTGCAACTTCCTCAATGCATACCTCCATTTTAGGACATCCTGGGATGCATGCCAATTTCCTCAATAACAATTCATCGAACAAATTACCTATAGTTGAAATGGCATGCAATTTCAAATCACGGCTAATTGGTGCAAAATTTATGCAAGATTACCCCCAAATTTCAAACTCTTGCGCCAATTTTTTTACAAGGGCTTTATGACTAGAGCTTCAATTCTTTTCATTGGCATACAATTTGGAAACACGGCATTTTTCATATTTTTTTTCACAAGTACTTGGGCTGCTGCGAATCGCTTGCCTTTCAGTACTTGGCTTTAGATTAATTTCAATTATTCAACATTACAAAGGCATGCAGTATGATATCACGGAAAAAACCACTTTTCTTTCAGACCTCTGATTGGGATTTGAACTATGACCAGAAAGCGTGCATCGCTCAATAACATTTTTATCTTTCTTATCAAGAGGTAAATTATTAACCCTCATAAAGGCAAGCGGTATAAGATCGGAGAGCTCCACCTGTCACTAGCTCCCAGTCTATATGGAGCGTATTCGTTTTTTCGCGCATCGTTCATTTGATTGAGTTGAAACTATGTAAATATGTTGACGGCAGTTGCTCGATGATTTCTGACATAGTATTATCAACGTACAATATGAGCTGTGTTTGTTCGTTCGCGTATCGTTCATCCAATCGAATTGAAACTTTATATAGTTGTTGTTGGTACTTGCATAAAGGTTTCCAACATAGTTATATTGACGTACTAATAATAAGTGGCATGTAAGTCGTATTGGATAGCGGTTTGTTCGCATAGTTCATCAGACTAAGTTGAAATTCTGAATAATTATAGTTGACGCTTGCATGAAAGTTCTATCAAAGTGCGACTCGCACTGCAGTGTAAATATTTCTTTTAACTAATATCTGTGGTTTAGTTGCACCGAAAGTATTCACTTTGATTACAATTGCTGTAGTAATTGTGACCTTAGGAAATGGATTCAGTTCAACTAAACTGAAAATAAGCGTTCATCACTCAACCAAGCCTGAGTGGTATAGAAAATTCAAACTAGATTTTTTATCTTTATCTAGTCCTAAATCCGTCTATCTAAATATTTCTTATTTGAAAGACTATGCACAGACCAAATCACTAAGCCTACAGCTCTGGAATTTTGACACTGCATTTATATGATGACATATATTGTAATATCTTCAATATTTCATCTTCCAAAAAGTTATTACGTGTGAAGCTCGCGTTTTTTCGGGTGCTGTAGTCAATTATCATAGCTCCAAGAGAGAATATATTGGATTGATTAATTCCAAAATGATACAACAGGAAATATATAAACCACAGGGCTATCGCAGGCGGTCCCTGCGGTTAGCTTGAGTGCTACAGCTAATAATTATATATATTTTTCCAGTGATTTCAAAAAGTACATCTTTGTGCGGGTGAATCCGCGGGCGACAGCTGGTATGAAATAAAAACAAGAAGTAATAATTAATCAGATTGATTTATAGGGCAGTTTGTAAGATAGAGATGAACCTCGACAACAAATATAGTAATCATTATTTCTACTAATATTGCTTACAAGAATTGGACTACCTAATAGGATCCTATTCTTATAGTTCTTTAATCAATATTGAAAGGAATCACTTGCTTTGGTAATAAAATAGAGAATATTGAAAATTGATGGATGAATATTTCCAATACATAAGATGAGTTATTTTTGTATTGATAAACTCAAGCATCTACCCTATTTGATAGAATAGATCCTTCTCCAACTAAATTCACACCATCAACAAAAACTTGTTATCTCAAATAATATATAACTTGCGTTTGTATCTTTACATCGTCATCGATGATAGAGAAGGGAAGTTATTATAGATAACTGTTAATAGATAATAAAAGTATCCAAAAAAAATGATAAAATTCGATGGAAATCCATTTTGACAGTTGATTAATCGAGAAAAAAAATGAATTATCCAAATCGATCAAAAATTGCGACCCCATATAAAAAGACAAAAGGGTGAAGTTTCATATCATATCTCAAGGCACAGTCGTAGGAATTCCTTTAAAAAACTTGAAAATTGTACCACTTGTGGAGATTTTGTTTTTTCTGAAGAGCTATATTGTTAATTGATGGTTACCAAAAGTGAGACTACTTTCATTGTAAGATAATGTAATACGCCACCATGCAAGGAGTACAATATTATTTGGAATAAGAAGATATGAAATAAGAATTGAGCACATAAAGAACATCTCAGCTTGAGGTCCATGCAACGGCGGACAAATAAGTTGTCTAGGACATATTATTAGTATGGATGAAGACAAGGTAGTCAGGATTGTATTTGAAGTAAAAGGAATAACAAAGAAAAGAGGTAAGCCTCGAAAAACGTGTGGAAAAGAAATGAGGACGGTAGTAATTTCAAGAGGAGTCAAATGGAAGGGGAAAACCTGCTAAGTACGAGGCAGAAATGCATGGAGAGATATGTGGAAAACAGAGTCAATTATTACTTCCAACCGCAACCTTGTAGCAGTTACGTATTCGGGATCTAGAATACTGCTACATTGCTCTTCCACCAGGAAATATATTTATATCGCTTTGGTGTTCTTCGACATATTTTGTATTCATTATGATAGTTTTTGTTATTTTTCTACGCTTCAACAAGATAATTATTTTTACTCTGAATGGTTTTTATCAATTAAAAAAGTGTTCAAATTCCTTATATATTTTATTATTTATTCTAAAATTTAACTGCTCTTGGTTATTATTCCAAGCAAATTACCTACAGCAAAAAAAGAAAAACTTGAGGAAGATGTTAGCAGTGGGCAATATCAACAACAAAGTTCTGTTTTGTTCTGTTTGTTCCTTCTGCGACGTTGGCTATCTGGCATTATACTATATATCTCTTAATAAAGATAACTAGCACAGCTTGTGTCAAGTGGTAGGTGAAGAAAAATGATTAGCCTTCATTGTGCACTATATATTACTATACTATTTAATAATCGATCAGATTTGAGTTGTGCAAAATCGACTTATGGTTTTTCAATTCTAGGGCAGAATAATATAGTTCAAGTAGCGATGTAACAATAGTTTCGAATTCCGCTCAAGACATTATTGTTCGTTCAATCCTCCTCCAAAATTATATAATCATGCTTATAGCTGGTAGTAACTAACTAAAAAATGATGTGTGGGTCTCAATCCGCCTCAAACTATCCAGATCCGTCCCGGATCAAGCAAAAAAGTGACGAGACAGTAAATTAATTAATATTTATTCAACTCATCAAGCATGTCAACAGCGTATGTCTTCTCAATGGAGTGTACCCTTTATGTCCGCCTCGTGAGTTTTCCCTGTTTTTTATTGTTCTTAAATTACGTGGGCGGTCTTTCAGTCCCTGATCTCGAAATGTTCACAAGATATCAGGTTCTCAAACGCGCCATATGGCTTCATCTGACATGTATGCTTAAAACAAAATGGCGATCAGTTACTTCCTTTTCATCAAAGCTTGTTATTTCTTTCTCAGATACGAGAAGAATAAAATTGGAATTTTTTGTAGAATGAAGAGAGAAGCATATAACTTTATTACATCCAGGATTTCTGTCATCATTGGAATATTATAATTGCTTCTGATATGCCTTATGAAATTCTGTGAAATCTTATGTTCTGTTTATTAATTGATCAGATATGCTAAGAGATTCTCTCTTCCTCATCATCTCTATCTAAAATCGTCTTGAAAATTCGCATGGCCCAAATTGTGCAATTCACGACACGGTAAGCAATCACAAATTAACATCAAAGAAGGC